>JAWDJE010000005.1:129192500-130392500 GCA_035047345.1 Bradypodion ventrale
TGAAGGGTCCGGTGGCACCCGGTATTGGACCATCGGTCGCGGGAGAGCCTCCAAACGGCAGAAGTGCTTCTCCTGCGGCGTGCAATCCGAAAAAAAACATTAAAGTGATTGTATGTGAACAATACCTTATTCAGACAATGCTGTGCCTGAGCCTGTGACTTGGGGAGGGCTGGTGGCTCCCCGCTTTCTGTTTGTTTGTCAATATAGGACTTGAGTGTCCGATTGACTCGTTCCACAATCGCTTGCCCCTGCGGATTGTAAGGTACGCCAAAAGTATGCTGAATATCCCAGGTGGCCATGAAGGCCGCCAGCTGCCTAGAGCTGTAGGACGGGGCGTTATCGGTTTTAACGTGCCGCGGCTTGCCCATTGCCGCGATGCAGGAAAGGAGGTGCTGCTCCATGTGGGAAGCAGTTTCCCCTTTCTGCGCCGTTGCTCAAACGAATTGAGAAAAGGTGTCAATGCAAACGTGCATGTACTGCCATCTGCCAAACTGCGGAACATGCGTGACATCCATCTGCCACACCTGGTTAGCCTCTGTTCCTCGTGGGTTGACCCCCCCACGAGGGGCCCCCCGGTGCCCCTGCACAATGCTGGCAAGAGCGAACTATGCCTTGGGCTTGAGAAAGTGGCAGATTGAACTGTTTGGCAAGCGCTTTGGCATTTTGGTGAAAGAATGCATGACTCTGAATTGGCGTAGTAAAAACACCTAACACTGAATGTTGCTGAATTTCCTTTGCCGCCGCATCCGCTCTGCTATTGCCCGCGGAAATCGGACCCAGTAGGTCTTGGTGACTTCGGATGTGGGCAATATAGAGCGGCTCCGTGCGGTTTCGCAAATGAAATTGAGCAGTGAGAAACAGACTAAGCAAATTTTTGTCTATCGCGGGAGTAATGTATGCTCCCGGTAGACTGTAAAGCAAATTCCTGACATACTGGCTATCAGTAATGATGTTTAGGCGCTCTTTGGCAAAGGTGCGCAAGGCAAGGTTCACCGCTGCCAACTCCGCCCACTGCGCGGACTTCTGTGGAAGAGTTAGCAGCGTGCGCCAAGCCTGGCCCTCCTGCCAAGTCAAGACACCATATGTGCGACCCCCATCTGTGAAGACTGTCCTGGCCCCCTGAAGCGGGACCAGCGAGAGCAATTCGAACAAGCTGACTGTCTGCGTTTGAAGCGAGACAAGTCTGGGGTCTTTCGGCAAGTGGTATGCCAAGCATCCGGTGAATCCCTCCGAAGCAATTGGAAGCGAGTCACCGAGCTGCATCAACTGCTGAATCTGTTCTTTGGTGAACAGGACTACGATTTTGGCTAAGTCGTGCCCTGAAATGTCCCTAGCTCTCAGCCTTCCGCGGTAGACCACCGCGGAGACCAACTCTTGGGGAGGAACGATGTTTTGGAAGAGGTGTTCGGCAAGTACACCCATTCCACGATACTCGCCCCTTTCTCGGAGTCTACTCCGAGGGCTCCGGTGAACATGGATCCTGCCCGAACGATGTACAAGTTCAGGATCGGAGCATATGGCCCCTGAGCAATCCTGTCCACCCACCTTTGGCTGAGAATTTGGTTGACTTTCTCGAGAGCCAAGCGCGCTTCTCGAGAAATTTGTATCCGGTCTGCTGGCTGCTTACCTAACGTGAGCAGCGAGAAGAGCGGTTTCAAGAGATCCGTATCCAATCGGAAATACGGTCTGGCCCAATTAATGTTCCCTAAAACCTGCTGCAATTCCACCAAGGTGACTGAATCCTTCAAGTTGATTTGGGGCAAAACTGGCGCTGCGAAAGAGCGAAGAAGCCGATGACCCAAGTATGAGAAGGGCTCGGTTCTCTGCACTTTCTCCGGGGCAATGAGTAACCCTTTCTCCCCCAGGCTGGCCTGGAGGTCTGAAAACATTTCGCTGCCGAGTTGCGGCACCACGACCAAGATGTCGTCCATGAAATGACAAACTAAGGCCTTGGGGTGAAGGTAACGCTGCGTGGGCTCACTGTGGTTCACAACCGGCACCGTAAAGGCAAACCTTTCCCGGTCCCTGGGGTCTAAGGGAATCGTGTAAAAACAATCCTTGAGATCTACAACTAGGATCTCCTACCCCTCGGGAATCATATTAGGATTTGGGATGCCGCATTGAAGCGGACCCATAGGCTGTATGCATTTATTGATCTCTCTGAGATCGTGGAGGAGTCGCCACTTCCCCGACTTCTTCTTAATGACAAAAATTGGCGAGTTCCAAGGACTAGCGGACTGCTCTATATGTCCTGCATCTAGCTGCTCTTTAACCAGTTGCTTTAGGGAGACTAATTTCTCTCCCACTACCGGCCATTGTTCCACGCAGACCGGCATATCGGTGAGCCATTTAAGTGGCAACGCCATTACCCAAAGGTAAGCGCAGCACAGTACTGCTGTAAAATGTCTCGCCCCCAAAGGTTGATGTGCACGTCAAGAATGTGCGGCCGAATTACCGCTGTGCCGTCAGCCCTTGGGATTGTGACTGTCACCCACCCCCGGCTCCTAAACGCTTCCTGAATGCCGCCTACCCCCCACACATCGGAGACCGGCTCAATGGCCCACTCCCTTGGCCACTGGCTTCTGCTTATCACGCTCACATCAGCTCCAGTATCTAACAATCCTGAAAATGATCTATTATTCAGAAATACCTCAATAACCGGGCGCTGTTTCCACTCAACGTTGGTCTCCACTGTCGCTAAGACCTGGTATCCTTGTACTGCCTCACTGGCGCTCGAGTGGTCCTCTGACCGGGACTCTGAGCTGTCCCTGAGCCTTCCCTGGCTATCTGCTGGCGAGTGACAAGGAACCATGATCAGTTGCGCTAATGTGTCTCCCTTGTGAATTGTCTGGGGTAAGTGCGTCCAAAGCTGAACTTGGAGAACGCCTGAAAACTTGGAGTCAATGACTCCTGGAATTACAAGAATTCTGCGTGCTCCTGCTACACTGCAGGGAAAACTAAACCTATAAAGCCCTTGGGCAGTGGACCCATGTACTGGGAGTCCACCAGATAGACTGTGCCTGGCAAGTCGCATGTAACGTCTGCCTGACAAGTCAATTCTAGCCCTGAACTACCCTTGGGGCTGGCCTGTGCCCTCGCAATGCCTGGAATGTGATCGGAATCTAGTCTAGCTCTGGCGAGCTCTGAGCGAAATAAGCCTCTGTTTGGACTGGGGCCAGAGACATGCCCGCGTTCCGGTTTCCCGAACTCGGACAGTTTCTGGCCCAATGGTAGCCTTTCTTGCACTTCGGACACGGGGTGTTTGGAGCCTTGGAACGGCCGGAATTTTGTCCGCCTCCCTTGGATCGGCACTCCCTAGCGAAGTGACCGACCTTGCCACAATTGTGACATGCCCCTTGGTTTTTACTTTTAGGTCTCTTACCCCCTTGCACCGCTGCCGCTAGCAAACCCATCTTATAGGATTCTGTGCCAACGTCGGCGCAAGCTCTAATCATGTCCGTGAGAGTCAAGTCGGGACGATTGCCCAGTGACTGCAAGATTTTACGGCAGTCTAAATTGGCATTGTCCTTGGCTAACTTCATCATGAGCTCTTGTTGGGCTTGCTCATTATCTATCTGCCTACTGATCGCTTCCTCCAAGCGATTGATGAAGTCCATGTAGGGCTCTTGGGCTCCCTGCTTAATTGCGGTGTAATTCTTAGCCGCTTTGCCAGTTGCTGGAACCTTGAAGAAAGCCCTAAAGGCAGCCTCGGCTGACATCTGAAGAGTGGCGAGTGGCAAGTTGATCTGCGCATTGATGGATTCCAAGGCACCTGAACCATATAACTGGTCAGGAAGTACTGCGCCTCCCATCCTGGCAGCCCTAGTCTGAGCCTCAAGGCGAAACTCACTGTCCCAAATCAAACACTGGCTAGGGTTGAGCATGATCCGCATGACGGCTTTCCAGTCGTGCTGGATGAACATGGTGTTCTCGCACACTTGCTGAAGCGTGCCCCTAGTAAACCGACTCTGAAACCCTGTCTCTGAAATGGCCTTCCGTATAGCCATGAGAAGCTTATAAGGGACTGGTGAGTGGACTATTTGCTGGGCCCCTGTGAGGGCATCCATTTCCATGCGAATTGGACAAATCTGACTAAGCTCAGCTAGTTCTTCCGCTGGCAATTCCCCCTTCTTAAGTTCTTCCTCAACTGTGCGCTGAAGGGCACTCTTGGTAACTTGGGAACCTGTAGCTGTCAGAGAAGCGCCTGCGCTCCCCATTCCTTGCATTCCGTCGGTGACGTCTGCAGCTGTCACCGAGGGAAAGCTCCCTACGCTACTCTGCCTGAACTGTAATGACGGATAGAGCGCCGTGGGCGCTGATGGTTCGGCTGGTGCTGGGGGTTCTTTGGCCTCTACCCGGACTGGTTCTATCTCTGCTAAGAGTTTCCTACATTTACTCCATGTGCGAATTACGCCTCCTGGAGCTTTCGGGGGTTGCTGAATGCAGTCTCCTATCTGATCCCAAAGCTTAAGGGTTAACGTACCTACTTCTGGGTAAAGCAGGCAGTGTTCCCTTAGGTACGCCAAAAGTCTCGGTAGCTCTCGGCTGTGAAAACGTAACTGAAATACCCTGGCCAGGATTCTGAACTCTTCTTCACGAGTTCTTTAGCTAGCGGACAGACCTTGTCGCTGAGGACAAGTCCCCATATTACCTGCGTGGGTCCTCCGAAGTTTCCTCCTCGGGACGAGTCGACGCGTCTTTGGGCAAGGTAATAGGCTCTGGCGACGATTCTCTGGGTAGAGCTCGGAGCGTGCACTGCTGCCACGGGCCCTCGGTGGCCTCTGCGCTGTCAGGGGTTCACAGCTGACCCTGAGCGGAACGCGTTTTTCCCTAACCTGCAAGCTGCCGCGAAAGTCGGGAGCAAACTGTAGGAAGCCTCTCTGGAATGCCTCGCCGCTTAGGCCGTCTTCCCGGCCGGCTGGTTTACCGGCCGGGCTGCTGCGCTGTCCTCCGGGATGATCGGACGCGGTTCAAGCGCAGAACCGAACCGTGTGATCGCTTACTCACGGGTAAGATCACGTCTCGGGGTCACCAGATGTAGGAATCGGGGCCGCTAGGACGGCCGTAGGTCCCGGAGGAGACTGATCAAGAAACGATACGAGGCAGTATGGAGCGAGATCAGATCAGTGGTTTATTGAAGGAAAAGTATCTACATTTATAGATCAGAAGGCAAGGCAGGAAAAAACCGTCATCTGACAGAAAATCACATCACCTGTTTACTCGGGTTAATTGGGAATTTCTCTGGGGGAAGTTAATTAACGTGGGCAAATATTGACAGGGGAAACACCATTGTCTAGAGCTTAGACCGGGGTAAATATGGCTACTATTTGCACCAAGGATTAGGATAAACTCGGAGATGAGTGATTGCCTTAATGGATAACAGAGACTGGAGAAATGCCTTCTCAGCGGAACCGTCGGTCAGGTCATTAATTGGGTGAATCAAACCCTATTATTAATCCACCCCCTTAATTTCTCTGCCCGCAGAGCCCACGGGCCAGGAGCGTTCTCACCGAAGTGGCCTCTGCGCGGGCCGTTCCATGCCATTGGGGCATGGGGAATCCACAGGTAAAGGTCACCCTTGCTCAAAAGCCAGTTGTATCTGACTCTAGGGTTCAGTGCTCTTTCTTGATTTTGAACTAGGTTGGCAGGAGCTGGGACAAAGATGGGAGCTCATTCTGTCCTGCAGTATTTGGGTATCGAACTGCTGACCTGTCACCTTCCAGTCAGTGTCTTAGCCACTTGAGCCACTGCAGTCCCAGAAAAGAAGTGTACTTCAAGGCTAATTGAGCAAGTTCATTTTAGTAGTTGCTACTAATAACATGAAAAAAATTAAAGAGAAAGTTAAGGATGCTTGCAACCTAGGATGACTGCCCAGCTTGACAAAACGTGACCCAGTTGTACTACAGAGATAGTGTACTATAGTAGAATGTTGACTTGGAATGACCAGACAGTCATTCTCACTAAGCCATGACACTTACTGAGTAATTGGGGGCAATATTTTCCCATTACCTGATCTACCTTATAGGTTTGTTATGAGAAAGTGAATGAAAAGCAGAGAGGAAGGCTGATTTTATAGGAGTAGAAATAGAATAAAAATGTGGCTGAACAAATAACATAAATGAAAATTAATAAGGCCCATCCTAGTGGGTTATATCCAGAATCAGATTCTCTTTACATAAGAAAAGTCAGAATGGACCAAACTTCTATCTAGTTCACTTCTCAGGTTGGTGGACAAATTGTCTTTTCTCTTGCCACTTCTTGGAAAGAAATGTCCAGTAGAATTATAACTTATTACATGTTCCATCCAAAAGAACTCATTGCCCTGCCATTTTTAAATACAGCATGTTCCACTACCTATTTTCCTTTATAGTTCCTTTTCTTGAAAAAAAGAAAATCTACATGAAAATTAAGAAAATGTCTTACAATCTGAAATAAATCCTTTTGACATACTCCCCAAATATGTTAGGCCCCCCAGAAGTAAAGTAGTAAGCAAAAGTTGTTTGCTATTCATAACTTCCTCCATGAATTTATCATCTCTGTTGGCTAAATTTGTTAGTTCCAGCTAGAGAATGAGACAATATTTTGTCAAGATTTATTGAATTCTATCAATTTAGATGATCTTCTTTAGTTGGGGTAAATATCTGAATTTATCCATATGCTATTTGGACTAACGGTATGCTATTTTTATCTTCTTTCTCATGAAAAAGGAAATGTAATTTCTCATTAACATGATTCTTCCATCTTTTGTCCACTAACTGTCTTGTTCCCCAAGAATTTGTCCTATCTTAACCTATAAAAAAAGGGTTAACCGTTGGAACTTGCTATAGGTTCCTACGGCTGGCCCTACTTGCCTGCACTCACCCTTCGGGAACACGGGCGGACTGGGTCCGCAGGTCAACAAAGGATTGAGTAAAGTGGCAGTGGGGCAACAGCCCCACAAATGCGGAAAAAAGAGAAACAACTTCATTTCCCAACGTTCTTTGCGCCGCGCTGCGCCACAGCCAATCAGGCTGAGAGGTGGGAGCACAAAGAACGTGGGGAAACGCAGCGCGGCCAATCAAAAATAAGCCACATGAAAAAAAGAAGCACAAAGGGAAAGCACAAATGAAAAAATACAATCCCCAGTGTCCTGCACGCCGAGAGCGCGCAGAACTCTGAGAAAGCCGGCGCGTCCCAGGGAAGCCAGCCCCCGGTAAGTAAAGCCCCCCCCCCCCACCGCTGGGCTTCCTTACCTCGAGCCAGCCAAGGAAGCCAGCCCCCCCCCCTCTCTCACACACACACATTCACAGCTTCTCTTTCTCTCTCTCTCTCACACACCTTCTCTTTCTCTCTCTCTCACACACACACACAGCTTCTCTTTCTATCTCTCTCTCTCACACACACAGCTTCTCTTTCTCTCTCTCTGTCACACATACAGCTTCTCTCTCTGTCTCTCTCTCTCTGTCTCTCTCTCTCTCATACACACACACAGCTTCTCTTTCTCTCTGTCACACACACAGCTTCCCTCTCTCTCTCTCACACACACACAGCTTCTCTTTCTTTCTCTCTCTCTCACACACACAGCTTCTCTTTCTCTCTCTGTCACACACACAGCTTCTCTTTCTCTCTCTCTCTCACACAGCTTCTCTCTCTCACACACACACACAGCTTCTCCTTCTTTCTTTCTCTCTCTCTCTCACACACACACTCACAGCTTCTCTTTCTTTCTCTCTCTCTCACACACATTCACAGCTTCTCTTTCTCTCTCTCTCTCACACACACCTTCTCTTTTTCTCTCTCTCTCTCACACACAGCTTCTCTTTCTCTCTCTCACACACACAGCTTCTCTTTCTATCTCTCTCTCTCTCACACACACAGCTTCTCTTTCTCTCTGTCTGTCACACACACAGCTTCTCTCTCTCATACACACACACAGCTTCTCTCTCTCTCACACACACACACACACAGCTTGTCTTTCTCTCTCTGTCACACACACAGCTTCTCTCTCACACACACACACAGCTTCTCTCTCTCTCACACACACACAGCTTCTCTTTCTTTCTTTCTCTCTCTCTCACACACAAACACTCACAGCTTCTCTTTCTTTCTCTCTCTCTCTCTCTCTCTCACACACACACAGCTTCTCTTTCTCTCTCTCTCTTTCCCTCTCTCACACACAGGTTCTCTCTCTTTCTTCTCTCACACACACTCACAGCTTCTCTTTCTCTCTCACACACACACAGCTTCTCTTACTTTCTCTCTCTCTCACACACACAGCTTCTCTTTCTCTCTCTCTCTCACATTCACACAGCTTCTCTTTCTCTCTCTCACACACAGCTTCTCTTTCTCTCTCACACACACATTCACATAGCTTCTCTTTCTCTCTCTCACACACACAGCTCCTCTTTCTCTCTCTCTCTCTCACACACACATATTCCTCTTCTACTCCTTTCCCTAATGAGCTCTCTCTCTCTCTCTCTCTCTCACACACACACACACAGCTTCTCTCTCTCTCTCTCTCTCTCTCTCTCTCTCTCTCTCTCACACACACACACACACGACACTCCCGCCTTGCCATAAATTTATAATATGTGTGTTAGTGATTGAAGTGGTATTCTATGGGTGGTGGTTGTGCACACCCAAAACCACCCTTAACCCTTTTGAAAAAAGACACATTATAAAACATTATTTGTTTTATCATCTTTTGTTCTTTTTTTAAATCCCCCCCCAAAACAACAACAACAACTGATCACAATTTATAACAGCCCGGCAACGCCATCCTCCTCAGTCCACACAACTCTGTACCCATTGTATCTACAATGCCATCTAGCCATCTCATCCTTGGTCGTCCCCTTTTTCTTTTGCCCACCACCTTCCCCAGCATTAAGACCTTCTCAAGAGAATCCTCTCTTCTCATTTGATGTCCAAAATACTTCAGCTTCATCTTTACTAATGAGCACTCAGGGCTAATCTCTTCTACATCTCAAAGGCATCTATTTTTCTTCGCTCAGCCTTTCTAATGGTCCATTAAAAAAACTCATTTTAAACAGCCCAGCAATGCCGGGCAACCTCTACTAGTCTTTTTCTAAAATAGAAGTCACTGCATACTGTGGAAGTAAATGCAATGTTTTCAGACCTGCCATTAAAATGCTTAACTGGACAGCAATAATACAGAAATACCTGTATCTTAGCTGAAAGGAGAACTCCATGGAAATAAGAATCTGATTGTGCTGGCATAAAAATTAAGTGAGTTCTTCAAATCTGAAAAGTAATCAGCACAAACAGGTAAATTTAAACTAAATAAAGAACCATCCATTAACGCTCTTTAAGATTGCTGTAATTTCATTACTCAAAAAAAGAATAGCTAATTGCAAGAAACATTCAAGCTTACCAAACTACGAACAAAGTTTCCACCAATAGTCAATTATAGAACATCCTCCCATGCACCAATGGATGCCATTGTTCAAGATGCTGCGACAGTCCTTAAGAACTGGGTGCATAAAAATACCAGTAGCCTGGAATGATGAAGCCTTTGTGCAAAAACATGCCAGTTGCTCAGAGCCCTTGAAAATGCCCCTTGGGCAAAATCCAGCCTCATCCCAGAAACCTGAGTTGGCTAGCAAGTGCCACTGGGGAACTGCAGGTCCAGCAACTCTTTGCCTTACAGATCTAACCCCAGTCCTGCAGAAGATATTAGAGCCAAACTGCAAAGCATAATAATTTGAGAAGTTTCAGTAACACCAGTCATGGCTCATAGGTATTGAATTCAGAAACAAGCCTTTCCTCAGCCATCCACTGGAAAACACACAATGTGGAGAATTTTTAAATCCCAAGGGAGAAATGCTGATTTTTAAAAAGCAGAAAAACACTGTTAGATCAATAAGCTAGTTCCTTATAATAAATCCCATTAGAAAAATAATGTTGGGTTAAAAAAGACAGGCAAGAGAAACTTCCACACAAGAAAACATGAAAGCTAGGTAGCCAATTCTATATGCTGGAGGACCTGTGAATGAATGTAGCAGTCTCTGAGATAGTGCTGAGTTATATCAACAGCAGAATGTTCAAAAACTATGATTTTATTTATTTATTTATTTACAATAGATTTATATACAGCCGCAATCAATAGACTCTGGATGGTGTATTTCTGTCTTTGTTCTAGGACAGTGGTTCCCAGCCATTTTTTTGGGCCATGCCCCTCCTAAGAATCTAATTCCTATTCATGTGGAGGAAGCCTAAAAGGCCAACTTAATCTAAACTCAATCTTGAATTTGCCCCCCTTAAAAATCAAATTACCCCCCTGTGGGGTGTGAACCACGGCTCTAGGATCTTTCAGTTTCCTCAGATGATAACCATTAGCCAATCAAAATAGGTTTCCTGCAAAAACTTTCTCAAGTACAGTTTTCCTGCATGTCCGCAATAGCCACTGATCAGGACCAATTTAGGCTCGTCTTTGAAACTGAATACCCTGACCTTGAAAACCTCTTGACATTCTAGTATCTTACATGGATGACAATCTGTGAACTTTTCAAGCATTTTAATCCCTTCTCCCAATAGCCTGCTGGCACATAAGAAGGTCTCAGTTTGGTCTTCTGGGAAAGGTGCCATAATTTACCCTTGGTTAGAACTTTTCCGATTTTCTTCACAGGCATTATAATGTGATTTATTTTTTAAAAATAATTTCTGAATGGTTAATTTGTATGCAGATTTAAAACATGCAACCAGATTTAAAATATGCAACATTATTCATATCAGTACCCGTTTTTGTCCCTTTTTTCGGCTGATGTTTTCCCTTTTGGTTATGTACTGCATAAGGGACCAATCTGACTCCTAGAGATCAGCATTTCTAATGTAATTGGGCAATAACTTAGTTGTGGGAGAGTGCATGGAAAGAAAATGATTGCTCTGCAGCAGGATCATTAATTAATTACATAATGGCCGCCGCGCTCTTTGCGCCCCCCCACCAGACTTGGACATCCGGGTAGTTAGGGGGGCGTGGCCAGCACCCTTTAAAAGGGGTGGCCATGAGGCAGCCGAGCTGCCATTTTGCGAAAGCGACGGAGAGGAGAAGTTTTTAGCTCCGTCGCTCTTCATGTTCCAGGGAAGCCTCCTTTTGGCAGCAGTCAGCTTTTCTTCGCCTGCTTATTAGGCTTCCCACCCAGGATCAGCGATGCCTTCCAGAAAGAAGGCTATGGCGAATTCGGTTCGCCCAACAAGGAGGCGGCAGCCGGGTCGGAGGACCACGACTGCGCCCTCTCAGCTGGCTCCCTTCGCAGGGGCACCCACCGGGACTGGTGGAATGGGGCAGATTAATCTGTGGCCTGAGGCTGCACAGCCCCAGGCTGGCCCAGCGGGGGCTGCGGCCCCCGGCCCGCAATCCTCGGCCATGGGCCCGGGACAGGTGGGTGGGCATAGCGCCGCTGGGCCTCCGGCCCCTTGCCTGCATCCCCCGGCCATTGGTTTTACCCAGGAGGGTGGGCTGGGGTCACTTCCATGGCAGGGTATGCCCCTGGCACCTCAAGGGCCAGAGCTTCGGGCATGGCTATACTCGGGCCCAAGTGCCTCTGCACCGGGCCCAGGCCTTGCGACCAGTGGGTCGCACGCCCCTCTTGGCCCCCTTTGTGTCGGGGGCTCTGTGAACGTGGACGCCCTTCTGGCCCGCGTAGCGGCCTTGGAGGCATCCATGGGGATATCCACCCCATCGGGGGCACCTTTTGGCCTACAGTTCACCGCGGCGGTGGCCAATCTTCAGCAGGCGGCCGGCCGGGTTGAGCTGCTTGAGGCCCACAGGCCGGCGCCCGCCGCGGCCTTGCAGCTCCCCATGCAGCAGATACCACCAGCAGGTAGTGGTCTGGTGTGTCCGCCGAGCTCGATTGCGGTCGCGAGCTCCGACGCCCGCCGCGGCCCATGGGGGTGCAACTTGTGAGTATCCGGTTCAAACTAATGCACCCACACCACCATCCACTGCCGGGGAGGGTCTACAGTGGCCGTGGCCACATCAGGTTGGGACTGGGGGACAGCAACCCCCGGCGTACCCAGGTGCGGCTTTGCCGATTGCAGGCCCCACATGGGGTGGGGGCCCTCATGTTACAGGGAATGCAGCGGGGGTTTCAGGGCTGGTTGCGGCCCCTTTTTTGATGCCCCATACTGTTAACGTGCCGGTGTCGGCACTCCCGACGGCTGGGTACTCTTTGCCCCTCGGGGATCATTTGGCACAAGCCACAAAAGACAAAATTTGGCGGGGAGAGTACATGGACATTTTCTCCCTATTGAACAGGGAACCCACCAAGGAAGAGAGGGAGGGGCAGGACGAAAAGGACAAGGAGCAGTCCCGCCGTCGCAAGCCACCACGCACGTGGGCCAACTGGTTGCCCGCATATCTCATATACATGGCGGTGTACCTTAGGGCCCGGCCTGATCTGGCCATTCCGATGGTCCAGTATTTGGACAACATTTACAGGGCAATGGTTGATTTCCCTGGCCCGTCGTGGTTGGCTTACGACGAGGAATTTCGAATGAGAGTGCCCCTACACCCGGAGATGAGGTGGGATGAGCCCTGTCAGAAGCTGTGGCTTCTGTATATGACCCCCACGCGCCCCGCGCCTGGGAAGAGGTATCATTGTGGACATGCGGTCCAGCGAGCCGCTCCGGCGCAGGCACCCCGCCAAGTGGCGGGGCAGGGGGTTCCAGCCCGCCTGCTGTGCTGGAGCTTCTTGGCCAATGGCACGTGCAATAGAAAACAGTGCCGATACAAGCACGAGTGTCCCTCTTGAGCTGGCCCCCACGCCGCTGCTGCGTGCCCGCGAGCGGGCGGGTTTCGGGGCAGGGGTAGAGGTGGACAGGGAGCGGGCAGACCTGCCGCTGAGGGTGCTGGTCAATCAAAAGGCCCCCTCCCCAGTTAATGTGGTCATGTTGGAGCATTGGCTCACAACATACCCGAGGAGGGGAGACGCAGCTTACCTACTGGAAAGTTTCCAGCGGGGGTTTCGCATTCCGTTTACATGGGATAGGTCCCCCCAAGATGCGCCCAACTTATTTTCTCTTAAGGGCAGGGAGGAGGTGGCCGCCCTAAGTATCGCTAAGGAGGTTAATGCAGGTAGGGTCGCTGGCCCCTTTCACGCCCCGCCCTTTCCCAATCTGAAGGTTTCCCCTTTGGGGTTGGTGCCCAAAAAGACACCGGGGGAGTTTCGTCTGATCCACCACCTGTCGTACCCGGCTGGCCATTCGGTCAGTGATGCCATCCCTGATGACCTTTGTTCGGTCAGGTATACATCATTTGACCAGGCCCTGCGCATGGTGCGCTCTTGTGGCCCGGGTGCACTATTAGCGAAGTGTGACATTAAATCTGCGTTCCGTCTGCTGCCTGTGCACCCGGGCGACTTTGAGTTGTTAGGTTTCAAATTCCAGGGCAAATTTTATTTTGATAAAGCCATGCCTTTTGGCTGCTCCATCTCATGCTCGGCATTTGAACGCTTTAGCACCTTTCTCCAGTGGGCCTTTGTTCGCAGGTCGGGATCTCGGTCTGTAGCCCATTACCTCGATGATTTTTTGTTCGGGGGTGAACGGGGCTGGGACACTTGTTCGCGTCTCCTCAACACATTTCAGACGCTAATGCAGGAACTTGGTGTCCCTTTAGCGCCCGAAAAGACTGAGGGCCCATCCACCAAGTTTACGTTCCTGGGTGTCGAAATTGACATGGTTGTGCAGGCATCCAGGTTACCCATCGACAAGGTTTCCCGGATCACTGTATTGATCTTGGCCTTGCTGGCCAAACGCAAGGTGTCACTCCGTGAGCTCCAGGTACTGCATGGTCACCTTAACTTCGCTTGCAGGGTGGTTGCACCTGGCAGAGCTTTTGCTCGATGCTTGTGCAACACCATGGCTGGCTTGTCCAGGCCCTACCATAGGGTCCGACTGAACAGGGGCATGAGGGCTGATCTGCTGATATGGCTTCAATTCCTTAAAGAGTTCAATGGGGTGTCATTTTGGAGATCTGACCTTCTGGTGTCCCCTCGCTTCCAGGTTCAGTCGGATGCATCAGGGTCCCTGGGTTATGGGATTTACTTCGAGGGGAAGTGGGCATATGGTCAATGGCCACCAGCTTGGAAGGGCATGAATCGTTTACGCGATCTCACGTTCCTTGAGTTCTTTCCCATTCTGGGAGCTTTGATGCTGTGGGGTGCGGAGTGGGCCAATTCAGTCGTCCATTTCTGGTGTGACAATGCTGCGGTTGTGCACATTGTTAACTCTCAGACGTCTAAATCACCCAGGTTTATGGAATTGGTGCGCCAGTTTGTCTTGCGCAGCCTACACCTCAATGTGCTATTTCGGGCTAGGCATATACCAGGTATTAATAACGACATCGCTGATGCTTTGTCCCGCTTGCAGATCTCCGGGTTCCGTGCCTTGGCCCCGGACCCAGAGGGATTTCCCTTGCCGCTCCCGGACAACATATGGACGTTTGGCAAGGAGAGGTGAACCGGGCGATCGGCATGTCGCTGGCGCCCCACACGCGTAAGGCGTATCTCCATGTATTCAGTACATTCCAGGCCTTTTGTGCCCAATTTCGATTGCCCGGGATCTGGCCTATCCCAGTGGCACAGATTCTTCAATTCATGGTTTACCTACACAGCCAGGGCCTAGCTCCCCGCACCATAGCATCCAGGCTGTCAGCCCTGGCATTCATGGCCAAGGTGGGGGTTTATGCTGACAGCACAACTGACTTCCGTATACGACATGTTTTGGAAGGGTGGGCACGGGAGCGTGGACGCTGCCCGGACAACCGCCACCCAATCTCTCCATGGGTACTTACCCACCTTGCACGGGGCTGGCATGACCTGTGTTTTGACAGGTATGAGGCAGCCCTGTTTCATGCGGCTACCACGGTGGCCTTTTTTGGAGCGCTCCGCATCAGTGAGCTGGTGCTACTGTCTAAGGCGGATGCGACGCGTAGGGCACTGGAACTCGAAGATGTCTATGTTTCTGATGAGTGGGCTCAGTTGAGGATACGCTCCTCAAAAGTTGATCAGCACGGTGTAGGCAGTGGTGTAAGACTGCTACGATGTTCAATGGCAGACATCTGTCCGGTTGGTGCCCTACAAGAGTTCCTTGCACTGCATGGTACACACCCTGGCCCCTTTTTCTGCCACCAAGATGGGACTCCCCTTAATAAATTTCAATTTTGGAAGGTGACCGGTAAGGCACTATCCAGTGTTGGCCTCCCCGGGGCTCGTTACGGCACCCATTCTTTTAGAATAGGAGCTGCTTCTACTGCAGCTGCATTCGGGTACTCTGGGGCTGAGATACGCCAGATGGGAAGGTGGGGATCGCAGTGTTTTCAGTTATATGTTCGCCCGCTTCAATTGTGAGTACCAGTTAAGTCACTGTCCTGTTTCCTTTTTCTTTGACAGACCCTGGGTGTCGACTTATACCGGTGGCAGTATGGCTGGTGGGCCATAGCTACGTGCACAGGGCAGTGCAGTATGCTGCGGCGACAGAGTGGGGACCCCAGCTGGGACTACGTGCGTTCGCATGTCTAAGGTGGTACGGTAAGCGCAGGATGTTATGGCGGGAACTGTTGCCATTCCTTTTTTCCATCAGGGATGCTGACCCGCCTGATGTCCTGGTTATACACCTCGGGGGCAATGATTTAGGCCAGGTCACCGGCCTGTCGTTGAAACATGCGATCTGCGGTGACCTGGCTTACTTGCATTATGTGTGGCCTGCCACAACCCTGATTTGGTCGGACATCATACCGCGTCACGCTTACAGGGGGGCATTAACCTCCAGGCCCTTGACCGTGCTCGCAGCTCGGTGAACAGGGCAGTAGCCCGGTTCGTGGTAGACAAGGGTTGGGGGCGCGTCGTCCGACACCCCGATTTTAGTCTTCAAAATTGTGAACTTTACGCAGGGGATGGGGTCCATCTGTCGCAAGAAGGTATGAAGCTCTTTTTAGAAGATCTGCAAGCAGGCCTGTTGACCGAGCTGACGGTCTGGGGGGGGGGGGCGGTGAGCCTTTATTGAAGCCTCCCCGTGTGGCGGGTAGCACTGGTAAGGTAAATATTTATGACCCACAGGTATCCGGCAGGTTCGCAATTGACTGGACAACACTAGATAGGCACAAGTTGGTTAACGTTGTCCAGTCAACGACAAACCAGGCAATGGGGTGATGGCACGAGCTAGGCAGCATGCATCACCCCGTGATTTTACGGATACGCATCAGAGGGTGGGGTCAGTAGTTAGTTTATTGACTATGGTCAACAATTTGTTTGTTGCCAACAAACAAATTGATACAAATGGATACATTGTAACCAATTGCCGTTGGCAATTTTGGGAGGTACGCAGTGTTACTGCGGCCTGCTTGCCTTAAGAATTATAATTGGTTGAGTACCAATCGAAATTTATAATTCGGACTAGGGCATGAATCAATAAATGTGGCCCAATGCCGTTATCCACTTTCACCAGTGTCTGAGTCCTTTTTTGGGGGGTGCGCCTGCAAAAAGAACCTGTTTGTAACATTTCTTTGTAGTAAGACTCACTTAACATACTTAAGAGCCACTGAAGATTCATTATCTCATAATACTGGTAAAACAATTCCAACCTACCTTGTGTAACAAAGCAAACATCCAGTTATTGCAGAAAAAGTCACATATTTTCTGGATTACCAAATATAGCATTAACAAATCCTCTTGGCCCAAGGATGCTGCTGAAGGGTCTTAAACCAAAGTAAGGCTAAGGTTGGGGAAGGGGTTATGAGACAAGCTTATTGTGGTAACAGAGAAGAAAAGGGCAAAGCTGAAAAATGCTTTTTGGCTGAGAGAGGGAGAAATGGGATTTTCAAATATTCTTGCAGATATTTCCTTCTCTTTGTATTCAAAACAGGGGCAAAACAGAGAGTAAAACTATAAATGTGTGACTTTTGGTTAGTAACATAATACAGATTTAAGTCCAATTAAAAAGCCTCTTTTCAACATAAACATAATTTGATTTGATTTTTAAAAGCTTTTTGACTATTAACGTGTGACCAATTTTCACTAACTTGTCAAAGCTCTGCTGGTTCTTCACATACACTGAAAATATGATGACAAAATTGCCACAATTTTGTTAAGGGCACCATCAAAGCTGCACACAAATCTGCAAACATAAGGAAATCAACTATTTCCCTGAGTTCAATCCTCCTATGCCTTTGAAAGATGGTCACTCAATAAATATTATTAGCTTAATTGGGGTTGACAGGTTTAACCTGGCACAGGATTCTGCCTTATGCTTTTCTTTCCCATAGAGGATATATGCCACTCTTCCTTGCATCACTCACAAAGCACCCTGCATTTCCAGGAAGGGTAATTCAACAGCAGGCATTTCATGTTAGTGAAAATAAAAACGTTAATGACGCCCATTTTGTGCTTGTGGTGCTCCTCAAAATAAGCAAGTGTATAATCCTGATGTATGCATAAATTGGTGCCATGAGACCTCATTCTTATGTCTGATGAAGTGGACTTGGTCCACAAAAGCTCACAGTTAAATACAGGAGTTAAGTCTTTAAGGTGCTACAACTTTTTTTTTGTTCTGTTTTATTTACTCTCAGATAAACAAAAACTGGTAACCCACTATTTACAGTAGAATATTTAGGTGAATACTGACACCATGTTCCAAATGGCACAGACATCTTGAAGGGATTCTGGGGGACAGATGCCAAGAGGAATGAGTTAGGAGGAGTCTAATTTTACTACTCCTTAACTCCGAGCAGAAATGCTCCTTTTTAAGCACCCTCATTTTAACTTTTGTCTCTTGACCCTAGTTTTAACTTCTGTTCCTTTTGCTGTTAATAAAGATTTGCTTTTGGTTTGATTAGTTATGGGGAAGAAGAATCAATAACTCCATTATGTTTCTAATTTCCCCAGTTTTCTCATTTTGTAAACATTTGGCACTGCCTATATGCAACTTTATGCAGTAGACTACACCACTTGGTAATTCATGTTGGCATGGAAGAAAGGGTGGGAACTCAGTTGGACCATTTCATTATTCATGTGATCAAGTGAGTTGCTCCCTGGCTGTTTTTTTTTAAGTCCCTTATAAATTATTTTGCTTCAGAACAAGCAGCAGTTCTTGAATATGGCCATTCTCACTAGACTACACATGTTTGAATTTTTATACAGACCAGTGGTCAAAATCCTATTGGTTTTCACATAGCATTTGTGTACCGTGCTATGGCTAATTGTGGCTAATTGACAAAATCCCAGGGTCACATGCCTAATACCACAATGAAGATGTGCCTCAGAAACTTTCCATTACATTTAGCTGCAACAAGTTTTGTAAACCTTAAACATCACTAGGATTTCAGCCACTATTTAGTACTTTTAAAAACCTGTATGTTTCATGTTTAATTATTTGATACAGTGATCTGTTGAAGATGCTGGGTCTGTTGAGCTTAGCCAAGATAACTTTGGGCATGTCCAGACTGTGTGACTGGATCAGCCAGAAAAGTAGCCTTCTACAATACCGTGATCATCAGTCCTATTTAGGGCTGTGGGTTCCTACTAGAGCTCTGGTTGTGAACCTTGGCACTCCAGATGTTCTTGGTCTTCAATTCCCAGAAGCCCAATTTTCACCATCACTGTCCTAGAGTCTTCAGAGCACACATTTAGCTTGAGAAGTTTGGGCAAATATGCAAAGTGCTTTCCTTTCTTGCTTTTGCTTGTCTAGTTCATTTTACCTTATCCAGCTACAGTATTTGTATTATTCATACCCATTTGGATGACCAGATGCCATTTCAAGGGATTGCAGAGGACAAGACTAGTTTTGAAAGTTGTCCTTCACTTGAAGGTATGTCAAGTTCAAGTCTGATCCAAATATAAAGACCCACACATGCGTCACTTCATCTGCTTTTATTTCTGCCAGAAAAGAACAGTGGGTTTTCCTCAGTTTATATGCAGAAGCTTACTATTTTTTATCATAGTAAATTGCGCTTCAGTAGGCCCATTGATTCAGTGGAGATTTGGTGAGTGTTTTGTCAGTTCTATTGATTTGAAATGGTCTACTTTAATTTTGACTTACTGAAGGTAAAGTTACAGAAAAATTATCTAATAATATAATTCCATTTTATCTTTTTACCCAGATGCAAAAAATATATGTGTTGACTTCTAGACATATCTTCTTACTAGACTGTTTCTTGAATATTTCCTAAAGAACACAGCAAACAACAAAGTTAGTGGAGATGATGGTATCCCAGTTGAATTTTTCAAAGCTTTAAAAGATGATGGCATCAAATTACTGCATTCAATATGCCAGCAGATTTGGGTAACAAAACAGTGGCCACAGGACTGGAAAAGATCAGTATATGTTCCAATCCCAAAAAAGGGCAATGCCAAAGAATGCTCAAATTATCGAACAATTGCGCTCATCCCACATGCCAGCAAGGTGAGGCTCAAGATAATACAGGATAGACTTCAGCAGCATGTGGAGAGAATTACCAGAGGTGCAGGCTGGTTTCAGAAGAGGCAGGGGGACCAGAGACCACATTGCCAACATACGTTGGATCATGGAGAAAGCAAAGGAATACCAGAAACAAGTTTATTGACTACACTAAGGCATTTGATTGTGTGGACCACAACAGGATGTGGCAAGTAATTAAAGAGATGGGAATACCAGAGCACCTCATATGCCTCCTGAGAAATCTGTACATGAACCAAGAAGCAACAGTTAGGACAGAACACGGAATGACAGAGTGGTTTGGAATAGGAAAAGGAGTAAGACAGGGCTGCATTTTGTCACCCTGCTTATTCAACATACACAGAGCACATAATGTGCAATGCAGGGATGGAGGAATCACAATATGGGATTAAAATTGCTGTGAGAAACATCAACAACCTGAGATATGCAGATGATACCACCCTAATGGCAGAAAGTGAGAACCTCTTGATTGGGCTGAAGGAGGAGAGTGCAAAAGCTGGCTTGAGACTCAATATCAAGAAAACCAAGATAATCGCAACAGGCCCTGTCAGTTCCTGGAAAATAGATGGGGAAGAAGTAGAAGCAGTAACAGATTTTACATTCTTAGGAGCAAAGATCATTGCAGATGAGGACTGCAGCCATGAAATAAAAAGGCGACTGATTTGAGACATCACATTGCAAACAAAAATTAGAATAGTTAAAACAATGGTATTCCCGGTGGTAATGTGTGGATACGAGAGCTGGACAATTAGGAAGGCTGAGCACAGACGAAGAGATGCCTTTGAGATGTGGTGTTGGAGGAGAGTTTTGAGAGTCCCCTGGACAGCGAGGAGAACAAATAGGTCAATCTTAGAAGAAATCAACCCTGCTCATTGGAAGGTCAAATAGTAAAAATGAAGCTAAAGTACCTTTGACATCAAATGAGAAGGCCTTGATGCTGGGAAAGGTGGAGGGCAAAAGAAGAAGGGGGAGGCCAAAGATGAGATGGCTAGATTGTATTGTAGACACAATGGGCACAGAACTGGGAGGGCTGAGGGGGATGGTGGAGGACAGAGGCGCCTGAAGGACAATGGTCCATAGGGTCGCAACAGGTCGGAATAGACTGTGCGACTGAACAACAACAATCTGAGGCAGTGACTCAATCCACAAAAGTTCACATTAGAATAAAATAGTCAGGGTTTAAGGTGCAACAATATTTGTCTTTCTTTTTAAAAATGTTTACTTTGGTTTTGATTTGTTTCTTGTCTGACATAAAGTATCTGTGGTATGTGATCAATATCTAGAATCTTCTGAGAAAGATAAGGATGATGTTAATCATAGCATTGTTTGTAGAGACTTACACAGGCTAGACTCTCCTTTCTCTTGTTGTGTTGATTGACTTCTCACTCTGAACCTGAACAGCTCTTTCCTTTCTGTTTTATGTTTATTACTTTCTGTCACTTGCAAGACAGAGGTAGCCCTCACCATGGTGTTGGGTCTCAGTTGCACTTCTGAAGGTTGCAATGAGTTCTTGTTTGCTTTGAGGACACCCATTATGATGGAGTTTGACAACTCCTGTGACAAACTGCTGTTATTTTTGGCAGCATCAACTGCCATATGGCATGAAGATGTTGAGCAAGATTCCCTGTTTACAATAGCAAAGTTCTGTTTATGGAAAACACTATTATGATTTTCTGGTCGAAGAAGCAAAGCAGATGTGGTGGTAAAGCTAGAATGCAGAATTCACTATTTATGACAGCAAACAGATCAGTTCCTATTTCTCAAGTTATGGTGTGGAACCTATTTCCACTTTCTCTTCCTCCTGTGTTCCTAAAGATGCCTCAGAGTTGATTATAGGTAGATAGGAAGCTTTTATTCTGAAGTTATGTCTGACGAAGTGGACCTGATCCATAAAAGCTCACCTTTAAATACAGGAGTTAGTATTTAAGGTACCACAACTTTTTTGTCTGTTGTTGTTTTGTTTTGTTTACTTTCTGATATTTTTAAAAGAAGTAAATAATTACTCATTGTATTTCTTTAAGAAAACCTTCAATTTTTTAAAAAAAGACTGCATCCTGCAAAATCTTCTTCAAAAAAGCAATGTTTAAGGGATTAACCAATAAGTATACCAATTACACTACAAAAGCAATGTTACCAGTTGTTGCATTGTTTTTCCAAAAAGGTTTTCTAAACCCTTTTTACCTCCTGCCCCTAAGTAACAGGTATGGATAACACCATTATTTATAACATATTTGTCCGAAGCCTCTGATTAAATATGCACAAAACCAACTGCAATATTTTAGAATGGACTGGTTCTGAGAAAAACTTGAGCTCTATGGCAGCTGTTGAAGAAGGTTTAAGTATATGTATTCAAACATAAGTAAAAGAGTACATTTTAACATGTTTGATAAGATTCTATGAACTCTAACATGGAGCATCCTAGAAGGTGAGTTCCAATTGGGATGATTCAACTCACTTTCTCTGGAGTAGCAATTGGGATGAGTCAAGTCATCCACCTTTCATTACAAATTCAGATTACCTTGTTGTGAAAATTGGCCAGTACAAATGTATTCTTGATTCTCATTTTCGCCTTAGGCATTTTGAAGAAAGGTTAAGGAAATACAAGAACAGGGAAATGCACTAGCGTAATCACCTCTGTTATCACTCTGCTCACAAGAAAGGCAGCAGTGCTGATGAGGAGAAGTTCTTATGAAGGTTCTTCATGATTGCCCGGCATTCTGACTTGCATAAAAATCTGTCATACAGAGGAGGCTTTCTTTTCCTTTAGAGAAATCACTTTTCATGTGAGCAGAGTAATGAAAGAGGAACCAAGCAGAGAACATCCCCATCTTCCTATGTTAATTTGATCCTTACAAATCAATAAGACTGTCTGGAGTATTGTTGCATATTTTTCTTTGGCACCATCATCTTCACACTTCAGATTATTTTTGTGAGAAAGGGGAAATTACTGAAGTACTGTGAATTGTTATAAACCTGATAGTTTCCACAAGGTGCAAAATATTTTCTCTCTCTATTATCTTAACAACCTATTGTGAGATAGGTTAGAATGATATAGTGACTGATCCAAGCTTATTCATCAGGCACTATGGCTGAGAGGGCGTTTAAGCCTATTTCCCAAGATTCTTAGTTGATAGAAAACAAAATCAGAGTATTCCCCGCTTCTTGAGAACATCTGTGAATGTGTCTCAAATATTGATAATCTATATAGATAATCAATTATTATCTCAAGTAGAACATAATTGTTCTTCCCTAACTGTATTGACTTCATATAATGTTTTAAACATTTGTCATTATTCTCCTGGAATTCTGAAGTTGTAGAAGCCAAGAACAATTACCAAAGTACTGTATATTGAAACACATCTTTGTCAAAAGTGTGCTTAGTATTTAGCTTTATTTTTATTTTATTTTTTATTTTATTTTTATATTTTAGTATTTAGTATTTATTATGGCAGACTGAGGTATGGCAGTGATCCAAAAATGTGCTCCTGAGCTACTGTAATGAATTATCCCTCCTATTCTCCACAGGTAAAATAAAATGCCTCACCATTGCCCAGTTTGTCAGGACTGTCTTCTTTCATCAACATTTGTACCAAACATCAGATTCCTTTGTTGTTTCAGAAACTCTTTTACATTACACTTAAGATATTTTTACATTACACCTTGGATTGAATACCACATAAAGGGGATGATAAGTGTTATTGAGCTTCTGGTGAAGGACCGTGCAAACAAGGCAGGAAAAGACATCACTTCAAATCCCAGTTCTTCTTCCTTTGAATTGGTGTCTCAGAGCAATAATAGACTAAAGCTATTTATCTCTTCAGTCTTATGATGAGGGAAAATGCAGAGGGAGTATCATTGCTGCTGCATCCTAGGAAAGATAGATAGATAGATGGGGGCAGGCAGGGCTGTCATTAGAAATTTCTGGGCCCCATTCTGAGCAATCCTATTGTCCCCCCCCCCCCCAAATACACATAGTTATGGCTATGTCAGCTCCAGGCCCTATATGGCAGTACTTGTAGTACTGCCCTGATGGCGGCCTTGGGGGCAGAAGTGCCCTCTGGTGCAGCACAAGAGAGGCGTGGTATATTTCTTTGTGTGTTTGTTGCTGCTGCACGTATGAGTGATGGGACAGTGGTTCCACACAATGTGTGTTGGGTGACAATTTTATTCTTGCCACAGGTCATATGATACTTTAGGTTGCCCTTGCCCACTATTTTTATTTATAGCCAAGTCAGTACAAACACATTTTACTAGCCACATTTTTACTAGCCACATTTTGTGACTGTTTGTTTTCTTGATTTTTAAAAAACAATGCTATTTAACCTGTTGAATCCAAATCAATAGTGATGAATCCAAATCTATGGTGACGGTACCCTTATCCAGTCCAAAAATGCAAGAAGATGAACTGACCCATATCAACAAAGTTCTTCTATAGAAATGAATGTGATGAGCACTTGCAAAACTTGTTGGTTTCACTAGGTTTCACTAGTTTGCTGAAACTCATCATTGAAATTTCTCTTCCCATCAGAAAAATTTGACTTCTTCATTCTTTTCATTCTTTTCTCTTTGTTTTTTTCCTCCCCATTTTTGTCTATTTTTCTATAAAGGTAATTACCAATTTCCATCCCCCTTAACACCCTTACCTCTGACTCCACACAGGAAAGATCTCATTCTGCACAGGGAACATGACACTTTTGTTTGGAGTTTCTTCTTTCCCGATTTACTGCATGGGAAGATACTATTGTGTGTAAGAATCACAATAATCCTGCACAGCTGGGTGTTTCTTTCAGCAAGAGGGATTTCTTACAAGATGTAAAATAGATGGAATTCTACACAGAAAAATCTTTTGGGGATTAAAAGTGTAAGGTTCCCAACCCTCTCCTTCTTTACAAGAAGCAATGAGATTAACATCCCAAATTAGAAGTGTAGCTATGCTCAGATGAAACTGGAAAACCTGAAAGGGGTGATGTCTTGTTGACACCACTAGAGTATGTGGAAATGAAACTGTTGAGCTTAGACTTTTAAACAAAATCTGGCAACCAAAATAGCTAAGGTACTTACCAGCACAAGTGTATACAATGTATAAGCAATTTTGATGAAGTGCTAAGGGAAGGTAATTTTAGGGCTTACATTTTTGATGGCAGATTGAAATTTATTTTTGTAGCCTTCCAACATTCATAGAAGAAATACCAGCGCAATGTTTTGTTCAACCAGAAGTAGAAAAAGTGCTGACCCTCAATATCATGCCATGATTGTATCCACCACAGTAGAGGATAATGAGAATGCTGTACTGATGGAGCCTGTATCCATCTCAGTCCAAATTAGAAGAATGCACCTGTGTCCCCCAAATGGGTTTACAAAATTAATGGTTTATGACAACTCATTGGCTGAATAATTCCCAGTTTTATATCTTTGTAAAAAGATGCCAACAAAATTACATTTGCTAGAACCTAGCATTATAAAGTATACATCTTTGTAAGATGAATCTAGTTTAATAATGTCTTTGCAGCCTTGGTGAGGCAATTTTGCTGTATCAAAAAAGATCAATACAAGATGTTTTATGGGAATCATGCACAATGAGATCCTGTCCAGATGGGTATTAGGTTTGCTCTTTAGGGGGCTTGGGGGGGGGGGCAAGCTGGTCTGCTTTTCTTTTATGACATCCACACTTTTCAGAAATCCAGTTGCACCCAATGTTGAACCCCTTATATACCTGGAAACAGCACATATGAAAACCTTGCATCCATCAAAGGCTGCATGGTATGATGAAGGGGATAACTAGTCCCTTCAGCATATTTGATACCAGCATTTTTTGCCTGGCAAGCCGAGAGAGAGAGAGAGAGAGAGAGAGAGAGGAGAGAGGAGAGAGGAGGCTGCACATGAGGAGGCTGCACCCGGGTGAGTTATTTCCCTTTCCCTGCCGTGGGGGGTGGGATGCCATTGCATTTCCCCATTAAATGTTTTGAAGGTTGCTTCGTGTCAGCCTTCAAAACAGTAAATGGGGAAAAAACGAAGGCAGCAGGCAGTGATCCGTAAGGGGAGGCACTCTACCTGCTGCATCACTGGCAGTGTTAGCTTTCGAAACCGGTGGGGGTAATACAAAGGTGGCAGCCACTGATACAGCAGGGGGAGCAAGACGCTCCCTTACGGATCACTGCCTGCTGTCTTTTGTTTTTACCCTCAACTTACCTTGAGGCCGGCGGCAGCCTCACTGCAGCTTCGGTGGGGTAGCGGGGAGGTTGGGGAGTCCCTCTTCTCCCCGTGGCTCCAGGGAAGAAGACCGGCGGTGGCCTCACTGTGGCTTTGTTGGGGTTGGGAAAGTGAGGGCAGCAAAATGCTGCATCCGTCTTTGGCGGCCTCGCGCTCCCGCTACATGAGGCATTTTTTTTGTATTTTTCGTGTGCCGGCCCATCCCGGCCTCCTCCGCATTCGCGTTCTTCAGCCTCATTGGCTGAGGCATGCCAAGCCGCAGAGGAGGCTGGAACTTGTAGTTTTTTTGTCTGTGTTTGTGGGGCGAATGCCCCATTCTCTGTTTCCGGACCCATGAGGAATTGTGAGTTACATCGAAAGGAAAGTATGGCCAGCTCATTACGGGATAGGAGGGATGGGTGTGGGCACAAATGCTGGACACTCACCACCCATCCTACTTCCTATAAGTATAAACTAGCATATTTTTGCCTGGCCTTGCCGGGCAGTTTTTTTGTGTGTTTTAATGGTTAGGGGTGGTTTGGATGGTGGTGATTTGAATTTGTGGGTTTTGAATTTATTTGATTTACCTTATTTATTTATTTATTATGTTGATTTTTAAAATATTTTTGACTGTTTTTTACTCTTCCGGCCACTAGGTGGGGCTGTGTTTAAGAGTACTGCAATTTTCTATCTTTTTCAGTTCTCTTCCGGAGGCATGGAGGGAGGACATGTTTGGTGAGTGCTCTTGATTTATTAATTTATTAATTCTTGTTTTATTTTGTTTTGATTTTGGGGTGTTGGGCTGGGGGGGTTAAGTAGAGAGTTTCTACTTAACCCCCACCCCCAAACTGTTTCTGCTTGTTCTATTATTTTTATTTTGGGTTTGAGATGTGTTTAATTGTTTTGATTATTTATTTTTCTGAATTCTTCAATATTTATTTGTTTAATTTGTGATATTATTGTTTGTTGAGTTAGGTATTTTCATGTTGTAGATAGCTTTTTAGTGAGTTTTTATTGTTTTACCTTTGGTACTTTGGGTGTTTTTTGTTGAGTTTGTGGTTTATTGGTTTTATTTTAATTATTTGTTTATTTATTTGTGTTTTATTTGATCCTTGGCGTTTTGGTTAACTGTTTAGTTTTGTTGTGGCTGTGTTTTGTGGGGTGAAGAATGGCCTGTCTGTCATTTCCTCTTTTCCCCATTGCTGTTTCGAAATTAGGTTTCAATGCAGCGATGGGGAAAAGGAAGAGCTGGCAGTCTCTTCGTCCGGTAAGGTTCGTTAGGTCGGTCAGGTGAGAAGGAGGCAGAGAAGAGCTATCTGCTTCATGATGGTTCCTCTCAGCCTTCTTTTCCCCTGGCTTACCCAATGGGAGATCGGCAGGCAACAATCCATAAAGGGTGATGCTCTTCCTTGCAGATTGCTGCCTGCTGCTTTTCTATTACCTCCACTGCTGTTTCGTACTAGTTTTCGAAATAATGGTGTGGGTAGTAGAAAGGCAGAATCCAGTCATTCGCCAGGGAGTGTGCTTCCCCTGACGAATTGCTGACTGCTGCTTGTTTTTTTCCACCCCGGCTCAACTTACCTTGGGTGGTCTTGCCGTGTCTTCGGCAGGGTAGTGTGGAGGAGAGGGAGTCCCTCTTCTCCTTGTTGCTCTGGGAAAGAAGGCCCGCGGTTGTCTCGTCGTGTTTTTTTTGTGGGTTTGGGTTAGCGAGGACATGAGGCGCTGCATCCGCCTGCGGCAGCCTTGCGTTCCTGTTGGGGAGGCATTATTTTATTTTTTGCTCACTGGCTTTTTCAGCATTCTGCACACTCGCGTCCTTCAGCCTGATTGGCTGAAGTGGTTATGGCGTGGAGGACGCTGGGGCTTGAAGTTTTGTTTCTTTTGTTCGTGTTCGTGTGGCGGTTTTTTTATATGGCACACCGGCTTTCCCAATGTTCTGCTTGCTCTTGCCTGTCAGCCTGATTGGCTGAGAGGCGGCGCGGCACGGAGGACGTTGGGACTTGAAGTTGTTTTGTTTGCGTTCATGGGACGGTTGCCCCACTGGCGACTGCCAGACCCTTGCGGCGATGTGTGGGCCAGGTAAAGGCAAGTGCGGGCGGCTTGGTACGGGATAGTATGGACTCGTGCAGGTGTGTATGCCGGAGTCCAATGGTTAACGTCCCTCCTTATAGGTAAAGATTGAAATTAAACATTTCACTTGCTACTCTGCAGAGGGCCAAGGAAAGTTTACTTTTTTCTTTCTCCTATTTGATCATTGTTGCATTGCATCAATTAGGAGATGAAAAAATGTGCTTCCCTTTGCTCTGTAGTGCCAATCCAAATGATGGTTGTGAGCAGTATCAAAATCAGAGCTACAGAGAGAAAGGAAGGATTTTTTTTTACTGCAACATAGAGCAAACAGGAGGGAGAAAATTATACTTTCCCTGCAGATGAGCAGGGGAAGTATTTAAGTTGCTTACCAGCCATTTCATGATTTTAATTAGGTTGCTGTTGCTGTTTGGATGGAAGGAAAGGGCTAAATGTCATATAGTTCCTGCCCCATCCCCAAGCAACCTCAGCAAATGTGATCCCAGACTGGGGACTGTCTGGACAAGCTCTGAGTAACTTTCACACAATGCTTATCACAACATCCTAAATCGCCATGAGCCTAGCCTTAATCCTCCTTTGAAAGGCACTAATCTGGGAAATGAGTACTTATTACTTTGTTAAATGCTAAGAAAAGAAATTATGAGAGTTAAAAAAAACCATTTAGATCAAACGTTTGGAAAGACTAAAACACTTGTGGGTTAATTATTGTTGTTTAATGTCCTCCGTCTCTCCTGTGCCCCTGTTTATAAGATGGTACAAAATTTCCTTGGTGGTTTCCAAGCTGTCATGATAATAGGTTTAGAGATTACATACTACATACATAATAAACCTCTGGGGAGAAATAATGCTATTATGCATCAGGCTATATTGCTTCTTTCTAAGTTTTTGTACAAAGAAAACCACTGAAACATTCCTAGTTTGATTACTTTGAGCCTCTGAGATACCTTTAGAATGATTAAGGGGGCAATTATTCCTTCTTCTCTTGTTTCGGATTATGCAGAGGAGCTTTTAAAAGGGGTGAAAAAAGCATTTTGCTTCTATTTTACTGAAATCTATTTACTTGTGTTGATTTGGAAGGCAGACATAAATGAATTACAGTATATGTACCAAACCAAAAGCAGAACACAGACCCAATTATTTGTACACTGGAGCTGATCAAATCAAATAATCAAATAAATTAATTTACCATTTCCCCCCTGCTGTTATCCTAGGGAATTGAATCATGTATTGAATTGAAACATGTAACTATTTTCTGTTTTTCTTTTAAACTCACACGATAAGCAGAGCAACAGTAGATAGATAGATAGTTATCTATTGATAACACATGAACATGCAAATAAATAAATAGAGACAGTCTAGTGTAGACTGGACAAGACAAATATCAGCCTGTCACCCTCTCTAGAAACATCTGGAAAGCAAACTGTTTTCTAACCTTGCATTCTAATACTTCACATTGCTTAGTGGTTTCAGCGGGAAAGGATTTTTTTGAGAATTACTAGAATCACTAGAATTACTAGTAGCTTTGAAAATGACCAAAGCTGATAAGTATAAAATGGACAATGTAGACAAAGAGCTAGCCCAACAGAAGAAGATTCCTCACACATGGGCCAGCTGGCTTTGTATTTACACAAGCATGTGCATCCATGCCTGTCCTGCCCCTGATACAGTACCTTGTCATTATCTACCGGACTTATGTGGATTTCCCAGGTTTTGCATGGCTTTTGTATGATGACAACTTTTGCACGAGGGCTCCAGTTCATGACCCCATCACACCCGGTCCTCGGCAACCGGTATGACTGCAGTCACTTGGTGCAGCATCCTGCCACCTATGCAGGCTTCCTCCCTACCTGAGGACCAGTCTGCTCCCCTGCACCCTTTCTGCTGGGAATTTGCTGCCCAGGGCTATTGTGCCATGAAGCAGTCCAGGTACAAGCATGAGTGCTCTGGTTCTCATGCTTTAGTCCTCCACCTGCTCTTTGGTGGGCCCTTCCTGCCCCTGGCCTGGGGTCCTGGGAGTTCCAGCCCACCCCACCATGGCTCCACCTTCCTCTGTTTCATCCCAACAAGTCTCCCAGGAATAATATATCTATTCCCATTTCATGTCTGGCCTTCTGCATTCCTGTAGTTTTGTCTTTTTTCTCTCCCCTTTCTGCTGCTGTTTTTCTGTCTTTCAGATTTCACCCTGCTTGGTGTTGATGCCTCTTGCAGACCAGACCTGGCCTGCTTTGCCATGTTGGCTGCTGGCACGGGGGTGTGTGTGTGTGTGATTTCTCTTTACTGTACTGGGGCCTCCAATCCGATAGGTCAGGGTCGGAGCCAGTTTCCTGCCCCCATGTGGTGGGTAGTGCGGGTGAGTTTCTGTCTAAATTGCCTCCTTTGCCACAGGGTATGGGCAGGGGTAGTTGAGACAGCACTACCGAAGGGATTAACCTGCATGCACACCTTGTTTCACCTGATCTGGAAGCCTTGCCAACATTTAGGCACATATGGTGTTGCCAATTTGGGAGCCTTACTCTAATGCCCGCTGTTCATTTCCCTGTGACAACATTTGGTACCAGTTTACACCTGCACTACCCAGTGCAATAGTTTGCTGTCTTATTGGTTCAATAAAGTGCCCCATTGTTTAATCCATTACAAGCATACGTCTCTTCATTTGGGGGTTGGTGAGCAATGCATTTTCCTGAGCCTAGGGTGCTATTTCAGTTTTCAGGAAGAAAAGCAAAAAGTGGTACCACTATTTGGATTGTTATTTTTTAATTCTCAGTGAAATAGGTATACCCATTTCAAAAAAGCAACAAAAAAACAAAAACAAAATCATGCCATTGCAGCAAACTCTATGTGTCTGAGTTTATGAAACTGTAATGGCAATTTAGATTTCAGACCAATTAATCATGCATTTCTTCTAGCTTATGCAAAGAACAAAATTCTGGAGTTTCTTTCCTTATATCCAAGGCTTTTCTAAACATATTTAATGTAAGGTGTATCTTCTTCTTTCATACTGTGGTCTGTTCAAACACTGCAATATCAGATAAAAAAGAAATTTAATAAGCTGAGAAATAAAGGACTGACACTTACTTCCTCTGAAGCTTTCTAATTCACCTTTAGTAGACCTTTTCCTGTCAGATTTGATGCTACATTTGACAGAAGTAGTTGGATTAATATTTTATTCAAAAGAAATACTTTATCTTCTGGTACTACTCTTAATGTCAATGTTAACACATGCCAGCTAAATAATTTTTTCCATTCAAGGGTTCATTTTACTTTTCAGGTTTAAGTGTTCCACTCTATACTTTCACTTTGTGAAACAGAAGTAGCATTACTACTGTTCAAATGAATTTCCCAAAATGTTCTTTGTTTGCTTAGCACCTTGAAAAACTATGGCTTCATTAATGTGGGGAGTCTCTCCATTAATGAAGAATGTAACTATTTCATGCTGTCATTATGTTCATAGCTGCAATGGCCATTTTTCACTTGGTGGACTTAGGGAGACAAGCCTCCTTGGACTTACGTAGCAAGTCTGACACTAGAGCAGCATTCTAACACTGGAATTATTCCAGAAGTCTTACCTACTTGATAGAAACTGTCAGAGTTGATGTTGCTTTGGCACAATTAAGAGAGGCTTTTTAATGGTTTGCTTTATAAAGCCAGTTTTTTTCTTTTTCAGTAGAAAGTAAAATCTTATCTCACATATGTGTGATTTCCAATGCATACCATATTTTTCAGACCATAAGACACACCTGACGCATCCAGTTTTTAAAGGTGGAAAACAAAAAAAAATATTCTGAATCAAATACAGTAAAACTCTGAGTTATGAAAAAATCGGTTCCCTGGCCTATTTCATAACTTGAATTTTTTTGTAACTCGAGGTATGCATTAAAAAACAACGGAGAGATTTCCTACCTTCTGGCTGCTGCTGTTCCTTTTTCTTACACTTCCAGTGGTGTGGGTGATTTTCAATGTACAAAATTGGTGGTGCCACCATTTTGGGTGCTACAAAATTGAATTTTTGTATCCCGAGGTATTTCATAACTTGTTTTTTTCCATAAGTCGGGACCCCGGTTTACAAAAAACTGATTTTTTTTATAACTGGGTGGGGTGGGGTTGTAAGTCAGGACCCCAGTTTACGAAAAAACCATTTCATAACTAAAAGATTTCATATATCGAGGCAGGAAGCGATTCTCTAGCCTAGCCTCTTGCTCTCCCTGCAAACAGGAAGCATGGCTTCTACCTCTATTTTGACTACATGGAGCAGGGGAAAAGGCAAGAAAGGTAAATGAAATCCTTTCTTTTTATGCACAGGTTTGATTTTCCACTGAAATGCATTGGGAACAAACAAACAGAAAAGCTTTACAAGAAATTGATATCCAATCAATTTAAATGGGAAATTGTGATTTGTGATCTCTTGTGGCCACCTATGATAATGGCCCATTGAACATATGTTTTTCTTTCAACGGCCCTTCTTTCCCCAGCCCCGGAACAGCTGTGGCGGCGGAGGTCTTTGGCCAGCCGCGGCTGTTGTAAAATATCCTTTTACAACAGCCTTGCTGGACAGCATTCACACTATAAGACACACCCTCATTTCCCCCACTTTTTTTGAGGGGGAGTGTATCTTATGGGCTGAAAAATATGATACTTACAATGTGATTATTTTTGCTCCCTGGGAATGTTTCAAAGTTTTGAGTCTTAGGCCTCTGATGCTTTCTCATTTGTTAATGCTATATTTGGTAATCCAGAAAATATGTGACTGCAATAACTGGATGTTTGCTTTGTTACATATCATCGAGTTGGAACCTACTTATAGCAACTCTAATAGTGCTTCCAAGGTAGGTTGGAATTGTTTTACCAGTATTATGAGATAATGAATCTACAGTGGCTCTTAAGTATGTTCTTATAGTTTGAGGTGGGTAACTTGCCCCATAACCTAGAAATAAAGAGGTGAGACATGGAGGTAAGGTAACTTGATAGCCATAGTAAATAATTATTTTATTAGTTAATCTAGCTCATCCAACTTCTGTAATGAGACCTGCCACGGTCAGTGCACTAACTATGACAGCGCCTGGCTCCTCCTTTGCCTTCCATTGCCTTTCTGGGTGAGTTTCCAGTTCTGCTGACTTTCTGTGCCAAACAACCTGACCACTTGATATCTTTCCAGTTGTATCTGGGCCTTTTTCCACTTTAAGTCCCAAGGCTTAGAGGAATTCTTGATTTGGTTTGGTCCCCAAATGTGCCCAAGTCTATGATAGGAATTGCTGATCTGCTGAGCCTCGCTTCACCTAATGGTGCTCCTGGAGCTCACTATTCCTACCTGTATTTTCCACATTCCTGCTGACCATTGTGAGCAACTGTTTAGTACTGCCCAACTTGAATATCATGACTTTTCAGTGCAAGATAGGCAATGAAGTCTTGGCCATCTTATGTTCAAGATGCCAGTCAGGTAACCCAGACCAAAAACTCTTACCTGCCTCTTAAGTGACCAGGCATGCTTATATTGGCTCTCAGAGTTGAACCAAGGGAAGGAGGCCAAACATCAGGACAGGGACACCAACTAGAAATTCTTTTCTGGGGGAGGTGAGTCTTTGTTTTTGTGTTGAAAATGTTACAGAAGGAGAATGAATGCTAAATGGTTTGCAAAATTAAAAGCAAAGTACCTGTAAATCAATCACACTTGTATAATAATGCTTAGTGCAAGTTCTGAAATTTTTAAAGATTTCTTTTATGATTGTGGGATGACCTGGTAAGCATGATCTGGAGAAATGTACTTTCTACCATCTGTTTTATTAATTTTGGTTCAACTCTTCTGTTTTCTATGCTGACTCTGCCGATCTCCACATAGTTCAAAAATGCCCCACAATTTTTTAAAAAAGTCTTCCCCAGATATGTTAGTATCCAGAGCAGCTGCTATTTCAAATATTGATCAAAGCCTGTTCTTTTGGGATGTTATTAAATGAAGGCCTTTTCAGAACCATGAGCAGTATGGCTGATTGGGTATCTCACTGTGTTCAGTTTCAGTTCTCCTGCAGATCAAATGCCCTTGGAAAATCTGTCAGTGAGAGATATTTGAAGCTGAATAATTTCCATTAAGCCAATCTCCAAAATAAGTGAATTCTTCTTAGCTATGAGGGCTGTTTCTATAAATGTACTAGCATAGTTTGCCCGGCGTTGCCGGGCTTTTTAAAATTGTGTTGGATACTAAAGGGTTTCGTTTTTTTTTTGAACTAATGGTGATGGGCTGTTTTAAATGGTGGTGTAAGGTTTTTTGATTTTGTAGCTTTGAGTAATTTTGTTTTTGAACTTGTTTTTTATGTTTATGCAAAAAAAATTTAAATTTAATTTAATTTAATTTAATGTAATATTTAGTTTAAAATTTAATTTTGTTTTTTAAAATGTTTTTTAATTTTTTTGTTTTGGTTTTTCAGAGTGAAAAGGGGTTTTATTTTGGTAATTTTTGAGATTAGTGTGGTTTTTTTTGAATGTTTGTATAATTTATTTGATTAAATTTAGAATTATTCTTATTTTTTAAATATTTTTGAATGTTGTTTCTGTTTTGGCCACTGGGTGGGGGTGGTGAGCTTTTGTGCCTCTCATTACATTTGTTACCTTCTGTCCTCTGGGTGTCGCTTCCGGTAAGTTTCCTCTTTCTCATTTGATTTCCGGTTCTCATAGAAGGAAGATGTCTTTTGGTAAGTTCTGTGGGGGGTTTTTTTTGGGGGGGTTGGGGGTGGAATTTTTTTTGGGGGGTGTATGTGTGTGTTTTTCTTGTTTATTTTTGGCTGTTTGTGTGTTTATTTTTTGGGTTTTGGTGTGTTTTTGAATGTTTTTTGTTTGTGTTTTTGTGTCTTTTTTCAAGTGTGTGGGGGGGTGGCTTTCTTTCTCGCAGGCCATGCTGGATGGCCCGTGGGAAGGATGGGCATTTGCGGGGAGGCTTTCTTTCCCACGGGCCATGCTTGATGGCCCGTTGGAAGGAAGGGCATTTGCGGGGTGGTGGTTATTTCTTTCCCACGGGCCATACTTGCTGGCCCATGGGAAGGAAGGGCAGAGGCAGTGGGGTGTTTATTTTTTTACCCCGCGGGCCATACTGGCTGGCCCATTGGGAAGAAGGGCAGTTGCGGGGGGTGGGTGGTTGGGTGGGTTGCTTTAATTTTTGGTGCTCCGGCTGGCCCATGGAACAGAAGTGCAGCGGCGGCCGGGGTGTATTTTTTTTTACTGGTGTTTTTTGCGCGCCGGCTGGCCCTTCGAACGGAAGGGCCATGGTGGCGGGGGGGGTGGGGGTTCCCCCACGGGCCATGCTGGCTTGCCCATGGGGAAGAATGGCTGCGGCGGTGGGCTTCTTTTTAACTTTTATTTTTAGTGCGCCGGCCGTCTCACTTGTTTTTTGCGCGCCGCTGACCCTTCGAATGGAAGAGTAGCGGCGGCGGGTTTTTTTCCCCCCACAGGCCATGCTGGCTCACCCGTGGGGTTGAATGGTTGCGGCGGCGGCTTTTTCTTAGTTTTGTTTTCGCGCGCCGGCTGCCTCATCGTTCTGCTTGCACATTGAGCGCAGGACGCTGGGGCTTGTAGTAATGTGTTGGTGCTTTGTGTTTGTGCTGCGTTTTTTAAAAATGCTTTTCTTTTGATTGGCTGCGGCGCGTGTTCGAACGCTGCTCCGTGCGAGAGCCTCTCAGTCTGATTGGCTCTGGCGCGGCGCAAGGACTTTCGGGAAGTGATGTTCTTTGCGTTTCTTGCCGTTAGTGGGGCTGAGGCCCCCGTGCCGGATTTTTAAATCCTTCGTTGGCCTGCGTAGGCAATTCGGCCGTGCTCTCGAAGGGAGGGTGCGGGTCAGTAGGGCGATGCATAGCAACGTATAGCCAATTCCAACGGTGAACACTTGGTTTTATAGGTTAAGATGAGTATGTACTATGAACAAAATTGCACAGGTTCAAGAGTTTTAAAACAAAACATATCATAGATTGTTTCTCTGATCATACAGTGTGTTTACCGTATGCCAAGACTTTGCATTTAATTGGACATTTAACAATTTCATTCAGAAATATAATTAGGCTACAGACTTGCAAAACAAACAAAACTATGTATGGTATTAATTATATTGTACATTATATTTGAGTAAATATGCTAGATATTGCATCATACATATTTAAGCTGTCAAAAAACCTCAGATATAGTGCTTCTGTATCCATGAGTCAAAACACTAGGAAATATTTGTGTTGCTGCACAATACTGTGGCCTGAATTGTCAGCAGGAAAAACTGTTGCTGGCCTGAATGTTGACAACATCAATGGCAGCAGTTAGATGGTCTACATTCTCATAGAACATATGATGTCACATAGTATGTATGATTCATGTAAAGACATCAAGAGAAGATCCCAGAAGCTGATTGCCTTTTTCATTAAACACTCCTCATCCAAACACAAATGTCTACTGGATGTTTTATAACAGTTCTCAACCTTTTAAAGCCGGGGGCTGGGTCATGCTCCCTCAGACAGCTTCAGGGGCTGGACGACCATTTTGCTCTTCTTCCACTACATGACACTTTTTGGAGGCGGTGGGGCAGGGGCTACATGAAATGGTGCTGCAGTCTGTATCTGGCCCATCGGCCGCAGGTTGAGAATTCCTGTTTTATAATCTATGTAATTGTCAACAGATATCCTCTTGTGCTCTTATATTTAAAAAAAAAACAAACACCAGCCAATGACAACTATTTTGTGTTTTGGCGAAGAGTGTTTAACTGATGAAAGAAATGAGTCTGCTTCTGGGATATTCCCTTGCTTGATGTCTCTATGTGAATTGTACTGTTCTCTGTGACATGAACGTAGACCATTGACTTGCCATTGATTTTGTCAACATTATGTAAAGTTGAGCATCCTTTTTCCTGCACAACATTGTGCAGCAATATCAGGCCTTTTACTGGTCTTTCCATTTCTGGATATATAAACTGGTGAGTTTTGATGAACTGTATTTCCTGGCTTCTTAAAATAATGTATACATACATATATCACACAGAAATTTTAGACATAAGCTGTCCTTGTGTAGAATTATTCAGTTGTAGAGGATCCTAGAAGATGAGCACATGGTAGCAGGGAGAAGACAGAAAAAAGGACAGCTGGGCTGTATTTCTTCTGTGCTGAAATAAATAATTTGAACAGCTGTTTTGGATTTGAGTAAGTGCAACACATAAAACAGAACATTAGACACAATCTTTAATCTCTTAGGTAAACTTATGTTGCCATGGCTGCTCCACAGAATGCATATCTATACCTATAAAATGGTGCGTTAACCGTTGGATGTTGCACTAGGCCCCACACTGTCTACTGCCTCCCCCCCCCCCATTAACTGCTTCAAAGGTTCTTTGAAACAGTTAATGGGGGGGGAGGGAGAGAGACCACCCATCCCCCATGGCAGGGAAAAGGGGAAAAAACCCTTCCAACTCCCCTCTCTCAGCCTCTCTCTCTCTCTCTCTCTCTCTCTCTCACACACACACACACACACACACACACACTCACGACATTCACTGGGATCATCAAATAATAAGACTAAGCCTACATATTTTCCTATGTATTCCCTACATAAGAAATGGTACATTGGAATATTATTATTATTGTTGTCAGAATTTATTCTTGGTTGAAAAGATTTTTGCTGGAGAAATTCCCCCAGGGGATGCCCAAATGAGGCTCCTTTCATGTCCCCAAGATCTTTTACCACCAAAATGATCCCTATTTATCTACTTGCAATTTCTTGCTTTCAAACTGCTAGATTGGCAGGAGCTGGGACAGAGATGGGGCATTCAAGCCATCATGCAGTACCCGGGTCTTGAACTGCTGACTTGCCGGCCTTCCAGATAACAAGCTGAGCTTCTTAATTACTGAGCTACTGCAGCCCCAGCCTTCTGATTATATGTATAAAACGTAGATTAGGCATCCATCTTCTAGATTTATTATTGTCTGCCAAAACTGATTTGGGGAAAAACAGTGTAATCATCTGATGTGTAGTGAACAATTTTCCACTTCATTACCCAATCCTTGTATCTTATTACAGTGGAAGCCATTTAAAAGAATACCTGTTAATGGAATGGACCTGTTTTGAGTACACACTATTTCCATCCACCATGGCAAAATATTTATGAGGCTACAGGACAGCCTTTGCTTCCCTAGCAATGCACCTTATTAAAAGAATTAAAGTATCTGTACAATCACAATAGAAATTTGATTAGCAAATGCAACTAATCTATCGAAAGCATATGTCATCCACAGAAAATGCCAGAAGTTTTTTTATTTATGATATAAGATAATTGCTATTTACTTCTTTTTCATCCTATGTCTCCTTATTCTAAAAGCCATTTTTCCATGTTTACATTCTTGTTTTCTCTCTAAGATCTTTCAGTACATTGAGATTTATGTGGTTTGTATTGTCAATGTTTTATATTTTGTTTTAAAAGCATTCTGTTCATATTGTGCTTTGGGCACAGTGAGAGGAGACACCAGAATGAATGAACCCTCTGCCAAACATGTTGCTAGATGGAAATCAGATTGGTAAAATCTTTCAAGAAAATGGAGGTGTGAGTAGTGGAGTAATCTGCCCCTGAAGGATTTTTGTCTTCCACCCAACAGATGAAAACAGATTATCTCAGGAAACTGGGGGCAATTGATGCTGTGCTGTGTGGATTTCTGTAAATTAAATGACTAAAAGTTAACAGATTAAAGTAAGTGATATTTTTTAAAAAACAGTCCCTACATACTATTCATACTATTCTCTCAAATCATTGATTGTCTTGTCCTCTTTAGAAAACTCTTCCAGTAAGGATTATTTGGAACTCTTCAAAATAGTACTCGACAACGTGCCAACTAGCTGCACAGACCCAGGATTCTGAGAGAGAGACTGCTCCAGAGTCAGGAGGAGGTTGGATCCACTTTGAGCTCACAAGAATTGCTCAGGCTGAAGGCATAAGCTTTGACCAGTTACAGAAGGAAATCTGTTGTGAACAAAGACTTCCTCTGCAGAAATGTGTCCTCTTGTGGGGAAGCATGCCCTCTTAGGAAGAGCAGCTATGGATATGTTGTGTCCTAAAGCCTGTGCCTTTAAACAATGTACCTATCCATGTGTATCCAATGTAACCTTTCTATGTGTAACATTGTAACCTTCAGCTGCATCACTGTAACCCTAATAGGACGCGAGCTAGTGACCACCAGATGGCAATAGCGAGCGTCCAAGCTCATTGGTCCAGACTCAACTAAGAACAACAGCACGGGAAGATTCCCGCCATCACCTTCACCTGGACAAGAAGGGCGTGACCTGCAATGACGTCACGCGGACAGTAACCAATAGACTGTCAAGGAGCCACATTCAAATGTATAGCCACTGTATATATTGAGCTGTTCATCCGCCATTACCACATGTTCCCTCTGACCAGCATGCAATAAAGTTGTGTTAAGCCAGCTCTTTGGCTGTCCTGGTGTCTTGGTTCCCATACACTAAATTGGCGACGAGGATGGGATATGGCTTCCCACGGGACCAAGACATACGCCGGTTTCGACATCAACAAACCGGAAGATTGGGAACTCTTCGAAATGGATTTCCAAGGTGCGCTGGTGGAGTCCGAGGTCACCGACGAGGAAAAAAAGAGAGCCATCCTCACCAGAATGCTCGGGCACGCCGGCAAGAGGGTGCTAGTCGACCTCATTGCGCCGAAGAAGGTGGGCGAGCTGAAGGCTAAAGATCTCCTGAAGGCGATGCGCAACCACTTCCAGCCCTCGGTGTCGATGTTCCCAGCCCGGGACGCTTTCTGGAGGCAAGTCCAAGCGCCGGATGAGTCGGTTGCTGCTTTTGCAGCGGCCCTGCGACTGGCCGCCGGCCCATGCAAATGGGATAACCTGGTGACCATGCTCAGGGACCGCATGCTGTGTGGCCTGCGGGACGAGGAGGTTCAGTGAAAGCTGATGAATCAGGAGCCGCGCCCGACACTGCACGAGGTCATGAAGGCAGCGCAGGCCGCGGAAGCCACGAGGGCCGGAGTGAAAGAGCTCCAGGGCCGGCTCCCACAGGCCGGCCAAGCGGCGGGCTCGGTGCACGCGGCCCGGCGAGCATCAAAATCTTCCGCTGAGAGCAGCGACGAGGAAGACGTCCGGAAGGTCCGAAAAGGGGGCCGGCATTGCGATGGCTGTGGAGCGGCCCACGACCGCGTGAAGTGCCCGTTCAGAAAGGCCGAGTGCCACAACTGCGGCCGCCGCGGGCACATCGCCAAAGTCTGCAGACGACGACGCGGGGACCGGAAGAGCTCACCAGACCGTTCGGCGAAACCGGACCGCTCGACGAGGCCAAAGGATGGCGCCCGGCCCACGAGGAAGCAGGACGGCGTGGGCCGCATCTCCGACAAAAGCGCCGCCGCCGCCCCAGTTTTCAGCGTGTCCATGGGACACCCCCGTTACTTTGTTGAGGTACTGGTGCAAGGGGTCCCTGTTAGGATGGAAATTGACTCGGGCTCCTCATATTCAATTATTTCCCAGAGGGAGTTTTTGAGAATTGCCCCTCGTGTACGGCCCAAGCTCAAAGCGTTAAGGTCCACGCTTCGGGACGTGCAAGGGAACAGTATTCCGGTGCTGGGGGTGGGAAAATTCCAGGTCCAATATAAACAGCACGCCGCAGAGCTTCCCCTAGTCGTCCTTAAAGGGGGAAATTGCAGCCTCCTCGGGACTCAATAGTTCCAACCCCTGGGTTTGTTCATTGGGGGGGTGCACGCCGTTGGGACTGACCCGATACAGAGGGTGTGCGACGCGCACCCCGAAGTCTTCAAAAAGGGACTGGGGAAATTCAAGGGACCCCCAGTAGCGTTCGACCTGGACCCGGAGGTCCGCCCAATAAGACTCAAACCGCGCAGAGTGCCTTTTGCACTAAAGGACAAAATAGAGGCAGATCTGGACAAATTGGTGGGCCAGGGGATTCTTGTTCCTGTTGATTCTGCGGAGTGGGAAACTCCAATTGTCACAGCATTGAAGGCCAATGGGGAGGTTCGCATTTGCGCTGACTATAAGTGCACCATTAATAAGGCAATTCGCCCTAATGCGTATCCGGTGCCGGTGGTCAGCCATCTGCTAGCCAGATTACATGGGGGAAAGTGTTTTGCTAAGCTCGACCTGGCGCAAGCCTATCAGCAACTATTGGTAACCCCTGCTGCAGCTGCTGCACAAACCATAGTCACGCATAAGGGGGCGTTCCAGGTGACGCACCTACAATTCGGCGTGAACTCGGCGCCTGGAATTTTCCAGTCGCTCGTGGAACGCCTCCTAAAAGGGCTGGACGGGGTTTTGCCATATTTTGATGATGTGTTGATAACGGGGGGGAGCGAGGTCGAGTTGGCCGAAAGGCTGGACAAGGTTCTGGCGGCATTCGAACAAGCGGGGTTGAGGTTGCGAAAAGACAAATGCGTCTTCTTCGCGAATGAGGTTGAATTCTTGGGGTTCCGAGTAACACCTGAGGGGATCAAACCGTCCAAATCCAAGGTGGCCGCCATCAAGAAAGCCCCTCGCCCCACCTCCAAGCCCGAGTTGCAGTCGTTCCTAGGGCTCTTAAATTTCTACCACTCCTTCCTCCCACGGAAGGCTGCGGTGGCTGAGCCGCGTCACAAGTTGCTCAAGAAAGATGCGGCATGGAAGTGGGGCGATGACCAGGAGAGGGCATTCACGGAACTGAAACAACTCCTGGCGTCTGACGCCATTCTGACCCATTTCGACCCCAAATGGCCGGTAGTACTGATCTGTGATGCATCCCCGGTGGGTGTGGGGGCGGTGTTATGCCACGTGCTGGAAAACGGGAGGGAGGCCCCAATAGCGTTTTACTCCAGGTCCCTGTCCCAAGCGGAGAGGAATTATGCCCAGACAGACAGGGAAGCGCTAGCGATAATTGCGGGGACCAAAAAATTTCACGATTTCCTGTATGGCTGCCCCTTCACCATCGTGACTGACCACAAGCCCCTACTAGGCATTTTTACCGCAGATAAGCCCACGCCACAGATCCTGTCCCCGAGGATGCTTAGGTGGGCCATTTTTCTCAACGCCTACCAGCACGCATTGGTGTACCGGCCCGGGAAAGAGATCAGCCATGCGGACGCCCTGTCGAGGTCCCCCCTCCCCCAGGAGCACGACCACGTGGGCGGGGGGGCGAGACCGCCAGGTGCTCATGATTGAGGTTTTGGATAGTCCCCCATACTGCCCGCCGACATCGCCAAAGCGACAGGCAAGGACAGAACGTTGGCAGCGGTTAGTTCCTGGGTACAGAAAGGGTGGCCAGCGTCTTCCCCAGCGGAGGAGTTCGCCCCATTTTTCAGGAAAAGGCTCGAACTGTCCCTAGAGAGGGGGTGTCTCTTGTGGGGGCAGCGGGTAGTGATCCCTACATCCCTTCGGCCGCGGGTGCTTAAACTGCTGCACATCAGCCACCCTGGAATTGTGCGCTCCAAAGCGCTGGCCCGGAGTTACTTCTGGTGGCCCCAGTTAGACGCCGACATCGAGCACATGGTCGGCACTTGCGAGAGTTGCCAATGCTCCAGGCCAGAGGAGGCCCGCCTTCCCCACAGGGAGTGGGACGCGGCTAAAGGGCCGTGGTCCCGGGTGCACATAGATTTCGCGGGCCCATTCCGAGGAACCCTTTTTCTCCTTGTTGTGGACGCCTTCTCCAAGTGGTTGGAGGTCATCCCAGTCACGAGCACCTCCTCGGCCATGACCATTAAGCATTTGCGGAGGCTCTTTTGCACGTTCGGCATACCCGACACCCTAATTAGCGACAACGCTAGTTGTTTCACGTCCTCCGAGTTCAGGGCATTCACGGAGATTAACGCCATCCGGCATATCACCTCTGCCCCCTTCCACCCGGCCACCAATGGCCCGGTGGAGCGCCTCGTACGCACCACAAAGGATGCACTACGGCGCATGGGCCCCGGGGATCTCAACCTGCAAGTGTGTCAGTTTCTGCTAGGGTACAGGGTGACCCCGTTAGCGTCAGGCTACTCCCCGCGGAGCTTTTAATGCGCAGGAAACTGACCACCATACTTACTAGGCTAGACCCCACGAGAGTTGAGGACAGGGGGAGGAACATCGGGTTAGAAGCCACCAAGAGTTTCAGCATGGGTGCTCTGGTGCATTGCAGGAATTACGCCAGCGCGGGGCCAGCCTGGGTACCGGGGGTGGTCGTGGAACAGACCGGTCCCGTATCGTACTGCGTGGAAACCAACACAGGTCTACTTTGGAGGCGGCACGCGGACCAGCTCCGAAGCCGGGTCCCGGGAAGTCAGGGCGCCGACAGCACCAACACAAATTCAGCGTTAGGGTTCTCCCCCACCCGCTTAGCCCAAGGGGGAGGAGAGGGGGGTCGAGAGTCCCCACCAAGGGGGGAGTCCCCATCAAGAGTCCCGCGGGATCCCCCAGCAGAGTTTAATTTTGAGTTACAGAACCGGGGGGGGTTCGGAGTGGTCCCCCACCCATCCAAGCGAGAAGAGGGGTTTTACGTTAGCCCCTAGTGCCCCCGGCTTGCCCTCAATGGAGTTTGTCCCTTCCCCAAAAGCTGCAAAACCGCAGCAAGCCACTAACAAGTCTCCCTCTCCCATTACAGGACAAGGGACCAGGGAACAAGGAAGCGGTAGCGCCCCCCGGGTGGGCCAAACCACATCATGGCCCAAACGCGAGTGCAATAAGCCATCTTGGTTAAGAGACTTCGTCTCATCCTAGGGGGGAAGGGTGTTGTGTTCTAAAGCCTGTGCCTTTAAACAATGTACCTATCCATGTGTATCCAATGTAACCTTTCTATGTGTAACATTGTAACCTTCAGCTGCATCACTGTAACCCTAATAGGACGCGAGCTAGTGACCACCAGATGGCAATAGCGAGCGTCCAAGCTCATTGGTCCAGACTCAACTAAGAACAACAGCGCGGGAAGATTCCCGTCATCACCTTCACCTGGACAAGAAGGGCGTGACCTGCAATGACGTCACGCGGACAGTAACCAATAGACTGTCAAGGAGCCACATTCAAATGTATAGCCACTGTATATATTGAGCTGTTCGTCCGCCATTACCACATGTTCCCTCTGACCAGCATGCAATAAAGTTGTGTTAAGCCAGCTCTTCGGCTGTCCTGGTGTCTTGGTTCCCATACACTAAAGGATAAATCCGCAGCAGGGTTATGGTTGGAATCCCTGCAGCCCAGTAATATAAATTAGGAACTGGAAGGCTGTTGGAGATGGCTTTAGATCTTGCCTTTGCTGATTCTTGATGTGACTCCCTCATTATATGCGACCAGCTTATTTCAGTCTGGTGTGACTACTCTTCGTGGACTCTCCCCATTTGCTTGCTATTGCACCCAGACAGACTTTATTCTGGATTTTTCCTAAACTTCTCGATCTCCCTTATCTTTGTAACCTATCTTTCTGGTAGAAACCTGCCAGTTTACCTGTGCTTATTTTGTGCCTCTTTAATTGGAGAGGGGGGAAGCACACGCATACCGCACATGCACGCACGCACGCACGCACACACGCACACACGCACACACACACACACACACACACACACACACACACAGTCACCTGGGAACAGAATGTGGATTTAAACTTGAGAATGTGATCTTCATTGGTTAAAGGAAAGACAAGAGAGTGATTCAAATGATTTAATATCTCAAGATATCATCTGAAAATTGTATTCTAGAGCTAGAAATTTGCAGCTTTTAGTCATATAATTGTCACTGTTTCACTGTTGCTTACAAGTCCTGAAAAGGTAATAATGCCTTGAATTAACTTTGAAATTAGAGGTTGCAGTACAGCACCGTAAATGACTTGGGAGCTTTTGTTCAGTTGCACAGTCAATTCCAACCCTTTGCGACCCTATGGACCATTGTCCTCCAGGCACCTCTGTCCTCCACCATATCCCCAGCCCACCCAGCCCTGTGTCCATTGTGTCTACAATACCATCTAGCCATCTCATCTTTGGTCGCCCCCTTCTTCTTTTGCCCTCCACCTTTCCCAGCATCAAGGCCTTCTCAAGTGAATCCTCCCTTCTCATTTGATGTCCAAAGTACTTCAGTTTCATCTTTACTATTTCATCTTCCAATGAGAAGTCAGGGTTGATTTCTTCTAAGATTGACCTATTTGTTCTCCTCGCTGTCCAGGGGACTCTCAAAACTCTCCTCCAACACCACACTTCAAAGGCTTCTATTCTTCTGTGTTGTGACGAGAGGCCTTCACACCAGCATCCCTGATGCATTCACAAAGATCACAGTCATGCACGCACACACAGACAAACAAACACAGACCGACCCAGAGTCGACTTTTCCTGGGGCTGGAGAGAGATCTCTGAAACAAAGCCCTTCCAGCTTGTTTTATTAACTGCAACAATAACTAGGCAGGAAATGGGGTGGGGAAGGTGCTGGTTGGTGCAAGCAGTCATGTGGGATTACTCATACTCATAGGGTGTGCTCGTGAACACAACTTGCAATAACAGGAAATTAGGTGACCCTCTATTTTAAGAGATGACTCATCTGTCTGGCCCTCTGCACAGCAAAACACAGCCCAGCATCCCAAGCTGCCTCTTCCCGATAGGAAGGCCCTTTGTGGAGACTGTACTAATGGTCCAGCTCTCACAACCATACATTGCCACCGGGAATATAATTGCTTTGATTATACGAATTTTTGTTTGTGATGTGATGTCTCTACTTTTCACTATGTTTCCCAGGTTTCTCATAGCTTGATGTTAAATAGATGAGGACTTGATTGATGCCTTGAGTGGGATACAGGTATAACAAATGAATATTTCTGACCACGTGTCTCCACGTGTCACAGACTGCATATGGCTAGCATTTAAGAAGCAATTTCATGGCTCTTGACCAGTAAATTATCAAGGAAACATGATAGCTGAAAAAATAGTAAATTAAATCAATGAAACCAATTTCCCTTTGAATAAAATCAGGATTTAATAACCCAACCAGTGGAGAATGGTTTTTTTTAAGGAAACCTGGAAAAGATAGGATATGATATTTTAGGGTGGAATCCTGTTTATCTGAGCATGTTCAAAGAAGCATCTGGTAATATCTCCTTGTGGAAACTTGCAAACTGCCCAAGGCTTCTCATAATTGGCCAGTGCATGAGCATAAGAAACAAGCATATTTTGTTCAGGAGGAAACAAAGAGGGAAAAAATCCTAATAATAATAATAATAATAATAATAATAATAATAATAATAATAATAATAATAATAATAATAATAATAATAATAATAATAATAATAATAATAATAATAATAATTTATAACTTATACCTCGCCTTTCTCGGCTGAGGCCGACTCAAGGTGGCAAACAACATAATTAATACTATACCATAATCGCAAAATACAATATAGCAATACAAAAAATAAATCAGTACAATAATAAACAGTACAAATCACATAATAAAAAATTCAAAAATATACATCAGCATCAAATATCTTTTAACATCACATACAATCCTCCTCCCTCCCATTGAAAACCGGCCAAAGGCAGGCAGGCAGGCAGGCAGGCAAGGGATCAAGGTCCACATAGCGAGGTGGAAAAAGTCCATAGCCAGCTAAACCCAAGAAAGGCACTGAACAATCTCAGTCCCCAGGTGCCCCCACTTTCCCCGGCCGGCAGGACCAGGGGAAGGAGCTTTCAATGGTCATTATAAAATGGGGGTATAGAGTAATCAGGGTACTTCACTCCCTTCAAATCATGACAAGATTACCCTAATACTTCATAGACCATAACAAACACAAACACACAAGAAAGTATTTAAACAGAACATGACATCGTGCACCTTCATAGCCAGTCCATCTGGCATGGTCTCTTCCGCCTCCATGACCATTGGGAATCAGAATTTTTCCACCACTCATTTTGCTGTTTGGCCCAATATGATGGTTTCCAGTGGCATTTCCTCCATTGAGGGGACCATCACCCCACCTAAAGGGGCTCATCTGCCCATAGACGTTGGCTTTTTTAGGGAGTCAGGTTATTTACCGCTGCCCAACATTTGGCATTGAGTTGTTGGCTGTATGGTCTACTTCATTACTGTAGCGGGATGTCTGGCCAAATATTTTGGAAAATACTACTTTTCTTCCTTCTGGAGATTTCCAGAAGGAAGAACAGAAAGCTCTAAACAAATATATTCCCTTAACCATTTAGTGGAAAAGACTGATAAGTGGTTAAGGAAATCTATTTATTTAGAGTTTTCTGCTCTTCCTTCTGGAAATTTCCAGAAATAAGAATTTATCATAGAACTGGCAAGGGGCATCATGTTATATAGAAATGTTACAAACTATTGGGTGCACAAACATACATTAAAATAAAAGTTGCCAAGGAAGCTAAAATACATTTTCTCAGAGTTATAGCTGAGCTAAACTGTTTAATGTAAAAGTCACTTTGATTAAGGGATCAGACCATCTGTTGCCTGAAGAAAAAGGCCCAGGCTGTATTTAATATATATTTTTGGCATCCACAAGTTTCTTTGAATCGTTGTAAGGTGAACATTCTATTGATGCTCTAATAAAAATATATTAAGCCATTAAAAAAAAGAAATGTTATTAATGCATTTATCTGTATTCTCTTCTGACTATGTTTAAATCTTGCTGAGCAGAACTCTTTCACATTATCCTACTTCAACATATATTTAAAAACTTTGTTTGGTGATACATTTCCAAAGGCCCTTACAGCAAAAGAATAAACATGCAAAATATCAATGATCTGCATAAACCAGATGGATGAAAGTACAATAATCAAAACAAAGTCATGATGACAGATGGTCTGTTTTAGTCCAGTAGTAGCCCATGTCCAATAATAGCTTGCGATGGATGCACTAAAAAGATATCTACACCAAGAAGGTTAGTAATAATCTAGTCTTTCGTGATCCTTATATGCATACATTAGTTTTATAGATTTGTATGGCCTGTCCATTTTAGGACGAATTCACAAATGACATTACAATCTCACTACAACTTGTTGTTAGCATTCCTAAGTAAGTAAATAACATAGAGTTAAAAGTGTGAATAAAGAATTCTACAGCGGCTTCTGCTAGTGAGGAAAAAAATTACTCTGCTTGAACAGTAATGAAATTTGTTGTGGTCCTCATGCATATTCAATCTGTTTACCACACTTGTTCCTCTTTATAGCTGCCGGCAGAAGATCACCAGCACAGGATGCCACGGCCAGTTATGAAGAAATGAACTCAGTATGAATCCACATTACATGGTATATTTTCTCATTTTACAGTGACAATTTTAACTTCCTCTGAAATCCTACACAAGGAGGATCCTACAAGTGTATTTGAAATTTTGCTTTAGGCTGGAGAAAACATAACCTCTTCCAGCAAAGAGACCTGTGGCATCTTTAAGACTAACAATACTGATTTGGCATATGTTTACAGACTTCTTTGGATGCTGCTGAAAAAAAGAGGCTAGAGTTTACATAATGTCAAATGAAACTTACTAGGTTTAATGATGCCACAGGACGATTGTTTTTGCAACAACAGCCAAACACACCGAAAAACAAATTCCTGAATGTTTGTAATCCTACACTAATAATTGCCATATATATCAAAGGTATGACTTGCTATAAAGTAGCTTAATGTACAGGATGACCCCTATATCTGTGCGGGACACATTCCAAAACCTTTCATGGATACCTGAAACAGTAGATAACAATTAGCTGTGGTTTCTAGTCGCCAGCTCTGTTAAGGCACCAAAGAAATACATATATATCTCAGGATATTTGACTGAATATGTTTACACATGTGGATAAACGGTCTAAACCAGGGGTTCCCGAAGTTTTCAAGCTGGGGGTTGGGTTACACTCTCTCAGTCAGTTTCAAGCGCCAGATAGCCATTTTGCCCTGCCTGCACAATGGGGGTGACCATTTTGTCCCAACAGCTTCAAAAGGATGGCCATCTTGTTTCTTAAATCCCCTTGGAGGGGTGGGGGGCCATATGAAATGGTGCCATGGGATATTTTGAGGAGAGTATACAAGTATCTAACACAGGCATCCTCAACACACAGCAAGCCCTGACAGCCTCAAACTCCACCCCCAGGCTCTGCACAGCCTAACACCACCCCTGCAAGCCCTCCTGGGTGGTACCACAGCCTGGATGATTTTCTGCCATGAGCCATAGGTTGGGGATCCCTGATCTAACAGATACGGTACATCAACACTGCTTTAAAAACTTTGCTTCATCCTTCTGCCTCTCCATGGAGAAGCAGAGGAAGTTTTTAATTTGCCTGTATTATTAAGTGGATAAGCTTAATGAGAAATTGAAAACAGAAAGCTTTGGTTTGATCCTACTGATCACACCGGCTGGAAAAAACCCAGATCAGAGTAAAGGTCTCCCTTGCTCAAAAGTCATTTGTGTCTTGCTCTAGGGAGTGGCACTCATCTCTCTTTATAGCCAGAGAACCAACACTGTCTGAGTCTGCAGACAGAGCACTGAACACTGTTACCTTTCCCACAGAAGCAGTACGTATTTATCTGCTTGAAATTTCTTGCTTCTGAACTGTAGGTTGGCAGGAGCTTCTGAACTGCTAGGTTGGCAGGAGCTGGGACATAGACGGGAGCTCACTCCATAGTGCAGAATTTGGGTCTCAAACTGCTGACCTACTGGTAATCAAGCTCAGAGTCTAAACCACTAAGCCACTCAATATGAACCTACCCACATTATTAAAAGTGTAGCCCTGTCAGGAAGCCAGAAAGGGTAGGAATACTCTAGGATGAGCTGGTTCACACTGGCACTTTAGCCATCTGGTCACTGGCAAGAAAAGTGAACCAGATTGTCTCCACAGCAGATCAAACAGCAGGACAAATGGCCATGTAGTCATCCTCATAGATTGATAACAAAAAAACCTGGACAGGTGAACTAGAAGGGGGGGGGGGTGTCATGAAAGGTCAATGCCTTGCTAATACTTGTGTAGTATAATTTTAGCCCAGTCACCATAGGTCCAAAATTTGGGGGGGGGGGGGGGTTTATCTTGCAAAAATTCCCAAGTTAATGAAACTTTGGGATGAACTCGGTTTTCATGCTCTTCGAACCTTAGATGTACTCTGTAAGTATGAACATCCTACAGAGGAGGGGGTAATGGGAGGGGGAAGAGGGGGAATGTAGTTGAACAATTGGATGAAGTAGAATCCAAAATTCTATTAAATATGTTGCGAAATGGAAGCTACATAGCAAAACCCAACCTTTTTATCTTTTTTTTTTACAAATTTCAGAAATTTAGCATTTGACCAGTGATAATTGAAGGAATTTTAATGCTCTACAACTTTCTAATTACATGTAGTACACAAAAAAATGCATGATTTAGAAGATTTGCAGTTTTTGCCCCCCCCCCCCACCCGCCCCCAAGGTTCCACAAGGAAATTTTGTTGGATAAATTGAGTGTAGGTCCACTGGGCATCCATACACAACATCCCCGAGTTTCATTAACTGGAATTTTTGCAAGGTCTAAAGTACATCTCGACTGGGCTATTTCCGGACTTTGTGATGTAAAATGTTATTAGTTACCATTCTTTTCCAAAACCTTGTAAAATAGTTTGCTTTACCATTACAATTTTAAAAAGTAACTTTTTCACCTATTTGTTGCTCAGAATTGTCTACAAGACAATTGCCTGTCATGCAAATCACACCACCATCCCTTTCCGTCTTTTGCTACTCTAACATCCTGAACAATGCACAAAGCAGCAATATCTTCATATTCCACTATGAGATATCCCTTCGATACCACCTAATGGAGGCCTCACTGCTAGAAGTGTAAAAGTAAACTATCCCTCACTGAGTTATAATTGTAAAGGGGTCTTGGAAAAGGTTCTTTTTGGTCTGCAGCTCCCGTTATTCTGGCCAGCCAGCAGAGATACCTGTTGTAGCCAGTGGTGGGCTCCAAAAAATTTTGCTACCACACTGTGGGTGTGGTGTGGTGGGCTTGGACAGGTGAAAAGCCCTGCATTGCACCCAAATTAGGACATTTCAAAACTTGGGTGGGTAGGGAATTTCTGCTACCGGTTCAGGCAAATAGGTACGAACCTGCTTATGCCCACCACTGGTTGTAGCCTCCCAAAATGTGACATTACTAATCATGTAGTGATGTAGTTATTTTATCTTTATTATTGGAATAAGGAATTATTTAAAGCAACTAGTTATTTCCAAGCTTTGATAGTTTCATATTTCAGGTAGGCTAGCATTTTTGCCAAGTTAAATGTAAGCAGATATTTAGGCTTGAATTATTACATTTGTTGAGATATATTGCATTTTTATAGTGCACTTTTGCCATCACTTTGTTAATTCAGCATTTCCACTACCTTGGGTTAGATACCTTTTGCACAGTGCAAAGGAGGACATTGATCTATTGGATAATTATTCCCTTGGCATGTCATATGATCCCTGTCACCTGAGGGAGAAGAGGGATACTGGTCTTTTGTTTCTGTATAATAGAAGTTATTGCTGTTTCTTTTTAAAGAACTTATATTTTTTGTCCTCAAGCTCAGAACCGACTCTTGTCTGGGAAATGAAAAATAGGTTGCTATTTCCACAAGTTTCTTGCTTGCCTCAGCAATTTGGTTGAGAGTGCTCTGTCAGAATTGCATTATCAGAGGTCACCATAGATATTATTTCTGACAGTATGTATTACAACTGAGATTTATCAATGAAGCAGCCATGATTTTTACTAACATTTCTCACAATCTAAAATTGTCAGGTGCATTCAGAGCTATCCTTCTTTGATTGGTACCAACACACTAAAAGAAAATGACTGAGCCTACAATTTTACATAGTCCAACTAAGTTCAATAGGACTGATGTTGACAATAAATTTGAATGAGGATAAAAAGGAATTACTGTCTTTAATGCTGATAATTGGTAGAATGTGTATCGCAAGAAATCGGAAATCAGATGGAATGCTGAGGATAGAAGAGTGGTATAGAGATGTGGGATTTTGCATTGAATGATAAAGTAACATGGGAAATAAATAAATATAAAGGGAGAGTTAAGGAAAATAGATTTTGGAAAATTTGGCAATTGTTTGTTGATCACTCATTGAAGGGAGGGTATGGGGATAGCCGGGCACCAGAACAAATATATTTTTGGAAACAGTAAGAAATTAAAAAAAATGTGATCCCACGGACTCACTTATAGGCATAGGCACAAAGGGTGTTTATTGTAATTGCATCTTGTTTAATGAATTTTATGTCTTTTTTTCTTTTTTTGTATTCTATCTTGAGGTTTTTGCTTTCTTTAAAAAAAAGGGATAGATTATAGTGACTCAATTATCACAGCACTGATGAGAATATTCTTGGAAATGGAAAATTAGGAAGAAGATTGGCTGCGATAATCAAAGTGATTGAAGTTTAAAATAAAGTGTTGAACTATATGCCAACTGGAAGAAGTTATAATGAAAGTGTATTATTGGTTTTTTTACTTAGTGTTTTAGTGGTAAATTTAAATGTATGTTGATTATTAACATAATCATAACATTATTAAGCTTATTAACAAGATGCTTTGCAGGCGCACCCCCCAAAGAAAGACTCAGACACCGGTATATGGATAAAGGCATTGGGCCACTTTTATTGAATAATGCCCTAGTCCGAATTATAACTTTCAATTGGTACGCATCCAATTATAATTCTTAAGGCAAGCAGGCCGCAGTAACACTGGTAAGGTTCCTCCCAAAATTGCCAACGGCTATTGGCTACAATGTATCCATTTGTATCAATTTGTTTGTTGACACAAACAAATTGTTGACCGTAGTCAATAAACTATCTACTGACCCCACCCTCTGACGTGTATCCGTCAAATCACGGGGTGATGCATGCTGAAAAGCTCCTGCCATCACCCCTTGCCTGGTTCGTCGTTGACCGGTCAACGTTATTACACCTGTACCTGTCTAAGTGTTGGCCAGTCAATTGCGAACCTGCCGGATACCTATGGGTCATAAATATTTACCTTACCAGTGCTACCCGCCTAAGTGACCAAAGTCAAGAGCAAGAAAACCCCTATATCAAACCTCAGCAACACTGTGGGATGGGCAAAAAAGCCAGAACCCAAGGGCCAATTGTGGGTTCCAACCAAAAATTCTCACCCGGCCCCGAAGCGACCAAAATATCACACTGTTCACTAGGGAGGGGGTGGAGGGAAAACTTCTCCTCTCCGTCGCTATTTTAAAATGGCAGCTCAGCTGCCTCATGGCCACCCCTTTTATAGAGGGGTGGCCACGCCCCCTAACTCACCCGGATGTCTGAGTCCGGGTGGGGTGGGGTGCCGCAAAGAGTGCAGCGGCCATTTTGGCGCCGCGCTTTCATTGCAGGCGCACCCCCCAAAGAAAGACTCAGACACCGGTATATGGATAAAGGCATTGGGCCACTTTTATTGAATAATGCCCTAGTCCGAATTATAACTTTCAATTGGTACTCATCCAATTATAATTCTTAAGGCAAGCAGGCCGCAGTAACACTGGTAAGGTTCCTCCCAAAATTGCCAATGGCAATTGGCTACAATGTATCCATTTGTATCAATTTGTTTGTTGACACAAACAAATTGTTGACCAGAGACAATAAACTATCTACTGACCCCACCTTCTGACGTGTATCCGTCAAATCACGGGGCGATGCATGCTGAAAAGCTCCTGCCATCACCCCTTGCCTGGTTCGTCGTTGACGGGTCAACGTTATTACACCTGTACCTGTCTAAGTGTTGGCCAGTCAATTGCGAACCTGCCGGATAAATATTTACCTTACCAGTGCTACCCGCCACACGGGGAGGCGTCCATGATGACTCACCGCCCCCCCCCCCAAGACCGTCAGCTCCTGCCTACCGACAAAATTTTTGTAAGCCTATCATCAGGTGTCCAATGGCTGTCTACCAGCCATGCTCAGCAAGGGACTGAGCCCTGTCCACTGACTGCCGGAACAGTCCGAACCACGGAGATCCACGTCTCCCCTAAATTGGTGTCTCGGCACGATGTTAGACCATAGCGACCGTGTGTAAGCCATACGTGACAAAAACGCCAGGTCACAGCCCCTCGACAGTTTAGTAACAGCAGTGATCCATATAAGATCGTTGCCGCCGAGGTGCCTATTAAGAACATCGGGCGGTCCAGCATCCCCGATGGACATCAGGAATGGCAACAGTTCCTGCCCCCTTGTGCCGCGCATACCATACCATCGCATACGTGCGAATGCACACAGCCCAAGTCGGGGTCCACTCTCTGTCGCCGCAGCATATACTGCTGCCCAGTGTACATAGCTGCGGCCCACCAGCCCCACTGACACCGGTGTGTAGAGACACACAGGATCTGTAAAAGAGGAGAAGAGGTTAAGGTCATAACTAGGTACTCGTACAGTGAGGGGACGTACATATAAGAAATTGCGCGTACACGCATGTCGGCCTCTGAGTACTCCAAACGTAGCCGCGATCAACGCGACGCCTATCCTAAATAAATGGGTGCCAAAACGGGCCCCCACACCGCGAAGCGCGGCACCGGTCACCCTCCGTAACATTACTTCGGCAAGGGTAGACCTATCCTGTTGGCAGAAAAACAGGCTGGGGCGTGCAGCAGGCACTGTCGAAAATTCATGTAGGGCACCAACCGGACAGATGTCTCCAATAAAACTTCGTAGCAGTCTAACTCCGCTGCCTACGCCGTGCTGAACAACCTGTGAGGACTGTATCCCCACTTGAGCCCACTCATGTGTGACAGAGACATCGTCGAGTTCCAGTGCCCTACGAGACACATCCGCCTTACACAGGTAGTACCAACTCTGGCACCCACACACTGATGCGGAGCGCTCCAAAAAGGCTACCGTGGTAGCTGCGTGGCCAAGAGCCACCTCACACCTATCTGAACGTAAGTAATGCCAGCCTCGTGCAAGGTGGGTCAAAAAACCTGGGAACTAGGGTGACGCGTGTACGGGCGGCGGACACGTTCCCGTGCCCGCCCCTCCCAAACACGACGCATGAACGCATGGTGATACGCCTTACGCGTGCGAGGTGCCAATGACATGCCCGGTTCGCCTCTCCTCGCCAAACGTCCGAAATCGACCGGGAGTGGCGAGTGGAACTCCTCTGCTTCCAGAGTAAGGCCCGGAACCGGGGGATCTGCGGGCGGGAGAAAGCAGCAGCAATGTCGTTATTAATACCTGGAACATGTCTGGCTCAGAACAGCACATTTAGGCGTAGACTTCTCAAAAGGAATAGACAAACTAATGTCATAACCCTGGGGGATTTGCATGTCTGGGTGTTGACAATATGCACCACTGCCGCATTGTCACACCTAAATTGGACCACTGAGTAGGCCCACTCATCGCCCCATAGCATCAGTGCTCCCCAAAATGGGGAGAAACGCAAGGAAGATAAGATCGCGGAGGCGATCCGTGCACCCACCCCCAGAGTAAACCCCCATAAGTCAGGGAGCCAGAGGTATCCGACCGTACTTGAAAACTAGGGCAGACCATCAGGTCTGATCTCCAGGAAGAGACCCCGTTAAAACCCAGGAGTAATTTGAGCCAGACTAGAGGGTCCACCCGTTTGCCCCTGATCAGCCGGACCCTGTGTCGACGTTGTAACAGGCCAGCCATGGCATCACACAGGCGCCTGGCCAATGCTCTGCCGTACGGAACCACCCTGCAGGCAGAAGTAAGGTGGCCATGAAGTAACTGCAGCTCACAAGGGGACACTTTATGTTTGGCAATCAATGCCAAAATCGCCACGGAGATCCAAGCCACCTTATTCATGGTTAACCCAGATGCCCGCGCGACAGAGTCGATTTAGAAATGTGAGCTTAGTAGCTGGGCCCTCGGTCTATTCAGACGCCAAGGGGACACCCAGTTCCCACCTGAGTGTCTGAAATGAAATGAGGAGACGCGTGCACGTGTCCAAGCCCCGTTCACCCCCGAACCAAAAGTCGCCGAGGTAATGGGCTAGAGACCGAGACACCTACCTGTGAGGAAAGGCCCACTGAATGAAAATCCCGAATCGTTCGAGTGCTGAACATGTATTAACTCAGTCAGAAGGGGTTGGCCTTATCTAAGTAAAATTCCCCTCGGGACCAAAAAACCCAATAGCTGCACATCCATTGGGTGCACTGGCAATAATCTGAAATCCGAGTGCATATCGCACTGTGCCCGAACAGCACCAGGACTGGGTGAGCGTGCCACCCATAGGGGCCGAACCAACTACGAATACCTGACTGAGCGAGGTCATCAGGAATGGCATCCCTGAATGGATAACCCACAGGGTAAGCTAAATGGAGGATTAAATGACATTCACCCCGGTCCTAGCTCGGTACGAGCCTCATAGGGGAGATAGTCGACTTAGGAAAGGTGGTTCCAAGAAGGGCCCCGCTACTCTCATAGCCCCAACTCCCTCAGCTGCACAGTGGAGCCCCCTCTTCGTTACCCTTCAAGGGAACGAGATTAGTAGCATCCTGGGACCCCTAACACCCCTGAATGGAATACAAAAAGCCCCATGGAAAACCCTCCAGCAGGTACCCCGCCCCATCCCCTCTTGGATGAGCTAATTGCCATCTCTCCTGCCTGAGTACACCAATTGGGGAGGGGGGGAGCTTTGTCAAGGCTAGTTCTTTAGACGGAGCTCTGATCGCCCCTGTGCACCCCTACCTCTGCCCCGTAACCAACCAACCCGCGTGCACGCGGAGGCGGCGTAAGGGCCGGCGCAAAAGGTGACACCAAGTCGGTAACGACACTGGTGCTTAGCACACACATCGCCAGCTGAGCAGGTCGAACACAGCATGCGGGCTGGAACCCCCTCCACGCTAACCTCCACCAGTTAGCGTGGAGCCTGTGTCTGAGCAGCCCGCTGCTCAGCATGACCACCATGGTACCTATCACCAGGCACCAGTCACGTGGGAGTGATGTACACGAGCACAACTGCTGACAGTGCTCATCCCACCTCCTCTCAGGGTATAGAGCCACCCTCATCCGCATTCCTCACCGTAAGCGAACTGCTATGGGCCCATCCAGTCAACCATCGCCCTGTAAATCTTAGCGATGGATAGAACCATCAGGATGTCCCAATCAGGCCGGGTCCTGCGGCATACCACCATATATACAAGGTATGCCGCCAACCAGTTGGCCCAAGGTGCACGGTGGCTCACGACGATGGGACAGCTCTTTGTCTCAGTCGTCCTGTCCCTCTCTCTCCTCCACAGTGGGCTCACAGTTCAATAGGGAGAATATCCACATGTCCCCCTCCAGCCCTTACCCCACATGGCCTGCGGCAAATAATCATCCAGGGGCAAGTAATTACAGCCGTCGGCAAAGCCATCGATGGCACATTCTGTATAAAGGGCATACGCAGGAGGACCCGGACCGCCCCTGCGATGCTCGGCACTGTCCCAGGGGTGGACACCCCCCTGCGTGGTGGCTTACTCCAGTGGGACAGCTCTATGTCTCTGTCATCCTGTCCGTCTCTCCCCTCCTTAGTGGGCTCTCGGTTCATAGGGAGAATATTTATTTATTTATTTATTTAATAGTCAAATTTGTATATGCCGCCCGCTCAGGCAAACCTGACTCAGGGCGGCATCACAACAATGCACAAAATACATAAAAACATTATAAAAACCCCAACCCACCCCCTTTAAAAACCCCTATATCCCACCCACCCATCCCATCCACTATAAAAAGGAAGAAGAGAGAGTTCTTATACAAGCCAGCAGGCGGGCACCATAGTCCCATTCGGGCCCCACACCTGCCCTGCCAGCCAGGTCTTCACTCCTTTCCTGAAGGGCAGCAGTTCACTTTGGAGTCTTAGGTCTATTGGCAGGAGGTTCCAGAGAGTTGGTGCGGACACGGAGAAGGCCCTCCTTCGGGTGCTAGACAAATGTGCATCCCTCGTTGGTGGCACTATTAGAGAACCCCTCCGGTCCACTCTAGTTGCACGGGCAGACACTCTTGGGACGATGCGGTCTCTAAGGTATCCTGGCCCCCTGCCATATAGGGCTTTAAAGGTCAAAACCAGCACCTTAAATTGCACCCGGAGACAAACTGGTAACCAGTGCAGCTCCCGGAGTAGCGGAGAGGCATGGGCATATCGCCCACACCCCATTACCACCCGGGCCGCCGCATTCTGGACCAATGGTCGTCAAGGGCAGCCCCATGTAGAGCGCATTACAGTAGTCTAGTCGGGAAGTAACCAGAGCATGGGTGACCATAAGCAATATATCGACGTACTCCCCCCCGCCAAATCTTTCCCCTTGTGACTGTGATGTGGGTGCATTAACTTGAACCATACTCACTAGGTGCACCCCCGTGAGCCGCCCCCACTGGGGGTTCCGGCCCACGGCGGGCGTCAGAGCTCGCGACCAGGAATCGAGCTCTGGGGCCACATCTGACCACTCCCCGGCTGTAGCTCAGGACGAACAGGGAGCTGCGAGACAGCGGCAGGCACAGGCCAAAGTGTCTCAAGCAGCTCGAGCTGGCTGGCCGCCTGTTGAAGTGTGGCGGCTGTCGAGGTAGCCGGCGGGCACGAAGGGCCCCCAGTATATATGGAAGGGCCCCCTCCCACGGAGTTGTGTGTAATCCCCAAGGATGCCTCCAGCACCGCTAAACGTGCTAACAAGGCATCCACTGCCACGGAACCCCCAGTATCAAGTGGGCCAGGTGGGCCAGACGGCCCGCTAGGCATTAGACCAGGATCCCCAATTTGAGAGCCCAGGCCACAATAGGGCCATGCCCAAACTCCGGCCCATGAGGGGCCGGAGGTAAACCGTGCTGTGTGCCAGCACCAGACCCTCCCCCATTGTCCCGGCCCATGGCCGGCAACTGCGGGCCGAGGGCCGGAGCCCCCGAAGGGCCGGCCTGAGGCTGGGGAGCCGAGGGCCATACTCCAGCCTGCCCCTCTCCACCGGTATCGGTGGGTAAAACCAGTGTCGTGCCCTGCTGCAGGGGCGCAGCCCTGGTCCTCCGACCCGAGGGCTGTCCCCCGCCCTGCGCAGGGCCTGCCAAAGTCCTCCCTCTTGGCCGCGGCTTCAGCGCCGGGGCCTTTCGCTTGGGAGGCATTCCGTCGAGAAGAGCAGGATCCCTTTCCAGGGATCGAAATCAGCGCCAAAAGCACAGAGCCACCAGAGTGAAAAGGCTCTGTGCGATCCTCCCTTCCGATCAGGGAGGCTCAAGGGCTAAATAGCCGAAGACTGGACAGCAAACAGCGACGGAGAAAACTTCTCCTCTCCATCGCTATTTTAAAATGGCAGCTCGGCTGCCTCGTGGCCACCCCTTTTATAGAGGGGTGGCCACGCCCCCTAACTCACCCGGATGTCTGAGTCCGGGTGGGGGGGGGCTGCAAAGAGCGCGGCGGCCATTTTGGCGCCGCGCTTTCATTTGGCTTGAAAAGCAATCACAAAATGTGACATGCTTATACAAATTACAGGAGGTGAGAAAACCTTCAGCTATGATGATCACAATCATTTTTTACTTCTACAGATGGTTGTCGATAATTTGGCCCTTGGTTCAGTAGAACACTGGTCAAATTTGACTCCATCACTAGAGCAGAGGTATTTTCAAGTGACATCACTGGTCTTCATCATACCATCTGTGCCATCCTCCAAGCATAGAGCAGTCTGGGCTTTCTTCCTTTGTCTGGTCAATGTTCATGCCCTCTGGTGCCTTCAGTTCCCCAGACTATAGAGAAAATCAGACCAAGTGATTGGTTCACCAGCTGCCTCAAAATTACTTTAAAAATTAACTCTATTAAGTTTTAATTGGGCAGAACTTCATTGTCAATGTGGAGCTGCAGAATGCACATCATGTCAGACTGTGAGAGATTTAGATATCCTGGGGATCTCATAGAGCTGCACTCCTTATTACCAATTGTTGACAAAAGGCCATGACATCTGAGGATTTAGTTGTTATGTCAGGAATATATTATATATTCCTTATGTTTATTTGTTTTCTTACCTATTATATCTCTGATGTATTTTATATATTTATTGAAATTTATGTGTATGCAAGCAAACAAGCCACCAAGCAAATGAGCGAGTGAGCGAAGAAGCAAGCAAGCAAGCAAGCAAGCAAGCAAGCAAGCAAAATAAATAAATAAATAAATAAATAAATATCAAAAGTATTGTAAAATAAGAAAAGTGATGATGCGCATAGTTTGTTAATGAGATGGACTGTACAGTAACTTGTTGAATATAATGTTATGACCTTTACCTACAAGAGAGATTCTGATTATCTCTCCTGTGCATTTTCACCTGGAATTTCCCCCAAAGAGTTTCCACGCTATGCAGTTTTATATTTGTTTCTTGACACTTTAAGTGCCGTGACTGCACCCTCATAGTTTACTCAAACACTTGGACATCACTGCTGAGAACTTTAGTTCCTGTCTTCAAGAAATCTAGGTACTGGCCAAACTACCAGGCCCAGGATTACCTAGGATGGATTTGTGACTATTAAAAGGAAATCAAAGTGATACAATAGTGTAGTGCATTTTTCTCTGTCTCTCAGCCACAGAGGTATCCACAGGCTGGATCTAGAGGAGGGACATACCGCTAGATTTTTCATCCTCCTAATCATATACTGTGGTGGCTGAAGTGGTTAAGATGCTGAACTTGCTGACTGGAAGGTCAGAGTTCGATTCCTGGATACTGCTTGATGGAGTGAGCCCTAGTCTCTGCCCTAGCTTCTGCCAACCTAGTTGTTTGAAAGCAAGAAATGGCAAGTAGATAAATAGGTACCACTTTGGTGGGAAGATAGTGTTCCGTGCACTCCAGTGTTGAGGCATGCCTGCCACATGTCCACGGAAACATCTGCAGATGCAGATAGCACTGGCTCTTTCACTATAAACAGATGAGCACTGAACCCTAGTCAGATATGAATGGCTTTAGAGCAAGGGTGACCTTTACCTTTTACCTAACCACACAAACCTTATCTTGTGAACATTTGTGAACTTGTGAGAGGAAATAGTGGTTTTCTATACCACTGATAAGTCAGTGGTTTAGGTATCTGGCTGCAGAGCCAGAGTTTGGGAGTTTGATTCCCCACTGAGTCTCCTATGAGAACAGCCAGACTGTGTAGCCATGGCCACACTACACTATCTTATGGCACCTCCAAAAGAAGGGAATGTTAAACCATTTCTGAGTAATGGCTTACCTAGAAAACCCTGGAAAGAGTTGCCATAGGTTGGTCTTGAATTGATGACATACAATTATTATTATTATTATGCAACAAAACCGCAGCTGATGTCCATTGTTAGAAAGGAATGTGGCTTGTTTCTTAGCATTTTTGAAACAGAGAAAATTACAGGGCACCACTGTGTGTGCTCTTTATTTTGTGATAAGCAGGCCAAAGTCACGAGTGTGTCCCTCTCATTCTGCTGCAGTCAGATTTTCCCCTGTAAGCTTACACATTTTTATTTCTGGCATTTGCTGCAGCTTAAGCAAGGAGAGTAGTACTGATCACTTTGGAAGCAAGAAATACAACAAGAATCATGAGAAGACCTGCAGTGAAAATTAACAAACTATAACAGAACAGAGTGCTGTCTGGATTCCACCACTATGACAGTATGTAAAGCCCTCAGGTTTTTGGTTCTGTCAGTATATGTGTGAAGAAAAGCGAGACGAGTTTGTATTTTCCCAGACACTGACAGTTTATAGTCCCATATGGCAATTTGCCTCATACTTCTTAAAAATGATTGTTGAACTGTTATCATGACGGTTATGTGGGCTCTTATTACTACTATATATGGACAATACTGTACTTTGTAGGATGCTATCCACTTAATGTGATTTCAGCTTCTACCAGGTACATTAAACTCTTGATGAAATTAAGAAATTAAGCACTGTAGCATCAGCAATTTTGAAAGGTAGAGGAATGACAATAATTAAAATCTGGTCCTTTCAAAATACTCCAGCACCACCATCTCTATGGAACCAAATCATTTATAGGAGATATAAAAGCAACCATAAACACAGCCTTTTAGCTATTATTATTTAAGTACTTCAGTTACTGTCTCTATTACTATAAATGCTAGTTATATTGTGCTTAGGCTGATATGTTTTACAAGCCATAGGCCCGCACTCATCTAGGAAAATGACTGTCAATATTAACATTTTTTTTAAAAAAACCCATCTACCTGTGAGAAAACATGTAAAAAATGATTCTTCTTTAAGACGGCTTAGGATTTCTGTCTCCAACTATTCAAGGAAATCTGTGTTTAACTGTTCAAGGAACTGATAGCTAGATGTAAAGAACAATGCTAATGGAAGAAAGAAATTACTTATAGCACCCAACACAGCTTTGATATTGCAAAGAAAAAGCACTTTGAAATATAGCTGTGAGATTTATTGCTTAGTGATACCAGGTGGAGGATAAAATACTAGCATAATGTAGCAAATAAGCAGGATGTCAAAAATCCTCCAGTTTCAGGCAGTGGTGAAGAATCTTTTCCATGTAAGAAAGAGCAAGGAAGATTGTAGTATCCTATATCAAAATTTGCTAGTAATAAGCACAAATTATTTGTCACAGAACTATGTGACTTTGTTGGAAATGCATATTCAGAAGCAGAATGGCAATATTTTTCAAACACAAACAAGCATTAAAAACTCTTGCCTTGGAAATGTAGGCTCCAAAGTAAGGAAATATCCCTTTTTTTGCGAAATGAAGCTCCCACTTTACAGAACATTTGGGCACGTACAGTACATTAAATTGGCATTGACCAGTGCTTTGGGTTATAAAAATGTCTTTTATTGTCAAGAGAAAAGTGGCATAGAAGTCCAGTAAATAAAGAAATACATATAAGAAAATACAAATGGTCAGAATTCCCTGTAGCCATGCTGGATATAAACTGTGAGAGCCATAGTCCCCAAAAATAATTTTTCCCAAGCTCTGGATTTGGCTCTTTTTCTGACATCCAGCTGCAAGCTTCATTTGGCATGGCTAGCATCAAAGCAGAATTGAAAACAAAACTAAAGGAGACATGAAGCAATTATAGCAATCTCTAAGATGATGCATATCTAGGACTGAAAAATGAGTTTCTTATTATTACGCACAAGCTATTCTGGCTCTTTAATTTAAAATTAATTTGTGCACTGTTTCTATTATTTATAATTTTTTGTGCCAGCAATTGCTTAGCTGATTAACAATACCTATTTTCCTTAGAAAGTAATTATTATGGGTGAGCTTTTGCATCTATCATTTAGACTTAATGAGGTTATTAATAATTACATTTCATTACATCTGTTGAATTGTAATTTTAGTTTTAATTACTAGATGCATTTATCAGCTTTGCATTTCGATATATGTAGATTATTTCCAGTGCTTCAAAGTTGGGAGGCAAGAATTAATGTAAATTACTGTTCAAAACAGTAATTGTGCAATTATTTTTGAGTAGAACTGCTACATTCGTAGTAAAATAAAACCATAAGTGGGAATTTCAAGAAATGCTTTGATTAAGGGTTCCAGAATTCGCAAGCTGAACTTCCAAAGGTTGAACAAGAGAGACCTCCCTTTTAAATACGATTCTAAGTTGTGTTTATAGATATTACACAAAGTATCATATTTTGGAACACTTTATTTTGCTTATTTTCCATTTCTGTGGAAAACCTGGGCCCAAATTGGGATTTTTACCTTTTTAGCCATATGCCCTTTAATCAAAAGTTACTTCCAAACAAAGGAGAGCCAAGGAAATACAGTAAATGGAAACATGCTTACCTGCTTACCTGCTGCTCCCATGTTTTGCCAAAGCCAGGGAAACTGCAGTTGGTGCCTTTGTGGCTTAACTGTCTCCAGTTATTGGTGCTAAAATTGTGATGAGGTGTCCTGCCTCAGGGTCCTTCCTACCAGTTCCTCATTGGTCATCAGAGTCTGGGAGGGGGGGGGAGATGGGGCAAATGATTTGATCTTTAAAAGATCAACCGGTTGACATGGTCAACTGATGGTATTGCCACCATGAGTCAGGTTTTACCTGAGTTGGTGGCATATTAGTGTGACTATTACATTAAGAAATTAATTCTGATCCTGAAGAGTCTTCCCTCTGACTTTCATTTTATCGTGATTGCATACAAAAAGTTATGTGAAGCTTTGCATTACTGCTTTTGTTGCAACTTTGTTGCTGATTGTGGACATCGAGGTGCATGGGTGAAACTCCCCCTCCCTATTGTGGGAATTCCCTGGAGGGATTTTGGGCAAACAATGGTCATCTTGGATGCTGGAGGCTCAGTGTCACCTCGTCACAAAGAGGCACAAAGTGGGCTCTGAGGCCTTCATGACCTTTTATTCTTGGTTTAACTCCATTCAGAAGCTTTGAGTCAGGAGTGGGTGAACCTTTGATGCTCTGAATGATTTTGGATACAATTCCCAGAAACTCCAGTAGGTTACTCCAAATTGTAGTCCATTCACCAAAGATTCCCAAAACCTGCATTGGATTGACATTTGGGTCTCCTGATGCTCTGGATCCATTTCCAATGCAATGTTAGGGATAGGCCAATCCACACCAATAAAGTGGCTCTCTTTCCCTCCATAAACAAGATAGCCATGTGATCTGTACACAAAACAAATGCAGGACATTTATTGGATCACTTTAAAAATCTAACATTGCACAATTTTTCATGGTTTAAGATTACTTCAGGCATGCATCAAATTCTTGTGGACAGGCCAGGAAAATTATCAATGAAAGTCCCAAACATTTATGGCACGATGTTCTGCAACGCTCCCTTCCTTAGAAATGAACTATGAAAAGCAGCAGGCTGCATCTGATTCTTTCTCCCATTCAGGAAACTAGGTATCTGCTAACTGCTCTCTCCCAAATGGCCTTTTTGAGCTTCCTTTGTGGCCAGACAAAAGCAATGCAAACTCCAGTGGAATTGGGGGTATAATTTGGTTTACCCCCTAGCCGGTGCGCCAATTGGAGCCAGATCAAAGTCAATTAGGAATATTACGTAGTGGTTAGATGTTACTTCAATTCAAAGAATCAGTGTTTGCTCCCCGCCTCCTGTTCCTTTTGTGTTGTGCTTTTGAGATTATACAACTGCAGACAAGGACTATATTCAGTGGTGGGCAGTAGCAGGTTCGCACCAGTTTGTCTGAACCGGTAGCAAAAAATATGGCTGGTCCTAATTGGGGCACAACACAGGGCTTTCCCCCTAGCCATGCCCACCATACCACGGCAGTAAATTTTTTTGGAGCCCACTGCTATTGCTTCGTCCTCTAATGTAAGTATTTCTGTGAGCTTTCAGATGGAAGAGGAGTTAAAACATATGTAATTAGTTCATTTGTTTATTTTTATGGAATATGTTATCAATTTTTCCTAAACATCCTTAACTATTTTTAAAGCTAGAAATAGAATAATTTCTATACTGACAAAGGATTGTGACAAACAGTAGTTCCAGGACATGAGGCTGAATTTCTTCATATAACCATGAATAATTAACTCCTGGAAAAGCACTACTAGAAGATGTAGCATTGGCTGTTAACATAGACAGGTTTTTAATAATGTATCAGGCAAAGGTATGGAGGATTGCTATCAGCCACAATACCTCAGAGAAAAGCCTATATACTTCAGCTATACTAGAAATAAACAGTTACAGTACTAGATCCAATGTGCCTTGTTTATAAGGACATCAGGGAATAAGGACACTTGCTTTTCTACAGGTAGTAATTTCTACAGGGATCCCCTCCCCATCGTTTTAACACAGTGGCTCAGAATTCTCCTCCCTTTTTTCTGAGACTTCCTCTCATGAAGTTCCACCGCTGCTTTTCTCACATTAAAATCAGATGTACTGTATGTTCTTGCTCTATATGAAAAAGAAATTTAGCATAGAACTACACAGCAGAGCAGATAGTTTATTGCATCTAAACCCAAAGCAAAGCAATTTAATCCTTGAGTCTCTGGGATAAATGGCTAATTTGGTCCTTCCAATTAAAAGAAAACAAAATATTTTAAAATTAGTAGGAACGTAAAGGATGTATGAAGGCCAATTGATTATACCTCCTTGCCTCCTGGAATCCGGAAGCCATATCCTTAATCCTGTACTTGTTGAGGTAAATCCTTGATTTCATGGTTAAATAATGTGTGCATCCATGCAGATGAATATTGCAGCATTTGCCATCTGTTGACATGCAAAAATATTAGTGGACAATCTTTGTCTCTTTGTCCATCATGACAAACAACAGAACTTGTTGAACTTGTTTGTGAACAAAGAAGGGAATGAGTGTAGGAATGGGGCCGTGAAGCGGCCCTTGGGGTCCCGGAGGAGACTGGTCAAAGGAACGACATGAGGCAAGATGGAGTGAAGACCAGTGATTTATTGAGGGAAAATCATCAGTATATATTATGCAGAAGGCTGCGCATGGTAGGATGGTTATCTGACAGAAAATCACATCACCCATTTACCCGGGTTAATTGAGAACCTCTCTTGGGGAAGTTAATTAACTTGGACAAACACTGACCGAGGAAGACTATTGTCTGAGGCTTAAGCCAGAGTAAACATGGCTTCTATTTGCACCAGAGATTACGCTCTCCTTGGAGATGAGTGATTACCTTAATGGGTTAGATATTCGCTCTCTCAGCAGAACTGCTGGTCAGGTCAGGGAATTGGGTGAATCAAACCCTATCATTTATCCACCCCCCTTAATTTGTCTGCCCGCAGAGCCCACGGCTCAAGGAGCGTTCTCCCGAAGTGGCCTCTGCAAGGGCCGTTTCCATGCCAGATGGGCATGGGGAAACCATATTTCCCCTTTCTGTTTTATTTAAGAGCCTGACCGGCAATTCTGCGCAAGAGAGGTACCAGCTGATGAGCGGGAATGACGCTTCGGGGTTCCCTCCATGGGGGACATCATGATAGCAGTGAGGGAATACATTGCACGAAACAACACACTGTTGTGCCCAGTATTACCACCCCCACAATCACTTTGAGTGTCGTCTGAATCCATCCCCATGGGAACCACGACCACAAGGAGTCCTACCACCCCCATGAAGAATCCTCCTTGATGTTCTTAACTAGGGTGTGGAGGTCCGTGAGCTGGCTCTGTATCTAGTGGGTATTGTCTGTGAGATTGAAGCAACACATGCTGTGGACAGATTCGCAACCCAAATGATGTAACCACAGGGGATAATCGATGGCTGCTTGATTATCCAGTATGGCATGGCGAAGCTCTGCCTGCTCCTGGCTGAGCAGCGCTATTGCTGAGGAGGTGTGGTTAATGGCTTTTGCTAATCCGCAAGCCAATTGACCAATTCTCCGAGCGTTGCCTATGGCTAAGCCTGACACGCTGAATATACTGACCACAGCCTGGTTTTTCAGAGCTGTGGGTCTGAATTCAGACTGCTTTCTGTAGCAAGGCAAGATAATGAGATGTGTCATTGATACTGTGACCTGGGGTGAGTCTAAGCTATCTCTGCAGCTTCTGGTGTTGTGCAAATGTCTTTCTAGCACCTATGGGGAGGTGTGAAACTAACAATGGCTGGAGATAGCCGGCTACCGGGTGCTCAATCTTTCCAAGCAATGGGCCGGTGCAAAACATGGGCCGGTCTGGCTTCCTTTGGTGGAAGCTGGCCATTATTAACAATATACAGAAATTCAAGTGTCCCTTGCAAATCCCAACTGGAGCATTGTACAAGGCATGAATGAATAAAGAGCAACTACAGATAATAATAGCAATAAAAGACATTCAGCAGCTTTTCTGGAGGTGAGGCTTCCCTTCTTGGTGGGGTTTCCTGTGTAACTTGAGTTTGGAAAAGTCTTGTTTTGGGGATCACTGAGTATGCAAAATGTTCATAGAAATGTCTTTGGAGATGTAAGTCATAAAGGAAGACGGACAGCTGATGACATCCAGGACAGTGACTGGTGCCGCGCTTTGCAATCATCCGGGTCTGACTCTGGCCCCTGGGACCTGCATGGGGAAGAGACTTGTTTGGGAGATAAAAATTCTGAAAGAGTTAGTTAGTTTTTGCACTTATAGGATAGCAATTGCTGTGCAACTATGGGACGTGGTTTCCCCCCCTTTCTGTTTGTTTGTCAATGCAGGACTTAAGCGTCCGATAGACCCGTTCCACAATTGCTTGCCCTTGCGGATTGTAAGGAACGCCAAAAGTGAGCTTAATATCCCAGGTGGCCCTGAAGGTGGCCAGCTGCCTGGAGCTATAAGCTGGGGCGTCATCGGGCTTCGTGTGCCGAGGTTCGCCCTCGGCCATGGGAAAGGAGATGCTGCTCCACATGGGGAGCCGTTTCTCCCTTCTGTGCTGTTACCCAAACAAACTGTGGGAAGGTATTAATGCAAACGTGCATGTGATGCCATTTGCCAAAATGTGGGGATGTGTGACGTCCATTTGCCACACCTGGATGGCCTCTGTTCCTCGTGGGTTGACCCCCCACAAGGGCCCCCCCCCCGGTGCCCCTGCACGATGCAGGCAGGGACGGACTATGCCTTGGGCTTGGGAAAGTGGCAGGTTGAACTGCCTTGCAAGTGCTTGGCATTCTGAAGAAGGAATGCATGACTCTGAATTGGAGTTGTGAGGAACAAACTTAGCAAATTTTTGTCTAACGCGGGAGTGATGTATGCTCCCGGTAGACTGTGAAGCAAATTCCTAGGAAACTGGCTGCCAGCAATTATGTTGGAGCGTTCTTTGGCAAAGGTGCGCAAAGCGAGGTTCACGGCTGCTAACTCTGCCCGCTTGCGGAAGAGTCAGGAGCGTGCGCCAAGCTTGGTCCTCTTGCCAAGGAAGAACCTAATACGTGCGACCCCCATAAGTGAAAACTGTCCTAGCCCCCCCGAAGGGGAACCAGTGACATCAATCCACACAAGGTGACTGTCTGCGTTTGAAGCAAGACGAGTCTGGGGTCTTATGGCAAACCCTGGCGCATGAAGCGCCAGGCTTCCCTTGGGTAAATTTCTCAAGAGGGCCCCCCGGCGCACATCCATTCATGGTGTGTGTGCACACTTTTAGAAGGGTGCCAGATGGTGGCTTAGCCTTTTGCCTGTGCTTAGACTAGCAGCCAAAAGGGAAGGGGTGGCCTAACAATGCCTGTATCTGATTGAAGGTGTGACCTGACTGCACTCTTAAAATGGTCCTAGGCAGTCCTGGCTAATGGGTGGCACTCTGCATATGCTCGGGAGCTCAGGGACTAATCCTTCCTCTGTGCTCTTGAGTTTGCAAAATGTGTCTGCATACTAGAGAGGGCGCAGTGGGCCAGGTGCCATACTTAAAATGACCTACTAAGACTTATTAAAAACAAGCCAACTATGACGTGCCAGCTGTAAGGAAATAATACACAAAAATGAAAAGACACACAAGTTAAACATTTCCAGCAGGGAGTTCCACTGGTGAAAGGAGGAAAGGAGGAAAGACAAGTCAGAAGTTAGCACAATGAGAATGCAACAACTCTTATCATAGCGAAATCAGATTAGGTCGGGTAACTAAGACAACCGGGTCCTCCTGTTAAGAAATACCTATCAGTAATTAACAGGAGCCTGTGAAAGGAAGCAAGTTAAGGCTGTATGAAGAAATGAATTGGTTACAATTAAGGCCTTGAGAGGAATTTTGTTCCTGTAGCGCAAGAATGTTTGCGTGCTTTTTCCTGTGAAAGGGGTACAATGAGTGAGTTACTTTACACAGATTAAAGTCAAAATACCAGAACAGTATCTTTCTCAAGAGAATGAAGGAGAGTTAGAATGATTCTCAACCTGCGGCCAGATGTGGGCGAGTGGGCCAGAGCCCACGTTGCTCTGCCCCTACCTCCACCGAGCCAATAGGGGCTGTGCGGCGAAGGAAGGGCAGGATGACTGTCCGGACGCCCAGAGCTGCCTGCGGCCCCGGAACTTTGGCCCCTGACTTTAAAAGGTTGAGAACCGAGTTTACAAGATGATAACACAGTACACACATGAAGACAATGCAATTCTCTCTATCCTAGACGCTAAGAGACATTCAGACGCTAAGAGACATTCAAAAAACCTTAAAACACAGAGATGGGGGTTTGAGGAACACAGACGTAGGGAGGGGCCCCATAGTTTATGATCTAGTGAGGAAAACTCATAGAAGTGATTTTTGTTTTCAGATCGCGCTTCTGAAAAGAAAAATCTGTTTTCCTGAGTGGCTTAATCCTTTGACAAAGAAAAAGTCTCAAGGGAGGAAGGGGGAACCACCCTGCCCTATTGTAGGTTAGGATTCCCCCCCCTCCTCTCCTGCTTAAGCTGCTAAGCAGGCAAGGCAAGGAGTTTTGTAAGGGTTTTGTACATCCTGCTTTCTCAAACTTTAAATAGTTCCTGCCCATGAGCAGAGTGCAAACTGTTTAACGCATATTTCACAGTGACATTACCACGCAGTTACACACAAGGAACACTTTTTCAATCATACTGTGGTCATAGAGACAAGGCTTTTGCAATCATACACAGTTCTTGCAGTCATACATTCAGTGGTGCACCACACATACACACATTTATTTGCGCATTCGCACATTCCTCCCCTGATCTGCAGCGTTCTATACTACACATGAGGAGATGGCTAATACACAGCTGGCTATTTACAGCCATCTGGGTGCTTCTACTTAGGGGCGAGTTTCTCTGGGCTACTCCCAAGGTGAGACAAGTAGGTTCTGCCTGTGCCCTGGGGGAACTCAGGGTACTATTGCTGGGATGGTTCCTCTGGCATAGCCAGGGCGATGGCTGCCTCCTTTCTAGCCTGGGCCAGATGCATGCCAGCGTGACCATTTGGCATTAAGACAACCTTTCGAAGATCTGCCTGGTCTAGATTGGCATTCTCTTCTAAGGTGTCTCATTTTACCACACTGGAAGCAGGCGCCTTGGGGTTTTGGCACTGCTCTGCGCCTGAGTGTGGTAATGGGTCTGCTCTGGAGCCCTGCGTGGCCAGGGGCCGTGCAGATTTCCGTGAGCAGTGGGCGCTGAGCAGCCCTGCCTGAACGTGTGTCTGCCTTCAGATAGGCTGAGCACAGCAGTTGGGCGCTAGCTAACTGTGCCACTGGCAATTTCCCCGTGAATGGATCTTCCTCACCCCTGCGCTGGATATTCTTAATTGGCAGGGGGCTTTTAACTGTCAGAGAAGCGCCAAGGCCTCTCATGCCATGAATTCCTTCAGTGACGTCTGCAGCTGTCACTGAGGGAATGCTCCCTACCCTGCCCTGCTTAAGCTGAAATGACGGATAGAGACTCCTTGGGGCTGATGGTTCTGACTGCGCTGGGGTTTTCTGGGTCTCTATCCAGACTGGGTCTACCTCTGCTGAGAGCTTCCTACATTTCCTCCATGTGCGAATTACGCCTCCTGGAGCTTTCGGGGGTTGCTGAATGCAGTCTCCTATCTGATCCCAGAGCTCAAGGGTTAACGTACCTACTTCTGGGTAAAGCAGGCAGTGTTCCCCTAGGTACACCAAAAGTCTCGCTAGCTCTCCGCTGTGAAAACGCAACTTATTTACCCTGGCCAGGATTCTGAACTCTCCCTCACGAGTTCTTTGGCTAGCGGATGGATGCTGTCGCTGAGGACAGGTCCCCATATTACCTGCGATTGGGTCCTCGGAAGATTCCTCCTCGGGACGAGTCGACGCGTCTTTGGCAGGCAATAGGTTCTGGCAACGACACTTCTGGGTAGAGCTCGGAGCGTGGACTGCGGCCACGGGCCCTCGGTGGCCACTGCGCTGTCAGGGGCTCACAGCTGCCCTGAGCGGAACGCGTTTTTCCCTTTGGCACAAGCCGCCACGAAAGCCGGGAGCAAGCTGTAGGAAGCCTCTTCTGTAATGCCTCGCCACTTGGGCCGTCTTCCCGATCGGCTGGCTTACCGACCGGGCTGCCGCACTGTCCTCCGGGATGATGGGACAAGGTTCTGGCGCAGAACCTGGCTGTGCTGATCGCTTACTCACGAGTAGACCGCTCGGGGGTCGCTTACTCTCGAGTAGATCACATCGGGGTCACCAGATGTAGGAATGGGGCCGTGAAGCGGCCCTTGGGGTCCCGGAGGAGACTGGTCAAAGGAACGACACGAGGCAAGATGGAGTGAAGACCAGTGATTTATTGAGGGAAAATCATCAGTATATATTATGCAGAAGGCTGCGCATGGTAGGATGGTTATCTGACAGAAAATCACATCACCCATTTACCCCGGTTAATTGAGAACCTCTCTTGGGGAAGTTAATTAACTTGGACAAACACTGACCGAGGAAGACTATTGTCTGAGGCTTAAGCCAGAGTAAACATGGCTTCTATTTGCACCAGAGATTACGCTCTCCTTGGAGATGAGTGATTACCTTAATGGGTTAGATATTCGCTCTCTCAGCAGAACCGCTGGTCAGGTCAGGGAATTGGGTGAATCAAACCCTATCATTTATCCACCCCCCTTAATTTGTCTGCCCGCAGAGCCACCGGCTCAAGGAGTGTTCTCCCAAAGTGGCCTCTGCAAGGGCCGTTTCCATGCCAGATGGGCATGGGGAAACCATAAATGAGATTATTTGGAAGCATGCTGAGAGAACCCAAAGCAAACATTTCAAATTACTAGAACAGAAATGGGTTTTTTTGTCCCATACATAATCCCATCTAACAGAGCATTCTTGATATTGTTATGTATTGTAAAGTTGTTTGTGACATATGCAACCGTATGAACTAGTGATCTCCAAATGCATGGTAGTTTAGACATCTTATTGTGGAGCCAGAGGCTTAGAATTTCCCACTCTGCCTCGACAGTTCAAAAGTGTTTTTGCTTGAAAACTACCAGAAGACAAAATCCTGAGCTATTGTTTGCCAAGGTGTCTGTCTAAGGCTAAAGATTTGAAGAAGGCGGCACCTACAGTCAATTCAAACTCTTTGATAGGAATCTTATTAGATATTTATGTACATACAAGAAGAATTTCGTTGTTGTTGCAGCTGACAGGCTATGAGTGCCATTTTGGTCATGTTGCAATGATCTGACTGATCAGTTTCTTGTGCCCCTGTAATTCAAAGTAAATAATTATAAACTTGTAAGAATACAAGAATACAAGACTACAAATCTAGTGTAAAACTTTATCTGCTCATAAAGTCTGAATTAAATATCATGATCTTTAAGTATCATGATCACTGCAATCCTACAATACTTTTACTTATTGTTGTCCCAAATTAATCAAGGAGGGCTATCTTCAAAGTAGAGATGTATAAGATTATGCTGTATCACTGCAGAAGATTCCCAAAATTTAGGAGAAATAATTATCTTGACATGCAGTACATGTAACACATTAATTTAGTGCCATGCTATATTTTTGCTTTAACATTAAAGTCTGCAGCTGTCTTAATAGAAGTTTTCATGAGAAAAGATGCAAAAAAAGTATACTTTGCAGATGTCAGTTCAGAGGTGCTTGCTAATTTCCATGAACATTAATGTTTACATTTAAAAAAAAACATCTACCTACATGAACAATTATATACAATTGCATATCAGAATTATTACATTTTTATAATAATGTTGCCATGGGTCACTTTTCCCTGGGGATCATTGATAATTTAAGAGGCAATTGCCTCTTTAACCTCATCTTGCAGAATCTTATCTACTAAAGCTATGGGCTTTGTAAGTACAATCCCCGGGAGCTGGATGTTATCCAAACAAAGCTTAATTTGGGTAACATCAATATTTGCTCCATTAAAAGCTTACTACTACTGCAATAGCATAGCTAGGGAATACCATCTGGACTTTTTAATCTGCACTGTTATCATATATCTTAGTGGCTACCTTATGTCTTATGCATTCCTTAAAGTAATTATACAATTTGTAAAGCACCCAGTGAACTTGATTACTAGATCAGAATCTGCTAAACTGGTGCATCTCCCTATCTGGTTTGCTTTGGAATTTGCAGGAACAAACATTTCACAATAATACCGCATATACACTTCTAGTTGTTACCGTATATACTCAAGTATAAGCCAACCTGAATATAAGCCAAGGTACATAATTTTGACCTGAAAACCCAGGAAAATAGAATGACCTGAGTCAAGGGTGGGAAATGCAGCTGCTGCTAGTAAGTTTCTATAATCAAAATACATTAAAATATGGTAAAATTAATTAAATTGTTGGAACATCTCAATCCAGCACAGCTCTGGGACCCTTGTAGTCATTGATGCAGGATCCGCGAGCACAATTGGCATACTGTCCCTGACAGAGGCCATGACTTGTGAGAACGCTCCGAGCCTTTGGGCTCCGAGGGGAAAGAAATTGGGGAGCACATAAATAGTCATAAGATTGATTCACCCATATCTGACCTGACAGGCAGTCCGAGCAGGAGGAAATTGAATGTCTAACTAAGTGGTTAGGTAATAGGTAATATCGCACCTGCGAATTACCCCAAGCCCTAACGTCAACAGTGGCCATATTTACTCTTGGGTAAGCTAGGAACAATGGACTTCCCCTGCCAGTGTTTAATTTAGTTAATTAACTTCCTCGGGAGAGGTTCCCAATTAACCCGTGTAAACATGCGATGTGATTTTCTGTCAGATGACGATTCTATCACATGCCGCCTTGAATTCCTATATATGATGATCATTTCCCCTCAATAAACCACTGGTCTTCGCTCCATCTTGTCTCGTGTCATTATTTGACCAGTCTCCTCCGGGACCCAACGGCCGCTTCACGGCCCCAATCCAACACATTGACTCAAGTATAAGCCAAGTCCCCTTTTTTGGGCTCATTTTCAAGCCAAAAAACTCAGTTTATACTCGAGTATATACAGTAATTTATTTTTGCACTCCTACAGAATCTATCTAGGCATTTTGCAAAGTTAAAAAGAGAAAGATTCTTTGTCAAAGATTTATATTCTAGTCTACCATATCCTCCTACACATTCTCAGCTATTGCCTAGAAGTACCTAAAAACAAACTGAATCTTCTTTTCACATGGTTCACCTTGCTCTTTCTGGCTTGGTCTTTATAGCAGGCATGTGTGTGTGTGTGTGTGTGGGGGGGGGGGGGTTGGGTTATCATAGGATACTGTAATCTTTTACAATATGCCATAAACTATCAGACTGGATGTTGGTACAAAGGACCAGCTTCAATGCAGTACATGGATTAGATGACCTTGCAGTCCTCATTAGATGACCTTAGAGTCCTATAGTTTTATTATTCAATTTGACTGTGTAATTTTTAAAGCAAGCATTGATTTGACTTATTAGACAAGTTAGATTTCTCACTCAGTGAAATGTCACCACTTAGGCCAACAGGTAGACACAATGTTATTTTAAAAGTTAATTCATGCCTTTTGTTTGGAGCTAGTTCTACTGCTTTCTTTATATTCTGAGGTATTCATGATTTCTTGGATTGTTGCATATGCTGATTTTTAGTTGTGCATATTTTAAATACTGGTTATAATTTGCATCATACAATTAAGTTTGTAAAATGTATGTACCAGCTTATAGGCAAGACTAGACAATAGAGAGAGGGAATTTGGATGATGAGAAAGACAGATTTTATAAAATGTATTTTTAAATTGTGATTCAGCACTTGTGTTGCTCAATCCATGATCTTACAAACCTGTGATAAAGTGGAAGTCCTATTTAAAGTCTGTTCTTCCTCCTCTTGTTATAGCCAATAAAAATGAAAATATTGTACTAACCTAAATCCTGTTGCATAATTGCACCTGTGCAGCTAGAAGTTGCACAAGCAGTAGCAAAAACTTTGTCGATGGAAGTTATATTCAAGAAACAGTCCATACCAGTTGCACGATGACTTGTGGGATGAGTTGTGGAACTACCACAGAGGATCAACCACCTGTCACGAGTCTTTGTTTTCCCATTCTCATCTCTCCATATCAATTTGGAATCATATAAAAGCCTAGAAACACCTAAGAACAAATTAAATCAAACCACTAACAAATACATTCAGGACCAATTGGTCTTTATTTGTACATCAGGTATTCGAGTACAAATCATATATGATTCTATTTGCACATTGCTACTGGAGGCTTTTTTTTTCTGCAATAGAGTATGCGTTAAATGGCTAGTTAGTTAAGTCAGAACAGACTTATAGTGACCTTAATAATGTTAAGCTATTTGTAGCAGTAGCACAGCAAAGCGGAGCAGGTTTTAGACAATTTTATGTTTTAATGCAAGTCTCCCAGTTCACCCCCTTTTTAGCCCAGCTAATAAACTCTTGGACTAGATACTTGAGAGAAAGAAAAATATCATTTACTCATAAAATGAGGACAGAAGATACATGTGCTCAGGAGTCTTGGTAAAGTTGGTTTAGAAAGAAAGTGACTTGGAAGATTGGAGGAGCTAAAAATGACATATTTCTTCTTTGAAAGGCAGAAAGCAAGAGAATGAAAGCGCGGCGCCAAAATGGCCACCGCGCACTTTGCGGGGCCCCCACCCCACCCGGACTCAGACATCCGGGTGAGTTAGGGGGCATGGCCACCCCTCTATAAAAGGGGTGGCCACGAGGCAGCCGAGCTGCCATTTTAGAAATAGCGACGGAGAGGAGAAGTTTTCTCCGTCGCTGTTCCTTCGACTCTTCGGCTCTTTAGCCTTTGGTCCTTCCCGGCTGGGAAGGAAGGATTCGCACAGAGCTTTTGGCTTGCTGGCTGCTCTGTGCTTTTTGGCGCTAGGTCGATCCCTGGAAAGGGATCCTGCTCTTTCTGCAAGATGTGCCTCCCAAACGGAAGGCCCCGGCGACGAAACCGCGGCCAAAGGGGAGGACTTTTGCGGGCCCTGCGCAGGGCGGGGGGCAGCCCTCAGGTCGGAGGACCAGGGCCGCGCACCCGCGGCAGGGCACTACCCCAGCTTTACCCACCGATACTGGTGGGGTGATGCAGGCTGGTGCTTGGCCCTCGGCTGGCCGGCCTCTGGCCGGCCCTTCAGGGGCTTCGGCCCTCGGCCCACAGTTGCTGGCCATGGGTCAGGACAGTGGGGGAGGGCCTGGTGCAGGTGCACAGCACATTCCTCCTCCGGCCCCTCATGGGCCAGAGTTTTGGGCATGGCCCTATTCTGGCCCAGGTTCTCACTTTGGGGTTCCTGGTCAAATGCCTAGTGGGCCTTCCGGCCCACCTGGCCCGCTTTATACTGGGGGATCTGTGGCAGTGGAAGCGTTACTAACACGTTTAGCTGTGCTAGAGGCATCCTTGGGGATTGCACACAACCCCATGGGAGGGGGCCCTTCTCTCTCTGCTGGGGGCCCTTCGTGTCCACTGGCTACCTCGACGGCTGCCACACTGCAACAAGCGGCCAGCCGGGTTGAGCTGCTTGAGACGCTCCGGCCTGCGCCTGCCGGTGTCTCGTAGCTCCCTGTTCGTCCAGAGCTACAGCCGGGGAGTGGTCAGGTGTGGCCCCAGAGCTCGATTCCGGTCGTGAGCTCCGACGCGGGCCGGAACCCCCAGTGGGGGCGGCTCACGGGGGTGCACCTAGTGAGTATCAGGTTTAAATTAATGCACCCACATCACAGTCCACTTCCAGTGGTGGGGTTCAGTGGCCATGGCCTCGTCAGGTCGAGGCGAGTGGGCATCAGTTGCCAGCCTATACCAGTGCCCCTTGGTTCCATACTGGCACATCATTGGGGGTGGGGGTTTCCGCCCCCGGGGCAGTGCCGGGCATCGCAGGGGCTGTCCAGGTCCCGCTGCGTTTGCCCCGTGTACCTAATGTGCCGGTGACGGCCTTGCCGACGGCTGGTTATTCCTTGCCCCTTGGTGATCATTTGTCCCAGGTCACGAGGGAAAAGATTTGGCGGGGGGAGTACGTGGATATATTCTCCCTATTGAACCGTGAGCCCACTAAGGAGGAGAGAGAGGGACAGGACGACAGAGACAAAGAGCTGTCCCGCCGCCGTAAGCCACCGCGCACCTGGGCCAACTGATTGCCCGCATATCTTATTTATATGGCGGTGTACCTTAGGGCCCGGCCTGATCTGGCCATTCCTATGGTCCAATATTTGGACAATATTTACAGGGCGATGGTGGATTTTCCTGGCCCATCATGGTTGGCTAACGATGAGGAATTTAGAATGAGGGTGCCCTTGCACCCGGAGATGAGATGGGATGAGCCCTGTCAGAAATTGTGGCTCTTGTACATGACCCCCACGCGTCCGGCACCTGGGGATAGGTACCATTGTGGCCATGCCGTGCAGTGAGCTGCTCCAACACAGGCTCCCCACCAGCCGGCGGGGCAGGGGGTTCCAGCCCGCTTGCTGTGTTGGAGCTTCTCGGTTAATGGCGTGTGCAATAAGCGGCAGTGCTGATACAAACACGAATGTCCCTCTTGCGCTGGCCCCCACGCCGCCGCTGCGTGCCCGCGGGCCGGTGGGTCACAGGGCAGAGGTAGAGGTGGACAGGGAGCGGGCAGAGCTTCTGCTGATGGAGCTGGCCAGACAAAAGGCCCCCTCCCCAGTTAATGTGTATATGTTGGAGCGATGGCTCTCAACTTATCCAAGGAGGGAGGACGCGAGGTACCTCCTGGAGGGTTTCCAGTGGGGCTTCCGTATCCCATTCAAAGGAGTGTGGAGACCCCAAGATGCCCCCAATTTGCTGTCCCTGAAGGGTAGGGAGGAGGTGGCTGCCCTGAGTATTGCCAAAGAGGTAGAGGCCAAGAGGGTAGCAGGCCCCTTTTCTGTACCACCCTTCCCCAACCTGAAGGTCTCCCCTCTGGGGTTGGTACCCAAAAAGGCCCCGGGGGAATTTCGTTTAACCAACCATCTATCGTACCTGGCGGGTTATTCTGCCAATGATGCTATTCCTGATGACCTTTGTTCAGTCAGGTATACGTCTTTTGACCAAGCCCTGTGGATGGTGCGCTCTTGTGGTCCTGGTGCCCTCCTGGCAAAATGTGACATTAAATCGGCATTCCGATTGTTGCCAGTGCACCCGGGGGACTTTGATCTATTGGGTTTTAGATTCCAAGGGAAGTTTTACGTAGATAAGGCCATGCCTTTTGGCTGCTCTATTTCATGTTCAGCATTCGAACGTTTTAGCACTTTCCTTCAGTGGGCCTTTGTTTGCAGGTCCGGGTCTCGGTCTGTAGCCCATTACATCGATGACTTTTTGTTCAGGGGTGAACGGGGCTCGGACAAGTGCACGCGTCTCCTCACCACATTTCAGACGCTAATGCAGGAACTGGGTGTCCCTTTAGCGCCCGAAAAGACCGAGGGCCCATCCACTACGCTCACATTTCTGGGTATTGAAATTGACACGGTCGCACAGGCATCCTGGTTACCCATCGACAAGGTCTCCCGGATCTCCGCGATGGTTTTGGCCTTGCTGGCCAAACGTAAAGTGTCACTTCGTGAGCTTCAGGTACTACATGGCCATCTTAACTTTGCCTGCAGGGTGGTCACGCCTGGCAGAGCATTTGCTCGGCGCCTATGTGACGCCATGTCTGGCTTGTCGAGGCGCCATCATAGGGTCCGACTGACCGGGGGAATGAGGGTTGACCTTTTGGTTTGGCTCACATTCCTGCGGGAATTCAATGGGGTCTCCTTTTGGAGATCCGACCTTTTAGTTTCCCCTAGGTTCTAAGTACAGTCGGATGCCTCCGGCTCCCTGGGATATGGGATTTACTTTGAGGGGAGGTGGGCTTATGGCCAATGGCCTCCAGCATGGCGGGGCACGGATCGCCTCCGCGATCTTACATTCCTTGAGTTCTTTCCAATCCTGGGAGCTTTGATGCTATGGGGCGAGGAGTGGGACGACTCAGTGGTCCATTTTTGGTGCGACAATGCTGCGGTAGTGCACATTGTTAATGCTCAGATGTCTAAATCACCCAGGGTGATGGCGTTGGTTCGCCAGTTTGTGTTACGTAGCCTACGCCTGAATGTCCTTTTTAGGGCCAGACATGTACCAGGTATTAATAATGATATTGCTGATGCTTTATCCCACCTGCAGATCCCCCGGTTCCACGCCTTGGCTCCGGACGCAGAGGAATTCCCCTCGCCACTCCCGGCCGAGATTTGGACATTTGGCAAGGAGAGGTGAACCGGGCGATCGGCATGTCTTTGGCGCCCCGCACGCGTAAGGCGTATCATCATGCTTTCGTTCAATTTACAAATTTTTGCGTGCAACTTCAGTTGCCCGAAGTGTGGCCCATCCCAGTGGAACAAATTTTACAATTTATGGTTTATCTACACAGTCAGGGCCTAGCTCCCCGCACTATAGCATCCAGGCTGTCAGCACTGGCATTTATGGCCAAGGTGAGGGGTTTTGCTGACTGCATGAACAATTTCCGCATACGACATGTTTTGGAGTGGTGGACACGGGAACGTGGACGCCGCCCGGACACTCGCCACCCAATTTCTCCAGGGGTGCTTACCCACCTTGCACGAGGCTGGCATAACCTGTGTTTTGATAGGTATGAGGCGGCTCTTTTTCATGCGGCTACCACGGTGGCCTTCTTTGGAGCGCTCTGCATCAGTGAGTTGGTGCTACTGTCTAAGGCGGATGCGACTCGTAGGGCACTGGAACTCGACGATGTCTATGTTTCTAATGAGTGGGCTCAGTTGAGGATACGGTCCTCAAAAGTTGATCAGCACGGCGTAGGCAGTGGAGTTAGACTGCTACGATGTTCCATTGCAGACATCTGTCCAGTTGGTGCCCTACAGGAGTTCTTGGCAGTGCATGGCACGCACCCTGGCCCGTTTTTCTGCCACCAGGATGGGTCTCCCCTTACTAAATTTCAATTTTGGAAGGTGACCGGTATGGCACTATCCAGTGTTGGCCTCCCTGGGGCTCATTACGGCACCCATTCGTTTAGGATAGGTGCTGCTTCAACTGCGGCTGCATTTGGGTACTCCGAGGCTGATATACGCCGTATGGGAAGATGGGGATCTATGCGTTTTGCATTATATGTTCGCCCTCTTCGGGTATGAGTACCAGTTAAGTCACTGTTCTCTTTTTCTCTTACAGACCCTGTGTGTCCCCGCACACCGGTGGCAGTATGGCTGGTGGGCCACAGTTATGTGCACTGGGCAGCGCAGTATGCTGTGGCGACAGAGTGGGGACCCCAGCTTGGACTGCGCACATCCGCGCGCATACATTGGTATGGTAAGTGCAGAATGAGATGGCAGGAACTGTTGCCATTCCTTTTTTCCATCAGGGATGCTGAACCGCCTGATGTCCTTGTACTGCACCTCGGGGGCAATGACCTCGCCCAGGTCACTGGCCTTTCTTTAAAATTCACGATTTGCAGTGACCTAGCTTATTTGCACTATGTGTGGCCGTCCACAAGGCTGCTATGCTCGGACATCATACCGCGTCATGCTTACAGGGGAGGTATTGAACTCCGTGCCCTTGACCGCGCTCGCCGCTCGGTGAACAGGGCGGTTGCCCGGTTCTTGGCAGACAAGGGTTTGGGGATGGTCATCCGACACCCCACCATTAGTTTACAAAATTATGATCTTTATGCAGGGGATGGGGTCCACCTGTCGGCTAGAGGTATGAACCTCTTTTTGGAAGATTTGCAAGCAGGCCTGTTGACTGAGCTAATGGTCTGGGGGGGGGGCGGTGAGTCTTCATTGAAGCCTCCCCGTGTGGCAGGTAGCACTGGTAAGGTAAATATTTATGACCCATAGGTATCCGGCAGGTTCGCAATTGACTGGCCAACACTTAGACAGGTACAGGTGTAATAACGTTGACCGGTCAACGACGAACCAGGCAAGGGGTGATGGCAGGAGCTTTTCAGCATGCATCACCCCGTGATTTGACGGATACACGTCAGAGTGTGGGGTCAGTAGATAGTTTATTGACTACGGTCAACAATTTGTTTGTGTCAACAAACATATTGATACAAATGGATACATTGTAGCCAATTGCCGTTGGCAATTTTGGGAGGAACCTTACCAGTGTTACTGCGGCCTGCTTGCCTTAAGAATTATAATTGGATGAATACCAATTGAAAGTTATAATTCGGACTAGGGCATTATTCAATAAAAGTGGCCCAATGCCTTTATCCATATACCGGTGTCTGAGTCTTTCTTTGGGGGGTGCGCCTGCAAAGAAGGCCAGAGCAAAGAAAGGCATACAAAAAGACATACAAATAGTTTCAGGTGATCCCTGTGGCAGGAAAGAACCTTTCCAAATTGTAATTACAAGCAAACAATGCAAAACAACCTTCTTTAGGTCAGGCTAGTTTTCCCTGTCTCTCTGGCTACTGCATGCTGGGTTTGCACTAGAATACTCAACAAATAGGATTTTCCAAGTAAGTGAGATATGTAAAGCCATGTTTATATCAATTATCCACAGCCCCAGACTGCTTCTGTGGCCAAATGAAGATTCAAACCCTAGCCTCCAGAGTCCTAGTCTGATGTTCTGTCCACTCCATATAAACCACTGGAACCGTTTGTCAGATATAGATTTATTATAGGAGTCTTCTCAAATGTAACACAAAAGATCCGAAACCCTTTCGATATAGGATTTTTCAAAAGTTTTCTTCAGGGATCTAAATGATAATTTAAATATAATTACTAATCCATCATATAAAATACAATATACATATATAAATATATACATGATCTTGGATAGACAAATTATACATACCTATAGTGTTGAAGTCAATTTGTAAAGTTTTTTAAAAATCTTAATTATATCGCGTCCTAGACCTCACTTGTTTGTTCTTTTGGTGTTGACGGACGTTACTCAATCTAACTCAGAGAACATTTTTAAAGAGAACTTTTCGCACAGCTGATTAATTATAAGAAACAAGTGTAATCAATTTCTTGATTTAGCCCATATGGGTGCAATGTATTGAACCGGTGAATGAAGAAACTCTCCCTCTGTCTTAAAGCAATATCCATGTTAATATGATGATAAGGTTGCTGTTTGATACATTCAAGCACTACAAATCTAAAATCTTGGTCATTATGATTCGCTTCAATGAAGTGGTTGACTAATGGTGCAGACAGATTCTGTTTATGGATTTTGGACCTATGCCCTGGTTTTAATTTTCCGGGAAGTTACCCCCACATAACCCAATCCACAGGAACAGGTTAGTAGGTAGATACAACCCGAACTATTCCAATTCGAAAAGTGATTTAAATGTAAAATGTAGTTGCTGCTGCGGATCGAGACCACTTTGGTCTGCCAAGCTAAAGAGCAATGCGTGCATTGTCCACATCTAAAATGTCCTGTTATTAATGGTTGCTTAGGTAAAGAGCGAACAACATGGTCTGTTCTGCTTACTATTTGCTGAATAGATTTCTATTTCCTCAAGCCTATCCGAGGTGGAGAGGAGCAACCTGGTATATGGTTAACAATGTGCCAATGTTTGTTGATAATGTTCTGTATTTGACTTGACAATGGTGAAAAAACAAAAGAACAGTGTAGTCTATTCTCTGGTATCCTAACAGTGTCTCGAAGCAATCTGTCCCTTGGTATTGCCCTAGCTCTCATTAGGTTGTCTTTAATGATCTTATCTGGATAACCTTTGTGTTGTAAGTAAGAGGTGATATTATTACTAGCCCTTTCAAAGTCATACTCAATAGAGGAGTTCCTTTTGGCTCTTAAAAACAATCCATAGGGCAAATTGTATTTCAGGTGATATGGATGAAATGATTTAAAGTCCAAGTAGGCATTTCTGTCCGTCTTCTTTCTATATAATCTGACCCTCACTTGCCGCTCTATTGAAATGTACGTACTAACATCTCAAAATGGAATTGAGACTGCCCCAAAGTTATGGGTAAATTTAAGGTTCATGTTTAGAGTGTTGACCCAACCCACAAATTGAGGCGCAATGCCCAGATCATTGACAATAAAGAAAAGATCATCTAAGAAATGTTTATAAAAAATAATATGTCGAAAAAAAGGATTGTTCTCTTCTTTTAAAAGAAATTCTTCTTCAAACTTGATCATATATAGGTTGGCCAGAGAGGGTGCTACTGAGCTCCCCATGGCCACTCCTTTAATCTGTAAATAAATTGTTTTGCCATATCTAAAAAAATTATGGTCTAAAACTAAATCTAGAAGTCCCAATAAAAAATGTGTGTGTGGGGGGGTGCAGCTCATTACGAGTTTCCAAAAACTCATATACTATTTCTTTAATGTCGTCCAAAGGCACGTTGGTGTAAAGCGCCTGGACGTCCATAGTAATAAAGCCCCCACCCCTGGGCACCTGCAAGCCTTCTACTTGTGTGATAAAATCTGTCGTGTTTTTAATATATGAGGCATTGTTCATTGTAAATGGACTAAGATGGTAATCCAAAAAACATGATGTGGATTCAAGAGCGGATCCAATCAAGGAGACAATAGGTCTTCCTAGCGTAATGCCATCATCAGGACAGTCTTTATGAATTTTGGGGAGTAGGTGGAATACAGGCATTTTTGGATTATCATTATACAAAAAGTTCTGAGTAGATTCAGATATGTAACCCATAACCACCCCTTCAAACAAACTATCTCTAAGGAGACTTAAAGTTCTGTTTGTGGGATCATGATCTAATACTTTATAAAATTCCTTATTTGATAGTTGTTTCCGGGCTTCACTTTCGTATTCTCTAATATCCATAATCACAATGCCCCCTCCCTTATCTGCTTTCTTGACAATAATATCAGGATCCATTGCTAGCTGCTCTAGCAGCTTCATATCATTAAGGGAAAGATTGTAACCCCATTTTTTCTTTAGTTTTTCACTCTTCTCCAGGTCCCGCAGCACAAGCCTATAAAAAACCTCAATTGATGGATCATTGGGTGGAGGGGAAAAACTGGATTTAGGTCTAAATCTGTCTGAATGGTCCGATTCCTTACCTTGAAAGAAACTTTTGAGTCTGAGTAACCGTATTAATTTAAACATATCTATCCTGGTAGTAAAAGGGTTATACATAGGTGTAGGTACAAACCCAAATCCCAAAGAGAGTAACTCAATTGTCCTTGCTGGAAACAACTTACTGGAAAGATTGAAGACTAAGTCTTCCGCTTGCGTGAGGCTTTTCTTTGAAAAAAATTAGTACGTGGTTGTTGTCCAGTGGAAGCCGATGAAGATGCTAACCGTGTAAGAGGTGCTCTGTGAGTAGGCGCTGAGGAGGCCTCATCATTGGAGGTCGATGGGAAATCTGTATCGGAGGACTCTCCATCCATGGAAACTAAAGGGTCTTGCCAGGACACCCTTCGCCCTTTATTAACGAATTTCCTCCCTTGGAAACGCCATCTGTAAACGCGTGCTGTAGTGTAGTCTCTTATGTCTCTCTCAATTTTTTTATTTTTAAATTCAATAAGAGATTCCTGGAAAGTATCCAGTTTAGACTTCAATGTATCAAAGTCCGGTGGTGAACTGGTGGAGTTAGAAACTACAGCCGATTTAAGGGTTTCTATCTCTTCAGTTAGAGATTCCACTTGTTTGTTAGAATAATCTATGATTAATAAAATTAAATCAAAGGAGCACTTGTCCATAATGGCCACCCATTTGTCACAGAAGTTTTTATCGTCATTGAATAATGTCGGTCCCTTCTGGATTCGCAACCCTCGAGGAATATTGGGCCATTTTATGGTAGTCAGCCAAAAAGGCAGAGTGGAGTGTAAATCTTAATTTCTTTTTTTCAAGCACTTCAATAGTGGCTAAATCATCATTATTTGAACCGGAGGGTTGTCTATAGGATGTAATATTCTGTAAAATTCTGTCTCTGTCAGCTGAAGAAAATGCAAAGCCAAGATCAGAAGCCATCCCAAATCGTAGAAGCAAAAATTGTTGTGGGGACAAACGTAGTACTGTATAAACCACTGGAACCGTTTGTCAGATATAGATTTATTATAGGAGTCTTCTCAAATGTAACACAAAAGATCCGAAACCCTTTCAATATAGGATTTTTCAAAAGTTTTCTTCAGGGATCTAAATGATAATTTAAATATAATTACTAATCCATCATATAAAATACAATATACATATATAAATATATACATGATCTTGGATAGACAAATTATACATACCTATAGTGTTGAAGTCAATTTGTAAAGTTTTTTAAAAATCTTAATTATATCGCGTCCTAGACCTCAATTATTTGTTCTTTTGGTGTTGACGGATGTTACTCATTGCAGGCGCACCCCCCAATAAAGGACTCAGACACTGGTAAAAGTGGATAACGGCATTGGGCCACATTTATTGATTCATGCCCTAGTCCGAATTATAAATTTCTATTGGTATTCAACCAATTATAATTCTTAAGGCAAGCAGGCCGAAGTAACACTGGTAAGGTTCCACCCAAAATTGCCAACGGCAATTGGTTACAATGTATCCATTTGTATCAATTTGTTTGTTGACAACAAACAAATTGTTGACCGTAGTCAATAATCTAACTACTGACCCCACCCTCTGACGCGTATCCGTAAAATAACGGGGTGATGCCTGCTGCCTAGCTCGTGCCATCACCCCATTGCCTGGTTCATCGTTGACCGGACAACGTTAACCAACTTGTGCCTGTCTAGTGTTGTCCAGTCAATTGCGAACCTGCCGGATACCTGTGGGTCATAAATGTTTACCTTACCAGTGCTACCCACCACACGGGGAGGCTTCAACAAAAGGCTCACCGCCCCACCCAGACCGTCAGCTCGGTCAACAGGCCTGCTCGCCAATCTCACAACAAGAGGTCCATACCTCCCTGCGACAGATGGGCCCCATCCCCTGAGTAAAGGTCATAATTTTGTAGACTGATGGTGGGGTGTCGTATGACGCCCCCCAACCCTTGTCCAGAAAGAACCGGGCAATAGCCCTGTTCACCGAGCGCCAAGCCCGATCAAGGGCCTGGAGGGTAAACCCTCCCCTGTAAGCGTGCCGCGGTATCATGTCCAACCAAAGTAGGGCTGTGGCAGGCCACACATAATGCAAGTAGGCCAGGTCACCGCAAATTGCATGCTTCAGCGATAGGCCCGTGACCTGTCCCAAATCATTACCCCCAAGGTGTATAATCAGGACATCAGGCGGGTCAGCATTCCTGATGGAGAAAAGGAATGGCAACAGTTCCCGCCATAACATTCCGCGCTTACCGTACAACCTGAGACTTGCGGAGGCACCCAGTCCCAGCAGGGGTCCCCACTCTGTCGCCGCAGCAAACTGCGCTGCCCTGTGCACATAGCTGTGGCCCACCAGCCATACTGTCACCGGTGTAAAACGACACCCAGGGTCTGTCAAGGAAAAAGGAAACAGGGCAGTGACTTAAATGGTACTCACTGTTGAAGAGGGCGAACATACAACCAAAAACATCGTGATCCCCACCTTCCCATGTTGCGTATCTCAGCCCCAGAGTACCCAAACGCCGCTGCGGTGGAAGCCGCCCCTATCCTGAATGAACGGGTGCGGTAGCGAGCCCCAGGGGGGCCAACACTGGCTAGTGCCTTACCGGTCACCTTCCAAAATTGAAATTTAGTAAGGGAAGACCCATCTTGGTGACAGAAAAACGGGCCAGGGTGCGTGCCACATAGTGCAAGGAACTCCTGTAGGGCACCAACCGGACAGATGTCTGCCATGGAACATCGTAGCAGTCTTACACCACTGCCTACACCGTGCTGATCAACCTTAGAGGAGCGTATCCTCAGCTGAGCCCAATCATTGTAAACGCAGACATCTTCGAGTTCCAGTGCCCTACGACTCGCATCCGCCTTAGACAGTAGCACCAGCTCACTGATGCGGAGCACTCCAAAAAAGGCCACCGTAGTAGCCGCGTGAAACAGGGTTGCCTCATACCTGTCGAAACACAGGTCATGCCAACCCCGTGCAAGGTGGGTAAGTACCCCTGGAGAAATAGGGTGGCGGTCGTCTGCGCTGCTCCCACGTTCCCGCGCCCACCCTTCCAAAACATGTCATATGCGAAAATCATTTGTGCTGTCAGCAAAACCACCCACCTTGGCCATGAATGCCAGCGCTGACAGCCTGGATGCTATGGTGCGGGGGGCTAAGCCCTGGGCATGTAAGTAAACCATAAATTGGAGGACATGAGCCACTGGGATAGGCCAACTTTCAGGCAGCCGTGATTGGGCACAAAAGGCCCTGAATGAACTGAATCCATGGTTATACGCCTTACGCGTGCGGGGGGCGAGCGACATGCTGATCGCCCGGTTCACCTCTCCTTGCCAAGCGTCCATATCTCGTCCAGGAGCGGCAAGGGAAATTCCTCTGCGTCCGGGGCCAAGGCACGGAACCGGGGGATCTGCAGGCGGGACAAAGCGTCAGCAATATCGTTATTAATACCTGGAACATGTCTAGCCCTAAAAAGCACATTGAGGCGTAGGCTGCGCAACACAAACTGGCGAACCAGTTCCATAACCCTGGGAGATTTTGACGTCTGTGAGTTGACAATGTGGACAACTGCCGCATTGTCACACCAGAAATGGATGACCGAATTGGCCCACTCCTCGCCCCATAGCATCAAAGCTCCCAGAATGGGGAAAAATTCCAGATGCGTGATATCGCGCAAGCGATCCGTGCCCCACCAGGCTGGCGGCCATCTGCCGTAGGCCCACTTCCCTTCGAAGTAAATCCCATAACCCAGGGACCCTGATGCATCCGACTGAACCCGAAAACGAGGGGAAACCAAAAGGTCGGACCTCCAAAAGGACACCCCGTTGAATTCCCTCAGGAACTGGAGCCAGATGAGCATATCAGCCCTCATGCCCTTGTTCAGTCGGACCCTGTGGTGGGGCCTGGCCAAGCCAGTCATGGCGTCGCACAAGCATCGAGCAAATGCTCTGCCAGGTGTGACGACCCTGCAAGCGAAATTGAGGTGACCATGTAACACCTGGAGCTCCCGAAGGGACACCTTGCGTTTTGCCAGCAAGTCCAAAATGAGTGCAACGATCCGTGAAACCTTATCAACAGGTAACCTGGATGCCTGCACAACCGTGTCAATCTCAACCCCCAGGAATGTGAGCTTGGTTTTCGGGCGCTAAAGGGACACCGAGTTCCTTCATTAGCATCTGAAATGTATTCAGGAGATGTGTGCACGTGTCCCAGCCCCGTTCACCCCCGAATAAGAAATCATCAAGGTAGTGGGCTACAGACCGGGACCCTGACCTGCGAACAAAGGCCCATTGGAGGAAGGTGCTGAAGCGCTCAAATGCCGAGCATGAAATGGAGCAGCCAAAAGGCATGGCTTTGTCGAAATAAAATTCACCCCGGAACTTGAAACCCAGCAACTCAAAGTCGCCCGGGTGCACTGGCAGGAGACGGAATGCGGACTTAATGTCGCACTTAGCTAGTAGTGCACCCGGGCCACATGAGCGCACCATGCGCAGGGCCTGGTCAAAAGATGTATATCTCACCGAACAAAGGTCGTCAGGGATAGCATCGTTGACCGAACGGCCAGCCGGGTAAGACAAGTGGTGTATCAAACGGAACTCCCCCGGTGACTTCTTGGGCACCAACCCCAATGGGGAAACCTTGAGGTTGGGAAATGGTGGGAGAGGGAAAGGGCCAGCGACCCTGCCAGCAGCAACCTCCTTAGCAATGCTCATGGCAGCCACCTCCTCCCTTCCCCTGAGTGATAACAGGTTGGGTGCATCTTGAGGGGACCTGACCCCTGTGAAAGGAATGTGAAACCCCTGCTGGAAACCCTCAAGCAGGTAAGCTGCGTCTGCCCTCCTCGGGTACATCGTGAGCCAACGCTCCAACATGTCCACATTAATTGGTGAGGGGGCCTTTTGCCTGACCAGCTCCCTCTGCGGCAGTTCTGCCCGCTCCCTGTCCACCTCTACCTCTGCCCCGCAGTCCGCCTGCCCTAGGACACGCGGAGGCGGCATGGGGGCCAGCACAAGAGGGACACTCGTGCCCGTATCGGCACTGCTTCCTGTTGCACGCACCATTGGCCGAGAAGCTCCAACACAGCAGGCGGGCTGGAACCCCTGCCCCGCCACTTGGCGGGGTGCCTGGGCTGGAGCAGCTCGCTGGACCGCATGTCCACAATGGTACTTCTCCCCTGGTGCCGGGCGCGTGGGGGTCATGTACAGAAGCCACAGCTTCTGGCAGGGCTCATCCCACCTCACCTCTGGGTGTAGGGGCACTCTCATACGGAATTCCTCTTCGTAAGCCAACCACGACGGGCCAGGGAAATCAACCATTGCCGGTATATGTTGTACAAATACTAGACCATCGGAATTGCCAGGTCAGGCCGGGCCCTGAGGTACACCGCCATGTATATAAGGTACGCGGGTAACCAGTTGGCCCACGTGCGTGGCGGCTTACGTAGAGGAGACTGCTCCTTGTCCTTCTCGTCCTGCCCCTCCCTCTCCTCTTTGGTGGGTTCTCTATTCAAGAGGGAGAAAATGTCCACATACTTCCCCCGCCAGATCTTTTCCTTGGTGGCCTGGGCCAGGTGGTCCCCGAGGGGCAACGAATAACCTGCTGTTGGCAAGGCCGACACCGGAACAGTGACAGTACTGGGCACCATGAAAGGAGCCTGGACCAGCCCCGCCACCCCCAGTAAGTTCCCCGCGGGACAGGGTACCCCGCCCCAAGCGGGGCCCTGGAGTGCAGGAGCCGTTCCCAGATGGGCCGGCAGCGGCTGACCCACCGCCCCAGCCAGGCGAGGCCACGGCCACTGCAAACCTCCCCCCGTTGTGGGTTGTGGTGTGGGTGCACTAGTTTGGACCGTATACTCACAAGTTGCACCCCCATGGGCCGCCCCCACCGGGGGTTCCAGCCCACTGTGGGCGTCGGAGCTCGTGACCGCAACCGAGCTCGTAGATGGGGCCTGACCACTACCTGCCGGCGGCATCTGCTGCGTGGGGAGCTGCGAGGCTGCGGCTGGCGCCGACCTACTCGCCCCAGGCAGCTCAACCCTTTCGGCCGCCTGCCGAGGACCTGCAGGCGCTGAGTTGACCTGTAAACCAAAAGGTGCCCCGGATGGATTAACTACCCCTAAAGATGCCTCCAGGGCCGCTACGCGGGCTAGTAGGGCATCCACGTTTACATAGCCCCCAACGCTGATGGGGGGCAAAGGGCCGGCCGGCCCACCGGTCGCTGGCGCCGGGCCAGGTCTCTGGACCCCGGGGCCCGAATATGGCCGTGCCCCAACCACAGGCCCCTGGGGGGCCAGGGGCATGCCCTGCCAGGGAAGGGAACCCAGCCAACCCCCTTTGTTAAAGCCTACCGCTGGAAGCTGCATGCCAAGGCCCGAAGACCCAGCTTGGCTATGCGCCAAGCCCGGGCCGGTGGCTGCTAATTGCGGGCCGGGGGCCGCATCCCCTGCAGGGCCGGTCTGAGCCTGCCCAGCCTCGGGCCAGGGCGCAATCGACCCCATCCCGCCGGTCCCGGTGGGCGCCCCCAGAAAGGGGGCCTGCTGAGGGGGCGCAGTCGCGGTCCTCCGACCCGGCTGGCGCCTCCGTGAAGTGCGAACTGCATTCGCCATGGCCTTCTTTTAAGAAGGCATCGCTGCAATTCGCTGGGAAGCCGAAGAAAAGAACCGCAGAAGAAACCGCTGCCCAAAGAGGCTTCCCGGCTAAAGGGAAGAGCGACGAAGCAAAAGGGGAAAAACTTCTCCTCTCCGTCGCTTCGCGAAATGGCAGCGCGGCTGCCTCGTGGCCACCCCTTTTAAAGGGTGCTGGCCACGCCCCCTAACTACCCGGATGTCCAAGTCTGGTGGGGGGCCCCGCAAAGAGCGCGGCGGCCATTTTGGCACCGCACTTGCAATCTAACTCAGAGAACATTTTTAAAGAGAACTTTTCGCACAGCTGATTAATTATAAGAAACAAGTGTAATCAATTTCTTGATTTAGCCCATATGGGTGCAATGTATTGAACCGGTGAATGAAGAAACTCTCCCTCTGTCTTAAAGCAATATCCATGTTAATATGATGATAAGGTTGCTGTTTGATACATTCAAGCACTACAAATCTAAAATCTTGGTCATTATGATTCGCTTCAATGAAGTGGTTGACTAATGGTGCAGACAGATTCTGTTTACGGATTTTGGACCTATGTTCCCCCACCCTGGTTTTAATTTTCCGGGAAGTTACCCCCACATAACCCAATCCACAGGAACAGGTTAGTAGGTAGATACAACCCGAACTATTACAATTCGAAAAGTGATTTAAATGTAAAATGTAGTTGCTGCTGCGGATCGAGACCACTTTGTGAGATATGTAAAGCCATGTTTATATCAATTATCCACAGCCCCAGACTGCTTCTGTGGCCAAATGAAGATTCAAACCCTAGCCTCCAGAGTCCTAGTCTGATGTTCTGTCCACTCCACCACACTGGTTACCTCAACATGTCTGCCACATTTTTTAAAAAAAGGTTCACACACATGATATCAGGGCAGTCTGCAGTCTATGTACTCAGTGCATAAAGCAATCTTTCTGTACTATTCTTTACAGTCTTACTGGTGAACACCTGTCCTTTTTTGTTCCCCCACTGCCAACAGTAGATGGAAAACAAAAATTTTCATTGGAAGCAGGGAGGTGCTTAAATCTCTTCATTCTCAGAGACCTTGATCATAACAGTTGTTTCTATGTGGCTAAAAGCATTATGGAAATGTACTGCATCATCTGCATCAGCATTGTAAGGAAGTGATGAAGATTAAACCTTCCCTTGCAGCCACCCAGTGAGAGAGAGAGAGCGGTATCCCAATGATACCTGTAAGCAATGTGGAAACAGTGTTATTGACTAGTAACACATCATCAGCAAACTGGATTGGGATCACAGGGTGAGAATGATTTTGACCTCTTCCTCCAGTGATCCTGAATTCACCATTCACAACTGCCTCACTTGGCACAACAAATATAATGACAGATGATAGAACTGAAGATAGCTGCTGATCTTCAGTTCTAGCATCTGTCATTATATTTGTTGTTTCATATCCACCAGATTGCTTCAGGCTCATGGTGACCATAATATAACTTTTGACATAGGTGGGATACTCAAGTAGTTTATTACAACTAACCCACCCACCTTCCAGTGAGTTTTTATGGCTGAGTTCTTTATTTATTTATTTCCTGATTTCTAGTGTGACTTTGTATCCTCTTAATAATAATAATAATTGTGTGCCATCGTCAGTTCTGGGACTGCAGTGGCTGAAGTGGCTAAGATGCTGTGAGGTGGAAGGTCACCACTTCGATTCCTGAGTACTGCAGGACGGAATGAGCTCCTGTTTTTGTCCCACCTCCTGCCAACCTAGCAGTTCAAAAGCAAGAAAATTGCAAGTAGATAAATAGGGACCTCTTTGGTGGGAAGGTAACAGCGTTCCATGCGCTCCAGTGTCTAGTCATGCCTGCCACATGACCACGGAAACATCTGCAGAAGTAGATAGCTCTGGCTCTTCGGCTTTGAAACAGAGATGAGCACTGCACACTAGAGTTGGATATGGCTAGCTTTCGAGCAAGGGAAACATTTACCCTTACTGACAATTCTGACTTCTTGTATCTATTTCCAGGGTTTTCTAGGTACAAAATACACAGTACTCTTTACCATTCCCTTCTTCTGGGGGTAACTCTGGGACTGCAGCTTGCCCATAAATCCGTAGGCTAGCTCTTCCCCCAGGAGGCACAGTAAGGAATTGAACTCCCAACCTCTGCTCCGTACCTAAACCACTGAACAATCCAGATAGCTCATTCCTTAGTAGCCCCTACTAAGTGGCAAAAAAGTACCCCCTGTCTCAAAAGGTTGCCCATCCCAGTTTAATAAAACATATGGCCAGTTTGTCATAGAACATGGGAGATAGTTTTTAAAAAAGAATCATAAAGATAAACTAAATGCACAAAACTTAACATATGCATCCTCCATATGCCATAATGCACTTTGCCATGTATGTATGTGTTTTGACTTTCACATCACACTGTAAATGTTTCACAGGATTACTGTTGCTATTTATATCAGTATGGTGTACACTATTTGCAAAATTGTCAGTTCTTTCATTCCCCCTCCATGTTTGTGTCTCCTAGACTTTGCTGTCAATTCCCTCTGTTTTCTTTCTTGTTGGCATGAAAGTAGAAACATAGCTACATCTTGGCTTAAGGAACAAGTGAAATGTTATACAAGGCTTGTTGCTTTGTGTTGAAGCCTGTATATAAGTTTAAGAACTTGGTTTGTCGGATATCTACTGCATCAAGTGAATTGCTTGAGCTCAGAAACCTGTCCTTCATTAGCCTCTAAAAAGGCTGCAATCACTCTTGAGTCCCTCTTGAGTGTAACAGGAATTTGACTAGATCTAGAGTAACCTTATTCTCCATCTTTAAACAGTCCGCACTGTTAAGAATTCTTCTGAAAGCTGAAAAGGTATGTGATTACATCTCCTGTGTCCTTAGAATGCCTTGAGAAACTACTGAGAATAGGAAGGTTAACAATTCCAATTTTTGTTTTAATGAGATACTGCCATCTTGAGAAACTGTTTGAGATAAGAGGTGAACTAATCACAAAATAAATGAGAAAAAACAGAAGTATAATAGGGGAAAATCAGAAGATACAAGCTAGGTTTCAAATAAAGGGCTTGTGAAGAATGCTGTAGAAAACATACTGAGCAATGTTCAAAGAGAAAGATTGCATCTTCTGTCACCTGTCCTATTTTTGTACAAAACATTGTACAAAGAGCATTTGGTAATGAAATCAGATCATGATTATATAAAGAATACAGTGCTGTGCAACAGAGCTGGGTAATTCTGATCTTTTACAGCATGATTTACAGACCTAACTCTGTGTTCCAAGGGATATGATTGCCACCACTTTACATCCTATTCCCATTTATGTCTCCCCTGTCAACATTAATAAAGTAAGTGTGATGTGACCTGATGTCACCATTTGCTACATTTTACAAACAGTGAAATTCACATTTTAAAAGGAAAAAATCTAATTTTTCCCCACATGAATTCCCAAAATTAACTCCAGGAACTAACAAAAATTGGGGGGGGGGGAGGGGGAGGGCTCCTTTGACCCCACCATTTCCCCACCACCCTACCACCAGCCGGGGAGAGTGGAGTGGAGAAAAATGATGGATTCTTTGAATCCCTTTTCCCTACCACCAGCTGGGGAGAGTGGGGTGGGAAAAAACAAAGGATTCTTTGAATCCCTTTTCCCCAGCACCCCACTACCAGCCAGGGAGAGTGGGATGGATGTGATGGTAGTGGAAGGATCCATTAAGCCTGTTTCCAACCCATCCCACCCCTGCTGACCGTCAGGAGGTAGGGAGGCTGAATCAGCTGGGCAAGAGAGCTCCTTTGGAAGCTGCCCCTCACCAGGCTTCTAGCGGTCAGGGGTGGCCACCAAACCACACCAGCGGGGGGGTGAGAGTAGTTTTAAAAATAACCCTTTCCTGTCTCCAGTCACTGATCCTCTCTTTCTGCCAAACTGCAGCGCTGTTACCAGTGTATAAGACACACTCCATTTTTCCAGTGTATTTTAAGGAGGGGGAGTGTGGGATCTGCACACATAATTGGCATACTGTACCTGACAGAAACACAGCTTGGGGGAATACTCCTTCAAGCCTGGTTCCAAGGAGACAGAAATTAGGAAGCGGATTAATAGTCTTAGTTTAATTCACCGATCGCTGACCTGGCAGGCAGTTCAGACAGTAGAGGGCAAGGTGATGAACCCGATAAGCATGTAATGGGTAATCTTGCCTCAGCAGAGACTCTGAGCCCAAGAGTCAACTTAGGCAGCTATTTACTCCCGATAGCAGTAGACAATGCATGTCCCCCTTGTAGTAAATTAGATAGATAAGGAACTTCCCCTGGTGAAGTCATCCCTGATGAGTAACTTGTGCAGACTTGCAGTTTTCCTGTAACGGCCATGCGCAACAAATGCATGCGGTCGAGCTAGCCAGAGATTAGAGCCTTCTGATCAATAAACGCTGGTCTTCGCTTCATCATGCCTCGTGTGTCCTTACTTGACCAGTCTCCTCCGGGACCTTCCGGCCTGCATCGGGCCCCGATCCAACAGGGGAATGTGTCTTATATGCCAGCAAATATGGTAATTTATTACCAATTCCAATGAGGGGGAGAAACACTGTTCAGTACTTGATGATCCACTCTTTGAAGGGATTAGTTGCAGATAGCTAATTATTTGTAATTCATTCCTTTTTCTAAGGAATAACTCAGTTATATCATAATTATAATTTAACAAGGTTTAGGGAGTTGGCTGAGGATCCAGAAGTTGGGATTTTGATTCTACACTGTGCCTCTTGGGAGGAGAGGCAGCATGTGTAGATGAGCTGCAGACGTTTTTGTTTTTTTAGTAAGAAAAAAACAACTATTGTTGCTACTTTTGAAAAACAGGGACTTTTTAATTGGATAAGTACTTTTGAAGCATAGAATTCTAATGGTAACTAATTCAATTTTTTAATATAAAAAAATCCACAGCCATACACACGCACCAGCTCAGAGTTATTGTACACTTCTTTTGACCCAAAAAGATGAGAAATATGTGTAAAGTGTTTGGGTAGGTTGGTGTAATCACTAAAGGAATTAATCACTGTCTAGTACAGTGGCTCAAGTGGCTAAGATGCTGACTGGAGGGCGGCAGGTCAGCAGTTCGATACTCGAGTACTGCAGGATGGAATGAGCTCCCGTCTTTGTCCCAGCTCCTGCCAACCTAGCAGTTCGAAAGCAAAAAATTACAAGTAGATAAATAGGGACCACTTCAGTGGGAAGGTAAACAAATTACAAGTAGATAAATAGGGACCACTTCAGTGGGAAGGTAAACAGAGTTCCATATGCTCTCTTGTCTTTGGCTTTGAAACAGAGATGAGCCCTAGAACCCTAGAGTCGGATACGATTGGCTTTCGAGCAAGGGTGACCTTTACCTTTACTAATGTCAAAATGGTGGATGAAATCCTTTTGCTTAGCATAGTATGTTGCACTAGAGAAAGCCAATTTAAATCAGTGGAACTTATGGAGGAGTTGACTCACCAGATTCCAAATGATTCAATAGGCCTATTCTAGTGCAACACATTACACTGAGCAAGAGGATTTCAGCCATAATCTACTACACCAGATCTTTTGGTCCAAGGCAATACTTGAATCAACTGCTGTCCTTAACAAGCTATACAGATCATGGCATAGATAACAGCTGTGCAAATAAAATTTTTATTATTTATCTTCTCAATTCATATCCTGGCTTTGTTCTCCTGAAGAAGACTGAAAGCTACAGATAACATCAGAAAAACATTATGCTTAACTAGGCATTATGAGATTATGATTAATCATTAATCATTAAACATTAGCATGCTTCTGTAAAATATCAAAACAATTTATCAGTACATATAAAATCACAGCCAACCAACTTTTAGCTGGAACAAATACTATGTTCTAAAAGACTGCTTAGGGAAGTTGTGGTGGACTTCACAGAGATTAAAACTTCACAATTAAAAAACCACAACAGATTATGTTGGCAAAATACAGATTCTGTAACATCCAGAGGATATGGTAAAAGTTCTGTGCATGTGTTCAAATATGGAGACTACAATTGTGTTCACAACTAAAACCATTTCCTTAGGTTAGTAGTGTCTTGTCATAACCAATATCAGGATTACCACCATCCAATGAATTATTCCATTGTGTTAGGATGAAAGGTTTATTTTGATGCTGTGACCATAATTTAGCAGTTCAATTGATGAACATGTCTTTTTTTGTTGTAGCTTGCACCAGAGGCCAGATTTTGTAGAACTTGTCAGATGCCCTCTTGAAAAATGCATTTATGATAATTAAAGATATCTCCCAGCTCTCACCCAGAGGCAACAACAAATTATCTGAAATGTTTCATGGCAGTGTTCCTAGCAGACATGCAAACTGGCCCCTGCATCCAGCTATTTTATCTTGACTGCTCCTACATTCAAAGTAAAGGGTATAAATTGAAATTTTTCAGTAATAAAATATAACTGCAAAGTGTAAGAACAGCTCAACTTGCATTTCCTATGCCTGGTAAAAGAAGAAGAGTTTTGAAGACTAACCAATTTTAAAGCTGCCATTAAATGTTTTTCTGGTGTTGCTACAATTCCTCTGGAAAATCTCCTCTAACAATCCCTATTGATCCTTGTCAGAAACAGTTAACATTTGGGAGGAAGTGATTAGATTGTTTTCAATTTAACCAGAATTTTAAAAAATATATCCTATGTAATTTAAAAAAACACACCCTCATAATTCTACAATAGTAGAATGATTTCTACAATATATTAAATTTGTGATTGTGCTTCTGCTTCCATACTGGGATTATAAATGTGGTAAAAAGATGCAATAGATATTAACTTTTTGGATTTGTATTCTGCTTTTCCCCTGCCCCATCCTGACCCCAAAACAGGGCTTGGGTTTGGTGTATACTTACTTTTGATATGCAGTAATACAAAGTCCGCTTTGTACAACATCGAATTCATACAACGCCTAATTCCTTGAAAAAAGTTGCCTCATACAAAGTCGCTGTGACTTTGTATGAGGCATTGGGATTTTTCTCAGGTTGCATTGTGCCTGGGCAGTATAAAAGGCGTGCATTGCTCTTGTGGGTTTTGCATGAGGCAAAGAGTGTTTAGGAGTGGTTTTGAACACGATTTTAATTGTTTGGTGTTTGCTGCTGTTTGGATGATTAACACTGTGCCGCATGATGGTACATGTTAACTTTTAAACCTGCACTTCATAAAGTTTTAAAAAGTTAAAAACTTGTTGTATGGTTTGTTCCTTAAAATCAGGGTTGTTTGACATGTTTTTGTAATATATTTAGCCTTTAGACAATGATTACTTAAAGTTCTGTCAGTTTCCTGTCTATTTCCTTGACTTTGCCCGTATGAAGTCCAATTGTGTGGAACCAAGTTAGGACATTGTATGAGGTATCACTGTACTTTGGAGTCATTATTCAGCAAGGAGAACTTGTATTGGGAGATGTCGCTGTGACGACATTCAGCACAACTTCTGTCTATAATGATCTGTCTCCATGTTGGTCCAACATTTTCTTAAGAAAATGTCTTCCTCTAGGTCTTTTGAGATCTCTCAGAAACCAATTTATTATTTTGGCACTCCATCTGTTGTCATTTATGCATGCAACATGGCCAGCCCAGTATAATTTGTTCGTCAGGTATTCTGTTACTACGTCTTTTAGCTGTGATCATTGCCTGATATCCTTGTGTTTTTTTACTTTATTGTGAAGTGAGATTCTGAGCATTGATCTCTCTATTGCTCATTGTGTTACATCCAGCCGTTTTTCTTCTGCAGCTGTTAAAGACCATGTTTTCCTGCCGATTTGGAGCAATCTTTATCTATAAATCTGAGTGTTAACCATTGTAATTTGACAAAAGATCCTGCACCCGGCCATACTATCCCGTACCGAGCATTCATGCACTCGCCTGAACTGGGTATGGAGGCAACTGGTGGATTGAGAAATGCGCCAGTGGGGCAGGAGACCCATGATGCAAACAAAAAGAAAAGACTTCAATTCCCAATGTTCTTTGCGCTGCGCCATGCCACAACCAATCAGGCGCGAGCAAAAAGAACGTTGGGAAATGCGCTGCGGCCAATCAAAATCAAGCCACAGAAAAAAACACTGCAAAAATGGAAACCACAAACGCAAAACTGCAAGCCCCAGTGTCCTGCGCACCATAAACGTGCAGAATGCTGAGGAAGCCAGTGTGTGAAAAATAAAAATACAAAGCACCGCTGGGGTTCCCACAGCCTGGCCAGCGAGGCCAGGCTGCGGAAAGCAAAGCCCCCCTCCCCAACGCCAGCTGAAGCACCGCTGGGGTTCCCACAATGTGGCCAGTGAGGTCAGGCCACGGGAAGGAAAGCACCCCAACAACGCCACCTGAAGCACTGCTGGGGTAAAAACACTAACCACAAAAAACAAACACCAAAAGTATTCAATAATAATAATTAATAAATAAATCATCAATTAAAAAACCATTAATTAAAACAAAAAACACAAACAAAAACATCCACAAACACACACTTACAAAACACCTAACAAAAAACCAAAAAAACCACAAATTACACAAACAAACAAGAAAAAGTAAACAAAACCAATTAAACAAACCAAAAAATAAACCAAAACAAAAAAGAACAAACAGAAACACCGCCCAGCCCACCACCACAAAAGCAAAACAAAGAAAACCCCCAAAATAAAGAAAATCAGACAACTCACCAGCACCTCCTTCCTCCACGATGACCGAAACACAAATGAAGAAACCAAGACACTACGTACCGGAAGAAGCTCCACCCAGAAGCCAAGAGAGAAAAAACAGTCAAAGTAAAAGAGAACCACTAGCAGCCAGACCTGTAGGGCAGAAAAGTAAAAAATTCAAAAATACACAACAGCCCCAAGCAAAAGGCCACATGAGTAAAAAAAGGTCAAAACCATAACAATACAACACACTTTTACACAAATCACACACATATGTCAAAAAAATAAAATAAAAAGATTTCTAAAATCCTGTGTTAAGTTTTAACTCAAATAAAATCCCAAAACATCAAAATAGTTTAAAAACATTGAATGTAAAAAACATCTACTTTCACATTGCTAAAGTTATTGCCTACAGTACAACTATTAAAAAGTCACATAATACTAAAACATTATTTGGTTAAATTCAAAAATTTCAAAAAATTATATCATCCTTCGTTCTTTTTTTAATCCACAAAAACAAACCACCAAAAAACTGATCACAGTTAACAGCTGATAACAGCCCTGCAAAAACAAATTGTGTATAAATAAACATTTTAAAACTTTCAATTATACACTGACCTCTTTTTTACAAACATTAACAAAAAAAAACACCTTCGAACACAATTTAAAACAGCCCAGCATCGCCAGGCAAACTATGCTAGTATTATATAAAAGAGGCATATACAGTAATGAGAACATGAAAATGCTCAATCATTCAAATTGAATTGAAAGCACAGTTCAAACATACTTTTAAAACCACATTGCTAGGAAAACTGGAACTCCCAAATCACCATGGAATCTATTGTCACCTCAGTTTTGAAAAGTTACTTCTGGTTGTGGTCACCAAGCAGAGGCTAGACAGCATCTTAGCAATATTAATGTTGGGTGTAGCAGCTCTAAGCATCTTGTTGCTTCTCAAACCAGTCTCCAAAATTCTTTGGCCAATATATTATTCTCCTTCCTGCAGTAGTTTCCCCATTTATCTTATCTTGAAGAATCAGATTGACAACATGCTCTTTTGATTTCTCAAAAGCTAAGTCAACCTAAATTGTGATGTTGGTGAGTTCCAGAGCCTGTGAACAGACACCACTGAGGCATTTTCTTAACATACCTACTAAAATAAACTTGAGAATAGTGGCACTAAAAAAGGACCTTCTCTAAGCGTCTCAAAAACCAAGGATGTAGGAGAATAGTCTTTTAGATAGCCTGAAACTGTCATGACCCTGAAAAATATCAGGTGCTTGTAAAGCTGTTGTGACAAGGCAGTTGCATGCTCCCTATTACTAACCTGTAGCAACCACTCTAGAAACCACTCCCGCTACAAACCTTCTCTCCATAACATTGTTTCCAAACACATCTCAATAGAAACTCCACATATAGCATGTTACACTAATTTAGATTGTGGCCAGCCACATGTCTGCCTACAGTTCAGATACATTCAGTTAGCACTATGCTTTGCAATCTTAAAAATGATCACTTGTAATAGGCAGACATTGTAAATAATAGTAGTAGTAGCAGCAAACGAGATCGGAAAGGATAGCAATATCCAAGCAAGTGGACAGGAGCAAACTGTAAAATCATGTTAAATAAACAGATTAGATTAGTGACAGATGCAAAGGAGGAGACAAGAAAAATAGCAGTGCAAGAGAAGGGAGCAGAGTAATCAATGTTCATAGCAGAAGTGTCACTGAGATATCTGTCAGAGGCTGGGGCGTGGGCAGCTGGCAGACAAGATGAATGCCTGGACTCAGGACAACCAGATAACAGACTGAAACAGTAACCAAATCTCAGTGCACTCCACATCCAAGTAAAACTCGAGATGCAGGATTAGTTCATATGATAAAAAGCATACTACAAAAGTGTAGTCCAAATGAGCCAGAAGTCAGGTGACCAGGAAAACAGACTTGGCAGAGAACCCTCAGGGACCAGAGTAAGGTGAGAGTAGAATTCCAAGAGCAAGGATCCAGGCAAGGCACAACAACAGTTCACAAGAAACAGGAACAGGGCAGGGAGTCTTCAAGAGTAGGAACATGGCAGGAGATCTTCAGGAACAAGGCAGAGATCTTTGATAGCACAAACCAGGAACAGGACAAGCGATCCAGGAGCCAAACAACTGCAAGTCTGCTCACCAGGTTTGGAGCAAGGTGAGGACAGAGTTCAAGGAGCAAGGAGCCAAGCAAGGCACAACAACAGTCCACAGGAACTGGGCACATTAATGTTGAAAAAAGGTGTCAGATTCTTCTTCTTTTTCTTCTTCTTCGGGTATTGAGGGATATATAAGATTCTTGTTCCTAGCAACCTCGACTGGCATTATTTGTTGTTCTTATAACGTTTCTTTTATGCAGGGCCATAGCCAGGATTCAAGATTATTAATTTTGGGGTGGTGGTTGTGAAATCTTTCCGGGGGGGGGGGGGGGGGGGCAAAAAATTTCAGGAGGTGTTGTGTTCTCAAACACTGTACCTTTATACAATGTACCTATTCATGTGTAACCAATGTATCCTTTCTACTTGTAACATGATAACCCTCAGCTGCATCACTGTAACTCTAATAGGACGCGAGCTAGTGACCACTAGATGGCAGTAGCGAGCATCCAGCTCATTATCCCAGACTCACCTAAGAACAACAGCGCGGGAAGATTCCCGCCACCACCTTCACCTGGACAAGAAGGGCGTGACCCACAATGACGTCACGCGGGCAGTAACCAATAGACTGTCAAGGAGCCACATTCAAATGTATAGCCACTGTATATATTGAGCTGTTCGTCCGCCATTACCACATGTTCCCTCTGACCAGCATGTAATAAAGTTGTGTTAAGCCAGCTCTTCGGCTGTCCCGGTGTCTTGGTTCCCATACACTAAATTGGCGACGAAGGTGGGATCATGGCTTCCCACGGGACCAAGACATACGCCGGTTTCGACATCAACAAACTGGAAGATTGGGAACTCTTCGAAACGGATTTCCAAAGTGCGCTGGTGGAGTTCGAGGTCACGGACGAGGGAAAGAAGAGAGCCATCCTCATCAGAATGCTCGGGCACGCCAGCAAGAGAGTGCTGGTCAACCTCATCGCACCGAAGAAGGTGGACGAGCTGAAGGCAAAGGAGCTCCTGAAGGCGATGTGTGACCATTTCCAGCCCTCGGTGTCGACGTTTCCAGCCCGGGACGCGTTCTGGAGGCGAGTCCGGAGTGAAAGAGCTCCAGGGCAGGCTCCCACAGGCCGACCAAGCAGCAGGCTCGGTGCACGCGGCCCGGCGAGTGTTGAAATCCTCCGCGGAGAGCAGCGACGAGGAAGACGTCCGGAGGGTCCGGAAGGCCGGCCGACGCTGTGACGGCTGCGGAGCGGCCCATGACCGCGCTAAGTGCCCGTTTAGGAAGGCCGAGTGCCACAACTGTGGGCGCCGCGGGCACATCGCCAAAGTCTGCAGACGACGGCGCGAGGACCGGAGGAGCTCGCCAGACCGTCCGACGAAACCGGACCACTCGGCGAGACCAAAGGATGGCGCCCGGCCCACGAGGAAGCAGGACGGCGTGGGCCGCATCTCCGACAACAGCGACGACGACGCTCCAGTTTTCAGCGTGTCCCTGGGACACCCCCGTTACTTTGTTGAGGTACTGTTGCAAGGGGCCCCTGTTAGGATGGAGATTGACTCGGGCTCCTCATATTCCATCATTTCCCAGAGGGAGTTTTTGAGAATTGCCCCCCGCGTACGGCCCAAGCTTCAGGACGTGCAAGGGAACAGTATCCCGGTGTTGGGGGTTGGGAAATTCCAGGTTCAGTATAAGCGGCACGCCGCGGAACTCCCCCTAGTCATTCTTAAGGGGGGAAATTGCAGCCTCCTCAGGACTCAATGGTTTCAGCCCCTGGGCACGCCATGGGGACTGACCCGATACAGAGGGTGTGCGACGCGCACCCTGAAGTCTTCAAAAAGGGAAATTCAATGGACCCCCAGTAACTTTCGACCTGGACCCGGAGGTCCGCCCAATAAGACTCAAACCGCGCAGAGTGCCTTTTGCACTTAAGGACAAAATAGAGGCGGAACTGGACAAATTAGTGAGCCAGGGGATTCTTGTTCCTGTTGATTCTGCGGAGTGGGAAACTCCAATTGTCACGGCACTGAAGGCCAATGGGGAGGTTCGCATTTGCACCGATTATAAGTGCACCATTAATAAGGCAATCAGCCCTAATGCATATCTGGTGCCGGTGGTCAGCCATTTGCTAGCCAGGTTACATGGGGGAAAGTGTTTCGCTAAGCTCGACCTGGCACAAGCCTATCAGCAACTCCTAGTAACCCCTGCTGCAGCTGCTGCACAGACCATAGTCACGCATAAGGGGGCGTTCTAGGTGACGCGCCTCCAATTCGGCGTGAACTCGGCGCCTGGAATTTTCCAGTCGCTCGTGGAACGCCTCCTCAAAGGGTTGGACGGCGTTTTGCCATATTTTGATGATGTATTGATAATGGGGGGGGGGGAGTGAGGTTGAGTTGGCTGAAAGGCTAGACAAGGTCCTAGCGGCATTCGAACAGGCGGAGTTGAGGTTGCGAAAAGACAAATGCATCTTCTTCGCGAAGGAGGTTGAGTTCTTAGGGTTCCGAGTAACACCCGAGGGGATCAAACCGTCCAAATCCAAGGTGGCCGCCATCAAGAAAGCCCCTCGCCCCACCTCCAAGCCCGAGTTGCAGTCGTTCCTAGGGCTCTTAAATTTCTACCACTCCTTCCTTCCACGGAAGGCTGCGGTGGCTGAACCGCTTCATAAGTTGCTCAAGAAAGATGCGGCATGGAAGTGGGGCGATGACCAGGAGAGGGCATTCACGGAACTGAAACAACTCCTGGCGTCTGACCCCAAACGGCCAGTGGTACTGATCTGTGATGCATCCCCGGTGGGGGTGGGGGCAGTGTTATGCCACGTGTTGGAAAACGGGAGGGAGGCCCCAATAGCGTTTTACTCCAGGTCCCTGTCCCAAGCGGAGAGAAATTACGCCCAGACAGACAGGGAAGCGCTGGCGATAATTGCAGGGACCAAAAAATTTCACGATTTTCTATATGGCCGCCCCTTCACCATCGTGACCGACCACAAGCCCCTACTAGGCATTTTTACCGCAGATAAACCCACACCACAGATCCTGTCCCCGAGGATGCTCAGGTGGGCCATTTTTCTCAACGCCTACCAGCACGCGTTGGTGTACCGGCCTGGGAAAGAGATCAGCCATGCGGACGCCCTGTCGATGTCCCCCCTTCCCCAGACGCAAGGCCACGTGGGCGAGGAGGAGCCGGACCGCCAGGTGCTCATGATAGAAGTCTTAGATTCGCCCCCCATTGTACCCGCCGACATCGCTAAAGCGACAAGCAGAGATAGGACATTGGCGGCGGTTAGCTCCTGGGTACAGAAAGGGTGGCCGGCGTCTTCCCAAGCGGAAGAATTCGCCCCATTTTTCAGGAAAAAGTTGGAGCTGTCCCTAGAGAGGGGGTGTCTCTTGTGGGGGCAGCGGGTGATGATTCCCACATCCCTTCGACCGCGGGTGCTTAAGTTGCTGCACGTCAGCCACCCCGGAATTGTGCGCTCCAAAGCGCTGGCCCAGAGCTACTTCTGGTGGCCCCAGTTAGACGCCGACATCGAGCACATGGTCGGCACTTGCGAGAGTTGCCAATGCTCCAGACCAGAGGAGGCCCGTCTTCCCCACAGGGAGTGGGACGCGGCTAAGGGGCCGTGGTCCCGGATACACATTGATTTCGCGGGCCCGTTCCGAGGAACCCTGTTTCTCCTCGTTGTGGACACTTTCTCCAAGTGGTTGGAGGTCATTCCAGTCACGAGCACCTCCTCGGCCGCAACAATAAAGCATTTGCGGAGGGTTTTTCCCACGTTCGGCATACCCGACACTTTAATTAGCGATAACGCTAGTTGCTTCACGTCCGCTGAGTTCAGGGCATTCACAGAGATTAACGCCATCCGGCACATCACCTCCACCCCTTTCCATCCGGCCACCAATGGCCAAGTGGAGCGCCTCGTACGCACCACGAAGGACGCACTGCGGCGCATGGGCCCCGGGGATCTCAACCTGCAAGTGTGTCAGTTTCTGCTAGGGTACAGGGTGACCCCGTTGGCGTCAGGATACTCCCCCGCGGAGCTTTTAATGCGCAGGAAACTGACCACCATTCTCACGAGGCTAGACCCCACGAGAGTAGAAGACAAGGGGAGGAACATCGGGCTAGAGGCCACAAAAAGTTTCAGCGTAGGCGCCCCCGTGCATTTCAGGAACTACGCCAGCGCAGGGCCAGCCTGGGTGCCGGGGGTTGTCGTGGAGCAGACCGGTCCCGTATCATACCGCGTGGAGACCAGCACGGGTCTACTTTGGCGGCGGCATGCGGACCAGCTCCGGAGCCGGGTCCCGGGAAGGCAGGGCGCAGAAAGCATAAACAAGGATTCAGCGTTAGGGATCTCCCCCACCCGCTTAGCCCAAGGGGGAGGAGAGGGGGTTCATGGGTCCCCACCGAGGGGGGAGGAGAAGGAATTTGTCCTCATAGATACCCTGCGGGATCACCCAGCAGAGTTTGATTTTGAGTTTCAGAACCGGGGGGGGGGGTTTTCGGAGTGGTCCCCCACCCATCCAAGCGAGAAGAGGGGTTTTACGTTAGACCCTAGTGCCCCCGGTCTGCCCACAATGGAGTTTGTCCCTTCCCCTAAAGCTGCAAAACCGCAGCAAGCCACTAACGAGTCTCCCTCTCCCATTACAGGACGAGGGACCAGGGAACAAGGAAGCGGTAGCGCCCCCAGGGTGGGCCAGCCCACATCGCGGCCCAAACGCAATTGCAATAAGCCATCTTGGCTGAGAGACTTCGTCTCATCCTAGGGGGGATGGATGTTGTGTTCTCAAACACTGTACCTTTATACAATGTACCTATTCATGTGTAACCAATGTATCCTTTCTACTTGTAACATGATAACCCTCAGCTGCATCACTGTAACTCTAATAGGACGCGAGCTAGTGACCACTAGATGGTAGTAGCGAGCGTCCAGCTCATTAGCCCAGACTCACCTAAGAATAACAGCGCGGGAAGATTCCCGCCACCACCTTCACCTGGACAAGAAGGGCGTGACCCACAATGACGTCACGCGGGCAGTAACCAATAGACTGTCAAGGAGCCACATTCAAATGTATAGCCACTGTATATATTGAGCTGTTCGTCCACCATTACCACATGTTCCCTCTGACCAGCATGTAATAAAGTTGTGTTAAGCCAGCTCTTCGGCTGTCCCGGTGTCTTGGTTCCCATACACTAAAGGAGGGGCAACAATGTCTCAAACACATATATAACATTGGCATCCTGGGGCGGGGTGGGGGGGCAGGATGTTAGCTCAGGAAGGTTTTTGCCCACCCCCACCCCCCCCTCTGGCTACAGCCTTGCTTTTATGTTATCTCTCCATCTTCCTCGTTCTCTTTGAGCTTTTCTTTCCACATATGCTTTGTATATTATGGAATTCCAGACATTCTCTCCAAATGCTCAAACCAATTTATTTGTTGTCTCTGTGTGTAGTTAAAGATTGGTTCTATTCCAATTCTTTCCCTTATAGCCTCATTCCTGATTTTATCCTTATAGTCACTCCAGCAGCCATCCTAAGACATCTCTTCCAATGTTTTGTTGTAAGTATCCATGTTTGGCACTGATAACATTGTGGGAATGCATATGTTGTTGGTTTTTATGTGGTGTTTCTTTGCATGTCTTTGTATGGCTAGGCTATCCTTACAAATTAAATCCCCATAAAAGAAGAAGTGAATGACATTTGTAAATGGAGTTTTTTTAAAAAAAAAGTTGCACATGGACACATGGCTACAGTTCAGACTGGGAATGGGGTCCCCTCAGTTACTCTGAACTTCTAGTCCTATATGCATTGTGGTACAAAAAATTCTAAGAATAAAAGTATATTTTATACTGGAAGCAGTTCAAAGCACATTGTTATTATGGATACATTATGTGTGCAGTGGAAAAAAAAGAATCTTCAGGTACTTTTTTGTCGTTATTTTTTCTAAGCTTTGCTTAACATTTCCAAAGATACTTTCCATAAATGTATTTATGTAATCTTTCCTGTATCACCTACCCTGCTTAAGAAAACAGAAGAGAGAGAGAGGAAATCTTTGATGGCAGATTTTTCTCCCCTATCTTCCAGCTATAAGTATAGAAAATAAGTAGGAGAGAAATCATAAAATATCGTCTTCATGAATTATTGGGCCTATAGCTATTAGCTGGGCTCACACTATTCATATTTGTGGTTTTTAGCATTCTCTTGCATTGCATAAATGTTTTGACCGCCTCAAGTCAGTTGCTTGTTTGCTTCTATTACAGTGCATTTGGAATGTTGTCTGCATAGAAATAAGGTAAGATTTTTGTTGCATTTTTGACAGTATATGTGACAAAGGGAAATGCTAAAATTCATTTTCTCTTTATTAAATTTAATCCTCCCATTATGAATTGTTATCGAAACAGGTTTTCATCTAAATTTCTACCTGTACCACAGAAATATCTTTTCTGTGGAATTTTGAAAGCTTGAAATATACAAATAGACAAAGCCATTGTATCACTGTCTCATTTCAAAACAGAGAGGGGGGAAATACAGAACAGATTTAAGCATCAACCAGAAGGAAATTGCATGTCTTGGTGGTATTCCATTAGAGAAGTGGATTTTTCACATTCAGCCACACTAATAATGCACAGGGCTTTCATCTGTGCATTATTGTTCATAGAATGTTACACTCATTACTAATAAACAAACCACTCTGAATATGTTTGTTTTAATGCGTTGACTCTCTTCACTTGCAACCATAGCACACCTGATTTTGTTTGATTTTGAAGCTAAGTAGGATTAATCTTGGCTAATATTTGAATGAGAAACACCAAGGAAGTAACAAGGATCTCCAGGCAGGACTGAGCAATCATCTTGCCAGTAAAACTGGAGAATGACTGTCAATTACAGTTGATGATATTGAGTTATTATCCAATGACAATGTGGGACAGAGGAAAATATTATATACTGTACTGGCTGAAATCCAGTAGCAGAACATGTAATGTAAGTCTGATGATCTCATCAACTATGGCATCTTTTAGTAAATTAAATCATTCTCTCCCCCCCCCAATAATCTCAGGGATCCCTTGAGATCACTTTCACTAAGGGAGAAGCCACTGTTTAGGATAGAAGTATTTAATTACAAAAAATCTCCACTGCCAGTGAAATCATTCTGACAATGATTTTCAGAAATTAAAGACATTCTTATTATGCAGATCCCAATGGCTTCCTCTAGATCAGTGTTTTCCAACCTTTGGTTTTTTGGACTTAAATTTCCAGAAGACTGTCAATTCCCCAAAGCACTGATCAGCCAATATACTGACTTAGGCTTCTTGTAATTGAAGTTCCCCTGTGGGGCATGTGCCCTATGTTGGAAACCACTGCTCTAGCTGAATGAGATATCAAGGGAGCTTTGGAGTTTCCATGATTGAGGCAGAACAAGAAATTTTTAATTTATGAAAAATTACTGGGGCTGATGACATCCTCAGTCTTAACCACTGTAAGTTTTGGAGACTGAGTCACACCATTTAGATTCTTGATGACTGGAAGGTCAGCAGTTCAGCAGTTCAAGACCCAATGGAGTGAGCTCCCATCTCTGTCCCAGCTCCTGCCAACCTAGCAATTTGAAAGCAAGGAATTGCAAGTAGATAAATAGTGGGAAGGTAAACTTTGGTGGGAAGGTAAACACCATGCCACATGACCATGGAAATGTCTGCAGATGCAGACAATGTTGATTCTTTGGCTGTAAATAGAGATGAGCACTGCACCCTAGAGTTGGATACGACTGGCTTTTGAGCAAGGGTGAACTTTACCTTTACTAGGTTGTTGCGGGAGGAAATCTTGATACCATGAAATGCCTAGACAGAGATACAGTCCAGCTGTCTGTCTGGGGAAGCTCTCTTGAACTTTTCCGAAATAGCCAAAAGATGGCATAACAACCTCTTCCTCTTTCTGGCTGTGAGAGTTAACATAGAACAGGACATAGCACTACCTGAGAAATTAACACAGGTATAGAATTATCAGAAACTATGTTATATTATATATTATTATATATAATATAATATAATATAATATAATATAATATAATATAATATTATATTATATTATATTATATTATATTATATTATATTATATTATATTATATTATATTATATTCATCTAGCTCAGTAGCATCAATTGTTATTGACAGTGAGTCTCTGAGATTTCAGAATGTATTTTCTAGCCCTATTTAATCATGCCAAAATTCAGAGGCCAAAACCAGTTAACTTAGCTGCTACTACTAGTCTAAAGAACATTGACTGGAAGCCAACATACATTATCTCACTTAATTAGTTTTAGTTGTTTTATACAGCTGAGGTTATTGTCAAATTAGAATTGGTAGTGAAGAAGAGCAGGGGAAAACCACTAGAACCATGGAGGGCAGGGGGAGATATGGTAAAGGAAAAATCAGGGGAAAATAGTATTAGCTCAGGAAGCCTGAAGATTATCCTCCTAAGAGTCCTATAGAATTTTATAGACAAGCAAAAAAATCAGAATCCATGTTCATCACAGTTGTCATTCTAGAATGAAATCAGACAACCATTTCCAATCACCTCAAAATTCACCTGGGTGTAAAAGGTATGTTTTTTCACATTGTTGCAATAATTCCAGGGAACATCAGCCTATATATTTCTACATTTTATTAAGCTACATTGCTTCTATGTTTCATATGCACAAAAACAACAAAGTTGTTGAAAAATAACTTTTAAGCATATTAAAAGGACACACACAGTTATTTTAAGTACATGCACAGTCAATTCAGTTTGAATCTATGGAGGAAGATCCACGTCTGCTGCCACTTGCTGCTGTTGCTATGTGATGCCTGATGCTCTCAGGTACATGTGTTGTTGGTATCTGATGTGTGTGGCATGGCATGGTGTTTTGTCTTTGTGTTGCACGTATGTATGTTTCCTGCCTATATTTCTATTTTTCTCAGAAATTTAAATTTCCTTTCACCTGTAAACAAATGATTTTGCTAATGTAGGAGCTTGATGCACAATCAAATAAATTATAAAAGGAGTTTCTGTTGCTTTTATTGGGATGGCAAAATACAACTGTACAGGCAAAGTAAATAATAGATGTAGAAAATAAAAGTCAAAGGAGAAAGGAAAAACTACAATCATTTGAACACAGAATTTCAAAGAAAAGCAAGGAGAGATAAGGAAAACTACCTAAAAGAACAGTGCAGAGAAATGGAGGAAAACAAAAGAGGCAGAACCAGAGATCTTTTCAAAAAAATCGGGGAAATCAAGGGAACATTTAAAGCAAAAATGACCATGATAAGGGACAAAGACGGAAAGGAGCTAGCTGATGCAGAAGAAATTAAGAAAAGATGGAAAGAGTACACAGAGGAACTTTACAAAAAGGACCTCAACACTTATTTGAAGCCATTGCATCTGTACACCGGGCACCAGGAGAGTTGTTTCAGGTGGTCATGGGTTTATTACAAGTTTGCCCACAAGAAAGATGCTGAGCACTCTAAGTTCTGCTGTAAAGAATTTATGTGGCATTTTGTGGGGAAAGTTGTTTGAATGTCCTCTGATTTCTTTGTAGGGCTGCCTTTGAAGACAGTTCAGAAATGTCAGCTTGTCGAGGGCTGGTTACAGGGAACACATTTCTCCCCCGTTACAGCAACGTGTAACTGGCTACTGGGCCATTTCTGAGTCCACTTCAAAGTGCTGTTTATGATTTATAAAACCCTGCATGCTTTGGGTCTAGACCAGTGATGGGCAGTCTTGGCCCTCCAGCTGTTCTTGGACTTCAATTCCCAGAAGCCCAAGTCAACACTCCTGGTCTTACAATTTTCTGGAGAGGCCTTTCTTTCAGTTTCATCACCTTTACAAGTAAATTTGAGAGGGACATAAGAATAGACCTTCTGAGTGGTTGCCCTTTCCACTGTGGTTAGGTTGTTCTCCTTTAAAGACATTGCTATTCTAGCAGGGTTTTAGTATTTAACACCAAATGTTAACATTTGGTCACCTTTCTGCCAATGTAACCTTTTAAATGTAACCTTTCAAATGTTCTACAGTTCTTAATTCATTTTAATGTGGTGATTTTAAGATTTCCTTGTTTAATAATTTCTAAAATTGCTTTTGTATATTTTTTCCAGTAATTGTCTCTATTAATGATTTTTGAGTTGCCTTGAGTTGAATGGGTAGCACAGAAGTGTAAGATATAATCAATCAATGAACCAATCAATGAAACAAATATGCTCTCCTTAACATCCAGGTCCAGCTGTGTCAGTATTTGCTAAAGGTCTATATATGCTCTTGTAACATGCTACACTGGCCAGCTTGGCGTGTCCTTGAAAATTAGATTTGGACTTTCTCATGGCCAGCTAGAAGCAACTGAATGTTTATGCTGTTTTCTTTTGGCCTGTGTAACATAGCTAAAGGAAAGAGTGTACATGAGTTACTTGGGTTCCTTTAAAATGCTATTCCAGTAGTTGCTTGCCTTGAAATCTGGATGTGTTACAAGACAATCCTGCACAAAATTGTTACCTAGCAAAAATGCTTAATATGGAAGAAACAAAAGCCTGTACAAGAGCATGGATTTATCTGGGCAAACTGCCTTTTGCTGTGTTTAGAATGCTAAGCTCTATTGATAGTGGAACACTCGGTTCTGAGAGTTTGACTGTACCTGTCCATGATTATTTTAGGTAGGTAGTGAAGACGTGTCTTGGCTGCTGGACTAAAACCTGTCAATAATGTAGAACTACCATAACCAAGTGGGATTCCATTCTCCCTACAACAAATTATTGAGTTAATTCTGCTCTTTTGATGCTGTTTTCAAGTGATAGATCTTTCTGAATTATGCTTTTCTTAGTTGTATGGTTCTGATTTCCCCAACTTTTCATTTGCCCTCAGTAGGGACATCTATTGTTAAATATGCTATCAATAGGTGCAAAGGAATAAATCACAGCATCCAACTGCCACTCAGGAGTAACCTCTTGTATTACTTGCTGTGTGTCAGTCATTTGACTTGGCATGTGACAAGGAACCATGGAGGTATAATAAGGGGAGTTGACATGACATCACAAACTTGAAGCCGACAAACGTGAAAGTCTGCCATGTTAGTTGCCCCAAAATATTGGCTCATGGTGCTTTGATTGTGTGGAGTCATGATCAAAAGTTTGATCAAAAATACCAGCTTGTTTATTCTGTAAGAAGGAATGCAGTTCAAGCTGTGGTCAATGTAAATTATTAATTATTATTTTTGCATCAAAAGGATTTTTTATTTTCTACATCAAAAGGGGGGACAAATCATGGAAATCTTATGTCTGAAAGAGCCAGAAAATCCGTTCTCCAGAAAGAGAAAAAAACCCTGGTGTCCCCCAAATCCCACCCCCACCCCCTTGGCCATAAAATGGAGTGAGTGGCCCACCCGGCTGCAGCCTCTCCACCCCTAGCGTGGCTGGGGTCCCTGGGGCATGTGTGTGTGGGATTTGGCATCTGGGGTGGGGGAAGGGCTGTGAGGTCCAGCCTGGAGGAGGAAGAGGAAGAAGAGGCCAAAGCCCTCCTCCTCCCCCTCCCAGCTGAGCCTGTAGCTGGTCTTTGGAAAAGTCCTGCCTGCTGGAAACTCTTACAAGGCTGCAACCTCAAGGCAGCCTTGGCCTCCATCTTAGCCAGGTCAGGGAACAGAAATCCCTGGGAGTCCTTTGCTAGCCCTGGCTGGAAATCGCAGGACCCTCTCTGGGAACCAGACCAGACCAGGTCCCTCACTTTCCTGAGCCAAGTAAAACTGGCAGCCCCCCCCCCCAAACCCTCCAACTTGCACAGCGAGAAGCAGGTGTCAGATCATGCACTTGTGGCAAAGCTCAGCCCAGGAGAGAGAGAACACGAACCCCCTTGCTGGAGGATCAAAAGGAAAAGGCCAGTTGGCAAAGAACCAGGAAGGGTAAGGGTGGGAGGGGGGAGGGAGAGATCGCTTTTATCTCCACCTGGGATGGGGTCCCCCCCTCTTCTTCCCTCCCTCCCTCGGCACAGGATATGAAACACACCCAGGAAGGAAGGAACAAATAATTTTAAATGGGTTACTAAAATAATAAAATAAAAGAAGTGTCCTGACACTGTGGTATGCATGAAAGCACTGTAAAATTTTCTATTTAAAACAACTGTTGTGTGCACATGACAGAAATTAAGAGCAAGAAACAATCGTAAACAGTAGTCTGCTAATGTTTTGGGGCATCTAATATGGTGGCAGGCTATGCCCACTGGCTTCAAAGCAATGTACAGCATGAAGCATCATCTCCCCTTATTATACCTCTATGCAAGGAACACACACATTGCTAGTAGCAATTAGCTACTGTGACTTATGCCATTATGTTTACTCCTACAATAGGATTCTGGCCATTTGATTGAAAAAAACTTGCCTTCCAACAATAGTATTCCCTGGCTTTGCTAGCAGTGTCTCTGCCTACTTCAACTTCTCTGTTATAAATATGGATATCCTAACTCGATTCCGTACCTGCCAATCAAGATAGCTTCCACAGCTGCCAAAGAAGGACATCTCTGGCATCAAAGGGTAGATAATCCATGCCACTATTAAAGCTGCTGATCGTAACATTCAGCTTAGGCAGATATTGTATATAAACCAGAGATTTCTTACAAGAAAGCTTGTAGAAAGCCAATCAGGGAAGCTCATTCTTAAGGAATCATCTGTTCTCCATGTTAATGATGACTTGTGATCAGAGGTTTAAGAAGCACACCTTGTTAGCTGGAAGGCTGCATGATGGATTGAGTGCCTGCCTCTGTCCCAGCTCCTGGGGACATGAAAGGAGGCTCATTTGGACATTCACTGATCAGAGTTTCTTCTGCAAAAATTCTTTCAACCCAGAATAATTTCTCACACGAAATTATTATTATTAAATGTGCTAATCTGAACTGATATGGGAAAAATTTCCATGAGAGTTCAGGACAAGAGGCCTGCACATTACCAGCGGAGTTGCTATATTACCTCTGTGACTAGGTTTCACCTGTAATTTAGGCATGTCACTTGGTGTCTATTTAGATGAGGCAGACTCCAAGCTATCTTTCTTACACCCCCAGAGAGATGAAGCAAACCATGCAGTTACTGTTTTGCTCAAACTTTAATATAATTATAATTGGACAAGATCTCCCATAGAAGTATATATTAAACATACCTCTGCCAATTATGGGTAAATGTTGCAATCATAGAATGCCCAACCCTAAGTGATTGCAGACAATGTAAGGTAGAGTGGTCTGCAAGCAGTGCAGGTTTAGGGGTTATTGGAAATGAGGTCCAAAAGAGGAATTTTTCCAAACACTGATACGTATCAGTATCTTCACTTACTCCTGATGATAGTGTCATTTGTGGCTCTGTTTTAGTGGTATTCTTAAAGAACTGGGGGCGAAGTCAAAAAACCTAGTTCACACCCCCCAAAAAAACAAAAAACAACAACAGCACCAATGCCACAATATTCATTTCATGAAAATATTACCAAGAAGTCTCAATGTGCAGTAAACTATCATATCATTGTTTCTACATTCTAGCAATGTACAGAGCTAATTCACATGTTTTCCCTCTCCTTGTTCTATCTCCAAAACAACCCCATAAGGTAGTTTCAGTTGAGAGGTACAGATTGCCTCAAGGCTATCAGGTAAACTTTGTGTTTTAGTTGGGATTTGAACTTGGATCTCCCTAATCCAAGTCCAACCTTCCAAGGATTTCACTGTGCTACCTCTTACAGATCAGCAGCTGCAGACTAAATGGCACCCAACCTGAAAGCTATTGACAGAGAAAGAATGCAATTGTGAATGTGTTTCATTTCCATGGTGCCAGTTTGCATCATATACAGATAGGACTACTTAATGTGCAGGGTAGGTGCAACAAGCATACACAAAACATAATTTGCAAATTAGGCTGCCTAGATTTGGTAAATTATCATACTACTTAGAAAGAGGCTAAAACTGGGTCTTGCTGTTTACTTGAAAATACCTCGGCAAAATGAACTCAAATCTGTCCTACAATACTTGTTGATTACATTTCTATATGGGCATTGACCTAGGACTTAACCCTGGTAAATTTCCTGAAAGGACTTACAGAATTTCTTAAAGAGTATAGTGAATTCTAGACAGTACAATCTTAAGCCAATTTTTATATATTATCCTCAAACTGAATATATAACATAACATAATGTTATGTAACATAATTTTGATAATGTACTTTTTTGTGGCAAAGGCATTTCTTTTCTCTTTCTTGTTAACCATTGAAATATAATTAAGGAGAGTCACAATGTTTAGTTTCAGTCTGTAGAAATCTAAATTGCTTAGATAACATACTCCAGTCATTCTTGAAATGTTTGTTATAGCAAAGTGTCAAGATGCAATTTCCATAATAATACTTCTATTTTGGGTGCTGAGTGTGTGAAGAACCTGTTTGATGTCATTCTGTGAGACAGACAGGTTCATTTACTGCAGTGTTTGCTCCATCTCCATTATCTGCCGAATGGCAGGCAAACAGTTCTCAGTGTGGATATTATCCCAAAGCTAAGCAAAAGGGCTGTCATGTTGGACAATGTGTGATGGCTCACAGAAATTGCTCGGGGAAAAGAGACTCACAGTAAATAAGGGCTGTTTGCTTCCGTATTATCAGAAGCACAATCTTTCGCACATTTTTTTGTCTCAGCTGCTACATCACATTCATAGATCAGGAGGTAATTTAGGTAGTACCAATTTAAAATATGACACCTGGCAAACCTATGCATCAGATGGATTCATAACACAATCACAGAATACTCTGACTAGTTTAATCTTGAAGTCAGATACATTTTACATTAAGCAATATTTCCAAGGTAGGTTTGGCTGTCCTCTCAGGGTTATCCTCCTCCTAAAAGACAGAGGCCATTTTATTTGTTGACTTTTGGCTTCTGGCTTCCAGCAAGGGGTGTGGAGGAAGAGAGGCTTTTAATTAGATAGATGCTGTTCTTCTTTTACTGTTGTGTTTCTAAACTGCTTTTTAATTCAATAGCTTTTTTTGGTAAGTTTTTATTATTTCAAAAATTCAATATTTGTTCAATTGTGTTTTAACATTATAACTGTTTGTTTTCATGTACACCTACTTTTAATATTTTTTATCTCCACATGGTTTTCATGAACCAGTTCTGGGAGAAAGTTGAGATGAAAAGTAAAACAAATAAATATGCAGTGTAAATACATGAATAATTAGGGAGTAAAATAATTATTGCAATGAAAGTTTTTATGTAGTCACATTTCACTCAGCATGTAGACCTCTTTGCAAATAGTCATATGTTGACCACATATGGTGATATGGGGAAAATAATATTCCTTAGACATGGTGTTCAGTATTGTGGAAAGAGCACAAGCTGAATTAAGTTACATATTCCTTTAGTCCAGTTTCATGCAAAGGTCAATCAGGTGCCTCAGGGAAGCCAAGAATCAAGACAGGCAGGCAACAGCCCTGGATCCCCTCAGACAGACCAGAGCATTTCACTGTCAAATTACTTCTTTTTCCCCTCAGGTTCCTCTCATCTATTTCTGTAATGGCTTTCTTTTTGTTGTTGTTGTTGGTACTCTAAAGCAGGGGTCCCCAGCCTATGGTTTTTGGACCTCAATTTCCAGAAGTCTAAGTCAATCCCCCATGCACTGATCAGCCAATGTACTGACTTAGGCTTCTGGGAATTGAAGTTCAAAAACCAAAGGTTGGGGACCCATGCTCTAAATGACTATTTTCTTTCTAGAGCTAGAAGACTTCATTATTGAGACGATGAAAGGCATCTGACAACTGTATCTGACAACTCATGAACAGGAGTCCACAACACTGCTGAAGAATTCTCTCTTTCTTTTTAAAAAAATCTATATTCATTATTGCTTGGTTCTGTCAGGGAACCTGTTTACATTGGCACTTCCAGATTGCCCATAGACAAGGGTAGCCCACATTTCGGAGGCTATCCAGGCCCTACTGGCCAAGCGTAAGGCATCCCTCCACGACCTGCAGGTGCTTCATGGATACCTCAACTTTGCGTGCAGAGTTGTCGTGCCTGGCTGGGCTTTTGCCAGGCGTTTATGTGATGCCATGGTTGGTTTGTCCCGGAAGCACCATCGGGTTTGATTGACCAGGGGTAACAGGCAGGACCTTAATGTGTGGTTGGGATTCCTAGCAGACTTCAATGGGGTTTCATTTTGGCGTGCCGAGCGGGTAGCGGCGCCCGCGTTCCAGGTTCAGTCAGATGCGTCCGGAGCGTTTGGCTACAGACTGTATTTTGACGGTCACTGGTCCTACGGCAAGTGGCCGGAGTCTTGGCAGGGCAAGGAGGTGCTCAGGGACCTAACCTTTCTGGAATTTTTTCCTATACTGGGCGCACTCCTGCTCTAGGGTGAGTCCTGGGCTAATTTGGTGGTACATTTTTGGTGCGACAACGCGGCCGTTGTCCACATAGTAAATTCTCAGACGTCCCGTTCGCCCCGGGTCATGGCCCTTGTCTGCCATTACTTGTTGTGTGTGTTGCGCCTTAACATACTGTTTAAGTATCAATAATGATAATGCTGATGCTTTGTCTCGCTTACAGATAGATCGGTTCCGGACTCTGGCGCCGGAGGCCAACGACCTGCCTTTGACACTCCCGGCCGAGATGTGGAGGTTTGGTGTGGAGAGGTGAACCGGGCCATTGGTCTGTCACTGGCTAGCAGCACCCGTAAGGTGTACGCTCTCACGCACAGAGCCTTTGAGGCGTTTCGCCATGAGGCTTCCCTCCCTATCAGTTGGCTTGTTCCTGTGGAACACCTATTACAGTTTATGGTCCACCTTCACTCACAGGAGTTAGCACCTAGAACTATTGTGGGCCGTCTCTCTGCGTTGGCTTTTCATGCAAAGGTCAATGGCCTTTCTGATGCCACTTCAGATTTTAGGGTCCGTCGGGTTTTGGAGGGATGGGCCCATTAACGCGGTTCTCACCCTGACTCTCGACAGCCTATTTCTCCAGATCTTCTCCTGCGCCTGGCTGGGACTTGGCCAGTCATTTGCAGGGATCAGTATGAGGCTTGCCTGTTCCATGCTGCTACCATGGTGGCATTTTTCGGTGCCCTCAGGGTTAGTGAGCTGATGGTGCGGTCCTGCAGCGATGCATCTCGCAGGGCCTTGGAGCTGACTTGGTGCATCTGTCCATTACCCAGGACTTGGTGCATCTGTCCATTCATTTTTCCAAGACCGATCAGCTCACGCTGTACAGGTATGCTCACGCTGTACAGGTGTAGTAATCCTGTTATTTGCCCGGTTAGGGCATGTGGTGCCTTTTTGGCCCCTTTTCTGTCATCTGGATAGCCTCCTGTTAACCAGGTATCAGTTTTGGCAGGTTACTGGTACAGCATTGGCTAGGTTGGGCCTTGCTGGGGTGTTTTTTGGAACCCATTCCTTCCACATTGGCGCAGCGTCCACTGTATGGTTATCCTGAGGATGCTATATGGTCCATGGGGAGGTGGGGTTCCGATCGATTTCATTCGTATGTGCGACCCCTGTCCCAGTAGCACTTTGCTCATGCACCTTTCTTTTTCTTTCTTTCAGCTCCGGCACATCCTTGGACGCTCATGAGGGTGTGGATTGTCAGGCACAGCTACGTGTACTGGGCAGCCCGCCATGCAGCGTCCACTTCGTGGATGGTTTGGCTTCCGTGGGATGCGTTGTTATGCGTTGCTTCCGTTCCTCAGGTCCATGGGCGACCAGTGTCCGCCGGATGTCCTGGTCATACACGTGGGTGGCAATGATTTGGCCCAGGTCACAGGTTTGGACTTGATATGTGCCATCCGCAGAGATCTTGCCCTATTGGGTCAGTCCTGGCCACAGGTGCGGATCATTTGGTCCCAGATGGTGCCGCGTGTATATTATCGGGGTGGGATCGACCCCCGTGGTGTTGACCGGGCCCGCAGGCCAGTCAACAGGTCAGTGGCCCGTTTCCTTTATGCCAACGCTTTGGGGACGGTTGTCCCATACCCCCTGATCCGCATACAAGACCGTAGTCTGTATCGCGGTGATGGAGTGCATTTATCGGCCAGAGGTATGGACCTCTTCTTGTCATCTTTGCAAACGGGCCTGTTGACCATATGCGGTCATAGTGGGGCAGTGGGGCGGTGAGTCGGTGAACTCCTCCCCGTGTGGCGGATAGCACTGGTGAGGGGCAACTGCATTACTACTTAATAGGGCAAATCCAGTTGGTTGGCCATAGGGAGGCCAAGGTTAGCCAAACTTGTATGGCCAGCCAACTTACTTAGATAGGATAACATCCAGATTGGGTCAACAACACGCTTCCGCAGAAGCAGGTTGTTGACAGAGGCCCACACCTTGTTGCCATAGTAACAAGTTGTGTGAGGCATTTAATTAGGGTTCTAATTGGATTTGCCCCTTACCAGTGCTATTTCGGCCCGTTTGATCCTTAACCATTGTTAAGGTAGGTTTACCTTGAATTTCAATAAAAGTGGCCCAGTTCTCAATCCAATATACGTGGAAAAAGTGCAGAGGAGGGCAACCAGAATGATTAGGGGACTGGAACACCTTCCTTACCATCTGAGGCTGCAACGGTTGGGCCTCTTCACTCTTGAACGACGACGTCTAAGAGGTGACCTGATTGAAGTTCATAAAATCATGCACGGTGTGGACAAAGTAGATAAGGAAAAACTGTTTTCCCTATCGCATAACACTAGAACTAGGGGACACTCCATGAAACTTTTGGGTACTAGTTCTCAAACAAATAAGAGAAAGTACTTTTTCACCCAGAGGATTACTGGTCTATGGAACTCCCTGCCAGAAGAAGTGGTGACAGGTGTCAGTCTTGACAGCTTTAAGAAAGGATTAGACAAGTTCATGGAGGACAAGAGTATCAATGGCTATAATTATGGATACTTAAGGACAACCTCAGGGTTGGAAAGATAGGCAGGATATCTCTCAATATCATTTCCAGGGAATCCTAAGCAGGTGAAGGCATCTGCTTGGGAATACCCTGAAGGAAATGGTGAGCCACTGAGTGAGACAGAATGCTGGACTGGATGGGCTGTGGCCTGTTCCAGCAAGGCTGTTCTTATGTTCTTATGTGTCCGTGTCGTTATTGGGGTGTGGGTACAGCAAAGTAACTCATCTTTCAGCTATGAGTGTTAACAGCTTTATAATTAGATTTATTCCTACATTTAAGATGGATTTGATGAAAAATCTCAGAGGTTTAAGGCTGGACATAGATACTTGACTGTTATTGTACCTCTCCATCTTTGAATGGCTTTCTCTTATAATCGGATATGTACTTCAACCAAGTTCTTAGTGTTTTGCAACTGAATCACTGTTTTATTAGTCCCCCCACCCCACCTTTTCTTCTTAAATTCATATCATGCCTCATCATTGGTCAGGCTGCTTCTTACTGATGGGAATGAAGGTTTCATTGCATCTAGAACATCTCAGGTTCTCTGACCTTGTATTAGAGACATGACAAGTGTTATTAAACCAATGAAGAAACATCAGGTAATGCAATTTGCTTTACATCTGGACCAAAGTCTGCTTCTTTAACCACAGAGGGACCACCACAGAAGAACTGTTAAGTTTAGAACTGCAGTCTTTATGTGCTGCTAGCAAATATAACCCACTTGAAACTATGTACTATTTGCCACTCTGAATAAATTCTTCCCACGTCAAACCAAATGAGCAATAACAACCAAACTGGTCTGAACAATGGCCTGCTTCCAGAAGTTAAGCAGTGATTGGCCTGTTTAAGAACTACCAGAGTATATAAAGAACCTCTATATCTTTACCTATAAATCCGAGCGTTAACCATTGTAATTTGACAAAGGATCCCACACCCGGCCGTACTATCCCGTACCAAGCATTCGTGCACATGCCCGAACTGGGTTTGCAGGTAACTGTCAGATTGAGAAATGCAGCAGTGGGGCAGGAGACCCACAAACTCAAACAAAGAAAAAGAACTTCAATTCCCGCACCACAGCCAATCAGGATGAGAGGCGCAAGCAATAAGAACGTTGGGAAATGCATTGCGGCCAATCGAAATCGAGCCGCAAAAAAAAAAAAAACAACCGCACGAATGCAAACCACAAACTCAAAACTACAGGTCCCAGCGTCCTGCACGCTACCCTGCTGAAGACACGGCGAGACCAAGGAAAGTTGAGCCAGGGTGGGAAAAAACCCAGAAAAACCGGAGGGGGGTCAAGGGGGGAAGGTACTAGAGCATTTCCCACCCCCAATTGAAAGTGAACCAATTCCCTGGGAAGCAAAGGCAGCGAACGGGGCTCCAGTCATTGCCTTCGCCTCCCGGAGGTACTCACCCGGGCGCAGCACACACATACTGGGCTGCACATTTAAAAACTGCCCAATGTGTGTGTGTGCACACACCAAAACAACCCCTAAACACCAACATCACCAAAAAGAAAACAACAAAACAACCCCTAAACACCAACATCACCAAAAAGAAAACAACAAAAACAAACACCAAAACTATTACAAAATAATAAAACAAAAATAAATCAATAATTTAAAAAACATTAATAAACAAAAATAAATAAACCACAAAATACACAAACAAAAACTTCCACAACACCACAAAACCACAAACAAAACACCTAACTACAACATGAAAAACACAAACAAACAACAATGAAATAAAACAAATTAAACACAACCAGAAATAATCAAACCAATTAAACCAAACTAAAAATAAACCAACACACAAAAGACCAAACAGAAACACCTCCCAGCCCACCAACACAAAACCAAAACAAAGAAAAACCCCAGAAGAAAGAAAACCAGACAACTTACCAGCGTGTCCTCCCTCCACAATGACCGGAACAGAAATGAAGAAACAAAGACGACTTACCGGAAGAAGCACCACCCAGAGACCAGAAGAGAAAAAACACCTGAAATGAAACCAAAACCCCTAGCAGCCCCATCTGCAGGGCACTATAGTAAAAACAACTCAAAAAGACTCAACAGCCCCACCTAGAGGCCACAAGATAAAAACAAGTCAAAAATATAACACAAAATCACAATTTTACATAAATCACAAATATATCTCAAAAAAAATAACATAAAAAGATTTCTAAAATCCTGTGCTTAGTTTTAACTCAAATAAAAACCCAAAACATCTAAACACAGTTTAAAAACATTGAATGTAAAAAACATGTACAGTAATACCTCATACAAGGTCCGCTTCATACAACATCGGATTCATACAACATCGCCTAATTCCTTGAAAAAAGTTGCCTCATACAAAGTCGTTGCCCTGAGGTCTGTGCTGTTACAGTACAATGTATCTCTATGGAAATGACGTTGTATGAGGCATCGCAGCTAGGATTTTGCATGCCTCATACAAAGTCCAAATCCGTATAAAGTCCAAACTTGTGGAACCAATCACTGTACTTTCACATTTTAAAAATTATTACCTACGATACAACCATTAAAAAAAGTCACATACTGAAATATTATTTAGTTAAATAGAAAATTTAGAACAAATTATATAATCCTTTGTTCTTTTTTAATCCACAAAAAAACCTCCAAAAAACTGATCACAGTTTATAACAGCCCGGCATCGTAACAAAAATTAATGTATATGTTAAAGCAAATATTCAAAAACACATTAGAAAAATTGCAAAATACAAGTTGTTATTACTTTAAAATATCACAACAATACAATCTATTTAATTAGTGTGTATTGTTGCTTTTTTAAAAATTCATGTCAGAAGCACACAAAGGTGCTTCCTGGTTTGAAAGGATTTTTGCTGGAGAAACTCCACTCAGGGATGCCCGAATGAGGCTGCTTTCATGTTGCCAAGATCTTTTCCCACCGAAATGGTCCCTATTTTTCTACAGTACTTGCAATTTCTTGCTTTTGAACTGCTAGTTTGGTAGGAGCTGGGAGCTGGGACAGAGACAGGCACTCATTCCGTCATGCAGTACCCGGGTCTTGAATTGCTGACTTGTTGGCCTTCCAGATAACAAGGCGAGCTTCTTAACCACTGTAGTTTTAATGCTACTATCAGGTATTAACAAGTTTAGCTTATTAGTTTATTTTGACTTTGAAAGTAAATAATGGGTCTTGAATTAAAAAACACCCTTCTGTTATCAGGTGTATTATTTTGTAGGATCAGTAAACCGTGCATTTTAAAGAAGCTTTATGAAAGAAGATGAAAATCTGAACGAATGGAAAGCCAGAATGTTAATAGCCAGCCTTTTAGTCTCTGGTTTGCCAGTATAAAGTCATGTTGCACTCCAATGCAAAACCCATTCTATCATCTCCACGTATTTACATCATGAGATCTTTGATTAAATTACACAAGGCAAGACTTAGTCAACAAAGATTTTGATGGAAACTTGGCTTCAAGAAAAATAAGTTTTTTTTTCTGGCACTACTGTACCTTTATTCCCAAAGTTCAGAGGTGAGTATGGCTTTTAAGGAGCCATACAGAAATCCAAGGTTGGTGGCCTAGCAATTTGGGAGATCTTCACAGCTTGCTGAAGAACAAGAAATGTTTAGGTTAAATAAATGTTTAACCCGAGGAACATCCATGATCAGAGGCAATTCTCATTGTTATAGAGAAAATTGTTGGTTGGTTTTATATTCTGTTAGAAGCTGATTTGAAGAATTCAGAGAAAAGCAGGGTAAATTGCTGCTACTGCTATGGATAATATCCACCAAGTGTGTGTATAGTTTAGGAAAGGAAATCATGCCAAAGCTAAGAGTCCTTGTGTGAATTGATCAATTCATTATATTTAGCATATTTCCCACACTTTAAAATATATATATATATATATATATATATATATATATATATATATATATATATATATATATATATATATATATATATATATATATAAGGCAGGTTGCAAAAATGAAATCAAATTTTTGTGATCAAATGTCTGCCATCAGAAATTTGTATAGTACGATTAAAATAAAAAATGGCCAAGAGTCCATGTTGTTGGTAACTCCTAGAGCAGTGTTTCTCAACCTTTGGTTTTGGGACTTCAATTCCCAGAAACCTAAGTCAATTCCCAAAAGTACTGATTAGCAAATGTACCGACTTAGGCTTCTGGGAATTGAGGTCCACCTGTGGGGCATGGGCCCCACTATGGGGACCACTGCCCTAGAGCTTCCCCCTGCTCTGGTCTCATTAGTGGTTGCAAATATGGCCACCATCATTATTTATAAAATCCCATGAGCTGGAAAATACATCCCTTTTCACCAAAAGAAAAACAATGCCTGGCATATCATTGATCACCCAAAGTTCTAGATGAGTATGGCCTTAGGGTAACACCTTGACAATGGCTTCTAAATCTCAAGAGCGGAGAAATTGAAGAGTCATATCAAATTCATCCTTGCATGTTGTACAAATTTGTGTTAACTTGTTCCTTGTTCTACAGTGGGAATTATTGGATTATTTGATAAAAGAATTGACATTTATGTGTTGCTTCTGTAGTATTTTTGTGTGGCTGAAACAGTTTAGACTAATTGGAACTAAGAATAAAATATTTTTTTAAAAAAACCAATTGAATCTAATCACAAAATAATGTATCAATAATGAACAGCATATTCATTCCCCCCTCCCCCTTTGAAACAAAGAAAGAGAATATGTGTTCAAATGCAAATGAAGGGAACTATTTTTCTGGCAAGAGTAAAAATTGGCTATTGCCTGTCATGATTCAGAGAATTTCTTTCTTGACAGAATCTAGTACGGGGGAGTTCAAACTACGGCCCACGGGCTCCGGCCCATGGCACCAATGAATCCAGCCTGCACTGCCCTTGCCTCTCCCGGAAGCAGAAGTAAAATGCACATGCATGTGTGCATAATGCTGCCTTAAATGACCCGTAGCTGTCAAGAAAGCGTCTGGGGTGTAAATATACAATGTGGAAAGGAGACATACCCAAGAATAAACAACACAATAATAATATAGATTCAACTAATAAAAATTGTTATAGCAAAGATGATAGACTGTGTAATAACATGCAAAAGTGTCTTTAATATATCACATATAAAAATGAGTAAACTAGTTACACAGAAACAACAAGCAGCAAGTTGCTAACGATCAAACTCACGAAATACAAGTAACACCCACCCGTCTTCAAAGCCCTGCATACAACTTAGGTAAGATAATCACAAAGTCCGATAATAACGAAGTCTAATAACACCAAAATCTCCCTGTGAGCTATGTCCATATCCCACGCAGCCCCTGTGTGCAATGGTATCAAAGCTCGTTGTGGACTTTCGGTCTATAAACAGTCTTGGAATGATGGATGAGCTGCAAAACCACGTCCAGATGTAATCGGCGTAGTGTTAAACCTTAAGGGAGAATAAGAGAGAAACATCCATGCAGGCAGAAGAACAGTGTGGGGTGCTAAGACTCAAGTCTCGATGTCCCTCCGGTAAGTGGACATTTCGCACGTCTTTGTCAAGAGCCTAGAGAAATTTCATAGAGCGCCGCAAACCTCTCATGGTTTCATTCTTATTGGGTTAAGGCCCACACTGTTCTTCTACCTGCATGGATGTTTCTCTCTTATTCTCCCTTAAGGTTTAATGCTACGCCGATTACATCTGACTTTGTGATTATCTTACCTGTATAAGAGCATTTATGACAGCCACAGGTCATTTATGGCAGTGTTATGCACATGCATGGGTGCATTATGCACATGTGCATACATGTTTTACTTCTGCTTCTGGAGGGAGGAACCATGTGACTGGCATGCTCATCCACGTGACCGGCCCATGGCCCAAAAAGTTTGGGTACTCCTGATCTAGAAGCATCTTGGACAACAATGATTCCCGCCAGTTATGGGGAATTTAAATGTCATGGGTCCTAACAACGTTTAACCTATATAAAAAATTGCAAACAATTCATTGTCATCCTGTCTGTTCAAGATAAGGCTCGCTTGTGGTTGAACAATGTTCTTTGTGACAGAAGGGAAATGCACACCGTAGCAAAGATCCCCACAGCATTGTGGCTTGGACGCATGTTTGCATGTCTAGGATTTTTATCCACTTTTAAGTGGACATCTTTTCAGAGCAGGTTTAAAACAATCAATTAAAGTAAAAAATACAATGAAAAAGTGTTTGGCATTTGCTGACCCAGCTTGGATTGATGATTTGAAGAAGACCACTCTCGTCACCCATCAGGAACACACTGAAACTGGCAGAAATAGCAGTGCTTTGGTCTCCTTGGCAGTAGATTAGGGTATTCCCTGTGCTGTGGTTAAGGTAGTCCCTGCTCTGCAGAGAAACCCAGTTGTTCTCTCTCTGTGGCTGTCTATTCCCAAGCCAGTTTTGCATCAGCCAAGTAAGATTAGCTTCAGAACTCTCTGTCAGCCAAAAAGAGAACAATTAAGTGTGGAGAATTAATATCAGGCATCTTAATTCGCTCCCATTACACACCAGAAGCCTAGATTAAGATGACAGAAGTACAGGGAACATATGACCAGAGGAGGAAAAATGACCCATACACTGTGGATACAAATTAGCTGAAGGAGTTTCTGTGCATCTATGAACCTGTCCAGACTCTTAAGATCAGTCATGGGAAAACCCTTCCATGTATCTGCTGGTAAGATTAACATGGTTGGAAACCACAAGAGATGGGGGCTTTTCTGTGGTGTCCCTTCCTTATGGATTAACCTACCAAAAGGTGTGTGTGTGAGAGAGAGCTTTGTCATTGACTGCCCTGAAATAGAAGCCTTGGGAGTTTCTGGGAGTGGTAGACTAGAAGAACAAACCTGCATATCTCTATTCACAAATGAATCTTAAAGATCAAAAAAGATGCAGTCTGCTTTTAAATGAATGGATGTTTAAAACCTTGGACTTTTTAGTGTTGTTGGTTTTAAAAATATTTCATGCTGTTGATTTTTGGCTAATAACATTTTATATTTTAGTATTATACATGTTTATCTTCTGAGAGGGGCTTTGTCTCAGAAGATGGTATAAAAGTATTTTAAATACATTTTAAAGAGCAATTACTCCGAAGAACAATCCTGGCAGGTCTTTCAGCTAAATAAACTACCAGCGCTCTATCATAGGCTTAATAGTATTTGTAACATCATTAGACATAAATTCAAATTTATTACACCTTCAACTCTGAGCAAAAACACTCCTCTTAAAATATATTTTAAATACCCTCATTTTAACTTCTGTTTCTTGCTGTACTATGCTGGTCTTGGACTGCAATAAAGATTCATTTGAAATTACCATCTTTCCTCCCACAGCCTTTGCAGGCGCACCCACCCAAAGAAGACTCAGACACCGGTATTGGATTAAAGGAATCGGGCCACTTTTATTGAATAATGCCCTAGTCTGAATTATCACTTTCAATTGGTGTATCATCCAATTGTAATTCTTTAAGGCAAGCAGGCCGCAGTAGCACTAGTAAGGTTCCACCCTAAATGCCAATGGAAATTGGCTACATGTATCAATTTGTATCAATTTGTTTGTTGACACAAACAAATTGTTGACCGGAGTCAATATACTATCTACTGACCCCACCCTATGACGTGTATCCGTTCAAATATCAAGGTGATGCAGGCTGTGAAGCTCCTGACATCACCCCTTTCATAGTTCGCCCTTGACCGGCCAAACCTGTTTCCCCTGTACCTATCTACGTGTTGGCCAGTCAATTGCGAACCTGCCGGATACCTATGTGTCATAAATCTTTACCTTACCCAGTGCTACCCGCCACACGGGGAGGCGTCCATGATGACTCACCGCCCCCGCCCCCCCCAACCGTCAGCTTGGTCACCAGGCCTGCTTGCACCTACTCCAGAAAGAGGTACATACCTCTGGCTGACAGGTAGACCCCATATCCTGCCTATAGGTCAAAATTTTTGCAAGCCTATCCTCAGATGTCTACTGGCTGTCCCCAAGCCAATCCCAGCAAGGAAACGGGCAACATCCCTGTCCGCCGACCGCCGGGGACAGTCAAAACCACGGAGATCCATGTCTCCCCTAAATTGGTGTCTCGGCACGATGTAAGACCATAGCGACCGCGTGTACGGCCATAAATGATGTAAAAATGCCAGGTCACAGCACCTCGACATTTTAAGGGAAGGTCAGTGATCCGTATGAGATCATCACCACCGAGGTGAAGAATAAGAACATCAGGTGGTCCAGCATCCCTGATGGACATCAGGAATGGCAACAGTTCCCGCCCTCTCATGCCGTGCATACCATACCATCGCATACGTGCGGATGCACACAGCCCGAGCTGGGGTCCACACTCTGTCGCCGCAGCATATACTGCCGCCCAGTGTCCATAGCTGCGGCCCACCAGCCCCACTGCCACCGGTGTGCGGAGACACACAGGATCTGTAAAAAAGGATAAGGGGTTAAGGACATAACTAGGTACTCTTACAATGAGGGGACGTAAATATAAGGACAAGACGTGCACAACCCCACGTGCCCACAGATATCCGCCTCCGAGTACCCAAACGCAGCCGCAGTCAATGCGACGCCTATCCTAAATGAATGGGTGCCATAACGGGCTCTACACTGTGAAGCGCAGTACCGGTCACCCTCCAGAACTTAAATTTGTTAAGAGGAGACCCGTCCTGGTGGCAGAAAAACAGGCCAGGGCACGCAGCAGGCACTGCCAATTGCATGTAGGGCACCAACCGGAATGATGTCAGCATATGTATGTCATAGCAGTATACACCACTGCCCACTCCATGCTGATCGGCCTTCAAGGGACGACTCCCCAACTGAGCCCCACTCTTGGTTGATATAGACATCTTCGAGTTCCAGTGCCCTACATGGGACTAGCTCGCTGAGTCGTCGAGCTCCAGAAAAAAAGGAAAGCAGTAGCTGCATGAAAAGAAACTCCTCCTGCCTACTGCAACATCGTCTATGCCAACCTCGTGCAAGGTGGATCAGAATTTCTGTGAGAATAGGGCGACGTGTGTCAGGCGGTGGCCACGTACACGTGTCCACCCCTCCAATACATGGCGTATTCAGAAGACCCTCGCATAGTCAGGAAAGCCCCGTGCCTTGGCCATGAATATCAAGGCTTAAAGCCTGGTGGCTATGGTACGTGGAACCAACCCCAGATCATAAGGGCAGACTATACATTATAAAACCTAGTCGACCAATGTCGGCCACATTTTGGGCAATTGCCTTTTCCCACAAAAGGCTCTAAAGTGAAGGATTGGATGCTGATGCACAGTGCACTTGCGAGTTGCCAAGACATGCCATTCGCCCGGTTCACATCTCCTTGCCAAATGACCATATCACAGCCAGGAGTGCAGAGGGTAGCTCACAAGGGTCTGGAGCCCAGCCGCGGAACCGGGTGATCTGCAGTCAGGAGAAAGCATAAGCAATATCGTTATAAATGCCTGGCACATGTTTAGCCCAAAGAAGCGCCTTAAAGCGCACGGACCCAAGAACAATATGCGAGCTGAGGCCATGACTCTGGGGGATTTAGACGTTCGGGCATTGACAATGTGCACCACCGCAGCATTTCCACACCAAAAGCGGAGCACAGAATCAGACCACCTGTCCCCCAGAGCATAAAGGGTACCCAGAATTGAGAAAATTTTTAGAAACATAAGATCGCGTAAGCGATCCGTGCCCTGCCATCCCTGGGGCCAATGACCATAGGCACCTGTCCTTAAATAAATCCCCCCACCCGGGGAGCCGGAGGCATCCAACTGTACTTGTAACTGGGGCTGACCAGAAGCTCAGACCTCCTGAGAAGACAGCATGGAAGTCCTGCGGGAATGTGAGCCAAACCAACAGGTCTGCTCGTAAACCCCTAATCAGCTGTACCCTGCAGCTGTACCCTGCAGCGGCGTTTAGCGAGACCCGCCATAGCGTGACTCAGACACTAGGCGAAAGCACTGCCTGGTATTACTACTCTGCAGGCGAAGTTGATGCGGCCATGCATCACCTGTGACTCTCAGAGAGGCACCTTCCACTTGGCAACATTGCCACATTGACAATTCGGTCACCTGGTCCTCTTGCATGTTATTCAAAAGAGAGGTGCCTCCACTTGTTGACAGGTGACCCTCATCTCCAGAATACAGTCCAAATTCCTGTAACCCTATCCCCAGATGACAAATGGCTGTCCCTGAGCCATTCTAGACAAGGAACCAGGCAACAGCCCTGTTCACTGACCGTCGGGCATGGTCCGATCGCTGGGACAAGTGTCGCCTATGATATTGCATCGGCATGATGTATGACCATAGCAATCGTGTAGACGGCCATAAATGGCAAAAAAACGCCAGGTCACTGCACTCAGAAGTCTTTAAGTCCGGGCCAGCAATCCGTGCAAGATCACCGCCTCCGAGGTGCAGCATTAAAACATGTGACGGCCCCGCATCCCCAATGGACATCAGGAATGTCAACAGTTTCTGCCACCTCTATGCCGTGCACACCATACCACTGCATATGCGCGGTTATGTGTAGTCCGAGATGGGGTCCCCATTCTAACGAAGCAGCATACTGCACCGCCCCAGTGCACAGAGTTGTGGCCCACAAGCCACACTACTACCAGTGTGCGGGAACACACAGGGTCTGTAAAATAAGGAGGGAGAATAGAGGGCAGACAAGGCACACATTCAGTGAAGGGACGAACAGACAGAGAAAATTGGGCAAATCCACACCTGCCCATGCAACATATGTCAGGCTCCGGGCACCCAAACGCAGCCGCAGCTGATGCGGCGCCCAACCAGGAGGAATGGGTACCAATTCTAGTTCAGTCAGGGGAGACCCGGCTTGGTAGCAGACGACAGGCCAGGGCGTGAACCACGTGCTGCCACAAACACCTGTGGGGGAGCAACCGGACATATGGCAGCGCCAGGCTAGTACCCTCTCCCGGCTGATCGGCCCTTGAGAAGCGAAGCCCCACCAGAGCCCACTCCTGATTGAGCAACCCATAATCTAGTGCCAGTGCCCTGCAAAACATGTCCCCCTTTGAAGATGTTAGCGGCCAACTCACTCTGAGAGCTCCAGATCATGGCACAAAGGTGGTTGCCCGAAAGTGGACTCTCCGCATGGAGCATAAGCGTTGCCACGTAAGAGTCACATATAGTAATTACAAGTGCTAGCAGGGCTCATCGCTGGGATTTCAGGGTGAAGGGCCGCCCCAAGCCTAAGGTCTTGTCCTAGGCTAACCATGACGGGCCAGGGAAAACAACCACGGCCTGGCAATCATTGGAATGGCCAAATCAGGACGGGCCCTCATATATCCTGCCATGGATGCCCAATAGGCCGGTAACCAATCGGCCCCATAGGGAGGCAGGTTGCGGCGACGGGGCAACTCCTTGACCCTGTCGTCCTGCCCCTAATGCCCTAATCAGTGTGTTCACATTGCAGGAGGGGGAAAACGTGAATATATTCCCCAAACCACAGAGCCCAGGACAAGTGGTCACAAGTGGTCACCCAGGGGCATAAGGCAACCGGCTGTCAGCAGAACGTTGGCATGGATTGGAGTGGATAAACACATAACCGGCCCTACGGGCCCAGATAAATTAAGTAAAAGCATAGGGGCAGTCACCCCAGTAAGAACCAGAGTGTAATTGGCCTGCTGCGACCATGGCCACTATAACCCCCCCCCCCCCAGCGTGATGAGCTAGTGTCAAAGGTGTGCTCATTTGACCAGGATACTCACTCGGTGCACCCCCACGAGTCGCCCCTACTGGGGGTTCCGGCCCATGGTGGGCGTCGGAGTTCGTGATGTCCATCTCGCTCTGTGTTCCCGTGCATCCTGGCCGGATGGGGAGCCGCGAGGTGCCAGCCTATGCTGGCCTGATGGCCTCCGGCAGCTCAACCCTGTTGGCGGCCCGCTGCGCAGCCATGGCCGGCATGTGGGCCGGAACCGCCGAGTTGGCGCGCCCACCAACCAAGGTGGTGGAGCAATGACCATTGATGCCTCCATTGCCGAATTACAGGCAAGGAGCATCCGCAGCATCTAACCCACCAGGACAAGGTGGGCCGGATGGGCCGGATGGCCCCACCGGGTAATTGATACGGGATAACCCATGGTAATCCCCGGCCATAATAGGGGCATGCCTAGTAATCCGGCCCATGAAGGGCCGGAATGACGGTGGGGCGGAATCCCGCACCGTGCCCAAGTGGGCCGCTATACCCAAGCCGGGCAAAGAAGCAGCAGGGGTAAGAACCCCAGCGGAGCAGGCCTGTGCCATCCCCTGCCCGAGCCCTCAGCCTGGGCTCATTGGACCTGCAGGGGTGCCATCCGAGCCCTCCGGCCTGATGGAACCCCCGAAAAAGAGAGGGAGTTGGTTGAGCTCCAGGTGAGGCCCGAACTCACAACCAATGAAGCATTCCGTTCTGCAGTACCCCGGAATCTAACCGCTGACTTTCTGCCTCCCAGTCAGCCTCTTAGCCACCTGAGCCACTGCAGTCCGGTGCCGTGAAAAAGGAAAACGTCCGATTGAAGAAGACTCAAAAGAGAGAGACCCATAAATGTCTCTCTCCACGGGAATCCTTGCTAAAATAAAGGGCAAATTGAGCCTCTTGCAAAGAGGCGAAGAAAGCGAAAAAGAAGCCTCGAACAGAGGCGAGCAGGGGAGGAAGCGACGGAGCAAACTTCTCCGCTCCGTCGCTTCTAAAATGGCAGCCAGGCTGCCTCGTGGCCACCCCTTTTAAAGTGAGTGGCCACGCCCCCAAACTAACCCAGATGTCCGAGTCCGGGTGGGTGGAGCCCCCGCAAAGAGTGCGGCGGCCATTTTGGCGCCGCGCTTGCATTATAACCCTCATGAACAAAAGCTACAACCCAAAGTTAGACCCTTTGACATTTGAAAGGAGCTATGCAGGATGGTGACAAAGGAGCTGATCTTCAGATCAGCAAGCCCACAATTTTAGTGCTACTTCTTCTGCGGCTTCAATAGGTGGTTTTATGAAGGCCTAAGTATTCTGAGTATCAACCTGTTTGCAGCTCTGTTTGGATTGATGTTAAAGAAGCAGTTGCTGTTCAGTTGCTGTTGCAACAGCTTCTTTAAGTTGCAACACTTCTTTAATATCAGGCCATGGTGTCAATGACTTTAGAAATTACACAGCAACGTATCACTTGATGCGCTGCTTTGCAGGGAGGTATAGAATTAATCTCCAATTTACTTTTATTGTCATTGCCCTGCCCCTGCGGAGTGGATTTATTTTTTGTCACTTTTATTCAGAAATAAATATTGTGATTAAAATCCTAGACACATTCATGAAGTGATGACAGGATGATCGGCAACTAACATTACACCAGTTGAGATGTAAGTTGAATTTGAATATGGGATGCCGGGAAAAGAAGTTGTTATTTGCAGTTTTCATTCACTCTTGCAAAGTTATGTGATAGGATCTGAGTTTACCTAAACATGTGTAATTACTGATGCTCAATTCACCTCTGTTCACCAACCATTATACAATTGTGTTCATTACTACTGAAAAGGAGAATATCAACAGGTCAAGGTAACTTGCTAATTGTTATGTTGTAGAAAACAAAACAAGCAATGGCTTAGAAGGTTATTGAAAAAGTCTTTGTTTTCTCCTATGGTTTATAAAGTTCTACAAGCAATAATTTTGGTCATTTGATTCATCTTAATGTGAATGTCTTGGAGGAACAGCCAAGGTTACCATGCACGGAAGCAATCTACTTTCTCTCCCTGAAGCAGCTGAATATACAATCTGTGGAGCCTCAATGACATTTAGACAACTGACTCCTTAATACTGTTAGCAGGAAAAAGAATCTTCCCTAAGAAATTCCATTAAAAACAAAAAGAGAGAAAGGGAAGACAATGACCAACTGTTGGTTTGGTATCACATGGCAGAAAATACTTCTATACCCTACAGAAGCAATGAGAGCCAAACAAAGATCTCTTGAAATATCTGTTTGTGTCCATAAACTCTAAAACATTACATGCAAGACAAATCAACTCTATCATGTCAACAACTTGGTTATTAAAATGGCACACAGTGTTGAGATGGGTCATGTGCATTATGAATGGCTAATAATCACCTTTTGACCTCACTAGACTAATTTGGGGAGGGGGAGAAGAAAGTGGCCTCACAACACTTAAAGGTTGCATCCCTAGAGTGCTGATGAGAAGAAAGAAATTGAAGAGGTGGGGCTAACTTTCTTTCCTTCTGCCATCCACCCAACATATCCCAGCTTCTCCTTGGCACTGTTTCATCCCTCAGGTGGCAGAAAAGCTTGCACTCAGGGAACCACAGCTATATGCTTTAGATCACCAACAATAGCAGCAACTTCACTGTACCCTTGACTCTGGGCAATTTTCACCAACTTCACAAACACCCAACTCTGTAGTTTAAAGATTAGTAAAGGTACAGGTTTCCCTTGCTTGAAAGCCAGTCGTATCCGACTCTAGGGTTCAGTGCTCATCTGTTTCAAAGCCGAAGAGCCAGCGCTGTCTGCTTCTGCAGACGTTTCCCGTGGTCATGTGGCTGTTCCCACCTTCCCACCGTGTGGGATCCACGCACACAATTGGTCAACTGTCCATAACAGAACCCCAGTTTGGGAGATCGCTCCTTCAAGCTGTAAGGTTTCGAGGGGACAGAAATTGGGGGAGCGGAATATTAGATAGAGTTTAATTCATCAATAGCTGATCTGACCGGCAGTTTGGACAATGGAGAGCTAATGACTAACTCGCTAGGCATGTAATCTCGCGTCTGCAGATTCCTTAAAGCTCTAGAGTCAATGTTGGCCACTTGTTTATTCCCGATAACATGGAACAATGTATTTCCCCTGTAGCTAATTAAGTTAGTTAATGAACTTCCCCTGTGAGACTTCCCCAATTAACTTGTGTAAACATGATGTGTGAAGTCTGGTTTCGCACTGTATCGCTATGCTTATGCATGCAGCCAGAACAGCATAAATGCTCATGATTTGTGATCATTAAACTACTGGTCTTCGCTCCATCTTGCCTCGTGTGTCTTTGCTTGACCAGTCTCCTCCGGGACCTACCGGCCGCTTTGCAGCCCCGATCCAGCTTGCGCAACCCGCTTTGCGGCAGAGATCCAACACCACCGAAGTGGTCCCTATTTATTTACTTGCAATTTCTTGCTTTCAAACTGCTAGGTTGGCAGGAGCTGGGACAAAGATAGGAGCTCATTCTGGCCTGCAGTACTTGGGAATCGAACTGCTGACCTTCCACCTCCCAGTTAGCCACTTAAGCCACTGCAATCCCTGGTTTAAAGATTAATCCATTGTTAAGTGTATCACACCAACTGGCCAAAGTTAAAGGAAAAGAACACAGTTCTTCATCTATATCCGTGGTTCCCAGTGTGGGGCATATGCCACACAGTGGGACAGTTTGATTTTTAAGGGGGGGGGGCAATTTGAGAATGAGTTATTAATAGTGAATGGCCTTTCAGGCTTCCTCCACGTGAATAGGAGTTCACTTTTTGAATAATAAGAATATTTTTAATATTTTTAAAATGCAGGGTTGGATGAATCACAAATTGGAATTAAAATTGAAATGCGCTGCTTTGAAATGTGCCTAATGGCAGATGTCTGAAGAAGATGAAGGTACTGGTTGGGTTTAGTTTCTACATATGAGCAAGAACTCAGATTTTCTCATTTATTTACTCAGTGTAGAGTACACATTTTCATGAACCTCTTTTCCTCATACATCTTGGTGCTCCTGTGAACAAAGCAAGAAGAGGGGTTTAATGTCTTGCACGGAAGACAAAGAAGGAGCCGCAGTGAGGGCTAAAACACAGGTTTATTTCATGATGGTAAGGATGAACATGTGGTAATGGCGGAGGTACAGCTCATTTTATACTGCAGTAATACATTTGAAAAGGGTTGCACGGTAGCTCATTGGCTTGCTACCTGCGTGACGTCATTCAGAGTCACGCCCATCTTCTTCCAGGTGATTCTTTGCACGGGAAGGTTCCCGCGGCTGTCAGTGATTGGGGAATTTGAACCATGTGAGCTGAACGCTCGCAGCTGCCCTCTATGGGTAGCTAGCTCGCGTTCCTCTAACAGCTGGGTTACATTGTAATCATTGTCAGGTTACATTCATACATTCTTAAAGTAATACTGTTACATACACAACACTCCTCCCCCCTAGGATGGGAGAAAGTCCCTCAACCATTGTGGCTTTCCGCATGTGCGCTTGGGGCGTACGACTGCTTGGCTGAGCTCAGGGGAACTAGGGGCTCCGCATTCTGCAGACTCTCGCCCTGCAATGGAAAGGGGGGACTCATTAGTCATCTGACAGGGACTCTACGACAACCTTGCATTGGGAGAAAGGAACGGAACATGCAGTTGAGATGTGAACCCCTGCCTGTTGTTCGTGGCACCTGGGGACCCCCCCCAGCACGAACCTCGGGACTGACGAGGAGACCCTTGTTATCTCGCCCCGGTCTCTTGCGCCTGCAACCGGCATACTTGCGCTACCCCCTGCTGCCTGACTCGGAGTTCTTGGGGATGGAGAGAGTGGACTTCCCCCTGCTGCCTGGTTCGGGGGCCTTGGTGATGGGGTATACTCTAAAACAAAAGGACTGGGAGGACTGGAGGTACCAGGGGCTGAACTAAAACCCCACTTCTCACTCAGATGGGTGGGGGACCACTCCGCGACACCCCCCTGGTACAGTAACATAAAATCAAACTCATTCCACTCTTTCAAAGTATCCTCCTCCTCATCTGAGAATCCAGGATATGCATTTGTATCCGAGGATATCCCCGTATCCCCCCTTGGGTTACGCGTGTGGGGGAGAACCCTAACTCTGACTCCCTTTCACCAGTAACTCGCCTTCTGAGTTGGTCTGCATGCCTTCTCCAGAGTAGCCCTGTGCTAGTCTCGACCTTATACGATACTGGCCCTGTTTGCTCAATGACCGTTCCTGGGACCCACATTGGTCCCGAGGCCGCATAGTTTCTGCAGTGAACTGGGTCCCCTACCGCAAAACTTTTGGAGCTCCCTATCTCTATATTTCTCCCCTCATCCTCCACCCTGGTCGGATCCAACCGATCAAAAAGCGCTACCGGCCTCCTCCTCATGAGGAGTTTGGCCAGCGAAAGTCCTGAAGCTAGGGGAGTTGCCCTATAACAGATGAGGAACTGACACAGAGGTTCAACTCACCGGGACCCATGCGCCACAGTGCGTCTTTCGTAGTGCACACTTGGCGCTCTACCTGACCATTTGTGGCGGGGTGAAACGGGGCAGCGGTAATGTGCCGAATGGCATTTCTCTCGATGAACGCCTTGAATTCCGCAGAAGTGAACGTACTGGCGTTATCGCTAACAAGGACGTCCGGCAGGCTGAAGCAACTGAACACCTTACGCAATTGTTTTACAGTTGCGGCAGATGAGGTGTTCGACATAGGAATGACCTCCAACCACTTGGAGTATGAGTCGACTATCAGCAGAAACATGGACCCGCGGAAGGGGCCGGCGAAGTCGACGTGTACTCGGGACCATGGTCCGCGGGCCGTATCCCATTCCCTATGGGACAGCCGGGACTCCTCGGGCTGAGAGCTCTGGCAGCTCTCGCATGTGCCCACCAAATGTTCTATATCTGCTGCTATCTGTGGCCACCAGAAGTAGCTTCTGGCCAGTGCTTTGGAACGCACTATTCCAGGGTGGCTGGTATGCAGGAGCCTCAGCACCTTAGCTCGTAATTTCTCTGGGATGACTACCCGCTGGCCCCAGAGCAGGCAGCCCCTTTCAAGGGAAAGCTCTACTCTGCGCCTAAAAAATGACTTGAAATGCTCCTAGGGGGGAGTTGTGGGCCATCCTTTCCTTACCCAGGAACTGACTTGGGACAGGATTTCGTCAGCCGCCGTGGCTTTGGCGAGGTCTGCCGGAACTATGGGGGGCGAGTCGAGAGACTCGATCAGCAGGACTTGGTGGTCCTGCTCTACCTTGCACTCAGGGTCTCCTAAACTAGGGAGGGGAGATTGGGACAGCGCGTCCGCATGGGAGATCTCCTTCCCTGGGCGATAGACCAGCTCGTACTGGTAGGCATTAAGGAAAATCGCCCAACGTAGCATTCTGGGGGACAGAATTTGTGGGGTGGGCTTGCCTGTGGTAAAAATTCCCAAAAGGGGCTTATGATCAGTCACAATCATGAACTCGCAGTCGTATAGGAAATCATGGAACTTCTTTGTTCCCGCGATTATGGCCAGGGCCTCCCTATCTGTTTGCGCGTAGTTGCACGTAGTTGGAGAGTGACCTGGAATAATAAGCAACCGGGGCTTCCCGCCCGCTCTCTAACACGTGGCACAGCACCGCCCCCACCCCCACTGGTGATGCATCACAGACCAAAACTACTGGTTTCTTCGGGTCGAAATGAGTCAGAACAGCATCCGAGGATAGGAGCGCCTTGAGCTCTTTGAATGCTTTCTCCTGCCTATCTCCCCACCGCCAAACCGCTTCCTTCTTAAGTAGCCCGTGCAATGGCTCTGCGATGGATGCCTTCCTTGGTAAGAAGGAATGGTAAAAATTCAAGAGCCCTAAGAATGACTGCAGCTCCGGTTTCGTGGTTGGTCGAGGGGCGTTTTGTACAGCCGCAACCTTGGACTCGGAGGGCTTGATGCCCTCCGGGGTTATCTTGAACCCAAGAAACTCAACCTCCCAGCAAAGAACACACATTTGTCCCTTCTCAGCCTAAGTCCCACTCTCTCGAACACAGAGAGGACCCTGTCTAGCCTCTTCGCTAGTTCTGATTTGCTCCCCGCTGTTATCAAGACATCGTCAAAATATGAGAGCATGCCTGGAAGCCCCTTTAAAAGGCGTTCCACGAGAGACTGGAAAATCCCAGGGGCCGAATTAACGCCGAATTGTAGGTGGGTTACCTTGAATGCCCCCTTATGCGTAACAATAGTTTGCGCAGCGGCGGCAGCTGGGGTTACTGTGAGCTGCTGGTACGCCTGTGCCAGGTCTAGCTTGGCAAAACACCTCCCCCCATGCAACGTGGCCAGTAAATGGCTGACCACCGGCACCGGATATGCATTTGGCCGAATGGCCTTGTTAATTGTACATTTGTAGTCAGCGCAAATCCTGACCTCCCCATTGGATTTTAAGGCTGTAACAATTGGAGTTTCCCACTCCGCTGAATCAACTGGAACCAAAATCCCCTGCCCCACCAATTTGTCCAGTTCCGCCTCAATCTTGTCCTTGAGGGCGAAAGGAACTCTTCTTGGCTTGAGACGTATGGGCCGGATTTCTGGGTCCAACTCAAAGGAAACTGGGGGCCTCTTGTAAGTCTGCAGCATCCATTGCGTGGCGAAACTGGCACTCGTACAGCTCCCATTGTTCTGGATCGGTGATATCAAACTGGTGAGGTTTGATCTTGGGACACGCCATGTAATCCCACCTTCATCGCCAATTTAGTGTCTTGCACGGAAGACAAAGAAGGAGCCGCAGTGAGGGCTAAAACACAGGTTTATTTCATGATGGTCAGGATGAACATGTGGTAATGGCGGAGGTACAGCTCATTTTATACTGCAGTAATACATTTGAAAAGGGTTGCATGGTAGCTCATTGGCTGCTACCTGCGTGACGTCATTCAGAGTCACGCCCATCTTCTTCCAGGTGATCCTTGCACGGGAAGGTTCCCGCGGCTGTCAGTGATTGGGGAATTTGAACCATGTGAGCTGAACGCTCACAGCTGCCCTCTATGGGTAGCTAGCTCGTGTTCCTTTAACAGTTGGGTTACATTGTAATCATTGTCAGGTTACATTCATACATTCTTAAAGTAATACTGTTACATACACAACAAGGGGGTTTAGCTTTTCAACTAATAATAGTAATTTCATGTCAGAAATTATTCTGGGTTGAAAGGATTTTTGCTGGAGAAACTCCACTCTGGGGACGCCTGAATGAGGCTCCTTTCATGTCCCCAAGATCTTTTCCCCACCAAAGAGGTCCCTGTTTATCTACTTGCAATTACTTGCTTTCGATCTGCTAGGTTGGCTTCTCCACTGCAACTATGCTAATGTTTTCAGATGAACAGGGCTCCAGCCAAGTACTGTACATCAGATATTTACTTTTGGTCCTCATGCATGAAATTGGCTTCTTTCACAAAAGTTACATGGCGTCATTCATTACCCATAATGTTTATCACTGGGACAGATTAATGTAATGGCAGTAATCAAAAGCTGTTCTCAGCTAGCATTGGAGGAATTACTCAAAATGCTGCCAATGTTCCCTTACTGCACCCCTCTTCTCAATTTCTCTTTTGTCATTAAAATAGATGAGCCTGGAAAACAAGTATATCATTTCTATATTTTAAATAAATGTACATAAGCCAGTGCCGCAATCAGGGGGGGACAAGTCCGACTCCCATTTTTGGCCTGGGAGATGACGGGGTCCTGTCGGCGCCGGGAACCAAATGATGTGCGCATGCGCACATGGAAAATACTGTGTGAAAAATTTGGCAACTCCAGCCTAAAAAAACAATAACTTTTATATCACTGGTAGAATTAATCATCACTCAGTGAAATCCATTCATTATAATAAACAAGGACTAATATTCTAATGTTAGTTTTAGGTGGGGATAGATAATCAGCGGGTTGGATAGCTAAGTGGTTTAGGTATCTGGCTGTGGAGCCTCAGACTGAGAGTTCAATCCCCACAGTGCATCCCAGAAGAGCCAGTTTCTGTGGCCTTGTGTAAATGGCAAAATCTTAAAATGACCCCAGAAGAAGGGAATGGTATACCACCTATGTGTATTCTCTACCTAGAAAACCCTGGAAAGGGTCCCCGTAAGTCAGAATTGACCTGACAGCATGCAGTAATAAATTATAATATGTAGATATTCACACAAAAACTCCCCAGTTTCCACTAATCTAACTTTTTTTTGCTTCTGCATACCATTTGTTGTCACAATTTTATTATTACTCATTAATCAACAATGGCATACTGCCATGAAAGCACTCAGAAAACATATTCCCATTCACCTGTCCTTTCCAAAATGCAACAATGCATCATCTGCTGAATCTGACTCCTTTAGGTTCTGTGTCACCTGGCAAAATTGAAAGGGGAAGATAGTGGAGAGAAAAGAGTGAGTGAAGAAAAAAGCTTCCATTCTTTATCATCTTTAAATGTTTTTGCTACTGTAATTATAGATTCAGAAAGATTTTCCCATCAAGATTTAAAAGCTATGATTCAGCTATATTCAATAAATGCACTTTTCAGAAGTGGGAATGTTGCATTCTGTTTAATATGCTCCCTCCTCTTCCCCCAGGCTTGGGAGGGTTGCAGAATGGCTTGAAAATTCTTCAAACAATTTATATAGTAAAATTGACAATGTCGTGAAGATTTGAATGAAAGTTATAGCTATAGCATATAAAGTTGCTTTTAAAAAGGTAGTTATAGCTATAGTTCTAAGATGTGTGTGTATGTGTGTGTGTGAGAGAGAGACAGACAGACACACACACACACACACACAGAGGGAGAGAGCGCCCTGGGGTGCAGCGGATAAACTGCTGTACTGCAGCCAAAACTGTTGACGTTGTGAGTTCGATCCTGACCAGGGCTCAAAGTTAACTCAGCCTTCCATCCTTCTGTTTGTGGGGGGCAAAATGCTAATTAACTTGTGAACCACCCAGAGAGTGCACTAAGCGCTATGGCTTGGTATATAAGTGTGACTACTTTGCTTTGCTCTAATCTTTTGAATTCTGTAGAAGCTATATATGTAGAGGATTTTTGTTGTTCCTATTTAACTGTTTACTATTTGAGATAATGACTTCATTTTTCTCCCTTTTTTCTGTTACTAATGTTTCAATACACGAGATAAAATTCCCTTTAAAATTGTATCACCATTATAAGAATAAACAGGCATTATCTTTGTATTCATTATAATGAAAAGTAATCTCCAGCAAGTTGCTTACTTTTGTTTTCTGTATAACAAATTGAAGAATCGGGAGGAAATGTCCATGGTTTCCATATATTTCCTGCAGTTTCTATACAGATTAGAAAAAAATGCCTTCAGCAGGATATGCTACTAGGTCTCATTTGCACCTCTAATCGAGTTGTCTTGAAATGTGACTTCCTCTTCCTCTCTTGACTTTCTTGACTAATGAAGGATTTCTCAACCTTGCACCCCCCAGATGTTCTTGGACTTCAATTCCCAGAAGCCCTCCACCACCCCTCCTCATCCAAAATCCGAGCAGAAGGCATGCAAGCTGGTGCAAATATTGGAGCAACCAGCAATGCAAAGATCGGTCCAGGACGAGCCTTCTTAGAACATGGCAGGCGCTAAGACCCAGTGCACTCCAAGCCGGGAACTGCCTGCGGGGAGTTTTTCTGCCTGTTTCTCCACACACACACTCACTCATACTTTCCCAAGAGACCGTGTGTTATGTATGGAACTTGTGCCTTTAAGAAATGTAATCTTGTGTTCAAGAGTAACCTTGTATCCAAATGAACTGTCAATGAGTCCCGGTGATTACAATGTAACTCAGCTGTTCTTGCTAGCGAGTCACCTGCCTCTAGAGGCAGCTGCAGGAGCTCAGCCCACATGGTTCAGATCACCCAATCACTGAGCAGCGCGGCAAACATTCCCGCCACAGGTAAACCTTGTAAGGTATTCAGTACATCACAATGACATCACTGATACCGCAACCAATAGGTGCCCATGGGGCCGAATTCAAATGTACTGTAAGCATATATAAGGAGCTGCGTCTCCACCATTACCTCATGTTTAGATTGCATACATTGCAATAAAGATGTGTTTGGCCCCATGAATGCTGCCTACTGTGTATCAATCTTGGAACATCAAACCGTGTCTCTCCAAGAGTTTCTGCCTGTCCAACGAGAGCAGACCGGAAGGGCTCTCTAATTGTGCCATCCGCTAGAGGGGCTTGCCTCTCTAGCACAAGGAGGAGGGCCTTCTCCGTGTACGCTCCAGCCCTTTGGAACCTCCTGCCGACAGAATTACGCCTGCAGACGGATTTGCTGTCCTTTAGAAAAGGGCTCAACACCTGGCTGGCAGGGCAAGTGTGGGGGGGGCGACGGGGGGCTAGCCCCCACCAGTTGGCTTCTTTAGAGACATTGTCCCTATTAGTGAAGGGTGGGTGACAGGGTTTTGGGAGGGGTGTTTTTAATGGGTTTTTAAACTGTTTTTATGATTGCTGTTAGCCGCCTGGAGTCGCCCTTGGGCGAGGGGGCAGCATACAAATTTACATTATAAATAAATTAATTTGTGGGGCATACACTGCTGATCTCGCAAGCCCACTGTAGGTGTGTGGCAAGTTTCAGCGAGATTGGCCCAGGTGTGTTGGAGCCTTTCCAGCATATACAAACATAGATCTCTACTTGATAGATATAGATGTTTTGCTCCACTGCAAATCCCAACTCATGCCTCAACGTAGTGCAGCGGTGACCCTGGCTGTTCGATAGCTATGATGGTGGGGGTGTATACCCCTTGCAGGTTCAACCACGCCACAAAGATGTCAACTAGCAATCCGGAACAATTCTCCATTCTGGAACCGCAGGTCAGCTAAGTGGGGTAGGGTACTCAGGCTTTGCATCTGGCCAGTGCATTGCTCTAACATGGCCAACTTCAACATGAGCCCAGCCAGCTGTGTTGTCATATTTAAAAGGGCTATAGGAGATCAAAAACCCAGGCCTCAGTCCCCCACGCACCATCAGATCCTGCTACGGATGGGTTGCAGTAGGACCTCCCGATGGTGAGAGGCTGCTGAAATCTTGTGGGAGATGTTGCTTCGATCCGCCACATCAAACTAGACATGTGAAGTACAGATCAACCAAGTAACCAAGTTGCTACTTGGTTTCATCTTATTATTCTAGTCTATTCAATTTTTGCACGTTTAATTGAGAAGCTCTTTGCTTGGTCCCTTAAGAAGATCAAGATTTATAATATCTCTAGTTGGTAGGATGAACTCCATGCTTAGAGTCCTAAATGGTTGGATTCAAATAATTGTGAGCAGAATAAAAAGATCACCTCAGTTGGCTTTGTAAGCACTTAAATATTCTAGAAGTATAACATTATGTAGCTTCTATAGAAAATATCTTCTGTTTGCTTAGCATTTTAATCTATTTTTAATATCAGTAATTATTTAAAAATATAGCTGACCTGCTATATTATCAAACATTTTATGATGCCACAGATCATAACTTGCGGTGTATTTCCAAGTACCTTTCGGCATGGATATTATGTGCTGTGTCTCAATGCACATATAAATGTGCCTCAGTGTATTCAAATAAGGATATCTTATACTTAGATTTGAATCCTGTTGTAAGCTGCCCAGAGTAGTGGTTTCACTAAATGGGCAAGATACCAAGCAAGCAAGCCTCCTCACCCGGAAGCTCACCTCCTTCCCTTTCCCTTCCCCTTCCTCCTCCTCCTCCTCCTGAATGTCTAGGCCAGATGTGAAACTGCCAAAATGAAGGCACCTTTTGGTGAGTTCATTCTGCAGTTCATTTTGCCTGACCTAGTGTGAGAAAGATCAGCCAACAACACAAGGTTGCCATTGCCAGGGCATGCCCAATTGTGGCTCAAAAATGCCACAGTCTTTTTTTTTTAATATAAATTTTTATTTATTTTCGAAAGAAAAAAAACAAACATACAAAAAAAGAACAATACATCATAACAATATTACATAAAACTCATGAAAAATAACACATACATGGTAGTTAAACTGATTATTTGTCATGGTACACACACAATTAGATATCCACATTGTAGGTTAGTACTATAACCATAACCTTCATAAAAGCTTTCAATATTACAGTTATTTGTTAACAACCATCAAATTCCTTCTTTTCAAATTACAAATCACCCAGTGAATATTTACATTGCCCCGGAGAGTTTAGTGTCTGTATCATCTCCGAAACCCACTTTGAGATGGTACAGGTCTAAAACTATCTCTGCCCATAAGGGAGTGATCTACAAACGGCTTCCAAATATTCCAAAATCTATTTTCCTTCAATTTATCCCTTTTTACTTTTATCTCCCATGTCAATTTGTCATTCAATGCTAGATTCCACATTTCCTTATACCACTCTCCCGTCTGTATTGTTACATCATTTTTCCAATTTCTAGCGATACATTGTCTGCCAGTAGTTAACATTATTTCCAATAGCTCTTTTTCCACCTTATTCAAACACATACCTTCCACGTCTGTTAGCAAAATGGTACCTGACACCAACTTAATTTTCTTACCCAATATTTCCCCTATCTCTCCTTCTATTCTTCTCCAGAATTCATTTATGTTTTTACAACTCCACCACATATGTTCATAGGTTCCAACAGTTTCTTTACATCTCCAACATAAATTATCCCTTTTATTATCAATCTGATGCAACCTCAGTGGTGTCAAGTACCATTGCCACAACATTTTATAGTTATGTTCCTTAATACTTACTGACATTGTTCTCATTATCCTCTTTTTCCACTTATTTCTCCATTCATCATTTCCTAATTTTATATTCAAATCCTGTTCCCACTTCAATTTCAAATCTTCCTCTGGATCACTACCCTTATTTGTTAAAATATAAAGTTTACTTACTAGACCCTTGATACTTTTCTCACCTTTTCTAATCTTTAAAACCAATTCTTCAAATTCGGTCTTTTCTCTGTCTATAGCTAATTCTTTTCTATATTTTTTATTCCAATTATCAACCTTCAATTTCTGAAACCAGTCCAATTTTAACTGTTCAAATAGTTTTTTCTTCTTAGTTTCATCTTCGCAAACCCTTAACCATTCCTTCACCAGGAAAACTTCGTTTTTATCCAATATTTCCTTTTTTGTTTTGTCTATTTTTATCGGAAAACACACCATATCATCCAATTCCAAAATTGGAGAGGGATCTGGGATCAAGTCTTTCTTTAATCTTTTCCACACCCTCATGAGTCCCCTCATCATAGTATTGCTTGTATTTATCATTTTAACCTTAGTTTCCCAAAAAATCATTTTACCAATATTCTTATAATCTTTCATCTCCATTTCCTCCCAAATTACTTTTTCTCTTGCCAAGATCTTCACAACGTTCTTAATTTGAAATGCTCGATAGTACGCTAACAAATTTGGCATTCCCAAACCTCCTTCTTTCTGAGGCAGATACCAGAGTTTCTTTGAAAGTCTGAATTTCTTGCCACCATTACAAAAATTATTAAACATCTTTTGGAACTCATTAATCTCCTTTTCCTTCAATTGGATTGCAAGTGCATCAAATAAAAAATTAATCCTCGGCAACAACATCATTTTGCAAATTGCAATCCTTCCAAACCATGACAACTTCAACTTCTGAAAACTTTGTATTTTGTTCTTGAATTCTGCTTTCAAGTTGTCATAGTTCAGTCTTTTAAGTTCTTCAAATCTATTTGAAATAGTTATCCCCAAATATTTCAACTTTTCTTTAATTTGTATATTATATAACCCCGCCATCTTTTCCCTCTCCTCATCCCCCATATTACACAGCATCAATTCTGATTTATCCCAATTTATCCTCAATCCAGTTATAACCTCAAATTCCTCTATTTGCTCTTTAATCCTATCCATTACTACCTCTGGATGTTTCACCATTAACAACGTATCATCTGCATACATGCCCACTTTATTGCCTAATATCCCTTCTATAGTTGAGTCTTCCCTTATATTTTTAGCTAAAATTTCCATTGCCATAATAAACAAAATAGAGGATAGTGGACAACCCTGCCTAGTGCCTGCCTCAAGCTTTACCTCATCTGTAACCTCTTCATTTACTCTAATCCTAGCACTCCCTTTTTGATATAATAAGTCAATTACCCTTCTAAATCTATCCCCAAATCCATAATTTTTTAACTATTTCCTTAATCGAAGACCATTGTAGCGAATCAAATGCCTTAAAAATATCTAAAGATAATAAACCCACCTTTTCCTTCGTCTGATTAACATTGTCAATTAAGTCTAACACCCTCCTAGTCAAATCAGCCATATGCCTTCCTTTTAAAAAACCAACTTGATCAACATTTATATATTCCCCCATAAATCTATTTAACCGATTAGCCAGTATTGCTGTGAAAATCTTGGCATCCTGATTTATAAGAGAAATTGGTCTGTATGATTCCACCTTTCCCAAATTCTTTCCCAATTTTGGCAGCAGAACGATTATAGTCCTATACCATGAAGTTGGAATTTGTCCACCGTCTAAAATATAGTTAAATAGCTTCACTAACTTTGGAACCACAACGTCTTTACATTCCTTATAAAACTCTGTTGATAATCCATCATCTCCCGGGGCTTTCCCCAACTTCAAACCACTAATTACATCTTTTACCTCTTTATCAGTAACCCGTTCCTCCATTTTCCCCCGGTGTTCCTGTTTTATTCCATTCCCTAACTGCCTCTCCAATATCCCTTTAACCTTACCAACGTCTATCTCTTTTTTTGCATATAATGCTTGATAAAATTCCCTCACAATTTTACATTTGTCGCTAGTCTTATTAGACCTTATCCCTTGTTTATCAACCAACACCCCAATTTCCCTTTTTTCCTTTTTAGCTTTGGCCACTCTTGCTAATAATCTTGAATTTTTATTGCTAAATTCAAAATACTCTCTATTTAGATATATCAAATCTCTTTTAACTTTATCTATATCCTTGCCCATTAATTCTGCCTTAAGTCTTTGTAGTTTAGCAAAGATTTTTTTATCCTTGTTTTTTTGAGTGATCTTCCTGTAATTGCTTTATTTCTTTTTCTTTTTCCACCTGATCTGCCTTATACCTTCTATACTTTATACTCGCCAACCTTATACTTTCCCCTCTAAAAACCGACTTCATGGCATCCCAAACCACATTAAAACTTACCTCTTCGTTATCGTTCCACTGCCAGCTTTCCATCCAACTTTCCATGATTTGTTCTTTACATTTTTGGTCTTTGAATAAATTGGGATCATACCTCCAACTTCTTCCTCTCCGATTATCTTTTTGTAATCTCAGCTCCAAAAGTACTTTAGCATGGTCTGATTCCTTGAAAATCCCTATTTCCATTCCCTCAATATTTTTAATCATATTTTCCGTTAACAAAACATAGTCTATTCTAGAATAGGACCCATGAACGTGTGAAAAATAAGAGTATGCTCTTTCCGAACCCTTGATCTCTCTCCAAGAATCTTTCAGTCCCATCGCACCCATCCATTTATCTAAAACCTTCCCTTTCAATCCGGTTCCACACCTTGCTAAATTCGTACAGTCTAAATTTGACCATATCAAATTAAAGTCTCCGGCCACAATCATTTTTGCCACTTTTTCTAGCTCCACAACTTTTCGGACTTTTTCTAAAAATTCGGCTTGGTGTTCGTTTGGAGCATAAATGTTCACCAACATTATCTTCTTATCATCTATTTTTCCTCTTACGAGCAAGTATCTACCTTCCTGGTCGGCAACACTTTTTATTGTCTCAAATCCTAATCTTTTAGAAATCATAATTGACACTCCTCTTGCTTTTGAAGTACCAAACGCCATCTCATAATGTTGTATCCATCCCAAGAAAATTTTGTTTGTATCCTTTGACTTTTGGTGCGTTTCCTGTAAAAACACTATATCAGGTCTATCCTTCTTCAAAGCCAATTCCAGCCTCCTCCTCTTAAGAACAGAACCTGTACTCTTTACATTCAAGGTTAATACTTTAATATTTCCCATAGTCTATTACAATTTCTTCCCTTCTAACTTCAAAACTCTCCATTGGGCGTGCCACCACCAACCCCTTACCACTAAAACACAAAATTATACACAAAACACACAATATCTCTCTCCCCACCTTCTCAGAAAAAAAGACGCCTTCGATGACCAAAGAGGGAAGAGGGGGGACATGGAAGATGTACATGCAGATTAATGCTTCGCGCCACCCACCTTTATATAGTACTTAAGTGATATTATTTTTAAAAAATCCTAATCTATTGCTCAATGCTCCTTACTTGACTCCTCCTCCACCATAATCAATGACAACTCCTCTTCTTCTCTTCCCTGCGGGGTTCCACCTGTAGCACCACCAGCATCCGCCCCTCATACTCCCTTCTTATAGCCCCCGATTCCAACAAATCTTTCCTGAGAGTTAACCACTCTTCCGAACCCGCTTTAACAAGCTCCAGCAGACTCAGATATTCCAATGGGTCAATCCCCTCATCAATAACCTGCATTCTTTTCTCATAGAAGAAACGCAATTGCTGTGGGAATCTCCAATTGTACCTTACACCTTTACTCATCAACAGTTTAGTTACCGGTCTCATCTTATATCTCCAAATTCTTTCCTTCATTGAAATATCATTATATACTTCCACATCGGAACCATTGATTTTTAGGGCGCCAGAACCAGCTTGTTTCAAGAAAGCCATTACTCTACGTTTATCTCCCCAATTTGCAAATTTTACCAAAACATTTCTTTGAGACGCCTTCCCTCTTCTTGGACCCACCCTATATGCACTTACAATGTCCTCCTGTACAAATTCCTTTCCCATACTCAAATTATTTAGCCACTGAACCACTCTTTCTCTTAGCTGGTCTGGTGTCCTTTCAACCACCTGATGGATCACAATATTCTGCTTTCTCATCATATCTTCCACAGCATCAATCCTTTTCTCATGCTCATCCATTTTCAGCTTATTCTCCCTCACCATCTCCTGAGTCCCTTTTATTTCCTTTTTCATAGTATTCACCTCATTTTGAACCAATTTCACATTTCCTTCTATTTTTTTCAAACTTAATTCCACTTTTTTTGTAAAATCCATAACAGATGTTACCACCTTCTCCTGCTTTTTCATCATTTTATTTCTATCTTTCACCCTTGAATCCTCATTTTTCTCCATCTTCTGAAACAATTTGCCAATTTCCACCATAATTTGAGTATGATCATAGGGTTCAGGTGGTGGTGATGATGACGGAGAGACCTCTTCCGCTGGTGCTTTTTTCTTCCTCTTAGATTTCACCACTGGCTCCTCCTCCTTTGCTTTTCCTCTTGTGCCTTAATCCATGGTGACAACCCCTAAAAAGCTTTAATGCTGCAACGTATTGTAAATTCATTACACTCTCTGTTTAAACCTAATCCGTTGCAGCCAAAACTGACAACAGTCCCATTAATTCTGTTAAAGCTTGAAAAGAAAAAGATGTCCAGCAAAAAAATTAATTATTATAATCCACAAAGGGGCAGGAACCAAAAACAGCCCAAACCAAAAATATTGTAATCCACAGGAAGCCTGTCCAACTCTCTATTACCTCTCTATTACCTTGCTTCAAAAAAATCTGGGAGATCAGAATAGTTATTTGTAATCCACAGGCAGTTATAGTCCAAATGCAAAGACTTGATTGAAGTAAATCCAAATCAGGGAAGAAGGAAAAAAATCAATATAAGTATCCAACTGAAGCTCCCAGATAATATACAAAGCTCCCAGATAATATACAAAGACCGAGCTGCCTCCATAACTTTGTAGCAAGGCAGCCTCCTGTTGCAAGGTGGAGGAGGGGAAACACTCAGTGAGGGAAGAGGGAAAATGAAAAAAGAAACAGATATACTTTGTAGCAAGCCAGGAGGCTTATCCGGAGGAGCAGCTTAAAGTGAAAATCTGTCCAAACACCATTCCCAGACTTCTCTTTTAAAACTCAGTCTCCATTTCCATCTGCAAAGGGCAACCTCAGGAACGGAACAGGACTCTTCTCTATTCTTCTGCTCCTCCAACCAGGGGCTTCACCCAGGGATGTTCTCAAACAAATTTATATCCTTGTCTCAAACTTTCAAATTTACTTTCCATCCACAAACTCCTTTCATCCTCCTCCAAGCCTTCCGCAGCTCCTCTCTTTCCCTTCCCCTCAGTGTTGTGCTTTTAATTACTAAGTTTCGTTTTCATGCCTCCGCCGCCATTACTCAGCCATCCCCCTCCTCCTCCTTCTTCTTCACTTTCCCATGCTCTCACCACTTACTGTGACTTCAAAGCCTGCTCCGTTCCGACTCTTGCCTTGGCAACCTCCTCAGCCACATTCTTCAAATTACAACAACAAGGAAAAAAAAGTAAAGTCTCAGCCAAAAACACATCTTGGAGATCCCGTCCGAACCACAATGCGGATCAAGTGGTACAGCTTACGCCGCACCTCTCCCCCCACCTGATCCGCGGACTCCGACCTCCGGTCTCCTGAAGTTGCCAGAAAATAATCTTCAGTTTCGGAGCCTCATGCACTTCATTTTTCTGATAATTTTACCTTGCCACTTTGTAAATAACCGCTTTAATTCACATTACTGGCGCGAGCCGATCAAAAGTCCGTGCTACTCGCCCAGCATCTTAGCCACGCCCCCGCCACAGTCTTCAAGGAGGCTCTAACCCCTCTACTTATCTTGATATGGTGCCAGACAGTTATTTATAACTTAACAGAGTCATACACAACTATCTTGTATGGCTGTAAGAACACCGGCCCACTGCAGAGTTCTTCGTTCAAAAGAACTTTAAGGCAAGATTGCCATAGAGCCCAGTTGAGCTTGTTTTCCAAGATTTCATGTGGATCACCCAACAGCTAGTCTAGATTCTAAACTTTCTTCTCCCCTCCCCTCTTTATCTCCATTCCTTATTGAATTGGAGATACAGTATAGACAAATCATGCATTTGTTTGACAAGAAACACATTTGTTCAATATGATTAGTTGGCAAGGGAAACCATCTACAATTTGACAGGAGACTATATAAATGAAACATTGTTGATAAATGTTGCAAAGATGTGAATGGCTTGGTTCCCTACCTGGCTTGAAAACAGCTGGAATATTTTTGCAGAGCTACCTCTGAACAATGCATAGAAATCAACAAAACCATGGAAGTGAATACTGACTTGGAGATTATGAGAGCTATTTCAAAAAATGAAACTTTTCTAAGCTCTGTTACAATGCATCTTACTGAATTATCTGCTCTGGCTGGAGGCTGATTTAAATGACTCTCGGGTGCTTTCAAACACTATACAGTAAAACCCTGACTTACATATGCCTCAAGTTACATAAAATTTGACTTACATAATGATTTTATGCTAAAACCATGTCCCAATTCACACAATTTCCTATGGGTTTGTTTCAAGTTACATAAAGATTATTTTTCCTATGGGTTTGCTTCGATTTACATAAACATTTCATTTTTCCTATGGGTTTGCTTTGAGTTACATAAAAAAATGATTTAAGCAAAAGCCTATGGAACTGACTCTGGTAGGAAGTGATTTGAATGTGCCCACACCCTCCTATTGGGGGAGGGGGAGCGACAACATAGCAGACATCTTCATCATCAGAGATCTGGAGAGCAGGTGTGGACCCCAGAGCAGGAATGAGAATGGCAATGGCAAAGGTTCTTATAGAGATGCATGAGAGAACTGGACTGACCTATTAAGACTTTGCAGTTGAACCTAAATTCCTTGCAGGTCCCAAGACTTCTGAGAAAAAGAACTAAGGACAGAGAAATAATTATCATTCCTGATGAAGTAACAAGGAGGGAAAAACAGTTGAAGAGCAGTGAAGCAGTGTTCTTATTGTAAACTAGCATATTTTGCCCTGCAGTGCCGGGCTTTTAAAAATTGTGTTGGATAGTAAAGGTTTTTTTTTCTTGAACAAATGGTGCTGGGCTGTTTTAAATGGTGTTGAAAGGTTTTGTGAATTTGTGGCTTTGAGGCGCTGTGTCCACCTTTGGCGGACTTGAGCTCCCAGTGTGTTATTTATTTTTATTTTTTGCGTGCCAGCTTCCTCAGTGCCGGGCTCTTTAAAATGGTTTTGGAAGGGTTTTGTTTTATTTTTATGCAAATGAGGTTAGTTTTTAATTGTGGTTTTTAAATTTTTATTTTTACGCATGGGCTGTTAGAAACTGTGATTTTTTATTTATTTTTTTGGTTTTTTGGTTTTTCAAAAGAGGAAAGGATGATATAATTTTTTATAATTATCGTATTTAACCAAATAATGTGTTACTATGTGAATTTTTTAAAATAGTTGTGCCTTGGATAATAATTTTTAAAATGTGTAAGAATATGGTTTTTTAAATCAATGTGTTTATATGTTTATATGTGGTTTTTTTGTGGTGAAAACTTATTTCTTTTTTAAAAAATTTTTTGTGATTAGTGGGAATATTTTTGAATGATTTGATAATTTATTTCAGTAATTTGGGAAGTATTTATTATTTTGAATATTTTTTAATGTTTTTTCTCTTGTGGCCTCTGGGTGGGGCTGGTGAGCTTTTCTTGTATTCTACTATTTTTCTCTACTGTCCTCTGGGTGTCGCTTCTTCTTCCGGTAAGTAATCTCTTTCTTTTCTCAATTTTGTTCCGGTCGTCATGGAGTGAAGATGTCTCCTGGTAAGCTCTCTGGTTTTATTTTTTGGGGGGGTTGTTTTGGGCTTTGGGGGGGTCTGTTTGTTTCTTCTTGTTTGTTTTTGGATGTTTTTGTGTTTCCTTTTTGTATTTTTTATTTTTGGTTTTGAGTATTTTTGACTGTTTTTGGATTGTGTTTTTGGATGTTTTTGTGTTTAGTTTTTCTGTTTTTATTTTGGTTTTGGTTTTGATTGTGTGTTTTTTAGGGGGTGGTTTTTCCATGGGCCGGCCTTGGTGGCTGGCCCATGGAAAGGAAATGCAGGGGCAGGGGGGTCTTTTTTTTGCGGGCCAGTCTCAATGCCTGGCCCATGGAAAGGAAAGGCAGGGGCGGGGTGTGTGTCTTTTTTTCGTGTGCCAGGCTCGATGCCTGGCCCACGGAAAGGAAAGGCAGTGGCTGGGGAGTGGGTGGTAGTATTTACTTCCTGCAGCCTGGCCTCGCTGGCTGGGCCATGGAAAGGCCAGCACAGCTTCTGGCAGCATTGGGGGTTTTTTCCCTGCAGCCTGGCCAGCGAGGCCGGGCCACGGGAACCGCAGTGGCAGTTTTTATTTTTATTTTTCGCACACCGGCTGTCTCACTGTTCTGCACGCTCATGGCATGCAGGATGCTGGGGCTTGTAGTTTGGCATGCGTGATTTTGGTTAGTGCCGTGGTTTTTTCCCCGTGGCTTATTTTTGATTGGCCGCAGCGCGTTTCTGAGCGTTCCTTTTGCTCGCGCCGCTCAGCCTGATTGGCTCTGGTATGGCGCGGCGCAAGGAATGTTGGGAATTGAAGTTCCCTTTTTTTGTTTGCGTCTGGGGGGCTCCTGCCCCACTGGCACAAATTCCAACCCGACAGTTACCTGCGAACCCCGTTCGGGCGAGTGCATGGAGGCTCGGACGGGACTAGTGGGGCCTGGCTAAACATCCTTTGTCACATTCCAATGGTTAATGCACCATTTTATAGGTATAGATGTTTAAATGTTAATTTAAATGTTCATTTTTCCCATCAAGCATTAGCTCTGGTTTGCCTGGGAGATGAAAGTATCTTGACTTCTTTCACTGGAAGTGGACCCATTCACAGTGGACAATAAAATTTATTACTAAAACAATTAAGTAATGAGTAGAACAGAGAGACAAGGTGTCTGGAGGAAGCAAATGGTGGCTGAATACACTTATAGCATGTGTTCAGTTTGGTTTGAGATACTTTATTTTATAATATACGGTATTTCTTCTAAAATAGAACATAATTAAGAAATGATAGCTTATGTTAATGTGAATACAAGGGGAAAGATATCATATGATCATCCATAGCAATTAGTTTTTTTCATTAAAATAGTTTTGCATTGCTAATTCTCCCTACCATACCTGTATTTGCATTCTGCCTCGTCCCTTTGGAGCTAGAAAAGTTCTCAACTTCTGTGGGTTCCACGCACATAATTGGCATCCTGTCCCTGACAGAACCACGGTTTGGGAGAATGCTCCTTTGAGCCTTGGTTCCGAAGGGACAGACATTGGGGCGCGAAGTAATAGGAGTTTAATTCACCGATCGCTGACCTTTAATGGTAATCTTGCCTCCGCAGAGACTCTGAGCTGAAGAGTCAATTTAGGCAGATGTTTACTCCTGATAGTGGTAGACAATGCATGTCCCCCTGGTAGTAAATTAGATAGATAAGGAACTTCCCCTGATGAAGTCACCCCTAATGAGTAACTTGTGTAATCTTAAAGTGCAGACTTGCAGCTTTCCTGTAATGGCTACGCGCAACGTATGCATGCGGTCGAGCTAGGCAGAGTATAAAGTTAAGTGCCTTCTGATCAATAAATGCTGGTCTTCGCTCCATCTTGCCTCGCATGTCTTACTTGACCAGTCTCCTCCAGGACCTTCTGGCCCACATCGGGCCACGATCCAACAAACTTCACATGTGAGAAGAGACCCATCTGCATAATTAGACCACTGTTTTCACATGACAAATGAGAACAGCAACAGGACAGGGCTTTAGTCTATACTAGCAGAGGTTGCCTGGCGTTGCTGGGCTGTTTTAAATTGTGTTGGAAGGTTAGATTGTGTTAATGTTTTTTAAAAATTGCTTAGTCTGTAATTTTAATTTTTAAAATATTTATTTATATAAAATTTTTTTGCCTTGGCTGTTATTAACTGTGATCTGCTTTTTTTGTTTTTTTTAGGATTAAAAAATATAATTTTTTATATAATTTTTTCAAATTGTTTTATGTAAGCGAATAATGTTTTAGTTTTTTGAATTTTTTAAATTAGTTGTACCGTAGGTAATAATTTTAATAATGTAAAAGTAAATGTTTTTTACATTCAATGTTTTTAAAATATGTTTAGATGTTTTGGGTTTTAATTTGAGTTAAAACTCAGCATAGGATTTTTAAAAGTTTCTATTGTATTTTATTGACATATGTTTGTGATTTGTATTAAAGTGTGTTTTAGTGTAATTTTTTTGACTTGTTTTTATTGGTGTGACGTTTTGTGTAAAATTGTGAATTTGTGTTATGTTTTTGATTTGTTTTTACTCTTGTGGCCTTTTGTTTGGGGTTGTTGTGTGTTTTTGAATTGTTTTTACTATTGTGGCCAGCAGGTGGTGCTGGTAGGGGTTATTGTATATTGACTGTTTTTTCTCTCCTGGCTTCTGGGTGGAGCTTCTTCTGGTAAATAGTCTTTTTCTTTATTCATTTCTTTTCCGGTCCTCATGGAGGTAGGACATATTTTGGTAAGTTTGCTTGTTTTCTTTCTTTTGTGTGTGTGTGTGGGTGTTGGAATTTGTATTTTTTGTCTGTTTCTTTTGTTTTTGATTGTGTTTTTGTTTACTTTGTATTTTTTTGGTGTTGTTTTTGTTTGTTTTTGTGTATTTTTGGATGTTTTTGACTGTTTTTTTAGTAATTTTTTTAAATTATTTTTTTATTTGGTGGTGGGGAGGGGGCGTGGTCGTTGGGGGTTAGGAAGGGTGGGCTAGGTGGTGGGGAGGGATGTGTGGTCGTTGGGGGTTAGGAAGGGTGGGCTAGGTGGTGGGGAGGGGGGCATGGTCATTGGGGTTAGGAAGGGTGGGCTAGGTGGTGGGGAGGGGGGCGTGGTAAGTGGGGGTTAGGAAGGGTGGGCTAGGTAGTGGAGAGGGGGGCATGGTCGGTGGGGGTTAGGAAGGGTGGGCTAGGTGGTGGGGAGGGGGGCTTTATTGTGTTATGGTGCTTTGATTGTGTGGAGTCATGAAAGTAGACTGGGGTTTTCCCCTTTAATATCAGTGGGTGGGGGGGTTGCGATCCCCCTCTCCGCTGGCTCCCCTGGGGTTGAGAGGTTTGGGGGGACAAAAGGGGTATGTCCCCCCAACCCTTCTGGACCCAGGAGACCAGGGAGAGTGGATTGATTCCCCCCTCCTTAAAAGAACTCCATTTTTAAAGAGAAGAAACCGCTTGGTTTTTTGGGGTGGGGTGGGGGTTGGATTCAATCCCCTCTCCCTGGTCTACTGGGTCCAGAAGGGTTGGGGGGACAGATCCCTTTTGTCCCCACAAACCTCCCAACCCCAGGTGAGCCAGCGGAGAGGGAGATCGCCACCCCCCACTTACTGATATTAAAGAGGAAACTCCGATCGGATTTTCCCTTTTAATATCAGGGGGTTGGGTTGGAATCGATCTCCTCCCTCGGGTCCCGTGGGTCCGTGAGGGTTGGGGGGGACAAAACGGGTATGTCCCCACAACCCTTCTAGACCCAGGAGACCAGGGAGAGTGGATTGATTCCTCCCTTCCTTAAAAAACCTCTGTTTTTAAAGAGAAGAAACCACTTGGTTTCTTCTCTTTAAAGACGGAGTTTTTTTAGGAGGGGGGGAATCAAACCCCTTTCCCTGGTCTCCTGGGTCCAGAAGGGTTGGGGGGACATACCCCTTTTGTCCCCCCAACCCTCACGGGAGCCAGCAGAGAGGGGGATCGCAAACCCCCACCTACTGATATTAAAGGGGAAACTCCAGTCGGAACCTTCAGGCGCCTTGGGTGAGGGAAAGAAGGGCAGTTGGTGTTTGCGTGGCTGTGAGGTGGTGAGTTGTTTTTAAAAAATTTTCGGGTGCCGGCTTCCTCAGCGTTCTGCGCGCTCATGTCACGCAGGACTCTGGGGCTTGTAGTTATGGGTTTGTGATTTGTGGTTGTGGTGCTTTTTTCCCTGCGGCTTGATTTTGATTGGCCGCGGTGCGTTTCTCAATGTTCTTTGTGGTCGTGCCTCTCAGCCTGATTGGCTGTGGCGTGGCGCAAAGAACGTTGGGAAATGAAGTTGTTTCCCTTTTTTCGCGTTTGTGGGGCTGTTGCCCCACTGCTGGTTTTCTCAACTCTTCGTTGACCTGCGGACCCAGTTCGCCCATGTGCACGAATGGTGGGTGCAGGTCATTAGGGCCAGGCTTAGGAACCTATAGCAAGTTCCAATGGTTAACCCTTGGTTTTATAGGTTAAGATTAGGGGTGCCCAAACATTTTGGGCTGTGGGCCGGTCAGGTGATTCAGCGGGCCAGTCACATGGTTCCTCCCACCGGAAGCAGAAGTAAAATGTGCCTTGAAATCTATTTTGCTACAGGATGAGTTAGATTTTAGGCTACCATTTTCTCTGCTTGAACTGGGGTGCCCAAAGTATGGCCCATGGGCCAGATCTAGCCCCTGACACCAATTAATCCAGCTCGCACCGCCCTAATCACTCCTGGAAGTGGAAGTAAAATGCGCCCATATGGGCATGTTTTACTTCCACCTCCAGGAGCAACAAGGGCAGTGCAGACTGTATGAATTGGCATTAGGGACCAGATCTGGTCTACAGGCCATACTATGGGCACCCCAGGTCTATATGATTTAGGTTTGCTTGGATACAAGCCAAATAGGAATGGGAAGAGGATGGAATTACATCTATAGTGGCAGATAATATTTTGTTATAGCTTTTTTAAAAAGCAGAATGAGATATCCTACCAGGGCAAATTAAACATTGTTCTGTGCAGGACAATGACAATAAAGATTTATCTATTTATCTATCTAAACATGTAATTTCTATTAATACTGGGTCTCTGCTTTGATAATTTTCCACAACATTGATGCTCTCTGAATACAATTTAATTTTCAGAATGTCTCATTTTTTCTCTGAAAAAACAATAGATATTTTCCTGCATTCAAACAAGCAGTCTTAGATAGAAGTTATCACTAGTTTTAAATAGACCCCTGAGCATGTTTCTCAAACAATTATAAGGAAAGAGCACCATTTGCAGTGCTTGTATTACATATTATTAAGTTGTCTCTGTTTTATTGCAGTGCTCAGTTGTGGCAAAACACAATAATCTATAACTGCAATAGCTCAAGGGGATTTTTTTAAGGCGTGAAAAAGTATGACTTTTCCATCAACCTGCATGCTAATTTAAATTGTTCTGCTCTCTGAGTTTTGGGTGTGCCAGCTCTTTATTATTTTTCTGGAGGAACTATTGAGAGAAAATATGAAATAATCTTATGCTTGAACTCCATTTGAGGGAGGATCAGTTGTTATATTACTCTTTAATATAGAAAGACATTGTAAAGTTTTTGCAAATATGCTAGGATTGTGTCACAAATGTTTCTTTTAAATATGCCCTCATGTGGTGAGACCTGGTATTTATCAAATGAAAGGACATCTTAGAACTAGAATTCACTGCCACATGATATCACATCTTAACAGCACATGGTATGGTAACAAAATGTTAAACCACTTGAACTGCTTGAGGCAAATTCTCCTCCTGTTAGTCGCAATTTTTGTGCATTAATTAGAGAAATCTCATCAGCATTGATTCTGTTCTGCCTCTGTATTGTGTTGTTTGATTTCTTCTTTCTCCTTGCTCATTTGTTTGCAGGTTTATCCTTTTTTATTTATTTATTTATTTATTTATTTATCACGCTTATATACCGCTAACTCAGGTACAACCCAACTCAGGGCGGTTTACATAGCGGACAGTAAATGGATAGTAAATACATAAAAAGACACATGATAAAACAAAGTTAAAAGTTAAAAAACCCACCCCTAAAAGGTGCGCAAGTACTGAAGGGACCTTGGGGGAAGGCACACTTCTCTAAACCAACCACCCAACGGTACCCCCATCCCCACCCACACCCCAAACTTGGCCCGCCAACCAGGTCTTTAGTTCCTTCCTAAAGGGCAACAACTCCATCTGGAGACGCAGTTCCACAGGCAGGAGGTTCCAAAGGGCCAGTGCGGACACGGAAAAGGCCCTCCTCCTTGTGCCAGAGAGGCGAGCCCCCCTGGCTGATGACACAATTAGAGAGTCCCTCCGGTCCACTCTGGTTGGATGGACAGACGTCCTTAGGGTGATGCGGTCTCTGAGATACCCTGGCCCACTACCATGTAGGGCTTTAAAGGTCAAAACCAGCACCTTGAATTGCACCTGGAGACAAACTGGTAACCAGTGCAGCCCCCAAAGCAGTGGTGAGGCATGGGCATGTCCACACCCCATCACCACCCGGGCTGCGGCATTCTGGACCAGCTGCAGCCTCCGAATGGTCATCAAGGGCAGCCCCATGTAGAGAGCATTACAGTAATCTAGTCTGGAGGTCACCAGAGCGTGAGTGACCATGAGCAACGAGTCCCAGTCCAGGAGCGGGCGCAACTGGCGAATCACCCGAAGTTGGGCGAAGGCCCTCCTGGCCACAGCTGCCACCTGTTCTTCTAGCAGCAGCCGCGAATCCAGGAGGACCCCCAAGTTGTGCACCGGGTTGGTCTGGGGCAAAACAGCCCCATCCAAAACCAAAGATGGTAGCTCCTGGGATAACACAGGACCCCCTATCCATAGCCACTCAGTCTTGCTAGGATTCAGCTATAGCCCATTTGCCCCTATCCAGACCCCAACAGCCTCCAGACAGCTGGAAAGGACTTTGACTGCATCACTGGGTCCCCATGGGCCGAGATGTACAGCTGTGTGTCATCCGCATACTGGTGGTACCGCACCCCGTGGGAACGGATGGTCTCACCCAGCGGCTTCATGTAGATGTTAAATAGGAGAGGAAAGAGTACCGAATTGTGAGGCACCCCATATTTTAGGGGCCTAGGACTCAACCTCTCACTCTCCAAACACACCGACTGGGTCCGGCCCCTCAGAAATTAGGAAAACCAGGACCACACCGTGCCCTGGATCCCTAATCCTCGGAGCTGTTCCAGAAGGATACCGTGGTCAATGGTATCGAAGGCCGCTGAGAGGTCAAGAAGAGCAAGGACAGACGGATGACCGCCATCCCGCTCTCACCAGAGATCATCCATCAGCGTGACCAATGCAGTCTCAGTACCATATCCAGGTCTGAATCCTGACTGGAATGGGTCCAGATATTCCGCTTCATCCAGTACCCCCTGCAGCTGACGTGCCACTGCCTTCTCCAGAACCTTCCCCAAAAAAGGAAGGTTGGAGACAGGTCTGTAGTTGGTTAGGATTGCTGGATCGAGGGATGGCTTCTTCAGGAGGGGGCGCACCAGAGCATGTTTCAGCAGTGCAGGAAACATCCCCTCTTGAAAAGACGCGTTAATTATAGTCCCGACCCAGCCACCTGTCACCGTCTTAGAGGCTTTTACCAGCCAGGCGGGACAGGGATCCAATGGACAATTAGTGGCACGGACCGCCGCAAGGAGCCAGTCCACTTCATCTGGGGCAAGTGGATCAAACCGATCCCAGGTAACACCACAAGACTGTGCACTGGCTCCCCCTGGACCCTCCCCGTCCACGCCAAGTTTGAACCCCGAGCGAATCCGATCAATTTTCTCCACCAGATGGTCAGCAAAGTCCTCAGCCAATCCCTGCCAACCAGGCACAGGCCCCGCCCTACCCAGGAGGGACATGGTCACCTGAAACAGGATGGCTGGGCGATTATCAGCGGAGGCAATAAGGGTGGTGAAGTATTGCCTCCTCACCACCCCCATCGCCACTAGGTTGGCCCTAATAGCGGCTCTAGTTAGTGTCCAATTAGAATCGCTCAAGGCGTCTCTTTGCCCGTTTGAGCTCCCGTAGTTCTTCAGTAAACCACGGGGATGACCTAGCTCCACAGGCTCTGAGAGGCCGTAGTGGAGCGATTACATCCAAGGCAGATGTCGTCGACCCATACCACAGGTCAACAGGTGCCTCAGGTGAATCATGTCGCCAATCCAGAGGAAATTCCCCCAGTTCCGTCTGGAATCCATCCGGATCCATCAGTTGCCGTTATAAATTTTTGTAGGCTTTTACCCCCAACATGTATGTCCAAAATTCTTAGAACTTATGCAATTGGGGATTGTCAATCATACAAAGACTGGGATGAGGAGAAGAGCCTTCTCAGTCATGGCAATAATAATAATAATAATAATAATAATAATAATAATAATAATAATAATAATAATAATAATAATAATAATAATAATAATAACGACGCCGACGACGACAACGATCATCATCATCAAAGCCTCTCTCCATTGGTTTAATCTCCTTTGTAGAACCAATCAAACACAGGTTGTGAAATCAATTGTATGATATGGTAGGTAAAGGTCTCCCTGGCTAGTGATGTCCGACTCTAGCCAAAGAGCCAGTGCTGTCTGCATCTAAAGATATCTCCATGGTCATGTGGCAGACGTGACTAGATGTCAACACATGGAATGCTATTACTGTTCCTGCCGAAGTGGTACCTATTTATCTGCTTGCATTTTCTTACTTTGGAACTGCTAGGTTGCCAGAAGCTGGGACAGACAATGGGTGCTTACTCCATCACACAGTACTCGGGTCTTGAACTGCTGACCTGCCAAACGTCTGGTTGTCAAGCTCAGCGTCTTAACCACTAAGCCACCGTGGCCCTTGATGTAGTCATTTATCATGATATGGTACATGACTACAAAAGGACAGCATATTAGGGAGAGGAAATTCAGTGTGATTTCCCTTGCATACATGATTTTGACCTATGAGTTTTTGAATCTCTGAAACATGTATGTATTTTTCTTTAATTTTTTCTCATGGACATTTCCCAACATTTGCCTTCACTCTCTCTTTCTCTCACACACACTCTATGTATGAGTTTTCACTGAAAAGTATCACACACCATGCAGTTACATGAATTTGTGAGGAAAGATGCTCGTCTTCCATTCGCTGAGTTTAGGAGAAGCAAGATGAATATTTTCAGAGGTGAATGCAAACACAACACATCTTCTCCCCACCATCTCTAATGAAATATTTAAGAGTCTTCATCTGAACTGAGACTGCACCTGATTTATCCTTCTTTCTTACAAATCTGTAAAGCCACTTAGCTTTTTGTGCCAGAAACTATTATTATCTCTCTGCTGCAAAGCCAAGCAAGTTTGAGGCACTGGAGAACTTGACATGAGAAAGAATAAAAGCTAGTCACAATTATTGGAAAACAAACTGTTATTTTATGGAACCTCCAAGCACTGGTGGTTTTTGAAATGCCTGGAAGTGAACCAAGCACATTGAAACATTGACTTGTATTTCATGCTTTTATGAGTTGTAAAGCAGTGTATGTGATTCTTCTCTTGACAACATTCTTTAATTTATTTGTTTTCAGAGCAGATTTTTTTTTAAAAAGTGAATGCTTTTTTTTAGGAGCATGGCAGAAACAGTTTGTTTATTGTTTTCTAGAGATATTGCATCTGCAACTGTTCCTAACCAGAAGCTATTCAGAAAAAGGAGAAGAGAAACAAAGATGGATCAAATCTTTTAGATTTCAGCAATGATGAAATAATTCCAACGAGGAAGGACTATGAAGATATAAAAGGCTCAGTTGTTGTTAAAATGTAATGCAACAAAATCAGTTGCGTTTTGAAAACAATTTAGAACTAGAAGATATGATAACTATCAGTCTTTCATTTCCAGTAATATAACTCTCCACGAGACAGAAGAGGGTTTACAATGTAATTTATTCCAGGTTTGACACATCAAAGGCAAACATTTCAAAATTGTATAATCTTAAAAGGTGGAGAATATCATTTGAAACAGGATACAATGAATTCTGCAAATTTTGCTACATTCTAATCAAAACCAACCTGAATGGGAATATTTCTACTAGGGACTGATCAAGTCAGACAATTCATCTTCTCTATTTAAAATATTCCAAAATTAAGTACTGTGTATAAACAAATATAAGCCGATCCAATGGTGGCGCTGCAGGTGAAGTGGGTGGGCAGATCAATTGCACTGAGGCAGGAAGTGTTGCTCTAGTCTAGCCTCCTGCTCCTCCTGCAAGGAAGAAGTATGGCTTCCTCCTCCATCTTGGGCAGAGCAGAGACAAAGGCAGAAGGTACCAGTAAGTGAAATCCTTTCTTTTTCCACACCAGTTTGGAAGGGAGACACAATTGTAATGTAGAGCTTTCTTCATCTATGGTTTTCCATAGGAATTAATTGAAAACAAACTTCAGAATAGGAAAACTTGATTTTTAATGTATTCTAATGGGAAATCGTGATTTGCGCCCTCTTGTGGACAGTTGTGTAATTGCACCTCAGATTATTTCCTGGTAGAAGTCCCTAAATTTACTTTTAAAGTACTGAGAAAACCTCATATTTTTAGACCCTCATGGTTGTTGACCCATGTATGTCGAGTCTCCTTTTTGGACCTCATTTTTGGGGCTAAAAAACTCCATAAATCTTTGATAAAAATTGATAGAACTGAAGTTTTTACCAACCCTTAGGAGAATAGTGAATCAGTTACTTTTGCATTTGCTCAAATTATCAGGGCAGAAGCATTTTGAAAATTGGATCAAAACCTGAACTGAGAATTCTAATCCATACGTAAAGATGTTCCAAAGGTGAACAGCCAGTCAGTGATGATTCAAAACAATGACAAAAGGGAGGGGGACAGAAAGAGCAAAGATGGGACCAGGTTATGGCAGTACTTCTCCTCCTACAGAGAACATCTGATAGCATTGATGTTCTTTAACAGATGCCCTAGGATGCAAACATTGGCACTTAACACCTGCAGCACCTGGTGGAAATATTTTTTCCCTATCAGTAGAAGCTATGAAGTCATGAAAACATTGAGCTTTAGTAACACAGTAGTTAATAGCCTCTGATTCCATCTTAGACTGAATTAAGAAGTATGGCTGGAGTTTAGATAGACAAACTATGAGTAGCACAGCTCCCCACTCCACAGGCTTTGGAGTATCACCAGATTTGCTTACCTGACTCTGGAGACTCAGTAATCTCACTAGAGTTTTTAGTTTGATTTGGGAGAATTTTTAATTGTGTAAGACAGGGGTTTTCAACCTATGGCCCATGGCGCCATTTCATGTGGCCCATCGCCCTCACTCCTGCCACCACTGCCACCAGAAGTGGTGAAAACAGCCAAAAATGTGCTGTAAATGCACCCACGGCTGTCGTAAATGCATTTATGACTGCTGTGGACACGTTTTATGGTAGTGTTTATGGCGCGGGGGGGCATCATGTATCCAGCCCACTCAGCTGTCTGAGGGGGCATGGCCTGGCCTATGGCACAAAAAACATTGAGAAGCCTTGGTCTAAGACTTGAAACTGTATTGACCGGGACCTGAAGAAGCATGCTTTGTTCATGGTGGCAAGCAGCTCTTTCCTCAGTGACTTCCATCCTGCTAACACCTTCTTTTGGTGGTTTCCTCAACCCTCTAGAACTGCTGTGCAAGATAAAACATTCAATTGACAGTTAATCAGACTAGTAGCTGTATGAATGAACTGAAATACTGAAATTACTTTCTGACTATTATGCTATCTGTATGAGTTTCGTTTCCACAGAGAAGAGTGATTGTTTAAGCTTAGAGCAAGGCCTGACTTATCTTAGAGCAACACTGCAGGAGCTGAGTTGAACATAGAGATGTAAATCTTGGCTCAATTTGTTCTTATATGATAAATGGGAAAATGGATTTTTTTCCTGCTTTGTTGCAATCCAGCAGGTCAGAGAGGAGGTATTTCGGGGAAAATATTTTCAGAAGTGTCTTTTGAACATTTTTAGTTAACCTTTAGTATTTTTTTGAAAGTGATAATTATTGACTTGCTGGAAATGTAATAGCATTGGCCAGATTGTATAGTCCTTGTGATGCATTTTTTTGCGTAAGTTTGTGTGTACATGCATGTGTGTGTGTGCATTTGCATGTACTTGCCTTCAGTAAGGGAAAGGACCCATTTGTGTACAGACAAGAGCTTTGCACAAAATATATGCTCTCAAATTGCAGAAACCATCCCCACTCTGTTTTAAAAGTGGGGTTGAAGAAACCTCAAGATGTCTCACATTTCCAACACAACCATTATTGCAACAGCAAGATGTCCTCTCATCCCAAGGCAAATAGAAATAACCAGTCAGTGCGTACCAGTGTGCTGCCTAAGAAAATAAATGCAGGATTTTATAGAGTCATGATTTATTAGTTCATGCAGTGCATAATTTGTTTAAAGTGTCCCATCTTTATTAATATTCTAGCCTAAAAAGTGTTGGAATAATAGCAATCTTGCTTGTGTTAGCGCTGGTTATCAATGGGAAGCCTAATGTTATTGTGGTGTGTGGTTTTTTTTGGCCACAAACGTGATTGCTGAAGTTTTTCCCCATCTTCATTTCAGTGAGTCCACTGATTCCTGAGGATTTGTCGATAAAATGTAGTGTTGTCTGCATATAGATTTATACTGAACTATATTAGTGCCTCTAATGCTCTACATATATCTGATCATTACAACAAGAGCTCCTTTGCTTACTACAAGTAATGTACCAGATAAAATGATATCTTTAACATGTACCATAAATATTAAACACATTTCTTAGAGTCTTAATTAGTTCAGCTTCATGAGCTGAATAGGTTAATAATTTTTCAAATTCTTTTCATGAGTCATCTTGTAGACTGATATACTAAAAAATGCACCTATTCATATATTCATGCATACATGAAGGTAGGGCCGGCCACAATATTGCTGTTATGTCATTCAGTTCATCAGTTTTGCTTAAATCAGAGAAATTTAGGAAATGGGAAGAGGTGGAATCCCAAAAATAATTTTATTTCAGATATACATTTATCCATTACAACATTTTGTAATCCTAGCAGTTGGAGATTTAATTTCATCTCTTTATACCAGGGGTTCCCAATCTTTTCAAGACAGGGGCCGGGTCATGCAGTCAGCTTGGAGGGCTGGACAGCCGTTTTGCACTGTCTGCACCATGGTGGTGGCCATTTTGTCCCAACAGCTTCAAAGGGGAGACCATTTTGTTTCTCAAATGCCCTTGGAGGGGTGGGGGACATGAAATGGCACTGTGGGCCAGATCTGGCCTGCAGGCTTTAGGTTGGGAATCCCTGCTTTATATTTTTAAAAATAGAAACCACAATTATTCACTGGTGAGTAGGTGGTCAGCAAATAATCATGCCATGCATACATTAAACACAAAGGAAGAATTACACAAAGTGGATTTGAAATTAGAGGTAATTTTATCATTAAGATACACATGTCTGTACATAAAGAATGTGTATAACTTACTAAGGACAATTTTACTTAGGAGATGGTCCCAGTTTACCATAGCGCTGAGCAGAAGCCATTCCATATAAGTGAGTGCAGATGAGTAGAAGAGAATCAATATATACTTCACCATCTTTGGTGCAACATTGGGTTTTACCAACTATTATGTAGCTATCAGCCATTTCCTCAAGCTATCTTACCTGTTTCTCTCTCAGCTGGTTATAGTGAGAATAGTAATTTTAAGAACTGATGACTAACCTTGTTTTTGCCTCATCTTGACCCATCCCTTTTTCCTTATGCATCACATATTTTATGTTGTAAACCTCAGGTTATGTGGATTATCTTATATTAATATTTGCAAAATCCTTTAGGACTCTTCTGGTTTAAGAGTAATAAATCAGCAAACAAACAAATCTGCACCAAGGGCCCTTCTGATTTCTATATTTCAGAATACTCATGAAAGAAAACTTGTTTGATTACTAGTTTTGAAATGTATATCAACACCTAATTTATAAACAATGGAGCTCTCTACATGGGCATATGGTCTGCTTTTCTGGGCAGATTGGGGTGGGTTGGTCTGATTGTGTGTTCACATTGAATGAGCCAATCCATCTCAACCTGCCCCATTTTTGGTACAACTAAATTGCCTCACTGTATTTTATCCTGAACCCAGCAAATGTTAATGCTGGGGATGGGATAAAATGGAGAACAGCAGTAGCTGTAATTTGGGAAGGACTTCTGTTGCTGATAAAATCCAACATGCTCCATTGGAGAAGCAAAATGCAGTCTGAACATGGGGATTACTCCAAATAGCATTTGTTCCTCCCCTTCTCAACCTCAAGCAGTTTTTTAAAAGCCACACTATCCTGGTTTGCAAGGGCTAATGTTGACACAGGCTCAATGATACTTTACTATTGTCAAATCACAGACTACTTCATCATCTTTCTAACCCATTCCAGAGTTTTTGTGTATATCATGAACCAACAAAGCAAGGCATAATGGAGCAGGAGGGGGAAAATAGACACTCCCCTGCTCTTTACTATCTAATACCAAATAGCTAAAACTCACCAAAGCATCCTCCATTGGATCCCTTAGGCAAGATGAAAAAGGAAGGAACATGTGATGGTCTGCCTAGCCAGTGGGTGACGTGATATCTAAATGGACTTGATTTTTCAGGTCCATTTGCATGTGTGAAATGTCATCATGGAGACATCTGCCAATACATGGACTGCTCTCTGAATAACGACTCCTATATGTAGTTATACAAGGTATCAAATAGCTAAACACCATGAGTAGCTTATGTTCCATTGATTTCAGTGAGTCTGCTCCCAGTATAACTATGTCTGAATCCACCCCATACCACCCCATAGCATTGTGGTGTTGTTGTGTATGGAATAATATGGAATGTAACTGCTACGCGGTGCCTTTAAGTTAAATGTAACCAGTTCTACAGGAAATGTATACTTAAGCCATTTGTATAGAAACATTGTATCCAGCTGCTATTGGGATGCAAGCTTACTACCAGAGATGGGAGTAGCGAGCATTCAACTCACATGGTACAAATTCCCCAATCATGCACAGCCGCGGGAAACCTTCCTGCCACGGACACACCTGGATAAGAAGGGCGAGACTCCGGATGACGTCACACCGACAGTAGCCAATAGGCTACCGTGCAACCAGATTCAAATGTAGAGTGACTGTATAAAAAGAGTTGTATTGCCACCATTACCTTGTGTTCGAACTATACCTCATGCAATCAAGATGTATTAGCCAGAATACGGCTGCTTCTATCGTTTGCTTCCCTGAACACCAAAGGTGGCATCCAGGTATTTCCATTTCAACTATTCTTCCACTTTTGTAGGTTTCAGGGAAGTGAAAAGTTTTGAAAATGGATTGAGATTTGTGCTTTTGCAGATACTTAGCTTGTTCATTCTCTGGACTGCATGAAAAACAAGTCTTCAAAAACATACTTTGTGGGAAACTAGTTTCCCACCCTAGTCGAAAGAAATATACTATAGCTGGTCTATGTAGTGATTCAAAACATCAATATTTAAGGTTGCACATATATCCTGGATAACATTTCCCCTGAACAGACTGGAATTTGAATCACCCTTGTTTCAAGAATTCTGCCTTGAATCTTAATTCGCCTTTCTACCTCAAATGCATTTCACCTACCCTTTTCTTCTTTAAAAAGAGGTGGATTTCTGCTTCCATTCTTGAATTAGTATCAGTCTAATTCAATTAGCTTTTCATTTGCTTCTTTGTACTTTACAGTTTTTCTGGATTTCCATACCCTTTTTATATCCAGTGTATTGTGCCCCTTCTTTCACTCTTTTTTGCTTCTCTATGTAAACCTATTTGAGGATTTTCCAAAACACATCAAGCTGCAATCTGAGGTCAGATAAATAAAACTCATATCTTGGACCATTATCATCTTTAGTAAGAATTGTAACTTGAATGATGGCTTCCGGATTAATGTTTGATTTCTGAAATTGAACCTGACTTTGAGAAATAATGCTACATCAAGAAACCAGGATTGCCATAACCATCATGTAATTTTTTTTTGCACTTTCCTTGCAACCTAGCAGTTAAAAAGCAAGAAATTGCAAGTAGATGAATAAGTACCACTTCGGCAGGAAAGGTAACAACATTCCATGTTTAGTCATGCCTGTTACATAACCACAGACATGTCTGCAGAAACAGACAGCACTATAAATAGAAATGAGCCTCCTAGAATCCTACATGACTGGCTTCTGAGCAAGGGAGGCTTTTTAATAGCTTTTGTACATATTTCTCCCATTCATAAATGCTGGAATTCCTCTTCTGAATTCCTCTTCTATTGGCACTAAGACCTTTAAGCTAAAATATCCTGGTATTTTTGGCTCCACCCATTTGCCTTGGAATTACTCCCACCAATGGAATGTTTGCAGATTGAAGCAAACTGCAGAAGTTGTGGAAAATGGGCATACTGGTATAGATGGGGGGAAACTGGTTACAGCTGAACCCAGGCAAGACTGAGTGGCTGTGGGTTCGGGGTCCCACATTATCCCAGGAGCTGCCATCCATGGTGTTGGATGGGGCTAATCTACCCCAGACAGGCCCAGTGCGTAACTTGGGGCTCCTCCTGGACACACGTCTGCTGCTAGAAGAGCCAGGAGGGCCTTTGCACAATTGCGTGTAATTCGCTAGTTGCACCCGCTCCTGGATAGGGATTCCTTGCTCATGGTCACACATGCTCTAGTTACTTCCAGACTTGATTACTCTAATGCGCTCTACATGGGGCTGCCCTTGATGACCATTCGGAGGCTGCAGCTGGTCCAGAATGTGGCGGCCCGGGTAGTGATGGGGTGTGGGCATTATGTCCGTGCCTCGCCTCTGCTTAAGGAGGTGTACTGGTTACCATTTTGTCTCTGGGTGCAATTCAAGGTGCTGGTTTTGACCTTCATGGTAGTGGGCCAGGTTACCTAAGAGACCGCATCGCCCCAAGAGAGACTGCCCGACCCATAAGGGCAGACAGGAGGGGCTCCCTCAGTGTTCCATCGGCTAGAGGGGCACGCCACTCTAGCACTAGGAGAAGGGCCTTCTCTGTGTCCGCCCCAACCCTATGGAACCTCTTGCCAGCAGATCTGTGGCTACAGACAGAACTGCTGCCCTTTAGGAAAGGATTGAAAACCTGGCTGGCAGGGCAAATATTGGGGACCGACGGGGTGGTTGCTCCTCCTCGTTGGCTCTATTAGTGGATTGGCCCCTCTACTGATGGGTGGGGGAGGGAGGGGTATTTTAATTGGGGATGTTTTTATAGAGTTTTTAATGTATTTTTATTGTTTTAATTTGGATCTTTAGGGGTGTATGTATAGTGTTTGTGTGTTGTGAGCTGCCCTGGGTTGCCTTAGAGCAAGTGGGTGGAATATAAGTTTAAGAAATAAATAAATAAATAAATAAATAAATAAATAAATAAATAAATATAGCATGCTGGAATGCATACATGGAACATTTTACATTCTGGAATGTGTACATGGAACTCTGGATCACTGCAAGTCAGTAAGATGCAACAAAATTAAGTGCTTACAGTCCTATATAGGTTTTTTAAAATCCATACTGAGCTAAAATCTAACATTTCCATTATGTGCAGCGACTAGCTTTTTTATTTTTCCAGATTATATTTGTCAAAGTGCAATATATTAAGAAGGCACTGAATGCCTGGTGTTTTGAAGGAATCCAGATGTAATGTGGAACTTATTTAATAAAGCATAATATTTTAAGAACAAGTGTGTGAGGTTCATCTCCTACCTGAATATAAGTACAGTGGTACCTCGGTTTACTAACGCCTCGATTAACGTAATTTACCAATGAAAATTCACTGAAAATCATGTCTAAGTTTATGAATGAAAATCCATTGAAAATAGTGCCTCGGTTTATGATATGGTTTTCAATACGTGTTTCGGTTTATGAATTTTTTGCAATACAAAACAGCCCGGAGAATGCATTAAATTCGTAAACCAAGATACCACTGTAATTACTTCCCAATTTTGTTTCTCTGAAAGCATGAGACCCAATAACTCCAACCCTCAGCCTATTCAGGGTCCTCCAAGTACATAGGGTAGGTTGAGTTCCTCAACTATATCCACCTTTAATGTTTTTCCTTGCCCAGTGAGCTCCTTTTTCCATCTTCTAAATTGGTTTTGCTCTTATGAAACCTCAAGGATGTTTGTTCTTGACATAAAGTTCTTTCTGAATCTGAGCTGGTGGACTTGAGGCTCATATCTGTTTAGAGGGCATCAAAGGTCATTCTCTTGCTTAGTTCTCTCAGCATCTGCTGCTACTTCTCTGATCTTAGGTGAAGCAATACCAACAAGAGGGTATATTTTTGCAACAAGTGTAGGTTTGAGGCATCCTGTCACTATGCACATGGCTTCGTTAACAGCGATGTCAACTTGGTTTGCATGTGTGGATGTGCTCCATATTGGGGCAGAATACTATGCTGCCGAGATTCTAAGGGCCAAAGCTGATGTATACAGTGTGGATGGTTGAGTCCCCGTTTATAGTTTGTGAGTTTCCTGATGATGTTGTTTCTTGTACTAAATTTGGCTTTGGTATTCAAGCAGTGCTGCTTAAAAGAGAATATCCTGTCAACAGAGATGAGAACTGAGCCCTAGAGTTGGATACGACTGGCTTTCAAGCAAGGGTGACCTTTATCTTTACTTTACCACCCCATAGCACTTAGTGTATTCTCTGGGCAGTTCACAAGTTAATTAGCACTTTGCCCCCAACATGCTGGGTCCTCATTTGACTGACCTGGGAAGGATGTTTACTCTCAGATATGTTTGCAGACTAACACAGCTACCACTTCAAACATTTAAATGTTGTTGCATTTTTTGTTTTAAAATGCCCACCCAGTCACATGGCCACACCCACCCAGTCACATGGCCACACCCACCCAGTCATATGGCCACATGGCCACACCCACAGAGTAGATAGTACAAAATTATGAATCCCATCACTGGTCTGGTTATATCCCCAAGTCTCAGTATGACAATTAAAATCTCCAATAACAAAATGTATTTGGTCTTAGGTAAAATTGTTTGGTTCATTAAAATTAAAATTTCTTTCTGGCGGCTTATAGACAGAGGTAACAAAATTGTGGGATTCTGATGGTGAGAATTTCAAGGTTGTTTGTTTCCATCAGTGAAGCTGAAATTATAGTGAGGGCAGGTGTAACAAAAATTGCAGTCCCATACTGGTCATGTGATCTCTCAGTCACTAGTACCATTCCAACCACTTCAGGTCTGTACCTTACTGTCCCCTGATGTGTTTCTTGGACCAGAAGTATGTCATATTTGTATTCACTGCACGTCCCCCAGTAGATTGCTCTTTTTACTGGAAAGTCCCTCTATATTTATTAAGATCATTATTAACGTTGGTCTTGACAAAGCCCTTTCTGATGGATTAATTCTTCAGTTCCTTTGGTTTGATCTAGTATTAGAAATATTAACCAGCAAGGTTGCCATCCAGGGTACACCCAATTGTATCCACAATCTTTGTGGAGGCTCTTTCTGTGTACCTGACACTGAGTGAAAGTGTCACTGCATCACATGCTCTAGATTTATTCTTACTGGTTCTCCCCATCTCTCTGGCTTCCTTTTCCAAATTGTAACATCCTAATGATTTCATTAATCACAGATTTGAAATACGGACTACAGATTGAATTTTAATTAGCAGTACCCCATGTGGAAGCTGTTTACTTGTAAAGTTGCCATCAACACTAACTTAGATATATATCTCTTGTATCGAGTAATGCATTTAAGCCAATTTAGTTCCCAGAAAAATAACTACCTAGTTTAATAATTGGTGAGAGACCTTTGAAAGAGAGACCTTGGTTGTTGTTGTTGTTGTTGTTTAAAAAAACCCTCAGCATTCTATTAAACACAAGCCATTTTCATGCATTGTAGCTCCGGAGTTTGCACACAAGCTTAGTGGGAGTACCTACCCAGGGTTGTGTCTTTTGTTTTCACTTTGTTTACACAAGCAGCAACACGTCTGAAGATAAAGGTCTTGTTTGTGTGTAAACTACATATGAGCAAGATTCCTGGACAATATGGATTCTTCCCCACCTATACACACAAAAAGGATTTTCCCCTTCAAATTCCTTACCACTTACAGGATCAAAGTGATAAGCGAGGGAGAGGCTGCTGTGTCCTGTTAGCATGTCCCACAAACACAGAATTTACACCTGAAAGCTACTATATAATGTATAGCTTGTTTATGTACGTTGCTTCTTTATTTCACCCATTAGTCAAGAGTCCAGAAAAGTATTACCTGAAAATAATTTATTTTTAAAAGAAAAACAATTAAATAAAGTTTAAACCATTTTAAAAGAAAAATATGCAGTTAAAAATATTGAAGGTATATATAGCTAACTATGGAATACTCAAATGCAGTTATCATGCAAACTCACCAACTTTGCTTAAGATCTCAATTATTGCTGTCTGTAGTAATGTTTTCTCTAGGTACATCAATGTGTTAAAGGATCAAAAGGTAGCTCATTGTCTTTGACTTTGTACTGGCATAACTGAAATGCTTTTTTACAGGGGGGAAATCTCAAAAGGCTGTTACACTCACATAGCTACAATGCAGCCTAACATCCAACAGAAGAGAAACAACAAGAAAAATATTTACACTTATTTTCTAACCCTTTTTCATGATGGAATTCAAAGGAGGAATATCCCTACAGTATGTTGGGATAACAGCACTCTTGCATGCACTAACACTGGTATTAGTGGGAGGGGGCTATACAGCCTAAGGCAGGGGTGCCCAAACTACGGCCTGTGGGCTGGATATGATCTATGACACTATTTCATCAGGCCTGATGCACTGCCGCTCCCAGAAGTGGATGGGGGACATGCCTGCCATTGCTCATGTGCATCTGGAACCACTTCTGGGATTGGTGCAGACATGTTTGTGCATGCGCAGAACATCCAGAACCACACCCGGAAATGTCTTCGGATGTCCCTGCGCATGCACAAATGTGTCCATGCCACTCCTGAAAGTGGTTTTGGATGTCCCAACACATGCACAAACATGTCTGGTTCCGGACATGCACGTGCAAATGCGCCTGCTTCCAGGGGCATGGTCAGGCCTTCTCAGCTGTTCTGGAGGTGTGGTCACCTCCTGGCCCAAAAAGTTTGGACACCCCTCACCCAAGGTGATTGTCCTTTGCCACAAAGGTGATTGGTAAAGTACCCACCTCTGGTACTTGAGGCAAACTAATGACTCCTTCCTGTTTGCTTTTGGTTCAATTGAAAGTCTAATCTTCTTCTCTGATCTCCAACTAAGCAACAAATGTAGCACTCTCCATTTTTCTCCAGTTTTCTTTTTTCCCCCTTTGACTTTAATTACAGGTGATAACTGTAAGAACAACTTTTTCTACTTTAAAACTTTCTAGAGTGATTTTATCATGCAAAGTATTAGTTTGTGTGCAATTAACAAACAAAAGAGGCATTGCTAAGACTGAGTTGATCTCTGCATGTTTCTTTACTTTTTTGGTTTTTCTACCTCATATTTTGTTAATTAAGAGTAACCAAGATTCTGCAACACAGTACATGAGTGATTTTCCATCAAGCTATTATTAAGACCAGTTATCTGCTTACCATCAATAAGTTTTCAGAATTTAGTGGATTCATATCTTTGCATATGTACATAACCAGCATTTGACATATTTACATTGTTAAGTCCCCATTTCTTTTAATTCCAATGCAGGCAGTTTTTAATGTGGATAGTCTTTTAATGATAAATGGGATAGGTGGGTGGGTATGTTGGGTTTTTAATGGCTCAACTGTTTATTATGGTGTGAGCCGGCCAGAGTCGGGTTTACCTGACTGGGCGGCACAAAAATTTGAATTTAAATAAATAAATAAATAAATAAATAAATAAATAAATAAATAAATAAAAATTGTTGATGCCTTTAACAGCTATTTGGCATAGGGATCTTTTCTATCCATGGATTCTTTATTATCTGTACATTGATTTTACAGTATTTGTTAGAATATATTGTGGCAACCTGAATGCACAAGAGGACTGTATATGCATCTAAACCACAGTTGGGTCTGGACTGGGTGGAATATCTACTCAGAACCTTGAACAAGCCTAATTCTGGGGGAAAACCATTTCTGGCATGATTTTAAATACTGAACTTCTTATGCTTCTTAATCAGCTTAATTTTGAGAGTGTCAACAAGCATGTGGATAAGGGGGATCCAGTTGACATTGTTTATCTGGACTTTCAGAAGGCTTTTGACAAGGTCCCACACCAAAGGCTCTTGAATAAACTTACCAGTCATGGAATAAAGGGACAGGTCTTGTCCTGGATCAGCAACTGGCTAAGGGACAGGAAACAGAGGGTAGCACTCAATGGACACTTCTCCAAGTGGAGGGAAGTAAAGAGTGGGGTCCCCCAAGGTTCAGTACTGGGACCCCTGCTTTTCAACCTCTTCATAAATGATCTAGAGGTAGGAGTAAAAAGCAAGGTAGCCAAATTTGCTGACGACACTAAATTATACAGGGTAGTGAAAACTGTGAGAGATTGTGAGGAGCTCCAGAGGGATCTCTCGACACTGGGGGAGTGGGCAAAACAGTGGCAAATGAGTTTCAACATTAGTAAGTGCAGAGTGATGCATGTTGGGGCAAAGAACCCCAATTACATTTATAAACTGATGGGGTCTGAACTCTCTGCGACAAACCAGGAAAGGGACCTTGGTGTCCTGGTGGACAACTCAATGAAGGTGTCAACCCAGTGTGCCTCAGCAGTGAAAAAAGCAAACTCAATGCTAGGGATCATTAGGAAGGGTATAAAAATAAGTCAGCAAGTGTCATTTTGCCTCTTTATAAATCTATGGTGAGGCCCCACCTGGAATACTGTGTATAGTTCTGGTCGCCATACCTCCAGAAGGATATTATGGAGCTGGAAAAAGTGCAGAGGAGGGCAACCAGAATGATTAGGGGACTGGAACACCTTCCTTACCATCTGAGGCTGCAACGGTTGGGCCTCTTCACTCTTGAACGACAACGTCTAAGAGGTGACCTGATTGAAGTTTATAAAATCATGCACGGTGTGGACAAAATAGATAAGGAAAAACTGTTTTCCCTATCGCATAACACTAGAACTAGGGGACACTCCATGAAACTTTTGGGTACTAGTTCTCAAACAAATAAGAGAAAGTACTTTTTCACCCAGAGGATTACTGGTCTATGGAACTCCCTGCCAGAAGAAGTGGTGACAGCTGTCAGTCTTGACAGCTTTAAGAAAGGATTAGACAAGTTCATGGAGGACAAGAATATCAATGGCTATAATTATGGATACTTAAGGACAACCTCCGGGTTGGAGAGATAGGCAGGATATCTCTCAATATCATTTCCAGGGAATCCTAAGCAGGCATCTGCTTGGGAATAATACCCTGAAGGAAATGGTGAGCCACTGTGTGAGACAGAATGCTAGACTGGATGGGCTGTGGCCTGTTCCAGCAAGGCTGTTCTTATGTTCTTATGTTCAGCTAACAAGGTAATAGTTTCATTAGCTCTGATTCAATTTTTCAGCTAATTTTATTTGTTTATGCTTGTGCTCCTTCCCCCATTTCTAAATGGAAAAAAGAGTACAGTACAAACATGAATTAAACATATGCTTTTTTTTACTCTAAAGGTAAAAAAATCTTAAAGTTATTTTTTCTGTTTAACGGCATGAAGTGAAATTATTCCAAATTATGGTTGCTTTGATTTTTAAAAAATAAATAAAAAGAACATTGACTTCCAGTTACTGCTTGAATGACATAGGCTCTGCATAATTTAAATACCAAACTGCATTCATAAGGGTCGGCTAAAGAGTCTGTGCTCTGAAACTAGCAAAATCTATTAAGGCAAAAGGATGACAGTTGCTTAGACATATTATCTCAGAGCTTTGTACTGTACTTCAAATTGTCTGTGATCCCTAGAGCCATCTCAAACTGAAAGAACATGAACTAATATAATTAGGTTAGAGATCACTCCTTCATTGGCAAGTGAACTGCAGAGTGAAAAATGAGATATTGCAGTTGAGGGCATTTGATTTTCAGCACGGATAACATCAGGCTGAGACCTCCGCAGTTCCCAAATCCTGTGTGCCACAGGACTAAAAATCTGAAGACTATCTAGAAAGCCAACCTTGCAAAAATAACATTTTCAATCAATCAATCAATCAATTTTTAATTTATATACCACTCTATCTCAGCCCAACGGGCGACTATAACTCCATGCTGGCTGGGGTTGTACTCCCTGAAAATAGTTTCCCAAAGCTGTTAGAGAAGCAGGTTGTAATTTCACTTGGCCAAACTTAGCCAGTCATCATATAGTGAGCCAGCATTGAACTTCCTCCTTCACCCACCCCCCTTTTCTGTGGAGACTGAACTTGTATTGATTAAGTGAAGGGACAGAAAGTCAAGTAATTTCATTAGGTACAAATGGTTCCATTTAATTGAAGCATGCAGGAATGCAGATACTTGGCTGATTAGCTGCCTTGAGACAGCTGAAGGTTTTATCTGGCCAAGCAAGATGGGAAATCAAGGATTTCTCAAAGTTCATTTTGTTTAAAAATAATTGCCTGTCATGCTCAGTTTGGAATGTGCAACAAGCTATTCAGTGGGTTGCAGGGTGTCTGGTCTACAGAACCATCCTGGTAGTTGAGAAGTTTTAGGACCACAACACTATAGAATTTCTATTTTGTATTCATATTCAGTTCAAACAGAAGTTTCAGCGCATACATTGAATTCCTACATGTGACAGTTTTCTCATTCACTGTAAAACCGTGCAATTTAGGTAATTAATTAATTAATTAATCAAATTATGAAAGAATAGTCCTTGGCGCCCACCTTCTTTTGTAGCATTAACCAGATCTGGAAATGCTTAGCTTCCACTTGTTGCCACAGTATCTTATTACAGAAGTAAATCTTTGCTTGTCTCATTCTTTCTTGTAAAGATGAAGAGCCACAAATCAATTCTCCTCACCCTGTGAACAGGTGAGCCATTTTGTGCCACTCTCACCAAGAGAGAGATAGAAAACTATTTTTGCAGGGAAAAAGCAAAATTGTGCAAATTACACTTTAATAAAAATGTACAAAATGGCTGCATATTTTTTGCATCTATTAGAAGGCTTCTGGTGTCATTATGCATGAGTAAGCGAAAATAAAAGATGATCATGGTTGCGTTGCAGAGTTTTGAATTCCCTTTAGTTGTGTGGCAGACATGCAGAGACCAACAGGGGAGAATAGCTATAAGTATTCTAGAGCACACCCTTTTCTCATTAAGAGTCTCATTCAAAGTCTCAAAATCTTACTCTGAGACATTTGTAGGAAAAATAATTTAAAAAGGCTTCTTTAATTATGGTTTCTTGAAATTACATACCCATAGATGTCAAGTATCCCGTATTGCCTGGAAAAATCCCGTAATTTAGCCCCTCTTCCTGCCATCATGTATTTTTTTTAAAAAAACCAGGGGGCATGTAAATCTCCCATATTGTATCTTTATTCATGAGGTGTGTGCCTCATACAAGCCAGAGAAGAGGAGTGTTGGGCTCTCCCTGTTGGAGGAAAAACCACCCCCCTAGACACTCCCCTTAGCATGACTGCTTCCCCTCATAGGGAAGAAGACAGCCAGCAATCCAGGCTTATTGTAATAATTCTATTTTAAATTTCCCCCTATTCTCTGCTGACTGCATTTAATGTTATGGTGATCTTTCATGGAACTGTTTTTTACACTTTAATCACTTAATTGTCTGCTGTCTTAGCCTTGTGTGCCTCAATTTCATTTTTAAAAATTCTGTGTTTAAGAGAAAACCACAGAAGTATCCTGTTTATGTTGTATGCAAATATACTTGAAGCTGATTGGCTCAATGTCTTCCCTTTAACACCCTTTTTCCCAGGAGAGAGAGGGTTTCAAGTATACTTGAGGTACACAAGGCTAAGACAGCAGACAATTAAGTGATAAAAGTGTAAAAAACAGTTCCATGAAAGATCACCATAACATTAAATGCAGTCAGCAGAGAATAGGGGAAAATTTAAAATAGAATTATTACAGTAAGCCTGGCTTGCTGGCTTTCTTTTTCCCCATGAGGGGAAGCAGTAGGGCTAAGGGGAGTGACTGGGCTAAGGGGAGTGCCTTGGGGCAGTTCTTCCTCCACCAGGGGGAGCCCAACACTCCTCCCTGGCTCTGGTGGCTCCTCTTCTTCTAGGCTCTTGGGTGTGCCTGGATTTTGGGAGGAGGTGACGTGGCCTGGCCCAAAATTTCCCTTATTTTTATGTCCAAAACTTGACAGGTATGCATACCAGTGTATGCAACCAACCAGACAGGTCAACAAATGGCTGACACCAAGTGACAAAAGAGAAGGAAATGAATACAAACAAGGTTCTCTTTGAATCTGAAATGGGAAGGAGTAATCAGTTCTTCTTCTTCCATATCTAGGCCAGATATGAAACTGTCAAAGTGAAGGCACCCTTTGGTGAGTTCATTCTGCAGTTCCTTTCACCTGACCTCGTGTGAGAAAGATTAGCCAACATCACAAGGTTGCCATTACCAGGGTATGCCTGACTGTGGTTCAAAAATACCACAATAGTTGAGGCTCTTTCTGTGTACCCCAACAATCAGTTAGCACTGGATAAATAGACAGTCACCACAGCCCAGAAAAGTCCCTCTCAGTTCCTCCTACTACAGGCAGTATGCAAGGCTGTAAAAAAAAACCTCAACAGATTTCATTCCTAGTTGACCAGCAGAAAGTCAGGCATGGAGCTGATACCTCATTAGCTAGCTTCAATTAGGCACTATAACTTCTACATTTTTGCTTATGCATGCATATAAATTCCAGCAGAAATAGTAGGACAGATTTTTGTCCTAATGGATTACACAAACTGGGTGTTTTTGTTTTTGTTTTATTTTTGTTTTCTCATATAGGTGAAAAAGGTATCACAGAGGCTCAGTTGTTGAGACAACTTTTGTTGCATCTGCTTTAAAAAAAACCATGGCTCAAACCTGGGGACAGCCATTCAGGTGACATTATGATGTAATGTCCACTTGCCAAAGGTCCAGTTCTGTATCAGTGTCTACTTTAGAAGTCTAACTCAGCAGCAGTGGCCCATAACAAAAAGGACAAAATCAAACAACTCTCCCAATTGTTATTAACAGATATAGTAGGCTACCCTATGACTCCTACTACCACACTGCTATGGATAAAGATGGTTTGTGATATTCAGATTTTCTAATCATGAAAAAATGATATCCGAATACACTGAGACACCGTTTAAACATTGTCAACCACTGTAGGACTTTTGATTCCTGCATGAGAGTTTACAAAAAAATTGGGATTATTATTATCATCATCATCATCATCATCAGCATCAGCAGCAGCAGCAGCAGCAGCAGCAAGACAAATGTTATTTTTGTATTTCATTTGTGCAAAAAGTCTGAATATTTTGCAAGCAAGCAAAATCAGACCCCAAAATGCACAAAAACTCTTGTAATCCAATCCAGAGGGAAAGTTTTTAGATTTAAAACTTTTTATTCCCACTTGCAAGAAAGAAATTCCTTAGTATCTACATCAGGGGTGTCTAAACTATGGCCCGTGGGCCAGATCAGGCCCCTGATGCCAATTTATCTGGCCCACAAAGCCCTCATCGCTCCTGGAAGTGGAAGTAAAATGTGCCCATATGGGCTGGATGAATTGGCATCAGAGGCGGATCCGGCCCATGGGCCAAAGTGACAGACCCCCAGAACCATATGACCGGCCCACACCCCAAAAGGTTTGGGCACCCCTGATCTACATCTATAGTTGCAGCTGGACAGAAATTGTTCACTTGATATACTATTGATAAAAAGGTCACACATTGTGAATGAAAATACTGTGTTCATCCCAGCTTTAGATAATGAACAAGCCATCTAGCTATTAGTTATAAAATTGCTTCCACCTCTCCTTATCACACAGTACTTCTGGTAAGCTTAACAATACGACTATTTGAGTTCCAAATTTACTCCACATTTAAATGCATTAACTGAGCAGAATGAGATTGACTAAAGATGGAAGACTAAATGATGTCTGGAGTGAAAAGGGGGAAATTGTGGCCTGTCTCTACTCAATGGATGATTTTATAACCCACATTATAAAGTGTGGGATCCGCGCACACAATTGGCATAACTGGCCCTGATAGAACCCTGGTAAAGGGTGATCACATCGTTACCAGGGGTTCCTGAGGGGACAGAAATTGAGGGAGCGGAATATTAGATAGAGTTTAATTCATCAATAGCTGATCTGACAAACTGCTCGGACAATAGAGAGCTAATGACTAACGCGCTAGGCACGTAATAGGTAATCTCGTGTCTGTGGATTACTTTAAGCCCTAGAACCAATACTAGCCACTTGTTTACCACGGATAACACAGAACAATGTATTTCCCCTGCTGTTAATTAAGTTAGCTAATTAACTTCCTCTGTAGACTTCCCCAATTGTGTAAACATTATGTGTGAAACCTGCCAGGTTCGCAATTGACTGGCCAACACGAGATAGGTACAAGTTTGTTAACGTTGACCGGTCAACGATGAACCAGGCAATGGGGTGATGGCAGGAGCTATTCAGCATGCATCACCCCGTGATTTGAGCTCAAGCAGGGTAGTGTAGGGAGCTTTCCCTCAGTGACAGCTGCAGACGTCACTGAAGGAATGCATGGCATGAGAAGCGCTGGCGCTTCTCTGACAGTTAAAAGTTCCCAGACTACCAAGAGTTCCATCCAGCACATGGTTGAGGAAGAAACCAGTAAGGGGGAGTTGCCAGCAGAAGAACTAGCTGAGCTTAGGCAGATATGCCCAGTTTGCATAGAGGTAGATGCCCTCACAGGTCAGCAGCAAGTGATCCATTCGCCAGTTCTGTACAAGCTGCTTATGGCTATACAGAAGGCAATCACAGAGACAGGACTTCAGAGTCGCTTCACCAGGGGCATGGTTCAGCAAGTGTGCGAAACCATGATGCTCATTCCATACGACTGGAAAGCCGTCATGCGAATGATGCTCAACCCCAGCCAGTATTTGCTATAGGACAGTGAGTATCATCTCGAAGCGCAGGCAAGGGCTGCCAGGATGGGCGGAGCAGTAATCCCTGACCAGCTATATGGTTCAGGTCCGTTCGAATCCGTTGATGCGCAGACCGCCTTGCCAATCGCTACCCTTCATTTGGCGGCTGAGACAGCCTTCAGGGCTTACCTCAAGGTCTCAGCAGCTGGCAAAGCAGCCAAAAATTACACAGCAGTCAAACAGGGTGCTCAGGAGTCCTACATGGACTTTATCAATAGACTGGAGGAAGCAGTCAGTAGACAGATCGATAATGAGCAAGCCCAACAGGAGCTCATGATGAAGCTGGCGAAAGACAACGCCAACCTTGACTGCCGTAAAATCTTGCAGTCACTGGGCAATCGTCCCGATCTGACTCTCACGGACATGATTAGGGCTTGTGCCGACGTTGGTACAGATTCCTACAAAATGGGTCTGTTGGCGGTAGGAAACCCAAAGGCAAGACCAAAGGAGCATGTCACAATTGTGCCAAGATCGGTCATTTCGCTAGAGAATGCCGATCCAACAAGGGCAATGGCCAAAACACCAGCCATCCCAAGGCTCCGACCACCCCATGTCCATGGTGCAATAAAGGTTTCCACTGGGCCAGGAACTGCCCAAATTCGGAAAAACAGGAACATGGGCTTGTCTCTGGCCCCAATCCAAACAGAGACCTCAGTTGCTGGAGCCAGAGCTGGATTAAATTCCAGTCACATTCCCTGCATTCCGGAGGCGCAGGCCAGCCCTAGAGGCAGTGCGGGACTAGATTTGACTTGCCAGTCAGAAGTCACATGTGACTTGCCAGGCACAGTCTATCTGGTCGATTCCCAGTACATGGGACCCCTGCCTAAAGGCTACATAGGTTTAGTTTTGCCCCGTAGTATTGCAGGAATGTGAAGAATTCTTGTAATTCCGGGAGTCATTGGCTCCAATTTTTCGGGTGTTCTCCAGGTTCAACTCTGGACACACCTACCCCAAACCATTCACAAGGGAGACACATTAGCGCAACTGATCATGGTTCCTTGTCACTCGCCAGCAGGTAGCCAGGAAATGCTCAGGGGCAGCTCAGAGCGCAGAAGGGGCAGTGCAAGGATACCAGGTCTTAGCGGCAGTGGAAACCAACATAGAGTGGAGACTGCGGCCAGTCATAAAAGTATTTTTAAATAAAAAACCTTTTGATGGGCTGCTAGATACCAGAGCTGACGTCAGCGTGGTCAGCCAGAGTCAATGGCCATGTGAGTGGGCTCTTGAGCCGGTCTCTGATGTGTGGGGGGTAGGCGGTGTTCAAGAAGCGTTTAGAAGCCAGAACTGGGTAGAAGTCATGATCCCCGAAGTTGACGGCACAGTGGTCATCTGGCCGCACATTTTGGATGTGCACATCAACCTTTGGGGGTGAGACATTCTGCAGCAGTACCATGCCACTCTTACCTTCGGGTAATGGCTCTACCACTTAAATGGCTGACCAACACGTCAGTCTGGGTAGAACAATGGCCGGTAGTAGGGGAAAAATTAGTCACCCTAAAACAGCTGGTCAAAGAACAGCTAGACGCAGGACATATAGAACAGTCCACCAGTCCTTGGAATTCACCCATATTTGTTATCAAGAAAAAGTCAGGGAAGTGGTGACTACTTCACGATCTAAGAGAGATCAATAAATGCATCCAGCCAATGGGTCTACTTCAATGCGGCATCCCGAATCCGAACATGATTCGGAGGGTTGGGAGATCTTGGTCGTAGACTTAAAAGACTGTTTTTATACCATTCTCTTAGATGCTAGGGATCAGTAAAGGTTCGCTTTTACAGTGCTAGTTGTGAACCACAGAGAGCCCACACAACGTTATGCGTGGAAATATTTGCCACAGGGGATGCTCAACTCGCCCACCCTGTGCCAAATTTATGGTCACAATGCACTGGAAAAGTTCCGAAACCTTCACCCCACAGTCTTAGTGTGTCATTTCATGGATGACATCCTGGTCGCAGTGCCGCAACTCGGCAGCAAAATGTTTAAAAATCTCCAGGCCACTGGGGAAAAAGGGGTTACTCATTGCCCTGGAGAAAGTTCAGAGAACTGAGCCATTTTCATACTTGGGCCATCGGCTTCTCCGTTCTTTCGCAGCACCAGTTTTGCCACAGATAAATTTCAAAGAGTCAGTCACTCTTGTAGAATTGCAACAGATTCTGGGGAATATTAATTGGGCTAGACTGTATTTTAGGCTAGATATTTTAGGCTTTTGAAACAGCTCTTCTCGCTGCTAACACTAGGTAAGCAGCCGGCAGACCGGATACACATTCCTCGAGAGGTGTGCTTGACTCTCGAAAAGGTCAACCAAGTTCTCAGACAGAGATGGGTGGACAGGATTAGTCAGGGGCCATATGCTCCGATCCTAAACATGTACATCGTCCAGACTGGATCCATGTTCACCGGAGCTCTAGGGGTAGACTCCGAGCGGGGGGCGAGTATCGTGGAATGGGTGTATTTACCACACACCTCTTCCCGAAACATCGTTCCTCCCCAGGAACTGGTCTCCACGGTGATTTACCGAGGAAGGCTGAGAGGAAGGGATATTTCAGGGCACGATTTAGCAAAAATCGTGGTCCCATTTACAAAAGAGCAAATTCAGCAACTGATGCAGCTCGGTGACTCGCTTCTGATTGCATTGGAAGGATTCACTGGATGCTTGGCATACCATTTGCTGAAAGACCCCAGACTCGTCTCACTTCAAACGCAGTCAGTTTGTGTGAATTGATGTCCCTGGTTCCACTTCAAGGGCTAGGACAGTTTTCACTGATGGGGGTCGCACATATGGTGTTCTTACTTGGCAAGAGGGCCAGGCTTGGCGCACATTTCTAACTCTTCCACAGAAGTCCGCGCAGCAGGCGGAATTAGCAGCTGTGAACCTCGCCTTGCGCACCTTTGCCAAAGAATGCTTAAACATAATTACTGACAGCCAGTATGTTAGGAATTTGCTTCACAGTCTACCGGGAGCCTACATCACTCCCGCGATAGACAAGAATTTGTTTAGTCTTTTCCTCACAACTCAATTTCACAACCGCACCGAAGCGCTCTATATCGCCCACATCAGAAGTCACCAGGACTTGCCTGGTCCGATTTCCATGGGCAATAGTAGAGCGGATGCGGCCGCAAAGGAAATTCAGCAACAATCAGTCTTGGGAGTCTTCACGACTCCAATTCAGAGTCATGCATTTTTTCATCAAAATGCCAAAGCACTTACACGGCAGTTCAACCTGCCACTTTCCCAAGCCCAGGGTATAGTCCGTTCCTGTCCACATTGTGCAGGAGTGGTAGGGGGGCCCTCATGGGGGGGGTCAACCCACAAGGAACAGAGGCCAACCAGGTGTGGCAGATGGATGTCACACAGGTTCCGCATTTTGGCAGATGGCAGTACATGCACGTTTGCATTGATACTTTCTCACAGTTTGTTTGGGCTACAGCACAGAAGGGAGAGACAGCTTTCCATGTGGAGCAGCATCTCCTTTCCTGCTTCGCGGCCATGGGCAAACCATGGCACATGAAGACTGATAACGGTCTGGCTTATAGCTCCAGGCAGCTGGCCACCTTCATGGCCACCTGGGACATTAAGCACACCTTTGGCGTTCTGTACAATCCGCAAGGGCAACGGGTCAATCGGACGCTCAAGTCCTAAATTGACAAACAAACAGAAAAAAATCAGGGTCAGGCACAGCATTGTCTGAACAAGGTATTGTTTACGTACAATCACCTTAATGTTTTTTCGGATAACACTCTGCAGGAGAAGCACTTCCGTCGCACGGAGGCTCTCCTGCGGCCGATGGTGCGTTACCGAGTGCCACCGGATCCTTCTTGGAAGGGCCCGGTGCCACTCATAACATGGGAAAGAGGGTATGCTGCAATTATGTCTCCTACAGGCGTTATCTGGATTCCAGCCCGGTGTGTCAAGCCTCACTTTGAGTCCAATGGCGTGGACCCAGGCACTCCCGGACCCAATACCGGAAATGGAGGAATTAACCCTGACAGGGAGAGCCAAGCAGAGGAGGCGACGACAGCAGATGACAACACCGATGATCACCTGGGGGATGGCCAAGTCCCTGTGCCAGGAGGCGGCGGACGCCATTCAGCGGGAGGACAAGGAGCCGACACCGGAGAACATCTTGATTGCAGCCTTTTCCCTGATTACTGCTAATTCCATGATGACCACCATCATCTTGATCCTTTCCCTGCTTGCGGGGGGAGGTGTTCAAGCAGCTTCACTGGAAGCCAACAACCTGATGCCAGGTGGAGATCTCTCTGCCTGGATGCATTACAACATTTGGGAAAGATTGGCAAACCTCGTCAATCAGTCCGATTTTTGCCTGAGTCAGACCACCGCTTCTGCCTCTGTTCTGAGCACTTGTCTCATCCCGGTGTGTCACTCCCCAGATGCGTGCATCAGGAACGTTGACTGGTTGGTGAAGCGGATATTTGGTCCATTTTACAAGACTGCCTTTTCAACATACGCACACTGGGGAACCCAAGTCACAAAAGTCCTACCGGCTGATGCGGCCACTCTGTACACACCCCGAGTGGCGGTCAGCCCGAACTCTACTTGTGCTCGCATGACCGGCTGTTCCGCGGTCGAGGGACCACAGCGCTGTTGCCTCAACCCCGGCAACAGCACTTGGACTTGTAATAACCCAGAGACTATTAATTCAATGTATGCTCACATTACTTTGCCTTCAGGATGGTTTTTTACATGTAACCAGTATACTTGGAACTACATTCCTGCAAATGTATCTGATTCCCTTTGTTGTATTAGTTGTTTGACACTGTTGCTTCCCACAAAAGACATGGTTGCCCCAAGCATTAATGTACCTTCCCACATGCGGCACGCTTGTGCCACCCAGTTAGACAGTTCATGTGATAGCAACATCAGGATTCTGAGTAAAGCTGAGTATGTTTCATTAGCAGTCAGCTTGTTTGGCGTGCCAGGCTTAGCTGTAGGCAACACTCAGAGAATTGGTCAATTGGCTTGCGCTTTGGCAAAAGCCATTAACCACACCTCCTCGGCGATAGCGCTGCTTAATCAGGAGCAGATGGAGCTTCGCCATGCCATACTGGATAATCGAGCAGCTATCAATTACCTCCTACTGTTACATCATTTGGGTTGCGAATCTGTCCATGGCATGTGTTGTTTTAACCTCACAGACAACTCGCACAAGATACAGAGTCGACTCACAGACCTCCATACCTTGGTTAAAAATATCAAGGAAGATGCCACGTGGGCATGGTGGGATTCGTTATGGTCCTGGTTCCCATGGGGTTGGCTACAAATGACACTCAAGGTGGTTGTGGGGGTGACGATACTGGGAACAGCTGTATGTTGTTTCATGCAATGTATTCCCTCACTGATGTCAAGGTGTCCCCCATGGAGAGAACCCCGGAATGTCCTCACTCCATGTCAGCTGATGCCGCTCCTACATCGAGCCGTCTGTCAGGTCCAATTAAACAAATAAAGGGGGAGTGTGGGATCCGCGCACACAATTGTAATAACTGGCCCTGACAGGACCCCAGTAAAGGGTGATCACATCGTTACCAGGGGTTCCTGAGGGGACAGAAATTGGGGGAGCGGAATATTAGATAGAGTTTAATTCATCAATAGCTGATCTGACAAACTGCTCGGACAATAGAGAGCTAATGACTACCGCGCTAGGCACGTAATAGGTAATCTCACGTCTGCGGATTACTTTAAGCCCTAGAACCAATACTAGCCACTTGTTTACCCTGGATAACACGGAACAATGTATTTCCCCTGCTGTTAATTATGTTAGCTAATTAACTTCCCCTGTAGACTTCCCCAATTAACTTGTGTAAACATTATGTGTGAAACCTGCCAGATCGCAATGCTTTTACATGCAGCCTAAACATGATAAATACTGATGATTGGTCTTCATTAAATCACTGGTCTTCGCTCCATCTTGCCTCGTGTCTCATTGCTTGACCAGTCTCCTCCGGGACCCAATAGCCGCTTCGCGGTTCCAATCCAGCTTGCGCAACCCGCTACATGGCCCAGATCCAACAATAAAGTAACTAACACCTTATTAGATGAATTTCAATGCTTTCCTCTCTCTCAGGTAATTTAGAACCAAGAGGAGCCAAGGGAGAAATTAAATGCAGTTGTCTGTTGGAAAAAAAGACTACAGCTAACAGCAAATAACTATTGACTATATGACAATAATATTTTACTTGCTAACATCTTTGTATGTACTGAAATAGATGGATCAACTGTTCAGCAATGATCAACTCAAAAAGAGGCTGAGAAACCAAAAGAAATCTGACAAACATGAAACGAGGCATTTAAAATAACTGCAATCAGTCAGGTGGTAATTTGCAGTGACTTCTCACACTCTCCCCATTTTTCAAACTGTGCTCTATCAATATTCTATTTTCATGGCTTAAATTACTGAGCTCAGTTTGGGGTTGGAAAAAACTTTCTCAAGCCTTGAGAATATATTGACCTTGTGCACTGTTTTACAATTGTGTTCCTGTTGATGTTTAATTTACATACTCCTGTAATTGAAATGTATAGGGTCAAGTTGACTTCGGTGAGAATTTTATCTGACTAAGGATTACAGAAGTTTGTACTGAAATTTTGATGTTTCCTTCAATGTTGTTTAAGAACAGCATATTCGGATTTCTAATTGTTTTTCTCAGAAGAAAACCATGGGCTCCAGTTATGGGAAATAAGTTCAGACTCTGCTTTAGAGTACCAAATTGTTCTTGCCGTTATGTGCTGTCAAATGACATAACATTTGAGTTATGGAAACTCTGTGAATGTTTCATCCTCAACATCCCTGCAGAGTCATGGACTTAGGTTTCTTCATAGAGTCAATCCATCTCATATTTGGCCTTCCTTTTCCCCTACTTCCTAAAACTTTTCCCAGTATTATTATCGTTTCCAGTGAAACTTGGCTTCTGGTGATGTGCCCAATGATCTTTTCTAATTCCTTCATTGCACCCTTCTGAGTCTCAATTGTCTTCTGATTTCTTGCCTGCAGTCTCCATTTAGATTGATCATTGAGCTATGGCATAATAAAGCTTTCACTATTTCATTTTTTCCCACTATCTACAGCAGTGTTTCCCAACCTTTGGTTTTTGAACTTCAATTCCCAGAAGTCTAAGTCAATTCCCCAAAGCACTGATCAGCCAATGTTCCCACATTGGAAACCAATGGCCTACATTAAAGTTGCATAGTTCTTCTGTAGCTATGATTTTTATCTTCTTAATATTACACTTTGGCATTTCTTTCACTTTCACTAAAAGTCATTTCAAGTCATTGCTGTTTTCTGCCAGTAGGATGGATCATCTGCATATTTTAGATTATTGATGTTTCTTCTGCCAATTTTCACTCCTCCTTCATCAGAATCTCATTTGGCTTTCTATATAATACAGCATGTACTGCAAACAGACTGAACAGGTGAGGGAATAAAATGCACCCTTCTATATATTCAACATATTCTGCAGGAATATGTTGAATGTATGGAATAGTTTGAAACAGAAACTAGTTCCTGGAATATCCCCATTATTGGAATTAAAAGAACTGAAAACATTCCCTATAAGGTATAAGGAAAGAGTAGAAAAAGAATTAGTAAATAGCAATATTAAATTCTTAAAGGACTGGCTGGAAAACAATGAGAATAAACAAAAGAAACAAGAGATGTATCAGAAATTAAAACTGAATTGATTGGACCAAATAAAAATGGAAAATTGGGACAAAAAATATAGAAGGGAGTATAGAACAGGAAGAGGTCTCACAAGGTTTGAGGAATTGCTCTGTCAGATAAGGGAAGACATTACAAAGTGGAAAGGGGTAGTAAATAAAACATAGAAGTTATAAAATTAGGACGATCCTAAAAAAAATTAAAGGAAATGTGGGAATTCAAAAAAGGTGTAAGGATAATAGATATATCCTGGAATAAAAAGTGGAAATTAAGAATTATAAGAAACTTGTCAGTAAGAATTAAAGAGTATATTTACAAGATGTTATGGAAATGGTATTTAACACCTGTACACTTGAATCAAATTGATCAATTGCAATCCAAAAATTATTGGTGTTGTCAAGAAAGGGAAGGGACATAAATCCATATGTGGTAGGAATGTAAATACATATGAAATTTATAGTTTAAAGTGGAAGAAGAGATAAATAAGATAATGGGAATAAAGTTAAACCTAAGACCTAAAGTAGCACTAATAATGGAACTAGAAGTACAATTAGACTATGATAAAAAGGCTTTGTCAACAATTTTTCTGACAGTTACGACTACTAATTGCAAGAAATTGGAAAACTAAATATAATTTCAAAATAGAAGAGTGGTATAAAGAGATTTGGGATATTGCACTAAATGATAAGGTAACGTGTGACCTGAAAAGTAAGCAGGGATCAATTAAGATCAAGAAGTTTTGGGGATATGACAGATTTTATTAAATACTAGCATAGTTTGCCCGGCCTTGCCGGGCATTTTTAATGTGTGTGTTGGTGGTTTGGGGTGGTTTTGGTTTTGCACAACCACCACTCCTAGGAAAAAAACCATTCCAACCACCAACTCACACACTAAAAATGTTTATTATGGCATGAGTGTTGTGTGTGTGTTTGCGTGTGTGTGTGTGAATGTAGTCCACCAGAGGGTGCTATTTTTAGTTAATATTTTTAAACTAAAATAGCACCCTCTGGTGGACTACATTCACTAACGTTCAGTGCGGAGGAGGCGTTGGTGCAGGGAGGACATCTTTTTTGGTTGTTCCCTGTAGGTTTTTGTTGTTTTGAGGTGTGTGTTAGTGTGTGTTGGGGGGGGGGGTGTTAACGTGGCCTTGCCTTGCTGGCCAGGCAGTGTTAAATCCTTGTGTTGGGGTGGGGGGATTCTTTTATTTATTTATGTGTTTTTTTACAGGGGGCCCAGCCGGTGCCTTGCCGTAGCCTGGGTTTGGGGAGGAAGAGGGGGTATCCCATCACCCCAAGCTATGGGCCAGCTTGGCCCTTGCCAAAGCATGGGTCGGGGGGGAGAGGGGTATCCTCTTTCTCCACCCCCATGCTACAGTGGCGGCTTGTCCCGACCTCCGAGGCTGAGGGGGAATTTTTTTCCCCTGCTGTCTTTCCGAAGCTATTGTGGGAGACGAAGGCCAAGAACGGTGCTCCATGCTTGGCCTTTGTCTCGTGTTTTTAAGGTGTTCATCTTCTTTGGAAGATGGCAGCCAAATATTTTGGCCTCCATTCTCCTAGGAAGACGAATCGGTTCCCTCTGGGAAACACTTCCCCTCCCGTCACGGCCTTCTGCATAGGGAGAAGCACCAGACTGTCCTTTGCCACGTCACCCACAGAGACGAAGGACAGTCTGGTGCATCTCCCTACGCAGAAGGCCGCGATGGGAGGGAAAGACTTTCAAAGACCCAGCCGGAGCCGGCAAAGGGTAAGTGTGGTCGGCAGAGGTTAGGGAGCGGGGGCTAGGTGGTGGGGCAGGGGGTGCATGGTTACCGGGGCTGTGCATCCCCCCAAACCCTCATCGACCGCACTTATCATTTCCCGGCTCTGGCTGGGTCTTTGAAAGTCTTTCCCTGGCCGGCGTGGTTTGTCTTTTAAAACTGCCGCGCTTTCCCAGCCACCTCTGTGCTCGCGTCCCTCAACCTGATTGGCTGAGGGGTTGCACAAAGCAGAGGACTCTGGGACTCATAGTTCTTTTTTTTGGTCACATTCGTGGGGCTGCTGCCCCACTGACGACCACCGGAACCCCGCGGTGTTGGGAAGGAGCGGGTTGCAGAGAGTGCGGAGGGCTAGGTCTGGGATGGTTGGGCTGGGTGCGGGAGCCTTTGAATGAACCCAGTGGTTAAGGCCACTTTTTATAGGTATAGATGTAATAGTGAAGAATCAGAGATGTAAACCTGTACAAGAAAGGTTAGCTTTTTGAGAAGAATGTAATAAAAGGTAAAGTGTAATTAATAGTAAACTAAAGGTAATGTGGGACCCCATTTGGTGATGGTTGCATGAGGGTAGCATTTATTTTTGGTTTTTTCTGCCACCCCCCCCCCCCCCAATTTCTTATTCAAATGATGTATGGTTATTGAAGAGTCTATATCTGTGTTATAAGACAAAAGGGTATTGAGGTGAATTAAGTTTTAATGATTCAAATAATTGTACAGGTATAGATATATGTGCAATTTTCCCACGGCTGCCTCTTTTTCAGAGAATCACAATGAGGACTTTCATTTCTGAACTCTGGCTTCACAGCCAGGTACTAAGCTCCCTAAATGATCCACCAGCAGTGATTGTGTGCTATCAGAATTGATGCTAACTTTTGGGCCTTTCCAAGGCTTCTTAAGGCCAGTGTACTCAGAAGTAATTTATTGTTCCCTTCTTCCGAGGGTACTCTGGGACTATGTAACTTGCCCAAGGTCATACAGGCTGGCTCTTCTCCTGGAGGGCACAATGGAAAAATCAAACTCCTGATTTCTGGCTCTACAGCCAGGTAGGTATCCAAATCATTCAGCTAACTGGACAGGTTCCATTTTTAATCCCATCTTTCCTTCGAGGAGTTCAAGGCTCACCAGATTGTCCTCAAATCAATCTTTTGAGGTCAGTCAGGCTGAGAGAAAGAATGACTAGTCCAATTTCCAATCCAATATTCTAACTACACACTTAGGAGGCATCTGAATGCCACAGTTGCATAAGTGTTATGTATGTTAACTGTGTTTTCTGACAGGAGCAGAATGTATCTTTTCTCATGTATCTATTCTTAAGCAAATAAGTGGATCGAAAATGTTCACACTCTCTTAGCCAATGGGCTTGTTGTATTATTGTTACTGTTACTGTTTATAGTGTATATAAGTCCGAGTTTTGCCCCATCCAAACTGTGTTCAAACCCCATTAATAAAGAGCTGAATTTCACTACTTCACTCGTCTGCTTCTTCATTCCCTGAACACGAAAATAAACAAAGGTGGTTCAAATGGAACTCTGTCACTTTTTATCTTTCTGCTTGAACCTTCCTTTTAAATATTTCCTATCTCCTGTGAAGAAAAATAATTTGTCAATTGATTAAAGGTACAGTATAGTGATTTTCCTACTGTGTTAACAACAGTAAAATCTGTGGTGATTTTGTGATAGTAAACAAGAGCTGCATACCAAGTGAGCTTTATAACAGAGTTCAGTACAGTGTAATAAACTCTAAAAATTCCTTATAGCCTATTTTGTTATAGATGGGGGCAACTGCATTTCAGTTTTAAGTAATTGTAAATAAAGATTGCTCTTCCCAGCTGTGAATTCAAAGATAGCCCCTCCCTCTGCTTTGTGTTCTTCCCCTCTCTTTGTCAATGAGTGTCACTTGTTTGTTACTGTTCGGTTGATTACTACCATGCTTGCAATAAAAAAAAACAGCCTGCAATGTATGTATTTCAAGATAACTGTAAGTAAAGAAATGTTGTTTAGTCTTTCTCCTACAGATCTCTCAGATTGAATTACTGATACTTTGTGTAACAGTTAATGTGGCTCTGGGAGAATTGTACTATTCTCCTGTTTGAGTCTTTGTACTTTTATTGCAAAGGTAAAGGGAATTTTACCAGAAATTCAAAACTCTGAAACAGAAACTAGACCACAAAGGTATGAAAATTAGTAAGAAATTCAAATTTCACACCCATGAATCATTTCCCCTTGGAGACACTGAAATATCTAACTTGCAGGAAGTGGACAATCTGGAACCAATGTGGTATATTCATTGACAAAGGCAAATATAATTTTTCCCATTGCAGATTCTAATACCAACCAAAATCAAAGACCCATAAGCATTGGCTTGACCTCAAAATATAAAATAACCTAGCAAAAAATATAACTTGCTTGAGTTAAGAAATAACTAAAATCACAAAAGCACTGACAATTCAACACTTTCATTTTAACCTCAATTTCTCAAAACAAACCAACATTTCAAAAGGAGTAAAATATTTGTAAACATCCTTCTTTAATAAATATTATTTATGTATTAATTTATGTTCTTATTTATATTCCTATTAATTAACAAAGATTTCCTTGAGTTATAACAATGAGATGAAAAAGGTATCACTTATTTATTAAACATTAAGCTGAAAAATGCATTTGTGGGTTAGATAGTTTTGAATATTGTACCGTTTAGTAATTCCAGGGCAAATAAATAAATAAATGTTCTACATTTTTTTTTAAAAAAGAGACTCTGATATGTTTCATACCATAAATATTCCTAACGTACTGTACCTGTCTTCTATTAAGATACTAGCTGATTACCCAGCCTTGCTCGGGTTTTTTTTCTTTAAAGAAAGTATAGTTCTGCGAGCATGTTCTACCTTGTAGTTCTGCTTTCTTCATCATTGCCTCTGCCATCATTGCCTGCACTGTTGTCACTGGCTGTATTATCATTCTACTTCCTCTGTTGACACCTCTGTTGTCACCTCCTTTGCTGTTGCTGTGTGTCTTGTGATTTTGCTCCCTATATTGTTTTGTACATTGTTTCCTCCTTTATTGTTGCTGGCAGGCTTCTTGTTTAGCTGAACTGTGTGTAGATGTATTATTTGTAATTTAATGCAAGACTTGCTGATAAACTTGTTGTCAAGTTTTGTTTGTTGAGGGAAAGAGTGCAATTTATCTGTGGGGCTAGGACCTTTATCTTTGCCTTGCTCGGTTTTTTCCCAGTTGTCAAGTTCAGCGTTTTAACCACTAAGCCACATACAAACCCACACCTCTGTTTTATAGATATAGATTGTATGCGTGCCTCTTGGAGATTTCTGTTGAGCATGAGGTAAAATTCACTCTATGTTTTAGCAACTGAGATATCTGGCCAGTGAGTCCTATTGTGCTGATTGAATTTTTACTCCCAGGCCAAAACCCATTGCAAGGGACATCTCTATTGTGTTGCTGACTTTCTTGTATTGTATGCCTGGTTTTTGAGGATTTCTTTCTCAAGCATGAGGTAATTCACTCCTTTTAAGCAACTGAAATATGTGCCCAGCGAATCTCATTGAGTTGAAATGAGCTTTACTTTAAAGCCAAACACGTTGCAAAGGGGCGTACACTTCCACCATGAGAGGAACATTATCCTAAACGGGTGAGGGGACGAAAGGAGCAATCCTAAAGTGACCAGCCTTGCCCTTCAAGCATCACTTCTTCCCTCCCTCTTCTGAGGGCTCAAACAAAAGGCTCCAGCAGATTTTTCCCCTCCCCAACTGCCGGAGGAGAGTGGACCATTCCATTGTACCACCCCATGGGGGTGCCAGTATTACATTTTGTCCCCCATTTCCCTCCCTTCTCTGTTCCACATTATCCCAACACCATTCTGATACTTTAACAATAATAACCTGTCAAAGGAATGAGTAAAAACAGGTTTATTTCCTTTTTAAATACTTTTTTATTCTTGAGCTACAAGAATGAAAGCGCAGTGCCAAAATGGCCGCCGTGATCTTTGCGGGGGGCCCCCACCCGGACTCAGACATCCGGGTGAGTTAGGGGGCGTGGCCACCCCTCTATAAAAGGGGTGGCCACGAGGCAGCCGAGCTGCCATTTTAGAATTGCGACGGAGAGGAGAAGTTTTCTCCGTTGCTGTTTTTCTCTTAGTCTTCGGCTATTGAGCCCTTGCCGTGGAGCCTCGGATTACTTGGCTACCGCGGTGCTTAGGCGCAAGGAGTTTGATCCCTGGATAGGGATCCTGCTTTTCTTCTCCTAGGGAGACATGGCTCCTAAGCGGAAGGCCCCGGCGCTAAAGCCACATACAAACCCACACCTCTGTTTTATAGATATAGATTGTATGCGTGCCTCTTGGAGATTTCTGTTGAGCATGAGGTAAAATTCACTCTATGTTTTAGCAACTGAGATATCTGGCCAGTGAGTCCTATTGTGCTGATTGAATTTTTACTCCCAGGCCAAAACCCATTGCAAGGGACATCTCTATTGTGTTGCTGACTTTCTTGTATTGTATGCCTGGTTTTTGAGGATTTCTTTCTCAAGCATGAGGTAATTCACTCCTTTTAAGCAACTGAAATATGTGCCCAGCGAATCTCATTGAGTTGAAATGAGCTTTACTTTAAAGCCAAACACGTTGCAAAGGGGCGTACACTTCCACCATGAGAGGAACATTATCCTAAACGGGTGAGGGGACGAAAGGAGCAATCCTAAAGTGACCAGCCTTGCCCTTCAAGCATCACTTCTTCCCTCCCTCTTCTGAGGGCTCAAACAAAAGGCTCCAGCAGATTTTTCCCCTCCCCAACTGCCGGAGGAGAGTGGACCATTCCATTGTACCACCCCATGGGGGTGCCAGTATTACATTTTGTCCCCCATTTCCCTCCCTTCTCTGTTCCACATTATCCCAACACCATTCTGATACTTTAACAATAATAACCTGTCAAAGGAATGAGTAAAAACAGGTTTATTTCCTTTTTAAATACTTTTTTATTCTTGAGCTACCTTGCCGTGGAGCCTCGGATTACTTGGCTACCGCGGTGCTTAGGCGCTAGGAGTTCGATCCCTGGATAGGGATCCTGCTTTTCTTCTCCTAGGGAGACATGGCTCCCAAGCGGAAGGCCCCGGCGCTAAAGCCACATACAAACCCACACCTCTGTTTTATAGATATAGATTGTATGCGTGCCTCTTGGAGATTTCTGTTGAGCATGAGGTAAAATTCACTCTATGTTTTAGCAACTGAGATATCTGGCCAGTGAGTCCTATTGTGCTGATTGAATTTTTACTCCCAGGCCAAAACCCATTGCAAGGGACATCCCCGCGGTCGAGGGGAAGTACTTTTACCGGCCCTGCACCAGACGGGGGCCAACCATTGGGTCGGAGGACTAGGGCTGCGCCCCCACGGCATGGCAATGTGCCAGCCTTGCCCACTGATACCAGTGGGGCTGCTCAGGTTGACACTTGGCAGCCGGGCTCCAGCTCGGTAGCTGGTCAACTACAGGCCGGCCCCTCCTTACCAGCCATGGGAGAGGGCGGCATGGGGGGCCTGGTGTGGGTATTCAACCCGCTGGTCCTCCGGCCCCTCATGGGCCGGAGTTTTGGGCATGGCCCTATTCTGGCCTGGCTCTCCTTTTGGGTTACCTTTTCCTCAACTGCCTGGTGGGCCGTCCGGCCCACCCGGCCCGACTTATGCTGGGGGCTCTGGGGCAGTGGATGCTTTGTTAGCACGGTTAGCAGTGCTGGAAGCATCCTTGGGCATTGCACAGCCTCCTGCGGGGGGGGGGGGGCACTCTTCCACTGGGGCCCCTTCGTTGGCCCCGGCTACCTTGCCGGCCGCAACACTTCAACGGGCAGCCAGCTGGGTCGAGCTGCTTGAGACAATCCGGCCGGCACCAGCTGGTGTCTCGCAGCTCCCCGTTCGTCCCGATGTCCAGACTGGGAGTAATCAGGTGTGGTCCTAGAGCTCGATTCCGGTCACGAGCTCCGACGCCCGCCGTGGGCCGGAACCCCCGGTGGGGGCGGCTCACGGGGGTGCACCTAGTGAGTATCAGGTTCAATTTACTGCACCTACATCACAGCCCACTTACAGTGGTGGGGTTCAGTGGCCCTGGCCTCGTCAAGTTGAGGCGAGTGGGCATCAGTTACTAGCCTATCCCAGTGCCCCATGTTTTCAAAATGGTCCCTTGTTAAGGGCGGGGGTGTCCGCCCCTGGGGCAGTGCCGAGCATTGCAGGGGCTGTCCAGGTCCTGCTGCATATGCCCTCTATACAGAATGTGCCGATGACGGCTTTGCCAACGGCTGGTTATTCCTTGCCCCTGGGTGATCATTTGTCACAGGCCATGAGGGAGAAGATTTGGCGAGGGGAGTACGTGGATATATTCTCCCTATTGAACCGTGAGCCCACTAAGGAAGAGAGAGAGGGACAGGACAACAGAGACAAAGAGCTGTCCCGTCGTCGTAAGCCACCGCGCACCTGGGCGAACTGGTTGCCGGCATATCTTATTTATATGGCGGTATACCTTAGGGCCCGGCCTGATCTGGCCATTCCTATGGTCCAATAGTTGGACAGTATTTACAGGGCGATGGTGGATTTCCCTGGCCCATCGTAGTTGGCTTACGATGAGGAATTTGGATGAGGGTGGCCCTACATCCTGAGATGAGGTGGGATGAGCTCTGTCAGCAATTGTGGCTCTTGTATATGACTCCCATGTGACTGGCGCCTGGTGATAGGTACCATTGTGGTCATGCTGTGCAGTAGGCTGCTGCAACACAGGCTCCCCGCCAACCGGTGGGGCAGGGGGTTCCAGCCGCCTGCTGTGTTGGACCTTCTCAGCTAGCGACGTGTGTAATAAGCGCCAGTGTCGTTACCGACACGAGTGTCCCTTTTGCGCTGGCCCCCACACCGCCTCCGCGTGCCCGCGGGTTGGTGGGTTACGGGGCAGAGGTAGGGGTGCACAGGGGGTGATCAGAGCTCCGTCTGATGGAACAAGCCATGTCAAAGCCCCCCTCCCCAGTTAGTGTACTCATGCTGGAGTTATGGCTCTCAGCTTATACAAGAAGGGATGATGCGAGGTACCTGCTGGAGGGTTTCCAATGGGGCTTTCGTATTCCATTCAGGGGTGTTAGGGGCCCCAAGATGCTACTAATTTAGTTCCCTTGTAAGGTAACGAGGAGGTTGCTGCACTGAGCATAGCTAAGGAAGTTGAGGCTATGAGAGTAGCGGGCCCCTTCTTGGAACCACCTTTCCCTAATTTGAAGGTCTCCCCTCTGGGGCTAGTACCGAATGTCGTCTAATCCTCCATCTAGCTTACCCTGCGGGTTCTTCGGTCAGTGATGCCATTCCTGATGACCTTTTTCAGTCAGGTAAATGTCATTTGTTCAGCCCCTACGGGTGGTACGCTCATGCGGTCCCGGTGCTTTCCTGGCACAGTCTGATATGCACTCGGCTTTCAGATTACTGTCAGTGCACCCAGGGGATTTTGAGCTATTGGGATTTAGGTTCCAAGGGGAATTTTACTTAGATAAGGCCATGCCTTTTGACTGCTCTATTTCATGTTCGGCATTCGAACGATTCGGTACTTTCATTCAGTGGGCCTTTGCTCACAGGTCAGGGTCCCGGTCTCTAGCCCATTACCTAGATGACTTTTGGTTCGGGGGTGAACGGGGCTTGGACATGTGCACGCGTCTCCTCACTACATTTCAGACACTCATGTGGGAACTGGGTGTCCCCTTAGCACCTGAAAAGACCGAGGGCCCAGTTACTAAGCTTACATTTCTAGGCATTGGAATTGACTCTGTCGCACAGGCATCCGGGTTACCCATGGATAAGGTGGCTCGGATCTCTGTGGCGATTTTGGCATTGATTGCCAAACATAAAGTGTCCCCTTGTGAGCTGCAGCTACTTCATGGCCACCTTAACTTTGCCTGCAGGGTGGTTACACCCAGCAGAGCATTGGCCAGGTGCCTGTGTGATGCCATGACTGGCCTGTTAAAATGTCACCACAGGGTCCGGCTGATCAGGGGCATACGGGCGGAACTTTCGGTCTGGCTCAAATTCCTCCAGGGTTTTAACTGGAGATCAGACCTTATGGTCTGCCCTATGGTCGGATGCCTCCGGCTCCCTGGGTTATGGGGGTTTACTCTGAGGGTAGGTGGACTTACGGCCAAGGGCATCACGCATGGCTTGGCACGGATCACCTCCGCAATCTTACCTTCCTTGAGTTTCTTCCCAATTTGGGGAGCACTGATGCTATGGGGCGATGAGTGGGCCAACTCAGTGGTCCATTTTTGGTGTGACAATGCGGCAGTGGTGCACATTGTCAACACCCACACGTGCAAATCCCCCAGGTCATGGCATTGGTTTGTCAAGTCTTTTTGGGAAGCCTACGCCTAAATGTGCTGTTCGGGGCCAGACATTTTCCAGGTATTAATAACGATATTGCTGATGCTTTATCCCGCCTGCAGATCCCCCGGTTCCATGCCTTGCTCCCAAAGCAGAGGAATTCCACTCGCCACTCCCGGCCGATATTTGGACGTTTGGCGAGGAGAGGTGAACCGGGCATGTCATTGGCACCTCGCACGCGTAGGGCGTATCAACATGCTTTCATCCGATTTAGAACTTTTTGCGAGTAACTACAGTTACCTCAAGTGTGGTCAATATCAGAGGACCAGGTTTTACAATGCATGTTTATCTTCGCAGTCAGGGTTTGGCCCCCCGTACTATAGCCTTCAGGCTTTCGGCACTGGCATTTATGGCCAATTTGGGGGGGTTTCAATGACTGCGTGAGTTACTTCTGTATGCGTCATGTTTTGGAGGGGTGGACACGTGAACGTGTCCGCCGCCCGGACACGTGTTACCCCAGTACGCCAGAGTTTCTGACCCACCTTGCACGAGGCTGGCATGACTTATGTTCGGATAGGTGTGAAGTGGCTCTTGGTCACGCAGCTACCACGGTAGCCTTTTTGGAGCGCTCCGCATCAGTGAGTTGGTGCCAGAGTTGGTACCATCTGTGTAAGGCGGATGTGTCTCGTAGGGCACTGGAACTCGACGATGTCTCTGTCACACATGAGTGGGCTCAAGTGGGGATACGGTCCTCACAGGTTGTTCAGCACGGTGTAGGCAGTGGAGTCAGACTGCTACGAAGTTTCATTGGAGACATCTGTCCGGTTGGTGCCCTACATGAATTTTCGGCAGTGCCTGCTGCGCGCCCCAGCCTGTTTTTCTGCCACCAGGATGGGTCTACCCTTACCAAAGTACAGTTACTGGGGGTGACCGGTGCCGTGCTTCGCGGTGTGGGGCCCGTTTTGGCACCCATTAATTTAGGATAGGTGTCGCGTTGATCGCGGCTACATTTGGGGTACTCAGAGGCGGATATATGTGTACGCGTAATTCTTATATGTACGTCCCCTCACTGTATGAGCACCTAGTTATATCCTTCACCTCTTCTCCTCTTTTACAGATCCTGTGTGTCTCTGCACACCGGTGGCAGTGGGGCTGGTGGGCCGCAGCTATGTACACTGGGCAGCAGTATATGCTGCGGCGACAGAGAGTGGACCCTGACTTGGGCTGTGTGCATCTGCACGTATGCGATGGTATGGTACGCGCGGCACATGGGGGCAGGAACTGTTGCCATTCCTGATGTCCGTCAGGGATGCTGGACCGCCCGATGTTCTTATTAGGCACCTCGGCGGCAATGATCTTATACGGATCACTGCTATTCCTAAACTGTCGAGGGGCAGTGACCTGGCATTTTATATCATGTATGGCTTACACACGGTTGCCATGGTCTAACATCGTGCCGAGACACCAATTTAGGGGAGACGTGGATCTCCGTGGTTCGGACTGTTCCGGCAGTCAGTGGACAGGGCTGTGGCTCGGTCCCTTGCTGAGCATGGCTGGGAAACAGCCATTGGAAACCTGCAGATAGGCTTACAAATTTTTTTGCTGGTAGGCAGGAGATGGGGTCCACCTGTCGGCTGGAGGTATGTACCTCTTTCTGGGCGTGGTGCAAGCAGGCCTGGTGACCGAGCTGACGGTCTGGGGGGGGCGGCGAGTCATCATGGACGCCTCCCCGTGTGGCGGGTAGCACTGGTAAGGTAAAGATTTATGACCCAAAGGTATCCGGCAGGTTCGCAATTGACTGGCCAACACGTAGACAGGTACAGGGGTAATAGCTTTGGCCGGTCAACGACGAACCAGGCAAGGGATGATGGCAGGAGCTTAACAGCCTGCATCACCTTGAGATTTGAACGGATACACGTCATAGGGTGGGGTCAGTAGATAGTTTATTGACTCCGATCAACAATTTGTTTGTGTCAACAAACAAATTGATACAAATAGTTACATGTAGCCAATTGCCATTGGCATTTTGGGTGGAACCTTACCAGTGTTACTGCGGCCTGCTTGCCTTAAAGAATTACAATTGGATGATTACACCAATTGAAAGTTATAATTCGGACTAGGGCATTATTCAATAAAAGTGGCCCGATGCCTTTATCCATATACCGGTGTCTGAGTCTTTCTTTGGGGGGTGCACCTGCAATGAAAGCGTGGCACCAAAATGGCCACCGCGCTCTTTGCGGGGGCCCCCACCTGGAGTCAGACATCCGGGTGAGTTAGGGGGCGTGGCCACCCCTCTATAAAAGGGGTGGCCACGAGGCAGCTGAGCTGCCATTTTAGAACTGAGACGGAGAGGAGAAGTTTTCCCCTCCACCCCCTTCCTAGTGAACAGTGTGATTTTTTGGTCGCTTCAGGGCCGGGTGGGAATTTTTGGCCTGAACCTACAATTGGCCCTTTGGTTCTGGCTTTTTTGCCCATCCCACACTGTTGCTAGTGTTGGAGCAAAGGGGTTAGTTGACTTTGGTCACTTTGGCGGGTAGCACTGGTAAGGTAAAGATTTATGACCCAGAGGTGTCCGGCAGGTTCGCAATTGACTGGCCAACACTTAGACAGGTACAGGGGTAATAGCTTTGGCCGGTCAACGATGAACCAGGCAAGGGGTGATGGCAGGAGCTTAACAGCCTGCATCACCTTGAGATTTAATGGATACACGTCATAGGGTGGGGTCAGTAGATAGTTTACTGACTCCGATCAACAATTTGTTTGTGTCAACAAACAAATTGATACAAATAGTTACATGTAGCCAATTGCCATTGGCATTTTGGGTGGAACCTTACCAGTGTTACTGCGGCCTGCTTGCCTTAAAGAATTACAATTGGATGATTACACCAATTGAAAGTTATAATTCGGACTAGGGCATTATTCAATAAAAGTGGCCCGATGCCTTTATCCATATACTGGTGTCTGAGTCTTTCTTTGGGGGGGGGGGGTGCGCCTGCAAAGGATCCCCCCCCCTTTAGTGGTGGTACGTGCTTTCTCTCTCATCGGTGGGGGTGTCCATACAAGACCACGCCTCTGTTTTATAGATATAGATGCACAAGGAAAGATAGCATGTATTTGTTTCACATGTCTATGACTAAAACCATGTTGAATCTTTAAAATAACACTCATTCATTCTCATTTTTACTCATCTGAGATTCTGAAGGCTGAAAACCCCATTTTGAGCCTTCCATTTGGACATGTTTTTCTCTTGGTATGTTGCTGTTTTCTGAATAGGTTTCAGAGTTATCATTTGGTTATTACTTCCATCGACATCTTAGTTTAGAAATGTTTGGCCTTAAATGACATGCTGTTACTCTGCACATGCTGCTTTCTGACATTCTTCTCAGTTGTCTTCACAAGCAAGTGTTTCATTCCATCTTGTAATCTTTTATCTCTTAAAATACAGTTTAATACCTCTGCCTTGCTATATTTTTCTCATACACTGACAGTTTGCCAGGGCTGTCCAGCCCCCAGCCCCCACCCCGACTACTTCAGGCAGCCAATTTTGAAAGTCATGAAAGGACAACAAGATATTAGTTTTTTCATTTAGCATATCTATAATGAAATCAGGCTGCACCCATGCCTGCTGTAAACACTGCCGTACATGCACCCGCGGCTGTCATAAACACATTAACAACAGCCATGGATGCATTTTACAGCAGCGTTTACGGCAGGAAGAACCACGTTATCGGCCCGCTCAGCTGTCCGGGAGGCATGGTCAGGCCCACGGGGCAAAAAGTTAGGGAACCCCTGCTACAAAGTCTCCTCTCACTGATACTCAGTGCTAGTGCATACAAGATTATTATTATCCAAACAAAATTTCCTGCAGTAATAGCAAAATGTAGAGTTCTCTCTGTGTGTGTGTCTTTCGCTTTCTTTGTGTCTCAACTTTTACCAACCTTTACATTTCAAAGGCAGTACTGAGCAATTTCCAGGGTGGGATTTGCATGTGCTGCTGCATTTTCTGTATCTGCAGCAGTAGTCGTAGCAATCCCACTCCCTATTTTCAATTTGGGAAGTAGTTGCTCTATTTAGATCTGAAGTGCTCTTTCAGGAGGGTTCCTGGAAAGCTCTTAGAGTACCATTTGGCTTGGGTTTTCCCATATGCTCTTTTAAAGAGAAACAACACTTTTTTCTCCTTCTGTGATGGTGGTGGTCTCTCTGCTCACACTATGTTACCTCAATGATTCTTACAACTTTTAGTATGATTTATATGTCGATGGTACCAGAGTCTGTTCAGAGCTGGAAGTATTTCTACTTTAGAACCACAGCTTCCAGAATTCCCAATTGTCATGGTGGCTAGGTGATTGAGGGAACTGTGGTTTACATCTGTTTAGTGTATGAGAACCAAGACAATAGAAACAGCTGAAGGGTTGGCTTAACACATCTTTATGGCATGATGGTCCGGGGGAACATGTGGTAATGGTGGATGAACAGCTCAATATATACTGTGACTATGCATTTGAAAGTGGCTCCTCGATAGCCCATTGGCTACTGTCTGCGTGACGTCATTCCCCGTCACGTCCTTCTTGTCCAGGTGAGGAGGTGGCGGGAATCTTCCCGCGCTGTAGTTGTTTGGGGAATTGGAACCATGTGAGCTGGGCGCTCGCTATTGCCCCCTAGAGGTCACTAGCTCGCGTCCTGATACAGAAGGTTACAGTGTTACAGCTGGTGGTTATTATATCCACTCATTCGAGTGTTACATTACTTAAAGGTATAATATTCTAGACACAACAATCTGTGTCTTGAACTTTCCTACTTCAGAAAGTCCCATGTCACCAGCTGATATTTCCACCTGAATTTCAATAATATTTTGGCAGGAAAAATACCTGTGCCACAGTTGGAATGAAGGACTCTAGTGAGATCGCACCATCTTCTTCATCACTGTCTCAGATTCATTACATTGAAGAATGAACTTATCATTGCTTTAAAGTCTTCTTTTCTATCAGAGAATGTCACCATCTGCCTTACAGAACAGACACAAGTCCCTTCTTTTCCCATTTTTGTGTGCTCGGTCACTGTCATTTCACTGCAAAAACAGGCCTCATATTATTCCTTTTGAATGAAAACTACTGTACTTCTCTGGTAATGTTTATTATTCTTGTAATGATCATTCCTCCTTCTCTGGTTGCCACCTCCTCCTCTTGGCCTTTTAATGGTCATCTTGTATTTCCATCCAAAATTCTCCTGTCAAAAGCTCCATTGTTATCCAGGTCAAGTGATGTTTTTTCTCAATTCTGTAACTCCTTGTATTGGTTTGCCATTAGCTTCTGTATCTGGTACGAGGATGTTTCAAGACCTTCACAATTTGTAATATAATAGAAATACCATCATATACATTTAAGATGGTGGGATGTGGTGGTGACTTCTCCTCCTTCTTGCTAGTTTTAAACATCTTAGTATCTTAGCAATTGCTTTTCTAATTTGCTGGAACTTTTTCCTATTTGACTTTTTTATAAATGAACACTGCCCTAACAGCATCTGCCAGTGGTTTGTCATATAAATAGAAGTCATAAACCTATCCTTGCTACTGCCTTTCCTTCTCCCATCTCCAACATGCTAAGGCATCTGAATATGTCTTTGTCCCATTCATCATGATCTGTTCTCCCTTCCTGTTCATTAAGCCTGAAACTCTGAGAACATCCATCTGACACCATCTCTCTTTCAGTCTCCTCCCCCCCCCCCCCCCACTTGGCATTCAAAACTCCACTACTGTGTAGTCTGCATGGCATACTGTCTTTAGCCTCCTCTTCTATTGAAATGATGTCTAAGCAGGTGTTATTAAATTAAACTTCTCCTGTTTTCATAACTTCCTTATTTGCTTCCAGTGGAAAACTGAGACAAAAGTGCCATTTTTTTCCCCATCAAGGTCTCCGTAATTAGCACAGAATGTTTCTGTGGACACTAGTGTTCTTTCCCTTTGGGAAGCAAAGAATGCACAGACAATAAGAACGGAATGATCAGAAAGATGCATACACCCTATTCACTGCTTCTAAAGTGGCAAACATTGCTGTTTTGAGCAACGTACACAAAGATATTGGTCTGGCCACTGAAAGAACTCTCATCAAGAGCACCTGAAAACTTTTCTCCACACAGAAGGCAGGAGAACAATTTATATTTCATGCAAGGGAGAAATAGGCAAATATTCAAATGTCTACATATGACATTACATTTGTGAATTGGAAGTATGGCAGTATTTTGAAAGTAGTCCAGGTGATTGTGAGTGTAAGTGATTTTTCATCAGGACCATAAGATAAAGCAGGGGTTCTCAACTTTTCCAAGCTGTGGGCTGTACCACGCCCCCTCAGACAGTGGTTCCGCCACCATAAATGCTGCCACAAAACGTGTCCATGGCTGTTGTAAATGCACATTTACAGCTGTTGCAAACACATCCACTTCTGGCAGTTCCGGCAATGTGGGCCAGATGAAATGGTGTCATGGGCAGTATGTTGGGAACCCCTGATATCCCGATGAAATCCTATCCATTGCTACTAGGTAAAGGTAAAGGTTTCCCTTGTTCGAAAGCCAGTCATATCTGACTCTAGGGTATAGTGCTCATCTCTGTTTCAAAGCTGAAGAGCCAGTGCCGTCTGCTTCTGCAGAAGTTTCTGTGGTCATGTGGCAGGTATGACTAGACACTGGAGCACATGGTGCGCGGTTACCTTCCCACAGAAGTGGTCCCTATTTATCTACTTGAAATTTTTTGCTTTCGAACTGCTAGGTTGGCAGCAGTCCATTGCTACTATTAGCCTTAAAGTTGAGAAATATCCAATTCTCACCAATGGATATTTCCTCCTTAGATTGTTTTCATTAGTGTTATGGATAGGGTCAGAAGGATTATAGTCTCCAGTCCTAGAGCCTTGACATCTGGGTTTATGGTACTAATAATCATCCACATTATCATTGCCACCAACATTAAAATAGTCTGATATGTTTAGTATCACATGTGGTTTGGCCCTGTGGGTTCTTTACAGTAAGATTGTAAGTGTGTTGACAGTGCAATGGAAGTAAATGTGTACAATTTAAGGTGCCACAGCTGCCTGTTCTGAAGTAAATAAATTTAAGGCAGCAGGGAAAACTGAATGTAATCTGTCAAATAGCAACATATGCAAACCCCACCCTGGAAATTGCTCAGTACTGCCTTTAAAATGCAAAGGTTTGTAAAATATGAGAGAAAAAGAAAGGGAAAGGCACACACACAGAGAGAGAACTCTACATTTTGCAATCACTGCAGGAAATTTTGTTTGGGATAATAATAATATATAAAAAAATTCCTTTCACATCCACATTGCATCTACATATTCCACATGGGTTTTTTTTGGTGATTTTTAATGTTAATGGGAAACTTGTCAAGCCAGAAGATTTCTTTATGGGTCTGTCTGACAGAGCAGACTGGCAGTCCTTGACTCACTGCTTTTAGCACTGATCCTTCTTTGACATCAGCAGCAGCCAATTTATCTCTCACTCTCAATCCCTTCTCTAAAGCAATTGGACACTTCAATGGCATTTACCTTTCTGAAATGCTGCCTTTACTCACCTCATGTCAAACTGTGCAATAGTGCTTCTATACTTTTTTGCCACTGATTTAGTACAGATGTGGAAAATAAAGTAGCGGTTAGCCTTTATGCGGTGGCTTTTAAACACTCATGGAGTAGCTTGTTCTCTATACATCTTTGGAAGACTTGTCAATGGGTTGTTGTATATTATCCTAACCACTGATACATGTGGTATTCCAGAAAGAGGAATAAGAACCTTTTCAAAAAAGCATCAAAAAAATTTACAGTCAGTGGTGGGCATCACAGGTTTGCACCAGTATGTGCGTACCGATAGTAAAAATGGCTGGCTCCGCTCGCCTCCCAACCCCACCCACCTCCTCCTCCTTCTAGAAGAGGCTTTGGAGGGGTTTGGCTCCATTTCCCCCTTCAACAAGGCTTTTCCTTGGCTCCATTTCACCCCAAAGTGCATCCCCAGCCACTCCGGAGTAATTGGGGAGGCACTTCGGGGTGAAACACAGCCCTGGAAAAGCCTTGGATAAAGGGGGAAATGGCTTTAGAAGGGGCTCTTCGCTATAGAGCTATGAAAATAGAAGCCTCTTCTATTTTCATCACTCTATAGCGAACCTCTGAAGCCATTTCCCCCTTCTTCAAGGCTTTTCCTGGGCTCCGTTTCACCCCAAAGCACATCCCCAGCCACTCCGGAGTAATTTGTAATTTGATTTTTCTTTTGAGATTTTATTTGTATTTTGTATCTGAACTGTATTTTGTTTTTGTTTTCCTTTGTCTTGTTATATTTTATGTTATTCTTTGAAAACTTAAACACTATTTTAAAAAAAGAAATGTTAACATCTGGAACCAATGGCACTGTGCCCCACCTGTTCTGCCCTAAGAGAGGGTGAAGCTACATCAAAGCATCATCATCATCAACAACAGCAGCAGCAGCAGCAACAACAACAACAACAACAACAATGTTGCCAGAACATGTCCAGAATGTGTCCTTGCCCCAGATCCTCATGTGGCAATCATTCAACATCTTAGGTGAGGAGGCTACTTCTAGCAGCCTTCATACTATCTGGATCCAACCCCAAGGTGGCAGCAGAAAAAGCAGAAAGATGCAAACTGTCTGGAGCAGTGATCTCACTCCAAATTTATATCAGGCAATTGGATGGTTTAAAAACTTGTTTTCCTCAGGTCCACCAGGTTGCAGTCCCAATTTTTTGAATTTACCACTGGCCAACAAAAGCCAGGAGGCAGAAATCCCCTCCTAGCGGGCAAATGTAAAGCCAGAGGGAAAGAATCTCTGGTTCCATCATCCCAGCCTCCTGCACCTAAGAGCCATTATGCATCCTTTGGCTCCTGCAACATCACACAGCTGGCCCTGGGCTACCACTCTGACAACAACTGGGGTGCCTAAGTGAGTCTGAGATCCCATTTAGTAACTTCCTTGCTTGCTTACCTGCTTTAGTGTATGGGACCAAAGACAACGAACAGCCGAAAGGTTGGCTTAACACAGGTTTATTGCATGATGATCCAGGGGGAACATGAGGTAATGGCGGATGGGTAGCTCAATATATACAGTGGCTATACATTTGAATGTGGCTCCTCGACAGTCTATTGGTTACTGTCCGTGTGACGTCACAGCTGGTCACGCCCTTCTTGTCCAGGTGTAGGTGATGGCGGGAAACTTCCCGCGCTGTTGTTTGCTGGTGAGTCTGGGCCAGGAGAGCTTGAGCGCTCGCTATTGCCACCAGGTGGTCATTAGCTCGCATCCTATTGCAAGGGCTACAATTAAGCAGCTACTGGTTATAATGTTACACAAGCATGGTTACATTGGATACACGTGAATGAATACATTGTAAAAGGTACAGTACAGAACACAACATCCCTCCCCCCTAGGATGGGACGAAGTCCCTCAGCCAAGATGGCTTATTGCAAACGCGTTTGGGCTGCGATGTGGGCTGACCTGCCCCAGGGGCGCTACTGCTTCCTCGTTCCCTGGTCCCTTGTCCTGAAACGGGAGAGGGAGACTTGTTAGCGGCTTGCCGTGGTTTGGCGGTTTTGGGGGAAGGGAAAAACTCCATTGTGGGCAGACCGGAGACACTCGGGGCTAACGAAAAACCCCTCTTCTCGCTTGGACGTGTGGGGGACCACTCCGCAAAACTTCCCCGGTTCTGGAAATCAAAATCTAACTCTGTTGGGGTATCCGTATTTGTGGGGAGATCCCGCGGGATATCTATGGGATCGGCTTCCCTTCTCTCTGCTGATCGATCCCGCAAGATATCTACGAGGACAGATTCCCTTTCCTCCCCCCTTGGTGGGGACCCATGGCCCCCCTTTCCTCCCCCTTGGGCTGAACGGGTGGGGGAGAACCCTAACGCTGAGTCTTGTGTCCCGCGGTCCGTGCCCTGCTCGCCGGGGATCCTGCGCCGGAGCTGGTCTGCGTGCCGCCTCCAGAGTAGACCTGTGCCGGTCTCGACGCGGTACGAGACGGGGCCGGTCTGCTCTAGGATGACGCCCGGTACCCAGGCCGGACCCGCGCTGGCATAATTCCTGCAATACACGGGGGCACCCACGTCGAAACTCTTTGTGCCCTCTATCCCAATGTTCCTCCCCTTTTCCTCTACTCTCGTGGGGTCTAGCCTAGTTAGTATGGTGGTCAGCTTCCTGCGCATCAGCAGCTCTGCGGGGGAGTATCCTGACGCTAGGGGAGTCACTCGGTAGCCTAGCAGAAACTGGCACACTTGATGGTTTAGGTCCCTGGGCCCCATGCGCCGCAGCGCGTCCTTGGTGGTGCGCACAAGGCGCTCTACTTGGCCGTTTGTGGCAGGGTGAAAAGGAGCGGAGGTGATGTGCCGAATGGCGTTGATTTCTGTGAATGCCCTGAACTCAGAGGACGTGAAGCAACTTGCGTTGTCGCTTACGAGGGTGTCGGGTAAACCGAACGTGGAAAAGACCCTCCGCAAATGCTTTATGGTTGTGGCCGTGGACGTGCTTGTAACCGGAATGACCTCCAACCACTTGGAGAAGGCATCCACCACAAGGAGAAACAGCGTCCCACGAAACGGGCCAGCAAAGTCTACATGAACTCGGGACCACGGCCCCTTCGTCGCGTCCCACTCCCTGTGAGGCAGGCGGGCTTCTTCTGGCCTGGAACTTTGGCAGGGTTCACAAGTGCCGACCATGTGCTCGATGTCGGCGTCTAGCTGGGGCCACCAGAAATAGCTTCGTGCCAGGGCTTTTGAGCGCACAATCCCAGGGTGACTGACGTGCAGTAGTTTGAGTACCCTCGGCCGTAAGGACGCCGGGATCACTACTCGCTGGCCCCACAGAAGGCACCCCCTCTCAAGGGACAACTCTAACTTCTTTTGGAAAAATGGGTCGAACTCCGCTGCCGGGGAGGACGCTGGCCACCCTTTCTGCACCCAGGAGCTAACCCTTGCTAAAATGTTGTCCTTTCCGGTCACCTTGGCGATGTCGGCGGGCAGTATTGGGGGCGAGTCGAGGACTTCTATCATCAGCACCTGATGGTCTGGCTCCTGCCCGCCCACGTGGCTGTTCTCTTGGGGAAGGGGGGACCTCGATAGAGCGTCCGCATGGCTGATCTCCCTCCCGGGCCTGTACACTAACGCGTGCTGATACGCGTTGAGAAAAATGGCCCACCTAAGCATCCTCGGGGACAGGATCTGTGGCGTGGGCTTATCTGCGGTAAAGATGCCTAGCAGGGGCTTGTGATCTGTTACGATTGTGAAGGGGCGGCCATACAGGAAGTCGTGGAACTTTTTTGTTCCCGCAATTATCGCTAATGCTTCCCTGTCTGTCTGGGCGTAGTTTCTCTCCGTTTGGGACAGGGACCTGGAATAGAACGCTATCGGGGCCTCCCTTCCGTTTTCCAGCACGTGGCACAGCACCGCCCCCACCCCCACCGGGGATGCATCACAGATCAGGACCACTCGCCTCTTGGGGTTGAAATGGGTGAGGATGGCGTCAGACGCCAGAAGCTGCTTTAGCTCATTAAATGCCCTCTCTTGCTGGTCGCCCCACTTCCATGCCTCGTCCTTTTTAAGCAGCCTGTGCAACGGCTCGGCCATGGCTGCTTTCCGGGGAAGGAAGGAGTGATAAAAGTTCAGCAGCCCTAGGAACGACTGCAACTCGGGCTTGGAGGTGGGGCGAGGGGCTTGTTTGATGGCGGCTACCTTAGACTTGGACGGCCTAATTCCCTCAGGAGTGACACGGAACCCTAGGAATTCGACCTCGGTCGCGAAGAAAACGCATTTGTCTTTTCGCAGTCTCAACCCCGCCTTTTCGAATATCGCCAGGACCTTGCCCAACCTCTTTGCCAATTCGGCCTGACTCCCCCCCGTTATCAATACGTCATCAAAATAAGGCAACACCCCCTTGAGCCCCTTCAGGAGGCATTCCACGAGTGACTGGAAAATTCGGGGCGCCGAGTTTACGCCGAATTGAAGGCGCGTCACCTGGAACGCCCCCTTATGGGTGACTATAGTTTGTGCAGCAGCGGCAGCTGGGGTCACCGAGAGCTGCTGGTAGGCTTGTGCTAAGTCGAGCTTAGCGAAACACTTTCCCCCATGCAATTTGGCCAGCAAATGGCTGACTACCGGCACCGGATACGTATTAGGGCGAATGGCCTTGTTGATGGTGCACTTGTAATCAGCGCATATGCGCACCTCCCCGTTGGCCTTCAGTGCTGTTACAATTTGAGTTTCCCACTCCGCAGAATCAACAGGAACAAGAATCCCCTGGCCCACCAATTTGTCCAGTTCCGCCTCTATTTTGTCCTTGAGCGTGAATGGCACCCGGCGCGGTTTGAGTCTTATTGGGCGGACCTCAGGGTCTAGGTCGAAGGCTACTGGGGGTCCCTTAAATTTCCCAAGTCCCTTCTTGAAGACTTCGGGGTGCGCGTCGCACACCTCCTGGATCGGGTCAGTCCCAACGGCAACGGCATGCACCCCCCCAATGAACAAACCCAGGGGCTGGAACCATTGAGTCCCGAGGAGGCTGCAATTCCCTCCTTTGAGGACAACTAGGGGGAGAGTCGCGGCGTGTTTCTTAAATCGGACCTTAAAATTCCCAACCCCCAACACCGGAATGCAGTTCCTTTGCACGTCCCGTAGCGTGGACCTCAAAGCTTTGAGTTTGGGCCGCACGTGGGGGGCAATTCTCAGAAACTCCTTCTGGGGAATGATGGAGTATGAGGAACCCGAGTCAATTTCCATCCTAATGGGGGCCCCTTGTACTAGTACCTCAACAAAATAACGGGGGTGTCCCGCGGACACGCTGAACACCGGTGCGTCGTCCTCGCTGTCGCCGGCGATGCGGCCCACGCCGTCTCGCTTCCTCGTGGCCTGGGTGCCGTCCTTGGGTCTCGCCGCGCGGTCTCTCGAGCTCTTCCGGGCCTCGCGCCGTTTCCTACAGACCTTGGCGATGTGCCCACGGCGGCCGCAGTTGTGACACTCGGCCTTTCTGAAGGGGCATTTGGCGCGGTCGTGGTTCGCTCCGCAGCCGTCGCAACGCCGGCCTTCTTTCCGGACCTTCCGGACGTCCTCGTCGTCGCTGCTCTCCGCGGACGACTTCGAAACTCGCCGGGCAGCGTGCACCGGAACGTGCACCGAAGCCTCTGCCTTGCCCGTCCTTGGCCGCCAGTCCTGGAGCTCCTGGACCCCGGCCTTCGTAGCTTCCGCGGCTTGTGCCTCCTTTAGGACCTCCTGCAACGTGGGGGGTGGCTCGCGGTTCATCAATGTGCGCTGAGTTTTGGCATCGCTCAGGCCGCACAGCACACAGTCTCTTAGTGTGATTTCTACGTTCTCCCATTTGCATGGGCCGGCCGCCAGTCGCAGGGCCGCTGCGAAGTCGGCGACCGTCTCCCCGGGCACTTGGACTCGCCTCCAAAACGCGCTCCGAGCGGGGAACATCGCCGTCGAGGGCCGGAAGTACTCACGCAGCATGTGCATGAGCTCTTTCACCTTGAATTCACTCGCCCTCCTCGGCGCGATCAGGTCCACCAAGACCCTCTTGGTGTCTGGCCCCAGCATCCGGGTGAAGATGGCCCTTTTCTTTGCCTCATCCGTGACTTCGGATTCCACCAGGGCTCCCTGGAAGTCCATCTCGAAGATGTCCCAGTCTGCCGGTCTCCTGATTTCGAAACCGGCGCATGTCTTGGTCCCGTGGGCAGCCATATCCCACCTTCGTCGCCAATTTAGTGTATGGGACCAAAGACAACGAACAGCCGAAAGGTTGGCTTAACACAGGTTTATTGCATGATGATCCAGGGGGAACATGAGGTAATGGCGGATGGGTAGCTCAATATATACAGTGGCTATACATTTGAATGTGGCTCCTCGACAGTCTATTGGTTACTGTCCGTGTGACGTCACAGCTGGTCACGCCCTTCTTGTCCAGGTGTAGGTGATGGCGGGAAACTTCCCGCGCTGTTGTTTGCTGGTGAGTCTGGGCCAGGAGAGCTTGAGTGCTCGCTATTGCCACCAGGTGGTCATTAGCTCGCGTCCTATTGCAAGGGCTACAATTAAGCAGCTGCTGGTTATAATGTTACACAAGCATGGTTACATTGGATACATGTGAATGAATACATTGTAAAAGGTGCAGTACAGAACACAACACCTGCCCTGAGGGAGAGGGGGACTGGCTCTCCTTTGTGTTTTTGCACAGTCAGTACTTTATACCTCCACACAAAGACCAACTCCCAAACTTTACTCTATAGCTCTGGGTGAGGGGGAGGTTGTGGTGGATGTAGGCTGGGTGGTGGATGGAGAGATGAAACAGGGCAGCAGCACTGGGAGAGGATAAAAGAGAGCAGGAAGCAGTATTGGTAATAAAAGGCTAGAGGACTGTAGCAGTTCATATCTGCTTCCTCTCTCAGCTCCCCACCCACCCAACTCACTGATGTATTAGGAGGGTGCAGGATGCCTCTGCTTTACACCTGTGCCAGATTTTAGACTGATTCCTTTCTGGCTATACATACTTCAACAGTCAGCACACTATCATGTCAAAGCCAGACTGTTCCTTGGTGACAGAAAAAGTACAGTAATTAATTCTGATGTGTTTTAACATTAGTCCTGGTGGCACAGTGGTTAAACTGCTGTACTGCAGCCAGAATGTTGTGAGTTCAATCATGACCAGGGATCAAGGTTGACTCAGCCTTCCATCCTTCCAAGGTCGGTAAAATATGTACACAGCATGTTGGGGGCAAAATACTAATTAACTTGTGAACCGTCCAGAGACTGCACTAAGCACTATGGGATGGTATTTAAGTGCAATTACTATTTGTATTGCTTTTGCTATTAGGCCTAAAGTAGATAGAAGCTGTCTTGGAAATATTTTATCTCCTGTCTCAGAAAATTCATATGTATATACTCAGGAAATGGCATGCTTACATGCCATAGTGGATGGTTTGAGGAAATTTTGAACCCAAGCATTTTCTAGAGATGTGATTTTCTTTTCTCTGTCATGTAAAATAATAATATCCTCGTATCACTAACTTTCTTTCAGAAAGAAACTCACTTTCTTCCATAATGTTATCAAATCTTAATTCCAGATTTGATAGTTTCCATCTTCACATCACTATTAAACTCCTTTGTAATTCTGGACTGCACATACATTTTGCCCCTGTTAACTATAATTGCTGTTCATGATATTTGACATTTTGGTCGCATATGGATGGGCTAGTTATCACAAGCCACCACACCAGGAAGTGCCATGTGGTGGAGAAAGGGCGAAATGGCCATCCGGCCCCTGAAGCTGTCTAAGAGAGCGTGACCCGGCCCCTGAGTTGAAAAGGTTGAGCATTCCTGCTTTACTGCCTTGAGTGGGAGAAGCACACTTGAGAAATTTTCTACCTCATGTGCCAAGATAACTTGCATTGTTGTTGCAAGGGGAGATTTTTTTGTCTGTAGGTATTTTCACATGGACAAAGGTGTGTGGAGGTTCCATTTGCTGCTCTGCCTCAGGAAAGACATATCTGGATGTGGTCCTGAGTATATTTCTGAACAGATGGGAAGAAACAATGAGGCAGAAGAGGAGGAAACTGGCAGGTCAATCACAATAAACAATTGGACCTGAGATTACAGATAGGCTCTTGGTTTGATCCAGCACAGCTTTTCTTATGTTCATTATAAAATATCACACACTCCCTGGTGTATAACAGAGGAAGAGAGGCCAAGGCTTGGAGCACCATTTTCTGAAGCAGAATCTTAGACTCTCTCATTCTGTCTAAGAACTGACAACAAAATTGCAAAATAACTGCAGTGGCTCAAGTCGCTAAGACGCTGACTGGGAAGCGAAAGGTCAGCAGTTCGATTCCCGAGTACTGTAGGACGGAAATGAGCTCCCGTCTTCATCCTAGCTCCTGCCAACCTAGCAGTTCGAAAGCAAGAAATTGCAAGTAGATAAATAGGGACCACTTCGGTGGGAAGGTAACAGTGTTCCGTGCGCTCCGGTGTCTAGTCATGCCTGCCACATGACCACGGAAACGTCTGCAGAAGCAGACAGCGCTGGCTCTTCGGCTTAGAAACAGAGATGAGCACTGCACCCTAGAGTCGGATACGACTGGCTTTCGAGCAAGGGAAACCTTTACCTTTACCTTTAACTGTGGAAAATTAGAATCTAATAAAGAAACACAGCTGGGGTCCTTCAGACTGTTGAGAAAAGCAAGTATAAATGTGAATAATTATCCATAGGAAAAACTGTTACAATACAGATGCAGAAGTCTTTATCTATAAATAAACCTTGAAGGAATTTATTTTTAATTCATTAACTGAGAGAATATATAGTTTGTTGAACAGATGGCTATTTATTCTAAGAAGTATGAGAACAATACTCTAAAGTGTTATCTCTTACTTTGAAATGCAAATGACTTCTTCAGGTGTAATGTATCTTTGTCTGTTTGATGCTAATCAGTGAAATTATTTCATTCATACATTTTACAGATTTTTAAAAAATACTTTCCTAAAAACTAGGAGTGTGCAGAGACTACAAGATGAAGTTTAAATCCTAATTTGGTGAGTCAGAAAACAGTCTAATTTATCTTGGACCAATTCAGACCCAGCCCAGTCGAACTCAGTTCCTGAACTCATGTCAAGATACATAAATCTGAAAGTTTGTACCTCACAGTGGCTGAAATGTTTATGTTTATTTGATTTATACCCTGCCCTACTTGGCACAGGCTGACTCAGGGTGGTTTACAACATCAGTACAAGTACAAATGACAATACAGTAATGCAAAAAGTAAATAAATAATACAATATCAACAATACATATCAAAAAGTATCAATGAAACTATATCAGTAAACAATATATCAGCAAAACAATATTACCTCAGAACATATCAGAATACATATAATATCAAAAGACATCAAAACAATATATCAGCAAACAATATCAGCATAACATATCAAAAACAGATAAGATGAAAACACAATAAAGAAAAATTACAATAATATACAGTCCCAAAAAACAGAGCAGGTGGGGCTCTAGAGGAGCGGAGTGGAGGAGCTGGTTGCACCTGCCTCCCATCCCCGAGCAGATGGCGTGGGCTCAGGGAGAGGCAACGGGTCCCGGGCAATCCTTTTACAATAACTTACTCTGCCTAAGACTATTGGTGTCATAATCACCATTATTTTTTATAGAAATTAGACATTTCCAAGTTCTCTCTCAGTAAAACCTTTGTGTATTCCCCTTTATTGTCAGGAAGTGGGAGCCACAGGACAGGAGGGGTAAGTGTTTAGTTACCAAAAATTGTTGTTGTCAGAATAACTACCAGTGGCATAAATGTTTGGTAATGAAAATTTCCGTCTATAGTTTCAGGGATTTTTATGAAACATTCTTTACAATTTGTTGTTGGTTTCTATCTTTTAAAAAAGAGAATGGCAGATTATTACTTTCTTTCCTCTTATTCAATATTTGGCCCTTCTGGGAGAATAAAGTTTGTTATGCTTCTGTTACCCAAAAACCGATGCCCCCTTTTTCTGATTGATTACAGGAGCGTGCATGTTGAGAACATTTGCAACTTCGGTACAATCGCAGGCAGAACCCTTCTCCCAAGGACGAGGAGGCGTTTATTTCAGACAAAAATATAAATCAAGTTTATTGATAAGGAGTTAAAAATAATGCTGGCCAGGCACTGGCATAAGTCCTAGTCTCAACCTTTTTGTCTAAAATAAGTTTCCCCAGTGAGCAGCTCTTGTTGGGTTCTTGTGTGCGTGTGTGCAGTGCTAAGAGTGCTGCTGACACCTTCTACCAAGGGATTTTATACCCTCCACCCAAGGGAACTAACCTAGCTCTCTACTACTAGTCTATTAATTACAAAATAAAAAATTACAATGATTCAATCAATACCAGCACCCGGCTCTTTTGTTACAGTAAAAAAGTTAATCACATAAAACAATAGGGGGTTGATAGGGCAATTGCCCTGGGGGTTTACATAAGAAAAAACAGAGTTCACAGTTCAACAGCTGCAGGTCTTGATGTGTCCAATGTGACATCCAATAGGAGCAAGGATTGAAAATGTGCACCAATGTGGTTCCAGAGTTCACAGGAAGTTCAAAATGACCAATGGCATTGTAGATAATAAGTTCAGGGAAGGGTGAATGTTGGGTTATGTGAGGAGCTAGTAGTTGTTTTCATTCCCACCCAGTAATTAATTAATCCTGTCTCACCCCAAGCACTATCGATTAAATACACAAGGAACTGCAGAATCAATAGATATTCAATATCCACCCTTAACCCAGTTCTGTGTCTCTTAAGGATTTGCACGTATATACCTTCAAGCATGTGTGAATGGGTGCATGGCCAGAGTGGTGCTTGTGTAAACAAAAGCCTAAATGTGGATGGTAAATAAAAATATGGTGAAAGAAATAACTTTATTGAAAGAGTAAAAGAATGTTTGAAAGGAAAAAGAGAGACGAAAATTGGGGTGCTTATTTCTAAAAATGGGGTTACACTTCTGAGGAATAGATGGAGGGAGTTTTATACAAGAGCAGCTTTTAGAATATGGAGATTTCCTAAAAGGATGTGATTAACTCCTTGATTCCCCCACCCCCAAAAGAGCAACTTTTATGAAAAAGTAATAAGTAAGGGAAAAAAGCAAGAAACAAGCAGACAGTACTTTCAAACTAGGAGAAAAGTTGTGGGATACAATGGGAAGGTTCTCATTGGGAGTAGGTTTATCTTGCCCATTCTTATACCCTTTCATGTTTGTTGTCATTGTTAATAAGCATTGAAAGTGCTTATTATGTATAGAAAAACATGTCATAAAGATATTCCTAGCAAGAAAACAAAAAATGTTCAGAAGAATAAGTACAAATGCTAGAGTGCTAATGACTGGGAAACTACAAAATATTTGTGGGGTTTTTTTTTTGCGTGAAACAAATGTTGGAAAGCAAGTGCAATACAACATAGCAGGGTGAGGGATGTAAAACTAGAGAACCCTGGTAAAATCATTCATGAGGCATAGAAGTTAGATCTGCCAGTCACAAAACTATACTCCATCAATCTCTGTTCTCCTCTCTTCCATCTATTGTTTTCCTAACATGGAAAATGTGGGAGGAAAAAAAATCAGTTTTAGACAGCAACCATTCTGTGAATTCAAATTCAATTCAAATTGCTAATGACTTTTCTGAATGTTCAAATTCAGATCAAGTCTGCTTCAGAGGAGTTTCAAATCAATTTGGACACCCTCTTAATACATCTGTTAAAAAGTTGATTTGATTTGGGATTTGTCTGAATCTGAAGTACACCCATGATTGAAAGCACCTTTTGTATGATCTGAGCGGCAATTTGCCAACTAATTTATGTACAGCACACCTATTAATTTCAAGATATCAGATCTGTACTGGGGACTAAGAATTGCAGTCTGATTTAAGCTATTTAAATATATATTTTTAACCTAGAGAGCCTCTCTGATATGAAATGGTATGCATGATGTTGCAATGTTTAGGGCTTCCTTTTTCTTGTTTTACTTCCTGGGGGTATTGAAAGCATCCTAGTAAAGTAATAGTATTGATACAATTATGTGGATTTTCTAATACTTAGTGGCTGCTGGTGGTTCAGTATCTATGCCTGTCAGGAAGCATCTTGACTGGCTAAAAACACCATTCTGAAATCAGGGTTAAAAACCACCAGTTTTCAGATCAAGGGCTGTTGAGTCAGTGTGTGGATGCATGCTGTGACAGGCCTCCAGAGCTGAGAACATATAGGGTCCTTCTAGCCAGCCAGGAAGAAGCAAGAATGCAACAGTGGAAATTGAGCCAGGCACAGAACAGCTGTGTGTTCCCTCTTTCCTCCTCCTGTCCCCACTGGCAGCACCTGAGTGAGAGAGGAGGGGAGAAAAGATTATGACCCCACTAACCATCTCTGGAGATAACATCATGTCAGTGTAGCTGCTGCCTGTTCTGGATTCAGAGATATCATTGGTCAGGCTTTTTCACTTGCAAGATACCTAGGGTTGCCATAATTCTTTCCTACCAAACCGGGACAGCCATGTGACATCACTGCATTCTTCAAACTGTACCTGTGTCCGATGAGGCTGTTGAGGGGGCTGCAGCTCTAAGACCCCACAGAATCCCCATCCAGGGCAGGCAGCCTCCATCTTTTTTTCCAGTGGCTCCGGGAGCTACAGCTCTTTGGGTTGGTGTTCCAGCACACCTCTTGTCTGTGCTGTTGCTCAAGGTGAGCCAAGGGATTTTTGCAAAGAGTTAATTTACTGCCTCTCTGTCTTTCTTTCAATTATCCCGCTTGCAAGTGTCTCCCCTCCCCGGCAGGCTTCTCAGGGTGCTGTTTTGCCTTCACCACTTGCAAGCAGGATAACTGAAAGAATGCAAGCGTGGCACCAAAATGGCCGCCACGCTCTTTGCGGCCCCCCCCCACCGGATGAAGGCATCCGGGTAGTTAGGGGCATGGCCAGCACCCTAATAAAAGGGCTGGCCATGAGGCAGCCGAGCTGCCATTTTGCGAAGCGACGGAGCGGAGAAGTTTTTCCCTCTTACCTCCGTCGCTTGTGTCCTTTCAGGGGAAGCCTTTTTCGGTGCAGTTTTTCCTTTCTTTGGCTTCCCAGCTAGACCAGCTATGCCCTCCAAGAAGAAGGCAGCTGCGAACATGGCTCGATCTGCGCAGAGGCGTCAGCCGGGTCGGAGGACCGCGACTGCGCCCGCCCAGCAGCCACCTTTGGCGGAGCCCACCGGGACCGGTGGGATGGGATCGGTGGCCCCTTGGCCCGATGCGCGGCGCGCGCAGGCTGCCCCGGCTGGGGCCTCAGCCCTTGGCCCGCAAACGATGGCCACTGCCCCTGGCATGGTCCGTGCGGCTGGGCCTTCTTCCCTGGGTGCACAGTTCCCCATGGGGGGATCGAGCCATGGGGGGTGGTTGGGTTCCCTGCCTTGGCAGGGCATGCCCACGGCCCCTCAAGGGCCGAGCATGGGCTCTTAGCCGTATCCAGCCCCTGGGGCACAGGGACCTGGACAGGTGCCTGTTACTTGTGGGCCGGCTGGCCCTTTGCCCCCTGTCGGGGCTGGGGGCTATGTTAACGTGGAGGCCCTTCTGGCCCGCGTAGCGGCCCTCGAGGCATCACTGGCAAGGGCCAACCAAGCAGGGGCATCTTTCGGGTTCCAGGTTGATCCTTTGGCTGCCGGGCAGCGGCAGGCGACGGGTCGGGTCGAGCTGCCTGAGGCGCGCGGGCCGGTGGCGGCCACTGCCTCGCAGCTCCCCACTCAGCAGGCGCAGCAGACTTGTGCTGATCTGGCCCCGTCGACGAGCTCAGCTTCGGTCGTGAGCTCCGACGCCCCCAGCAGGCCGGAACCCCCGGTGGGGGCGGCCCGTGGGGGTGCATCGGGTGAGTATGCAGTTCAAGCTAGTGCACCCACACAACTGACTTCCCTGGGGGGGGGGGCTTTTCAGTGGCCATGGCCTCGCACGGGTGGTGCGGCGGTGCAGCCGCCTCCGGCCCACCCGGCGACTTCATCCCTGACCCAGGGCCCGGGTTGGGGTGGCGCCCCCTATGCGGTAGGGAATGTGTTGGGGGTGTCCGGGTTGGTACAGGCCCCCTTTGCTTTGCCCGCACTTCCCTCTGTGCCGGTGTCGGCATTGCCGACAGCGGGGTATTCCTTGCCCCTAGGGGACCATCTGGCCCAGTCCACCAAGGAAAAGATCTGGAGGGGCGAGTATGTGGACATCTTCTCCCTTCTTAACAGGGAGCCCACCAAGGAAGAGAGGGAAGGGCAGGATGAGAAGGATAAGGAGCAGGCACGTCGTCGTAAGCTGCCACGTACATGGGCAAATTGGTTGCCAGCGTACCTAATTTACATGGCTGTTTACCTCAGGGCCAGGCCGGATCTGGCCATCCCTATGGTCCAGTATTTGGACAACATTTACCGGGCTATGGTCGACTTCCCGGGTCCGTCGTGGCTGGCTTACGACGAGGAATTCCGCATGAGGATTCCACTGCACCCAGAGATGAGGTGGGACGAGCCCTGCCAGAAGCTGTGGCTTCTGTATATGACCCCCACGCGCCCGGCGCCCGGGGAGAGATATCATTGTGGACATGCGGTCCAACGAGCGGCCCCGGTACAGGTTCCCCGCCAAGTGGCGGGGCAGGGGGTTCCAGCCCGCCTGCTGTGCTGGACCTTCTCGTCCAATGGTTCTTGCAACAGAAAGAATTGCAAGTACAGGCATGAGTGTCCCTCTTGTTCTGACCCCCATGCTGCCTCCGCCTGTTCCAGGCCGGGAGGATTCAGGGGCAAGGGTAGGGGTGGACAAGGGGCAGGTAGGACTGCCGCTGAGGGAGCGGGTCCACTGAAAGGCCCCCTCCCCAATTAATGTGGACATGCTGGAGCGTTGGCTCGCAGTGTACCCGAGGAGGGCAGATGCAGTGTACCTGCTTCATGGTTTTCAACTGGGGTTTCGTATTCCTTTCACGGGGGATAGGTCACCTCAAGACGCACCCAACCTTTTGTCACTTAGAGGAAGGGAGGAGGTGGCTGCTGCCAGCATTAATAAGGAGGTTGATGCGGGCAGGGTCGCTGGCCCTTTTCCCGCGCCCCCGTTCCCCAACCTTAAAGTATCCCCACTAGGACTAGTGCCCAAGAAGGCCCCGGGCGAGTTCCGCCTGATTCATCACTTGTCCTTCCCAGCCGGTCGCTCGGTCAATGATGCTATCCCTGATGACCTTTGCTCGGTCAGGTATACATCCTTTGACCAGGCATTGCGCATGGTGCGCTCATGTGGCCCGGGTGCACTGTTAGCTAAGTGCGACATTAAGTCGGCTTTTCGTCTTCTGCCAGTGCACCCGGGCGACTTTGAGTTGCTGGGTTTCAAATTCAGGGGTGAATATTATTTCGACAAAGCCATGCCTTTCGGCTGTTCCATATCCTGCTCGGCCTTCGAGCGTTTTAGTACATTCCTGCAGTGGGCATTTGTCCGTAGGTCAGGGTCTCGGTCTGTAGCCCATTACCTGGATGACTTTTTGTTCGGGGGTGAACGGGGCTGGGACACGTCCACACGTCTCCTCAACACATTTCAGACGCTAATGGAGGAACTCGGTGTCCCTTTGGCGCCCGAAAAGACCGAAGGCCCATCTACTAAGCTAGTATTCCTGGGGGTGGAGATTGACACAGTAGCACAGGCGTCTAGGTTGCCAGGGGAAAAGGTGGCCAGGATAGCGGCCCTCATTTCGGGATTGCTGGCTAAGCGCAAGGCATCCCTTCGGGAATTGCAGGTGCTACATGGTCACCTTAACTTCGCTTGCAGGGTGGTCGCACCTGGCAGGGCATTTGCTCGGCGCTTGTGCGACGCCATGTCAGGCTTATCCAGGCCCCATCACAGGGTGAGACTGACACGGGGCATCAGGGCAGATATGCACATATGGCTCCAGTTCCTGAGGGAGTTCAATGGGGTCTCATTTTGGAGGTCTAACCTCCTGGCTTCACCCCGCTTTCAGATACAGTCTGATGCCTCGGGATCCCTGGGTTATGGGATGTACTTCAACGGGAAGTGGGCCTATGGTGGATGGCCACCAGCCTGGTCAGGCACGGGTCGCCTGAGGGATCTCACATATTTGGAATTTTTTCCCATACTGGGGGCTTTGATGCTATGGGGTGAGGAGTGGGCCAACTCGGTGGTGCATTTCTGGTGTGACAATGCTGCAGTTGTCCACATTGTCAACTCACAGACTTCTAAATCTCCCAGGGTCATGGAACTAGTGCGCCAGTTTGTATTGCGCAGCCTGCGCCTCAATGTATTGTTCAGGGCCAGGCATGTCCCGGGGGTCAATAACGATATTGCTGACGCTTTGTCCCGCCTGCAGATCTCCCGGTTCCGCGCCTTGGCCCCGGACGTGGAGGAATTTCCCTCGCCACTCCCGGAGGAGTTATGGACCTTTGGCAAGGAGAGGTGAACCGGGCGATCGGCATGTCGCTGGCGCCACGCACGCGTAAGGCGTATCACCATGCATTAGTTTCCTTTCGGACATTTTGTACCCAATCTTGACTGCCAGATACCTGGCCGATCCCAGTGGCCCACGTCCTTCGTTTCATGGTTTACCTGTATGCCCAGGGCCTTGCGCCCCGCACCATAGCATCCAGGTTGTCAGCGCTGGCTTTTATGGCCAAGGTGGGAGGTCATGCGGATAGTACCGCTGACTTCCGTGTGAGACACGTTTTGGAGGGGTGGGTGCGGGAACGTGGGCGTAGCCTGGACGACCGCCACCCAATTTCCCCTGGGGTCCTTACCCAACTGGCACGGGGCTGGCATGACCTATGTTTCGATAGGTATGAGGCAGCCCTGTTTCATGCGGCTACAACGGTGGCCTTTTTTGGAGCGCTCCGCATCAGCGAGCTTGTGATGCTGTCTAAGGCGGATGCAAGTCGTAGGGCACTGGAACTCGAAGATGTCTATGTTTGCAATGATTGGGCTCAGTTGAGGATACGCTCCTCTAAAACAGATCAGCACGGCGTAGGCAGTGGTGTAAGACTGCTACGATGTTCCTTGGCAGACATCTGTCCGGTTGGTGCCCTACAGGAGTTCCTTGCACTGCGTGGCACGCACCATGGCCCGTTTTTCTGTCACCAAGATGGGTCTCCCCTCACTAAATTTCAATTTTGGAAGGTGACTGGGAAGGCACTGGCTAGTGTGGGCCTCTCTGGGGCCCGTTACGGCACCCATTCATTTAGAATTGGGGCGGCCTCTACTGCGGCTGCTTATGGGTACTCCGGGGCTGACATACGCAGCATGGGGAGGTGGGGCTCTCAGTGTTTCCAGTTTTATGTTCGCCCGCTCCCACCGTGAGTACCGGTTTAGTCACCGCATATTTCTTCCTTCCCTGTTTTTCCTTGACAGACCCTGGGTGTCGTATCACACCGGTGACAGTATGGCTGGTGGGCCATAGCTACGTACACAGGGCAGCGCGTTACGCTGCGGCGACAGATTGGGGACCCCGACTGGGACTGGGTGCATACGCAAGTCTCACATGGTACGGTAAGCCCGGTATGTTGTGGCGGGAGCTCTTGCCATTCCTCTTTTCGGGAAGGAATGCTGACCCGCCTGACATTCTGATCATACACCTTGGGGGTAATGATTTGGGACAGGTCACTGGCTTATCGCTGAAGCATGCGATTTGCGGTGACCTCGCCTAGTTACATTACGTATGGCCCGCCACAACCCTTGTTTGGTCAGATATGGTCCCACGGCACGCTTATAGGGGAGGCTTTGACCTTCAGGCCCTGGACCGCGCTAGGCGCATGGTGAACAGGGCTGTGGCCCGATTCCTTTTGACCAAGGGCTGGGGGCGGGTCAGTCGTCATCCCGCCATTAGTTTGCAAAATTATGGGCTTTATGCAGGGGATGGGGTCCATCTGTCGCGAGGAGGTATGGACCTCCTGTTGGGTGATTGGCGAGCAGGCCTGTCGACCTGACGGTCTTGGGGGGGGGCGTCGAGCCTTTATTGAAGCCTCTCCGGGTGGCGGGTAGCACTGGTAAGGTAAACATTTATGACCCACAGGTATCCGGCAGGTTCGCAATTGACTGGACAACACTAGATAGGCATAAGTTGTTTAAACGTTGTCCGGTCAACGACGAACCAGGCGATGGGGTGATGGCTACAGCTAGACAGCATGCATCACCCCCTGATTTTACGGATACACGTCAGAGGGTGGGGTCATTAGTTAGATATTGACTATGGTCAACAATTTGTTTGTTGTCAACAAACAAATTGATACAAATAGATACATTGTAACAATTGCCGTTGGCAATTTTGGGTGGTACCTTACCAGTGTTACTTCGGCCTGCTTGCCTTAAGAATTATGATTGGTCAATTACCAATAGAAATTTATAATTCGGACTAGGGCATGAATCAATAAATGTGGCCCAATGCCGTTATCCACTTTCATTTGTGTCTGAGTCCTTTATTGGGGGTGCGCCTGCAAAGACAGGATAATTGAAATTAACTCTTTGCAAAAATCCCTTGGTGGGAGCGTGGAGCTTGCTTCCTTTGTTTGAATTTAAAAATCCAGGACTTTTACATGTTTTTTCTTGAACCGGCTGGGACAATTTACCCGAGCTTGAATCTGGGAAAATCCTGGAAAAACGGGACATATGGCAACCCTAAAGCTACCTGGATATTTTAACCATCCCAAAAAGTAAGAAAGCTTTAACTTTAGCTAAGTTTAATGTACTACCTTCCACCTTGTTGGAAGGATGAGATAATAATGTTCCCTATGATGCACACTTATGCCCCTGTGAGGCAGGAGTGGTAGAGGCATTAGGACATGCTGTACTGTTCCCTTTATAGTGGCCTCTATAACATCTTTATATCTCCAGTCCGCGATGTATTCCTGGAAGAGACTATGAGTACTACATGCATTATCTGTTGGCAAAACAGCAATGAATAAAGTGGCTAGTTTTTGTGCGTCAGCACTAATTTGTCGGCATGAAATGGTATAGTGAAACTGTATAATGATTACTTTTTACACACCTTACTGATTACATACATACACCAACCATCTCTTCCCCCCTCATTTTGCTATCTCTTACCTCCTGCTGGGTGGTCTTCTAACAGCTGGCCTCTATCATGACCCTTACTGCCGGCTCCACCATTGTCACTGCGGCAGACTCAGGAGACACAATGTGTACCAAGACATGCATGCAAACCTCCAAATACAATTCAGGAATTGCTGCAAAATAATGACCCCCAGTAGGTAATTTAAAATAACCTGCATTTTGACAAGATAATGTGAGCTGCAGCAGTGCATCATGCATTCTTTGATCTCTGAATTGATTTAGAACCTAGCAAAACTGATATACATGTAGGACTTTTTACTAATCAAGATGCACCCAGCAATCCCATATCAATTTATCATGGATTCAGTCTCTTTCAACAGAATGGAACTTAACTTTTGAGTGCATGTATGGGTCAGATTGCATGGTAAATAGTATTTCTGCTACCAAGTTAACACAAATGCAGTTATGGGAATAAAATAGTTGCACAAATAGGGATGCCATAATTCTACCCCCACAAACCGGGACTCCCTTGCTCGAAAGCCAGTCGTATCTGACTCTAGAGTTCAGTGTTCATCTCTGTTTCAAAACCAAAGAGCCAGTGCTCTCTGCTTTTGCAGACGTTTCCATGGCCATGTAGCAGGCATGACTAGACACTGCAAACTCTAAGACCCTTCCTCTCCCTGAGGTCACCCCTACCCTATCCTTCACACACACACACACCCATTGAGTTGGACACACCTTCAAACCCCACACGAGGATCCCTTGAAAGAAAGCTCTAAAAAGTCTGAAATGGGAAAAAATATGTAGAAAGCTATGGAGTGTTTCTTCAGACTGCAAAGGGATAAATGCATAGAGTCAGCATTCCTAGAGAGGAAGGGAAGTCTTTCTCACTTCCTATCCAGTGTTCCCTTCATCTCTAGGAATACTGACTCTATGCATTTATTCCTTTGCAGTCTGAAGAAACACTCCATAGCTTTCTACATATTTTTTCCATGTGACACCTTAAAGAATAACTCGTTTTGAAATTAACTTTCTATCTGTGTTAAAGTGTACCCGATCTCTGCTGTGACTATGGCTGCTGCTAATAAATCCACCCCCGTAGGAATTTTTAAAAGAGAGAAGAAAAAGAATCATGAAGGAAAGAGAAATAATAGAAATGGATAGAAATCACTATTGATAGAAATCAACTGGGGGGGGGGAGGAGGACTGAGGAATCAAATTAGATTGCAAACCCCAGACCGCCCTGCACCCACCTTCCTCCCTCTCCTCCTCTTTCTTTCCTGATCTAAAAATAACCCTTTGCGCGAGCTGACTGCGGTACCTTTTGTGTTGCCATTTACTGTTTTTAGCCTTCGCGGGAGCCAAGGGGATTGGAGAGGGTCACGAGATCAATCTATCGAGACCCTTTCTGGGGCCAAGAATGGACCCATAGAAAAGTGCTGGGCTGGGGTACCCCATGGGGCCAGACACTGCCTGCCTGCTGGCTCTTCAATAATAGAGGCAGCCGCAAGATTAAAGGCTCACTCCCCCCCCTCTTTCTTCCTTGGCCAACTAAGCTGCTGTTGCCACCTGCTGGTTTGTCAATAGAAGTGCAAGAAAAAGTGAAATTTTTTGTGTCTTAAAAAAAAAGCCGTGAATTTTTTTTGAAATATAAATTTTTATTTATTTTCAAAAGAAAAAAACAAACATACAAAAAAAGAACAATACATCATAACAATATTACATAAAACTCATGAAAAATAACACATACATGGTAGTTAAACTGATTATTTGTCATGGTACACACACAATTAGATATCCACATTGTAGGTTAGTACTATAACCATAACCTTCATAAAAGCTTTCAATATTACAGTTATTTGTTAACAACCATCAAATTCCTTCTTTTCAAATTACAAATCACCCAGTGAATATTTACATTGCCCCGGAGAGTTTAGTGTCTGTATCATCTCCAAAACCCACTTTGAGATGGTACAGGTCTAAAACTATCCCTGCCCATAAGGGAGTGATCTACAAACGGCTTCCAAATATTCCAAAATCTATTTTCCTTCAATTTATCCCTTTTTACTTTTATCTCCCATGTCAATTTGTCATTCAATGCTAGATTCCACATTTCCTTATACCACTCTCCCGTCTGTATTGTTACATCATTTTCCCAATTTCTAGCGATACATTGTCTGCCAGTAGTTAACATTATTTCCAATAGCTCTTTTTCCACCTTATTCAAACACATACCTTCCACGTCTGTTAGCAAAATGGTACCTGACACCAACTTAGTTTTCTTACCCATTATTTCCCCTATCTCTCCTTCTATTCTTCTCCAGAATTCATTTATGTTTTTACAACTCCACCACATATGTTCATAGGTTCCAACAGTTTCTTTACATCTCCAACATAAATTATCCCTTTTATTATCAATCTGATGCAACCTCAGTGGTGTCAAGTACCATTGCCACAACATTTTATGGTTATGTTCCTTAATTCTTACTGACATTGTTCTCATTATCCTCTTTTTCCACTTATTTCTCCATTCATCATTTCCTAATTTTATATTCAAATCCTGTTCCCACTTCAATTTCAAATCTTCCTCTGGATCACTACCCTTATTTGTTAAAATATAAAGTTTACTTACTAGACCCTTGATACTTTTCTCAACTTTTCTAATCTTTAAAACCAATTCTTCAAATTTGGTCTTTTCTCTGTCTATACCTAGTTCTCTTCTATATTTTTTATTCCAATTATCAACCTTCAATTTCTGAAACCAGTCCAATTTTAACTGTTCAAATAGTTTTTTCTTCTTAGTTTCATCTTCGCAAACCCTTAACCATTCCTTCACCAGGAAAACTTTGTTTTTATCCAATATTTCCTTTTTTGTTTTGTCTATTTTTATCGGAAAACACACCATATCATCCAATTCCAAAATTGGAGAGGGATCTGGGATCAAGTCTTTCTTTAATCTTTTCCACACCCTCATGAGTCCCCTCATCATAGTGTTGCTTGTATTTATCATTTTAACCTTAGCTCCCCAAAAAATCATTTTACCAATATTCTTATAATCTTTCATCTCCATTTCCTCCCAAATTACTTTTTCTCTTGCCAAGATCTTCACAACGTTCTTAATTTGAAATGCTCGATAGTACACTAACAAATTTGGCATTTCCAAACCTCCTTCTTTCTGAGGCAGATACCAGATTTCTTGCCACCATTACAAAAATTATTAAACATCTTTTGGAACTCATTAATCTCCTTTTCCTTCAATTGGATTGCAAGTGCATCAAATAGATTGCAAATTGCAATCCTCCCAAACCATGACACCTTCAACTTCTGAAAACTTTGTATTTTGTTCTTGAATTCTGCTTTCAAGTTGTCATAGTTCAGTCTTTTAAGTTCTTCAAATCTGTTTGAAATAGTTATCCCCAAATATTTCAACTTTTCTTTAATTTGTATATTAGATAACCCCGCCATCTTTTCCCTCTCCTCATCCCCCATATTGCACAGCATCATTTCTGATTTATCCCAATTTATCCTCAATCCAGTTATAACCTCAAATTCCTCTATTTGCTCTTTAATCCTATCCATTACCACCTCTGGATGTTTCACCATTAACAACGTATCATCTGCATACATGCTCACTTTATTACCCAATATCCCTTCTATAGTTGAGTCTTCCCTTATATTTTTAGCTAAAATTTCCATTGCCATAATAAACAAAATAGGGGATAGTGGACAACCCTGCCTAGTGCCTGCCTCAAGCTTTACCTCATCCGTAACCTCTTCATTTACTCTAATCCTAGCACTCCCTTCTTGATATAATAAGTCAATTACCCTTCTAAATCTATCCCCAAATCCATAATTTCTAACTATTTCCTTAATCGAAGACCATTGTAGCTAATCAAATGCCTTAAAAATATCTAAAGATAATAAACCCACCTTTTCCTTCGTCTGATTAACATTGTCAATTAAGTCTAACACCCTCCTAGTCAAATCAGCCATATGCCTTCCTTTTAAAAAACCAACTTGATCAACATTTATATATTCCCCCATAAATCTATTTAACCGATTAGCCAGTATTGCTGTGAAAATCTTGGCATCCTGATTTATAAGAGAAATTGGTCTGTATGATTCCACCTTTTCCAAATTCTTTCCCAATTTTGGCAGCAGAACGATTATAGTCCTATACCATGAAGTTGGAATTTGTCCACCGTCTAAAATATAGTTATATAGCTTCACTAACTTTGGAACCACAACGTCTTTACATTCCTTATAAAACTCTGTCTATAATCCATTATCTCCCGGGGCTTTCCCCAACTTCAAACCACTAATTACATCTTTTACCTCTTTATCAGTAACCCGTTCCTCCATTTTCCCCCGGTGTTCCTGTTTTATTCCATTCCCTAACTGCCTCTCCAATATCCCTTTAACCTTACCAACGTCTATCTCTTTTTTTGCATATAATGCTTGATAAAATTCCCTCACAATTTTACATTTGTCGCTAATCTTATTACACCTTATCCCTTGTTTATCAACCAACACCCCAATTTCCCTTTTTTCCTTTATAGCTTTGGCCGCTCTTGCTAATAATCTTGAATTTTTATTGCTAAATTTAAAATACTCTCTATTTAGATATATCAAATCACTTTTAACTTTATCTCTATCCTTGCCCATTAATTCTGCCTTAAGTCTTTGTAGTTTAGCGAAGATTTTTTTATCCTTGTTTTTTGAGTGATCTTCCTGTAATTGCTTTATTTCTTTTTCTTTTTCCACCTGATCTGCCTTATACCTTCTATACTTTATACTCGCCAACTTTATACTTTCCCCTCTAAAAACCGACTTCATGGCATCCCAAACCACATTAAAACTTACCTCTTCGTTATCGTTCCACTGCCAGCTTTCCATCCAACTTTCCATGATTTGTTCTTTACATTTTTGGTCTTTGAATAAATTGGGATCATACCTCCAACTTCTTCCTCTCCGATTATCCTTTTGTAATCTCAGCTCCAAAAGTACTTTAGCATGGTCTGATTCCTTGAAAATCCCTATTTCCATTCCCTCAATATTTTTAATCATATTTTCCGTTAACAAAACATAGTCTATTCTAGAATAGGACCCATGAACGTGTGAAAAATAAGAGTATGCCCTTTCCGAACCCTTGATCTCTCTCCAAGAATCTTTCAGTCCCATCGCACCCATCCATTTATCTAAAACCTTCCCTTTCAATCTGGTTCCACACCTTGCTAAATTCGTACAGTCTAAATTTGACCTTATCAAATTAAAGTCTCCGGCCACAATCATTTTTGCCACTTTTTCAAGCTCCACAACTTTTCGGACTTTTTCTAAAAATTCAGCTTGGTGTTCGTTTGGAGCATAAATGTTCACCAACATTATCTCCTCATCATCTATTTTTCCTCTTACGAGCAAGTATCTACCTTCCTGGTCGGCAACACTTTTTATTGTCTCAAATCCTAATCTTTTAGAAATCATAATTGACACTCCTCTTGCTTTTGAGGTACTAAATGCCATCTCATAATGTTGTATCCATCCCAAGAAAATTTTGTTTGTATCCTTTGACTTTTGGTGCGTTTCCTGTAAAAACACTATATCAGGTCTATCCTTCTTCAAAGCCAATTCCAACCTCCTCCTCTTAAGAACAGAACCTGTACCCTTTACATTCCAGGTTAATACTTTAATATTTCCCATAGTCTATTATAATTTCTTCCCTTCTAACTTCTAAACTCTCCATTGGGCGTGCCAACACCAACCCCTTACCACTAAAACACAAAATTATACACAAAACACACAATATCTCTCTCCCCACCTTCTCCGAAAAAAAGACACCTTCAATGACCAAAGAGGGGAGAGGGGGGACATGGAAGATGTACATGCAGATTAGTGCTTCGCGCCACCCACCTTTATATAGTACTTAAGTGATATTATTTTTAAAAAAATCCTAATCTATTGCTCAATGCTCCTTACTTGCCTCCTCCTCCACCATAATCAATGACAACTCCTCTTCTTCTCTTCCCTGCGGGGTTCCACCTGTAGCACCACCAGCATCCACCCCCTCATACTCCCTTCTTATAGCCCCCGATTCCAACAAATCTTTCCTGAGAGTTAACCACTCTTCCGAACCCGCTTTAACAAGCTCCAGCAGACTCAGATATTCCAATGGGTCAATCCACTCATCAATAACCTGCATTCTTTTCTCATAGAAGAAACGCAATTGCTGTGGGTATCTCCAATTGTACCTTACACCTTTACTCATCAACAGTTTAGTTACCGGTCTCATCTTATATCTCCAAATTCTTTCCTTCATTGAAATATCATTATATACTTCCACATCGGAACCATCGATTTTTAGGGCGCCAGAACCAGCTTGTTTCAAGAAATCCATTACTCTAAGTTTATCTCCCCAATTTGCAAATTTTACCAAAACATTTCTTTGAGACGCCTTCCCTCTTCTTGGACCCACCCTATATGCACTTACAATGTCCTCCTGTACACATTCCTTTCCCATACTCAAATTATTTAGCCACTGAACCACTCTTTCTCTTAGCTGGTCTGGCATCCTTTCAACCACCTGACGGATCACAATATTCTGCTTTCTCATCATATCTTCCACAGCATCAATCCTTTTCTCATGCTCATCCATTTTCAGCTTATTCTCCCTCACCATCTCCTGAGTCCCTTTTATTTCCTTTTTCATAGTATTCACCTCATTTTGAACCAATTTCACATTTCCTTCTATTTTTTGCAAACTTAATTCCACTTTTTTTGTAAAATCCATAACAGATGTTACCACCTTATCCTGCTTTTTCATCATTTCATTTCTATCTTTCACCCTTGAATCCTCATTTTTCTCCATCTTCTGAAACAATTTGCCAATTTCCACCATAATTTGAGTATGATCATAGGGTTCAGGTGGTGGTGATGATGACGGAGAGACCTCTTCTGCTGGTGCTTTTTCCTTCCTCTTAGATTTCACCACTGGCTCCTCCTCCTTTGCTTTTCCTCTTGTGCCTTTATCCATGGTGACAACCCCTAAAAAGCTTTAATGCTGCAACGTATTATAAGTTCGTTACACTCTCCGTTTTAACCTAATCCGATGCAGCCAAAACTGACAACAGTCCCATTAATTCTGTTAAAGCTTGAAAAGAAAAAGAGGTCCAGCAAAAAAAATTAATTATTATAATCCACAAAGGAGCAGGAACTAAAAACAGCCCAAACAAAAAAATATTGTAATCCACCGGAAGCCCGTCCAACTCTCTATTACCTCTCTATTACCTTGCTTCAAAAAATCTGGGAGATCAGAATAGTTATTTGTAATCCACAGGAGTTATAGTCCAAATGCAAAGACTTGATTGAAGTAAATCCAAATCAGGGAAGAAGGAAAAAAATCAATATAAGTATCCAACTGAAGTTGAAACACTCCGACAGAGCTCCCAGATAATATACAAAGACCGAGCTGCCTCCATAACTTTGTAGCAAGGCAGCCTCCTGTTGCAAGGCGGAGGAGGGGAAACACTCAGTGAGGGAAGAGGGAAAATGAAAAAAGAAACAGAGATACTTTGTAGCGAGCCCGGAGGCTTATCCGAAGAAGCAGCTTAAAGTGAAAATCTGTCTAAACACCGTTCCCAGACTTCTCTCTTAAAACTCAGTCTCCATTTAAAATCCATCCGCAAACGGCAACCTCAGGCACGGAACGGGACTCTTCTCTATTCCTCTGCTCCTCCAACTAGGGGCTTCACCCAGGGATGTTCTCAAACAAATTTATATCCTTGTCTCAAACTTTCAAATTTACTTTCCATCCACAAACTCCTTTCATCCTCCTCCAAGCCTTCCGCAGCTCCTCTCTTTCCCTTCCCCTCAGTGTTGTGCTTTTAATTACTAAGTTTCGTTTTCATGCCTCTGCCGCCATTACTCAGCCAGCCCCCTCCTCCTCCTCCTTCTTCTTCACTTTCCCACGCTCTCACCACTTACTGTGACTTCAAAATCTGCTCCGTTCCAACTCTTGCCTCGGCAACCTCCTCAGCCACAATCTTCAAATTACAGCAAGAAGGAAAAAAGTAGAGTCTCAGCCAAAAACAAATCTTGGAGATCCCGTCCGAACCACAATGCGGATCGAGTGGTACAGCTTGCGCCGCACCTCTCCCCCCGCCTGATCCTCGGACTCTGACCTCCGGTCTCCTGAAGGTGCCAGAAAATAATCTTCAATTTCGGAGCCTCATGCACTTCATTTTTCTGATAATTTTACCTTGCCACTTTGTAAATAACCACTTTAATTCACATTACTGGCGTGAGCCAATCAAAAGTCCGTGCTACTTGCCCAGCATCTTAGCCACGCCCCCGCCATGAATTTTTAATATTTTTGATGGAACCTGGCGGGACAGTTCCAACCCGTTAAATTCCTGGAAAACCGTGACATATGGCAACCCTATGCACAAAGACTGACAGGATGATAGGGAGATCGAAAGAGAGAAAGAGAAAGATCGTAGGTGATAGTTAAAACTCAGCTACTTGCTACTCTGTCCCTTGAATTTAGTTATGTACGTATGTACGTGACTGAAGTGGCTTAATAGTTAAGATGCTGAACTTGATGACTGGATGGTCAGCAGTTTGATCCAGTCTATGGAAGACTGGATGGATAAAGTTAAAATCAGAAAAGATAGAGAAAAGATATACTTAATGTTAAAGTTAAATTGATATAATAGGGTTCAAATGAAGAAATGAAGTGAAAATTGTTTTAAAAACTATAGAACCTACAGAGATTTGACAAAATCTGAAGGATTACTAGGACAATTAGAACAGAAAAAATACTAATAAGTGGAATAGTTAGTAAAATTTACATTTTATCAGATGGAGGAGATCTACAGAAAACACTGAGGTATGGGAGCAGGGTTTAAAAGAGAATATTAAAGAGGAGGGTTGGCAGAGAATCCTGAAACAAAGAATAATGAAAAACATGTCAGTGAGTATAAAAGAACAATGCTATAAGATGATATGGAGATGATATGGAGATGGATAAGATGATAAGGAGATGGTTACTAGTTCGATTAAATCAATATGATAAAAACTATGATAAAAATGCTGGAGATATACAGAACGTAATGTGACATATTTTCATATATGGTGGGAATGTAAGGAAGTAAACCAAGTATGGATATAAATTTTAATGAAATTAATCAAACATTAGATTTAAAATTGGATGTGTCCTATAATTGCTTTACTAATAGATTATGGAAATATAATAGTGGACAAGAATAAGAGAAGTATAATCATTATTATGGTAACAGCTGTGAGATTGCTAAAATTTGGAAAATATACATGACTTTTAGATTAGAGGACTGGTATAAAGAAATGTGGGATGTGGCTTTTAATGACAAACTGACATGCAAATTATGTATTTGTTAAGCAAAAAGGGATGAAACCAGGGCAAGAAACATATGGTTTTTGGAAATAGGAGCAATCTTAACCTATAAATCCAAGGGTTAACCGTTGGAACTGGCTATAGGTTGCTATGCCTCGCCCTACTTGCCTGCACTCACAATTCGTGCACACGGCCGATCTGGGTACGCAGGTCAACAAAGGATTGAGAAAACCGGCAGTGGGGCAACAGCCCCACAAACACGAAGAAAGGGAAACAACTTCACTTCCCAACATTCCTTGCGCCGCGCTGCGCCAGAGCCAATCAGGCTGAGAGGCTCTCCCACAGTGCAGCGTTCGGACACGCGCCGCAGCCAATCAAAAGAAAAGCATTTTAAAAAAACGCAGCACAAACACAAAGCACCAATCCATAACTACAAGCCCCAGCGTCCTGCGCGCCATGAGCGCGCAGAACGCTGAGGAAACCGGCGCCCGAAAAATTAAAAAGAAAAACAACTCACCGCCTCACAGCCAAGCAAACACCAGCCGGCTTTCTCTCCCTCACCAACGGCGCCTGAAGGTCCCGACTGGAGTTTCCCCTTTAATATCAGTAGGTGGGGGGGGGGTTGTGATCCCCCTCTCTGCTGGCTACCCTAGGATTGGGAGGTTTGTGGGAACAAAAGGGGTATGTTGCCCAAACCCTTCTGGACCCAGGAGACCAGGGAGAGGGGATCAATCCCCCCCTCCTTAAAACAACTCCATCTTTTCTTCTCTTTAAAAACGGAGTTGTTTTAAGGAGGGGGGGGAATCGATCCACTCTCCCTGGTCTCCTGGGTCCAGAAGGGTTGGGGCAACATACCTCTTTTGTCCCCACAAACCTCCCAACCCCAGGGGAGCCAGCGGAGAGGGGGGTCGCAACCCCCCACCCACTGATATTAAAGGGAAAACCCCAATCTACTTTCACGACTCCACACAAACAAAGCACCATAACACAATAAAGCCCCTCCCTACCACCTAGCCCACCCTTCCTAACGCCCAATGACCACGACCCCCTCCCCACCACCTAGCCCACCCTTCCTAACCCCCAACGACCATGCCCCCTCCCCACCACCTAGCCCACCCTTCCTAACCCCAAACGACCATGCCCCCTCCCCACCACCTAACCCACCCTTCCTAACCCCCAATGACCATGCCCCTCTCCCCACCACCTAGCCCACCCTTCCTAACCCCCAACGACCATGCCCCCCTCCCCACCACCTAGCCCACCCTTCCTAACCCCCAACGACCACGACCCCCTCACCACCACCTAGCCCACCCTTCCTAACCCCCAACGACCATGTTTTAAGGAGGGGGGAATCGATCCACTCTCCCTGGTCTCCTGGGTCCAGAAGGGTTGGGGCAACATACCTCTTTTGTCCCCACAAACCTCCCAACCCCAGGGGAGCCAGCGGAGAGGGGGGTCGCAACCCCCCACCCACTGATATTAAAGGGAAAACACACCCTGCCCACACACACACACAAAAGAAAGAAAACAAGCAAACTTACCAAAAGATGTCCTACCTCCACCAGGACTGGAAAAGAAATGAATAAAGAAAAAGACTACTTACCAGAAGAAGCTCCACCCAGAGGCCAGGAGAGAAAAAACAGTCAAAATACAATAACCCCTACCAGCACCACCTACTCGCCACAATAGTAAAAACAATTCAAAAACACACAACAGCTCCAAATAAAAGGCCACAAGAGTAAAAACAAACCAAAAACATAACACAAATTCACAATTTTACACAAAAGGTCACACCAATAAAAACAAGTCAAAAAAATTACACTAGAACACACTTTAACACAAATCACAAACATATGTCAATAAAATACAATAGAAACTTTTAAAAATCCTGTCCTGAGTTTTAACTCAAATTTAAACTCAAAACATCTAAACACATTTTTAAAACATTGAATGTAAAAAACATTTACTTTTACATTATTAAAATTATTAACTACGATACAACTAATTAAAAAAATTCAAAAAACTAAAATATTATTCGCTTACATAAAACAATTTGAAAAAATTATATCATACTTTGTTCTTTTATTACTCCTCAAAAAAACCCAAAAAAGCAGATCACAGTTAATAACAGCCAAGCCAAAAAAATTGCATAAATAAACATTTAAAAAATTAAAATTACAGACTAAGCAATTTCTAATTAAAAAAAAACACAATTTAACCTTCCAACACAATTTAAAACAGCCCGGCAACGCCGGGCAACCTCTGCTAGTAGAAAATAAAATAAACAAATATAAATGTAAAATAGAGTGTATTCGGGTGATGGGTGCAAGGTTATCAATGTTTATTACTTATTGTAATTCAGTTTTATTTTTGTATTTTTTATGTGTGGTCTCTGTGTTATGTATTATTTTAAATAAAATTAAAAAGAAATTTTAAAAAAGCAGTCAGAGACCTGAGTGCCTCATAACAGAGTGAGCTCCCATCATTGGTCAAAGCTTCTGGAAAATTAGCAGTTCAAAAGCAAGAATTTGCAAGAAGATAGGTACTGCTTCAGTGATAACGATAAGAGTGTTCATGCAATCCAGGGTCGAGTCATGCCTGTCATGGAAATGACACAGTCAGCACTGGATATTCGGCTGAAAATGGAGATGAGTGCCGCAACCTAGAGACAGATTTGAATTTTGAGCAAAGGATACCTTTTTATGTATGTATGTTACTTACTTACTACACATCTAATGATGGGAACTGTGGTGGCTTAGTGGTTAAGACACCCAACTTGACAACTTGAAGGTCGGCAGGTCGGCAGTTCAAGACCTGAGTACTGCACAACGAAGTGAGCTCCCATCTCTGTTCCAGCTCCTGCCAACCTAGCAGTTTGAAAGCAAGAAATTGCAAGTAAATAAATAGGGACCACTTTGGTGGGAAGGTAAATAGCATTCCATGGAGTCCATTGTCTAGTCATGCCTGCCACATGTCCATGGAAACATCTGCAAACACAGACAGCGCTGGCTCTTTGGCTGTAAACAGAGATGATCGCTGAACCCTATAGTTGAATACAACTTGGCAACCTTTGCTTAATGAAAATTTCCTACTCTGGGTGGTTTACAACAAAAAGTCTCTCAGCAGCAACTGGTTTGTTTTCCAAGCCTTTTTATAGCTTCATCTGGCATTCCATTATATCTTTGTCCCTTTATCATCCCCTCTTTTTGTTTGAACATTCTAGGGATATAATCCAGTGGGAATTATTAATCGTTTGCTCATGGCTAAATCTAGAAGACTCAATTCCATTTTTATTCTCCTTGATTTATCAGTTCTCTTTGATACAATGCATCATTCTCTTCTCTTGTTCCTTGCCTCAGCACTTATAGATTTTCTGTCTTTATTATCTCACTTTTGTTCATCTTTTCACAATGGACTTACTAAAAGTCATTGCACTTTTCGGTTTCTGTGCTCCCCTTTCTGCCTCTTTTTGTAGAACTGACTCTATTCCTAAATTTAAATCTAACCTAAATTCATTGTTTCCTCCCCTTACCTTTCGAACTCTCTAATGTTACTTGCTCTCCAAAGCCTCTTTCCATGAAGGCCCACAAGTTCCCTTGTTGTTTGATGTTTGGGGTTGCTTTATATTCCACTGTGCCCTTCAGATAAACTTCCACAGAATTTTGAATCAAAGCTGGTGCCAAGCAGCGAATTGTAAATCCCATGCCAGGTTTGCATTTAAACATCCCTTAAGAAGATTTGAGCAGGCATTTTGAGTGCTAATACCTATTTGTGAGCAGCCTTACTAGTTATATACACAGTGAATTTATGAAAGTAAATAAATACAATTTTCTGAATCTTGCAATTATTCAGATTTACAATTCATTTCCACCTCTCTGTGTATTGGATGCTTTAATGTAGAGGCCTATTTCTTTTTTGTTTTGGAATCTTTCAGATGTTGGCCTGAGATGAACTGGAGGATTTACAGGATTAAAGCATCGATTGTCATCTCTATAAACTTTCCCCTCTGCAATGTGCTTAGCTGTATACTTCATATTAGCTGGATTTTCCAAACAACAACATAATGTTATAAATGTCTGCTATAATCTACAGCATTTTGGACTAGTCTGGTCTTGAATGGGCAGTTCCTGGTAAAAGGTAAAACTACTACAATTGGTTGCTGGTGATGATCATGGCAACTCCTTATCCCTTTGGGCTTCCCAGGAGAGAGGATGGCAGCTATAGGGATTGTCATAAGGAGTGCCTCCTCTGCAAACTGCTGGGGATAGCTGAGTAGTTTAGGTAAATGCAGGGCCACCATCAGAAATTTCTTGGCCCCATACTGAGCAATCCTATTGCCCCCCCCCCCCCCACTTTTCTTTCTCCTAGCATTGGCTGACGGCGGCGGCTGGAATACACAATTTCCCAAAAGAAATCGATGGGCAGTTGTATCCAACTTTAGAGTTCAGTGCTCATCTCTGATTACAGCCAAAGAGCCAGTGGCTTTGATCCACAAAAGCTCACAATAAAATACAGAAGTTAGTCTTTAAGCCTTGCTTGAAAGCCAGTTGTATCCAACTTTAGAGTTCAGTACTCATCTCTGATTACAGCCAAGAGCTAGTGGGCTTGATCCACAAAAGCTCACATTAAAATATAGAAGTTAGTCTTTAAGGTGCCACACATTATGTCCAAAAAACAGACTTTTATATCAACATGAACATAATTAAAAGGTAAAGGTTTCCCCGGCTCTAGGGTGCAGTGCTCATCTCTGTTTCAAAGCCAAAGAGCCAGCGATGTCTGCTTCTGCAGACATTTCCATGGTCATGTGGCAGGCATGACTAGACACCAGAGCACACAAAATGCTGTTACCTTCCCACCAAAGTGGTCCCTATTTATCTACTTGCAATTTCTTGCTTTCGAACTGCTAGGTTGGCAGGAGCTGGGACAAAGATGGGAGCTCATTCCATCCTGCAGTACATTAATACCTCATACAATGTCCAAACTTGGTTCCACAAGTTTGGACGTTGTATGAATTCCGACTTTGTATGACGCATGCAAAATCCTATCCGCAATGCCTCATACAACATCCACTGATGCTTTGTATAACGTCATTCTCCTTGTGAGAGTGGGGAGGCGGGGGGCTAAAGTCTGGCCCCAGCTGTGAGGCAGCCAGAGAAGCAACCGTGGGGGAATCCCCCAAAATATCCAAGCAGCCCTGAGCACCCTCGCCCGAGGACAGGAGGAATGGGGCGAAGAGGAGGAATGGCGCTTCCGGGACGGCAGCGGGAGAACCAACGAGTCTCCTCCTCTTCGGGCACTGGTTGTTTCTCTTGCTCCCGCTGGCGAGTCTCGCTCCCACCTACCCGCTCTCAACCAAGGGTCGCTTCCCTGGCGAGAGCGGGGAAGGGAAGCGAGAGGCAGCGTGGCGCATAAGAAGACCAGCCATGCCGGAGTCTCGCTTCCCTTCCCCGCTCTCAACCAAGGGTCGCTTCCCTGGCGAGAGCGGGGAAGGGAAGCGAGAGGCAGCATGGCGCATAAGAAGACCAGCCATGCCGGAGTCTCGCTTCCCTTCCCTGCTCTCAACCAAGGGACGCTTCCCTGGTGAGAGCGGGGAAGCGATTGAGACTCCGGCGTGGCTGGTCTTATGTGCCACGCTGCCCGCCTCACAGCTGAAGCCAGTCTCCAAGGGATGCTTTGCTCCCACCCGGCTCCTAATGCCTCATACAACGTCCAGCGACGGTGTATGAGGCATCTTTTCCCCCAGAATTGGGGGACGTTGTATGGATCTGACGTTCTATGAAGTGGATGTTGTATGAGGTATTACTGTACTCAGAAATCGAACTGCTGACCTTCCACCTCCCAGTCAGTGTCTTAGCCACTGCAGTACTTATGACCACAATTTTGTGCCACCAGGGCTCAGAAAGAAAGGAAGGAAGGAAGGAAGGATGGAAGAAAGAAAGGAAGGAAAGAAGGATGAATGGAAGAAAGAAAGGAAGGAAGAAAGGAAGGATGGAAGGAAGGATGGAAGGAAGAAAGATAGATAGAAAGGAAGGAAGGAAGGAAGGAAGGAAGGAAGGAAGGATGGAAGGAAGAAAGGAAGGATGGAAGGATGGAAGAAAGGAAGGAAGGAAGGATGGATGAAAGGAAGGAAGGAAGGAAGGAAGGATGGAAGGATGGAAGAAAGAAAGAAAGAAAGAAAGAAAAAGGAAGGAAGGAAGAGTGGATTAGTGAAGATAGATAGATAAATAGACAGACAGACGGACCCGCCTGGGAGGGGAGGGGGCAGGCCAAACAACAGCAGCGGCCCGCTTGAACTGGCAGGAGGGGTGGGGGTGGGGGCCCGACCACCCACCCTGGCTCTGTTTCCCGCCCCCCCACGGGCAGTCAGTCAGGCTTACCTGGCAGTCGTGGGGCGCGTGTTTTGCCCGGCAGGTCCATAGCTAGTGGTGGGGTGGGAAGCGGACATCCGATGTTGGCACTGGCCTGAGAAGTCATGCTCCCCACCCTATGGCTCATTGCTGCTCAGCGGCAGTGGCTGGAGGCCCCGGTGCTTTTGAAGGTGCACACCCCACAGCTTCCCACTACTGTGTTTGGCCCCGAGGCCCACCCACCTTGTGGGCTGGCAAGCCTTGACCTCAGATATCTGAGTCGAGGCAGGGGCGCGGGGGCCCTCTGGCGGGGCATGCACACTGGTGCTGCGGCCGTGCGCCGCGATTTTTAAAAAGGTAGATTTTTTTTTAAAAAAAAAGTTTTTAAAAATGGGCTGCCCACCCCCATGGCCTGGGCCCAGGACAGGAGTCCTGGCTATCCCCCCCCCCCCCCCCCCCCGATGGCGGCCATGGGTATATGGCTGCATTGGCAGAGAATGGGATTTCAGTTCCTCATTTGATGGGTTAAACTTGATGATCTATAGGGTCCCTTCCAGCTCTCCAGTTCTAAGATTATTGTTGTTGACATTTACCATGACATTTTTGGACTCAACAAATTGCTAGAATTCCTGACAGGGTCATTCCAAAACCATTTCTTGTCTGGGGCCAAGTATACAATGAATTCAATTTCAGAATACAGAAATTACTGCATTGTCAGACACATCTTATTTTTTTGTTGGCTGCAGGATACAATATTTCTTATTTAGGCTACCACAGAGAGCACAAGACTATGAGCTACACAAGTCTTTTTGGGAATGGTGACATCATATTTTCCTTTTCTTCCCTCACCCTCTCCACCAAACTTTGGAAATTATAAGAAGAAAAGGTCATGCTGCTTCTAAATGTTAATGTGGCACAGTGAAATGTGAAAACAATGGGAGGACAATTAAGTGTCCACCTACTTAATGCTTATAATTACCTGATATGTCTGACTACTATCATTTAGCACAGGCATTGCAAGGGGATGGGTAATGTCATTTTCTGGACCGTCCCTGCTCAGATAAATGAATACAGTGATAATGAGGGTCTAAGGTTTTAATATTGCTCTTATCAGATTAGTAGAGCAAATCAGATAATAAGGTGAAAAAATCAAACCAAGACTGAATGCTTTATTCTTTATTCTTTTCCTCTAATGGAGTTCTTGCTTCATGTTGTCAGGTTAAATGGTAATATCACAACTCACAGAATACTGTAGACAGCACGAACACTGGCTATACCAGCTGACAGAATTTTTCAAAAAAACTTTTCTCAGCTGTGCTACCATGCTACCTGCCTGCCTGCCTGTCTTCTTGCCTGTCGGTCAGTCATACATTTGAGGACATAGCAAGTGGAGTTGTCATGATGCAGACTTGTATTTCAAAATTTAGCACTGTCTTGTTGTTTAATATCGACCCATTCATTTAAATATTGCTTAGAACCAGGCTAGGCATCATATCCACCACCATACAAGAGAGGTCTGGATCTGCTTCTTGATTTTTCTAAAGGATCATCCACTGATGGGCCAAGAAAGGTAAAAAGGATTACATTAACAATCAGACAAAAAGAAGCTCATAGCAATCTATGCTAATCCATTCTACTGTAGCTTCTTTTCCCTGAAGAGTGGGATGAGGGTGAGTGGTGAAAAACTAACCTCTAACTGCTGAGAGAAGTAATCAATATATCAAATAGACATTTCTCTGTTCCTGCTTGTTTGACTCAATTTTAAATGGCCAGATTTGGGCTCTCTCATTTGTTGAGTGTAACATGCAGCCTATTTCTTAACTGAACATCTTCATTAATACTGAATTGGGATGCTCAGAAGACATTACTAGAAAGCTGCTATTTTAAAAGCTGCATCTCGTTTAGCAACCCCAATCAAATGTTCAAATAACAGTAATCCTCTCAAAACAAAGCAAAACAAATTAATTTTTTTTAAAATCCTCTTTTCTGGTTTGACCCCTTCTGTTGCTTCAGTCAACTTTCAATCAAATTTTTTCAACAGACACGTCATCTGTTCTAGAGCTTCATGAAAGATAGTCCTGACCTTTGAAATTAAGCCAAGGTGAATTACTATTATTCTGTCATGTAGGAAGTAGAGTTTACAGATGGCTTCTAGTGACAGGGCATCCTTCTTGTGCATATTTCTTTCAAGACTTATCAGTAATAGAAATTGTACTACACAGTGAAAAGAAAATCCTGCCTCTTCAAAACCAAATAATGGAATTTTGACATAGAATTCAGCTTCAGTTGGAAACTGCTGAGAGTTACTAATGCATAGAACACATGATGCTATCACCTTTATTTCAGTGTCTCCTCTAAGTGCAGTTAAGCATGGATCTAACCAAATAGACACTACCAAAATACAAAACAAAATGTCTCCGCAAGGGACAATATTCTGTGACAGCTATCAGTAATTGTTTGAGACAGACAACCATAAATATTAAGCACTACAGCTATGTCTCTATGCTACTACACAGGCAAGTACACATACCTGGTGTGGTATAGATCAGAGCCGCAGAGAACAAGTGGGCAGAGCGGAGAACACACTGGAGAGAGAGAGAGAGAATCCGCTTGTGGTTGGCGAAGAACACTGCTTACATATGAATTGTCCGTACCAATATGTGAACTTCTTGCCAAATAAATCAATTAAGTCCAAGGCTAGAGTAATTTTTCTTCAATAATTTTATAGGTGCAATCTGAAGACAAAATTTGAACAATTTCCAAAGCTATTCGGGTATAATAACCAGCTTTTCTGGGTATTAACCCTTTCATCAGGGAATCTGAAAACTAGTGATCCAAAGTGACCGCGTGATAAGCTTTAACTCTAAGCGTCCTTGCGTCTTTGCGTGATCTGCTCAGTGCTCTCTCTCTCCAGTGGTATAGATCAGCCCATAAAAATTAGTACAGAATGCACAGAATGAAAACTATTTAATCACTAATAGGCATTGCACTCAGTAACATGGAGTGAGTTAGCAGCTATTAGTGAAAGACTACAAGCAACTATATGTGCATCTACTCTTTGGCGACTATTTCTCTCCTCCCAGATTAAAATCTAGGTAAAGCCCCCACCCCCACGCCTGAACATTTTTCAATCCCGAAGCAACAGGACTGTCATGTGGGGAAAAATGACTCTCCACCTATTAAAATGAGTGGAACCCCAGGAAATATTAATCCCTGGTTGTATGGAGAACAGGGTTATTTGGAAGTCACATAATTACTTGCTTACTTGGTTAATCTGTTTTTCACTTATCAGGTTGACATGGCAGATAGAAGCTTCATCTTCCACTGTTTCCGATCCCATGCCAGTGTCATTCAGGGTCTTGGGGACTGAACTGGTCTTCCCATCTGTTTGCTGGCCTTCCTAGTGGTCGTTTCATGTCATTTAATAGGCAGAATTTGGAAGAACCAAGCTGAACCTGAGAAAATGGGGTTTTCTCATCAACACAGTTTTCTGTGAAAGCGGAGAAGAATAAGTAACATTATACCTGTGTCAGCATACTCTATGCCCCTCTGGATGAACAAAGGAAGATTTACAATTCTACTTTTGCAAATCAGTTTGCATTTTATAAGTGCTTACATACAGGCTATTGCCTAATTTAATATTGCATTCTATTAATTGTATTGCAGTGCTTTTAATAGTAAAAAAAGACCATATGTATAGAAAATATAAGAAATAAGAATATAAGAAATATAAGAAAATATAAGAAATAAGAAAAATAAGATGCAAAACCCACTACTTTTTATTGTTTTGACATATTGCAGTTTTCTCAACCTGCAAATTTCTGCATTCATCCTGAGAGTGGAACCTATGATGCATTAAAACTAACATTTTTTAACAGGCAGCATGCCATCTCAACAGATGGTTCTGAAAACAGTCAAGCTCATGAATAAGTTGTGTATATCTAATTTGATTAGCACAGGCAGATGTTCTAAAAGTAAAGCCATATCCTGGTATAAGAATAAACTACTGGAGATCTCATTCAGGTCTCCTACTCATAGAATGCAAGCGCGGCGCCAAAATGGCCGCCGCGCCCTTTGCGGGGGGCCCCCCCCACAGGACAGAGAATCCGGGTAGTTAGGGGCGTGGCCACCGCCTTGATAAAAGGGGTGGCCACGAGGCAGCCGTGCTGCCATTTTGCCTCAGCGACGGAGCGGAGAAGTTTTTCCCCCTGCGTCTCCGTCGCTCGTTGGTGCTACCGGGAAGCCTTTTAGTTCTGTTTACTAGCTAGCTTCCCTTTCTGCTGCGGTGAGATGCCTTCCAAAAAGAAGGCTGCTGCGAATGCAGCTCGGGTGGTTCGGAGGCGTAATCCGGGTCGGAGGACCGCGGTGCCGCCTCCCCAGCAGCCACCTTTGCCATCCCCGGCCGGGGCTAGTGGCATGGGGGCTATCGCCCCTTGGCCCGATCAAAGTGCGGGCGCGGAGGGAGCTCCGGCCCGCGGCCCGCGAGCGGTGGGCACCGCTCATCCTCCTGCTCAATCGGTTGGGCCTATTCCTGTTGGGCCGCAGCCTCTCCCGGGGCCCTCTAGCCTTGGGGGGTGGCCCGGCTCCCTGCCTTGGCAGGTTAATCCACCAGCCCTCCCGGGCTTCGGCGGTAGTCAATGGCAATATACGGCCCCTGGGGTGCAGGGACCTGTCCCCATGCAAGGATCAGGTGGGCCGGCCGGCTCTTTACCCATGGTTAATGTGGACTCCTTACTGGCCCGTATTGCGGCCCTCGAGGCGTCTTTGGCCCGGGCCAGTCAGGCAGGTGCCCCTTTTGGGGTACCTTTGGAGGCGCTAACGGCAGCAGGACAACAGCCGGCGGGGAGGGTTGAGCTGCTGCAGGCGGGTGGCGCGGCTACGGCCACTGCCTCGCAGCTCCCCAGCCAGCAACCTGGTGCGGGTCAAGCCCCGGTGATGAGCTCTACATTGGTCGTGAGCTCCGACGCCCCCAGTGGGCCAGAACCCCCGGTGGGGGCGGCCCGCGGGGGTGCAGCATGTGAGTATACGGTGCAAACGAGTACATCTACACATATTCCCAATATAGGGGGGGCCTTTCAGTGGCCTTGGCCTCGCTCGGGTGGTGCGGGGACTACCCCTCTGGTGCCCCACCCGGCGACAACGACTGCCACCATGCCCACGGGGGTGGGCCTAGGCTCTTACACTGCTGGTAATGTCTTGGGGGTGGCAGGGTTAGCTCCGGCTCCCTTTACCAGGCCTGTTGTCCCCTTTTCGGCTTTGCCGACGGCAGGGTATTCCTTGCCACTGGGCGATCACTTGGCACAGGCTACCAGAGAAAAGATTTGGAGGGGGGAGTATGTAGATATCTTCTCACTCCTGAACAGAGAGCCCACCAAGGAAGAAAGGGAGGGTCAGGATGAGAAGGACAAGGAGCAGGCACGCCGCCGTAAGCCGCCGCGTACCTGGGCTAACTGGCTCCCCGCTTATTTGATATATATGGCGGTATATTTGAGGGCGCGGCCGGATCTAGCTATTCCCATGGTCCAATATTTGGACAACATATATAGGGCGATGGTAGATTTCCCGGGCCCCTCATGGCTAGCATATGATGAGGAATTCCGTATGAGGATTCCCCTCCATCCCGAGATGAGATGGGATGAGCCCTGCCAGAGACTGTGGCTCTTGTATATGACACCCACACGCCCTGCCCCGGGGGATAGATACCATTGTGGACATGCGGTCCAGCGAGCAGCTCCAGCGCAGGTTACCCGCCAACCGGCGGGGCAGGGGGTTCCAGCCCGCCTGCTGTGCTGGACTTTCTCGTCAAATGGTTCCTGCAATCGAAAGAACTGCAGGTATAAGCATGAGTGTCCCACGTGTTCTGGTCCCCACGCAGCCTCGGCTTGTCCCAAGCCTGGGGGGGCGCGAGGCAGAGGGAGGGGTGGACAGTGGGCTGGCATGGCTGCCACGGAGAGAACTAGTTCTCCAAAAGGCACCCTCCCCAATTAAGGTGGACATGCTGGAGCGCTGGCTCGCATCGTACCCAAAGGGGGAGGACAGAGAGTATCTCATTCACGGTTTTAAGCAGGGATTTCGTATCCCTTTTATGGGTGTTAGATCACCTCAGGATGCTCCCAACCTGTTATCCCTCAGAGGAAGGGAGGAGGTGGCTGCGGCCAGCATTAAAAAGGAATTAGACGCGGGCAGGGTCGCTGGACCTTTTCCTGCACCCCCTTTTCCCAACCTTAAGGTTTCACCATTGGGTTTGGTTCCCAAAAAGTCCCTAGGTGAGTTTCGCCTTATTCATCGTTTGTCCTACCCAGCCGGCAGATCGGTCAACGATGCTATACCTGATGACCTTTGTTCGGTCAGGTATACATCGTTCGACCATGCGCTGCGCATGGTGCGCTCGTGTGGCCCGGGTGCCTTGCTGGCCAAGTGCGACATTAAGTCAGCTTTTCGCCTCTTGCCAGTGCACCCGGGTGACTTTGAATTGCTGGGTTTTAAATTTAAAGGGGAATATTATTTTGATAAGGCCATGCCTTTTGGCTGCTCCATATCATGCTCGGCCTTCGGGCGTTTTAGTACTTTCCTAGAGTGGGCTTTTGTCCGCAGGTCAGGGTCCCGGTCTGTAGCCCATTACCTGGATGACTTTTTATTCGGGGGTGAACGGGGCTGGGACACGTGTGCACGTCTCCTCAATACATTTCAGACGCTAATGCAGGAACTTGGTGTCCCTTTAGCGCCCGAAAAGACCGAGGGCCCATCGACCAAGTTAGTATTCCTGGGGGTTGAGATTGACACAGTAGAGCAGGCTTCTAGGTTGCCGGGCGATAAGGTGTCCAGGATAGTGACCCTTATCTCGGAATTGCTGGCCAAGCGTAAGGCATCCCTGAGGGAACTCCAGGTGCTACATGGGCACCTTAATTTTGCCTGCAGGGTGGTCGCACCGGGCAGGGCTTTTGCCCGGCGCTTATGCGACGCCATGGCAGGGTTATCCAGGCCCCACCACAGAGTTAGGCTCACCCGGGGTATCAGGGCAGACATGTTCGTCTGGTTGCAATTCCTGAGGGAGTTTAACGGGGTCTCATTTTGGAGGTCGGACCTCCTGGCTTCCCCCAATTTCCAGATCCAGTCTGATGCCTCAGGATCCCTGGGTTATGGGATGTACTTCAATGGGAAGTGGGCCTATGGTGGGTGGCCACCGGCATGGGCAGGCACAGGTCGCCTGCGGGATCTCACATACCTGGAATTTTTTCCCATTCTGGGGGCTTTGATGCTATGGGGCGAACAGTGGGCTAATTCGGTAGTGCATTTTTGGTGCGACAATGCTGCTGTGGTACACATTGTCAATGCACAGACTTCTAAATCGCCCAGGGTTATGGATCTAGTGCGCCATTTTGTGCTGCGCTGCCTGCGCCTCAATGTCTTGCTCAGAGCCAGGCATGTCCCAGGGGTTAATAATGATATTGCTGATGCTTTGTCCCGCCTGCAGATCTCCCGGTTCCGCGCCTTGGCCCCGGATGCGGAGGAATTTCCCTCGCCACTCCCGGACGAGATGTGGACTATTGGCAAGGAGAGGTGAACCGGGCGATTGGCCTTTCACTAGCGCCACGCACGCGTAAGGCGTATCAACAAGCACTCAGTTCATATAGGCCTTTTGCCACTCAATTTCACTTGCCAGAGACCTGGCCTATTCCGGTGGACCATGTACTGCGGTTCATGGTCCACCTCCATGCACAGGGCCTTGCACCTCGCACCATAGCATCCAAGCTCTCGGCGTTGGCTTTTATGGCCAAAGTAGGGGGTCATGTGGATACCACCTCTGACTTCCGTGTGAGACACGTTTTGGAGGGGTGGGTGCGCGAGCGCGGGCGTTGCCCGGACGACCGGCACCCTATTTCCCCAGGGGTTCTTACCCAGTTGGCCCGGGGCTGGCCAGGCCTCTGTTTTGATCATTATGAGGCAGCCCTTTTTCATGCAGCCACAACGGTGGCATTTTTTGGAGCGCTCCGCGTCAGCGAACTCGTGATGCTGTCTAAGGCGGATGCAAGTGGTAGGGCACTGGAACTCGGAGATGTCTACGTTGCCAAAGACTGGGCCCAGTTGAGGATTCGCTCCTCAAAAACAGATCAGCACGGCGTAGGCAGTGGAGTAAGACTGCTACGGTGTTCTTTGGCAGACATCTGTCCGGTTGGTGCCCTACAGGAGTACCTGGCACTGCGTGGCAGGCACCACGGCCCGTTTTTCTGTCACCAAGATGGGTCTCCCCTTACTAAATTTCAGTTTTGGAAGGTGACAGCCATAGCCCTCACCAGGGTGGGTTTTTCAGGTGCCCGTTATGGCACACATTCGTTCCGTATTGGTGCAGCCTCTACAGCAGCTGCTTTTGGGTACTCGGGGGCTGACATACGCAGCATGGGGAGGTGGGGCTCACAGTGTTTTCAGTTTTATGGGTGCCCACTCCCGCCATGAGTACCAATTCAGTCACCTTACCTTCCTTTTTTCTCAATTTTATTGCAGACCCTGGGTGTCGTATTACACCGGTGACAGTATGGCTGGTGGGCCACAGCTATGTGCACAGGGCAGCGCGTTACGCTGCGGCGACAGAGTGGGGACCCCGACTGGGACTGGGTGACCACGCCAGTCTCGCATGGCATGGTAAGCCTGGGATGTTATGGCAGGAGCTGAGGCCTTTCCTTTTTTCTGGCCTGGGGGCTGACCCGCCTGACATTCTAATTATCCACCTGGGGGGCAATGATTTGGGCCAGGTCACCGGCTTATCGCTCAAGCATGCGATTTGCGAGGAACTCGCCTACTTGCACTATGTCTGGCCTGCCACAACCCTGGTTTGGTCGGACATTGTTCCGCGCCACTCTTACAGAGGGGGCGTTAACCTCCTTGCGCTTGACCGCGCGAGGCGCGCGGTCAACAAGGCGGTGGCGCGGTTTCTTACCACCAGGGCTTGGGGACGGGTTAGTCATCACCCCGATATTAGTCTGCAAAATTATGACCTCTATGCAGGGGATGGGGTCCATCTGTCGCGAGGAGGTATGGACCTCCTGTTGGGTGACTGGCGAGCAGGCCTGTTGACCGAGCTGACGGTCTGGGGGGGGGGCGTCAGGTCTTCTGTGAAGCCCCTCCGTGTGGCGGGTAGCACTGGTAAGGTAAACAGTATGACCCACAAGTATCCGGCAGGTTCGCAATTGACTGGACAACACTAGACAGGAATAAATTAGTTAAACGTTGTCCGGTCAACGACGAACCAGGCGATGGGGTGATGGTGATTGCTAACCAGCATGCATCACCCCTGTGATTTCACGGATACGCGTCAGAGGGTGGGGTCATGAGTTAGTTATTGACTACAGTCAACAATTTGTTTGTTGTTGACAAACAAATTGATACAAATTGATACATTGTAACCAATTGCCGTTGGCAATTTTGGGGTGGTACCTTACCAGTGTTACTTCGGCCTGCTTGCCTTAGGAATTATGATTGGTCGTTTTACCAATACAAATTTATAATTCGGACTAGGGCATTGAATCAATAAATGTGGCCCTTTGCTGTTATCCACTTTCAATGTTGTCTGTGTCCGTTATTGGGGGGGTGCGCCTGCAATGCAAGCGCGGCGCCAAAATGGCCGCCGCGCCCTTTGCGGGGCCCCCCCCCCACAGGACAGAGAATCCGGGTAGTTAGGGGCGTGGCCACCGCCTTGATAAAAGGGGTGGCCACGAGGCAGCCGTGCTGCCATTTTGCCTCAGCGACGGAGCGGAGAAGTTTTTCCCCTCCACCCCCTCCCTAGTTAACAGTGTGATTATGGTCGCTTCGGGGCCGGGTGGGAATTTTTGGTTGGGACCCATATTGGCTTCGGGTCCTGGCTTTTTTGCCCACCCCACACTGTGGCTATGGTTTGATATAGGGGTCTTTCTCCATTACTACTGTTGACTTTGGTCACATGGGCGGGTAGCACTGGTAAGGTAAACAGTATGACCCACAAGTATCCGGCAGGTTCGCAATTGACTGGACAACACTAGACAGGAATAAATTAGTTAAACGTTGTCCGGTCAACGACGAACCAGGCGATGGGGTGATGGTGATTGCTAACCAGCATGCATCACCCCTGTGATTTCACGGATACGCGTCAGAGGGTGGGGTCATGAGTTAGTTATTGACTACGGTCAACAATTTGTTTGTTGTTGACAAACAAATTGATACAAATTGATACATTGTAACCAATTGCCGTTGGCAATTTTGGGGTGGTACCTTACCAGTGTTACTTCGGCCTGCTTGCCTTAGGAATTATGATTGGTCGTTTTACCAATACAAATTTATAATTCGGACTAGGGCATTGAATCAATAAATGTGGCCCTTTGCTGTTATCCACTTTCAATGTTGTCTGTGTCCGTTATTGGGGGGGTGCGCCTGCAACACAATTTCTCTTGTTAGAAATGATTTGTCTCATTTCCCAGAAAGAATTACATATTAAATGGAGAGCTATTACTAGTGGTGGGCATCAGCAAGTTCACACCAGTACTTGTGTACTGGTAGTAAAAATGGGTGGCCTCCTCCTTCTCCTAGAAGAAGCTTTGGAGGGGAATGGCTCCACTCCAGAGTGGTTGGGGAGGCACTTCGGGGTGAAAAAGAGCCCTGGAAAAGCCTTGGACAATGGGGAGCTTCAGAGGAGGCTCTTCACTATAGAGCTATGAAAATAAAACCCTGTGGTGGGCATAAAAAAAACCTACCACACTGTGGGCATGGCCATGTGACTGGGTGGCCGTAGCCTGTTGACCATGTGACTGCTCTTCGCTATAGAGCTAAGAAAATAGAAGTCTCTTTTAATTTCATCACTCTATAGCAAACCTCTGAAGCCATTTCCCCCTTGTCCAAGGCTTTTCCTGGGCTACATTTCACCCCAAAGCACATCCCCAGCCACTCCAGAGTGGATGGGGAGGCACTTTGGGGTGAAACAGAGCCCTGGAAAAGCCTTGGACAAGGGGGAAATAAGCTTCAGAGTTTCACTATAGTGTGATGAAATTAAAAGAGGCTTCTATTTTCTTAGCTCTATAGCGAAGAGCAGTCACATGGTCAACAGGCTACGGCCACCCAGTCACATAAGAACATAAGAACATAAGAACAGCCTTGCTGGAACAGGCCACAGCCCATCCAGTCCAGCATTCTGTCTCACACAGTGGCTCACCATTTCCTTCAGGGTATTCCCAAGCAGATGCCTGTTTAGGATTCCCTGGAAATGATATTGAGAGATATCCTGCCTATCTCTCCAACCCGGAGGTTGTCCTTAAGTATCCATAATTATAGCCATTGATACTCTTGTCCTCCATGAACTTGTCTAATCCTTTCTTAAAGCTGTCAAGACTGACAGCTGTCACCACTTCTTCTGGCAGGGAGTTCCATATACCAGTAATCCTCTGGGTGAAAAAGTACTTTCTCTTATTTGTTTGAGAACTAGTACCCAAAAGTTTCATGGAGTGTCCCCTAGTTCTAGTGTTATGCGATAGGGAAAACAGTTTTTCCTTATCTACTTTGTCCACACCGTGCATGATTTTATAAACTTCAATCAGGTCACCTCTTAGACGTCGTTGTTCAAGAGTGAAGAGGCCCAACCGTTGCAGCCTCAGATGGTAAGGAAGGTGTTCCAGTCCCCTAATCATTCTGGTTGCCCTCCTCTGCACTTTTTCCAGCTCCATAATATCCTTCTGGAGGTATGGCGACCAGAACTGTACACAGTATTCCAGATGGGGCCTCACCATAGATTTATAAAGAGGCAAAATGACACTTGCTGACTTATTTTCTATACCCTTCCTAATGATCCCTAGCATTGAGTTTGCTTTTTTCACTGCTGAGGCACACTGGGTTGACACCTTCATTGAGTTGTCCACCAGGACACCAAGGTCCCTTTCCTGGTTTGTCGCAGAGAGTTCAGACCCCATCAGTTTATAAATGTAATTGGGGTTCTTTGCCCCAACATGCATCACTCTGCACTTACTAATGTTGAAACTCATTTGCCACTGTTTTGCCCACTCCCCCAGTGTCGAGAGATCCCTCTGGAGCTCCTCACAATCTCTCACAGTTTTCACTACCCTGTATAGTTTAGTGTCGTCAGCAAATTTGGCTACCTTGCTTTTTACTCCTACCTCTAGATCATTTATGAAGAGGTTGAAAAGCAGGGGTCCCAGTACTGAACCTTGGGGGACCCCACTCTTTACTTCCCTCCACTTGGAGAAGTGTCCATTTAGTGCTACCCTCTGTTTCCTGTCCCTTAGCCAGTTGCTGATCCAGGACAAGACCTGTCCCTTTATTCCATGACTGGTAAGTTTATTCAAGAGCCTTTGGTGTGGGACCTTGTCAAAAGCCTTCTGAAAGTCCAGATAAACAATGTCAACTGGATCCCCCTTATCCACATGCTTGTTGACACTCTCAAAAAATTCCAACAGATTAGTGAGGCATGATTTGCCCTTGCAAAAGCCATGTTGGCTCTCCTTTAGCAGCGCCTTCTCTTCTATGTGCCTATTAATTCTATCTTTTAGGATGGTTTCCATCACTTTACCTGGGACACATGTCAAACTGACAGGTCGGTAATTCCCTGGATCACCCCTGGATCCTTTTTTGAAAATTGGTGTTACATTCGCTACCTTCCAGTCATCAGGCACAAAGCCTGATTTGAGGGAAAGATTATATATTTTGGCTAGGAGATCAGCAATTTCATCTTTAAGTTCCCTGAGAACTCGTGGATGGATGCCATCTGGTCCTGGTGATTTGTTAGTGTTTAGTTTAACAAGACATGCAAGGACCTCCTCCCTGGTTATTTCTATCTGGCTTAATTCTTCGGTTTCACTCCCTACGAAGATAGGCTCTGTTTTGGGCATGTGGCCTCTGTCTTCTTCAGTGAATACTGAAGCAAAGAATTCATTGAGTCTCTCTGCAATCTCTGTTTCCTCTTTAATAACCCCTTGCCTTCCATTGTCATCTAATGGTCCAATGGCCTTCCTAGTTGGGTTCTTACTTCTAATGTACTTAAAGAAGTCTTTGTTATTTCTCTGAGTATTTTTAGCTATACGCTCCTCAAAGTCTTGCTTTGCTTTCCTGATTGTTGCCTTGCATTTGTTCTGCCAGAATTTATGTTTTTGCCTGCTGTCCTCATTCGGACAAGCCTTCCATCTTCTAAATGAGCTTTTCTTGCTCTTGATCACTTCCCGAACAGCTCCTGTAAGCCACATTGGAGTCCTCTTGGACCTGGCAGTGCCCTTTTTCCTTTTGGGTATGCATTCCAATTGAGCCTCTGTTATTGTTTTTGTAAACAGCCTCCATGCCTCTTGGAGTGTTTGGACTCTCTCAATTTTCCCTTTCAGCTTCTTTTTTACTAGTTTCCTCAACTTTGGGAAATTTCCTTTTTGAAAATTTGAGGTCTCTGTGTTAGATTTTATCAGTGACTTGCGGTCTATGATCAAGTTAAACATAATTGAGTTGTGGTCACTGTTCCCTATTGGATCAGTCACATTAACATCTTGCACCAGATCCTGAGTATTACTCAGGATCAAGTCAAGGATTCTTGTACCTCTAGTTGGGTCTTCAACCATCTGTCCCAGGGAACAATCATTGAGCATATCTAGGAACTTTATCTCTTTATCATGTGCTGAACAACAGTTCACCCAGTCTATGTGAGGGTAATTGAAGTCCCCCATTATAACCAGGCTTCCCTTCTTGGATGCCTCCTTTACAACATTCTCCAACTGCCAGTCTCCCTCAAGAGTTTGGATCGGAGGCCGATAGTATATGCCTACTGTTAGACCATCCTTGTGGCCTGGTACTCTTACCCACAGAGCTTCTAATGGTGACTCCAAATCACCTAGATATTCCAATTCATACGATTTTATCACTTCTTTGACATACAAGGCCACACCACCTCCCATTTGCCCCTTCCTATCCTTCCTGTACAGTTTGTAGCCTGGGATAACTGTATCCCATTGGTTATCATCCGTCCACCAGGTTTCAGTGATACCAATAATATCAATATTCTTATCTATTGCTAAGTATTCCAGCTCCCCTATTTTGTTCCGGAGGCTTCTGGCATTTGTATACAAGCATTTATATATGCTTTTCTGACACAGTCTTTTGTGTCCAGTTGCATTGTTAGACTGCCTCTTGCATCCTTCTGCTAGAATGCTAGTGACTAGCTCCTCGCTCTGCTCAGTAAATTTTGCATCCTCCTCACTACTCAAGTACACACTTTTCCGAACCGGATGCTGCCCAGCTCCTGTCGGCTTTCCCCCAGTTATCAGTTTAAAAGCTGCTCTGCAGCCTTTTTGATGTTGAGTGCCAGCAATCTGGTCCCATCATGGTTCAAATGCAACCCATCCCTCCTGAACAGATTTGGCTTGTCCCAAAATGTTCTCCAGTTCCTGACAAATCTGAAACCCTCCTCTCGACACCACCGCCTCATCCACGCATTGAGGCTTCTGAGCTCTGCCTGCCTGGTAGGTCCTGCGCAAGGGACAGGCAGCACTTCTGAAAATGCTACCTTGGAAGTCCGGGACTTCAATCTTCTTCCTAACAACCTGAATTTGGCTTCCAGGACAGACCGCTTGGCCTTCCCAACATCATTGGTACCAACGTGTACCATGACAACTGGCTCGTTCCCAGTTCTCTCTAACAATCTATCTAGATTTCTTGTGATGTCTGCAACTTTTGCACCTGGCAGGCAAGTCACCATACGGTTATCATGTGCATCACAAATCCATTTCTCTGTATTTCTAATTATTGAATCGCCTAGTACAAGGAGCCTCTCTCCTGCAATCTGTTCATCTACATGCACCTCATCAACCATATTAAGGGAGAGAAACTCAGTTTGTTCCTGTTGTTTATCTTCCTGGATCTCATCAAGTGTGATGAAGGAGAGATCATCAGGTGGAACCAGTTGTTCCTCTGTGTGTTCCTCATCAGGTGTGATGAGGGAAAGAGCCTCAAATTTATTCTGTAATTTCAGACTCTCAGAGTGATCCCCTACTCTTTTCCTCCTTTGAGTCACATTCCTCCAAACATCTCCCTCCTGAGTTAGTGAAGGGCCTTCTCCCTCAGAACTGTGCCCCGTCTCTACTTTGTCCAGCATAGTCTGTTCCGCTCTGTCCAAGAACAGCTCAAGCTCCTTAATTTGTTGATGGTTAGATATGCGGGCCTCTAGCTGCTGGACCTTCTCTTCTAGTAGTGCAACCAGCTTGCACTTGCTGCAAGTGTAGTTCTCCATATGCTTTGGCAAGAACACAAACATGGCACAAGTATTGCAGGTAACTACAACTGTTCCCTCAGAATCCATTTTAACAAGTGCAGTATTCCGGGCCTCAAAAATGTACACGTTTACTACCTTTCTACCTAATAAGACTATATTCTTCCTTTGTTACTAGTTTGCAATGTCGCGGGCCTCTAAAGCAGCTCTACTCCAACTGCAAAACTTACCAGTGCTCACTTCCTTTGTTTGGCTCTCCTCAGCAGCAGCTCTGCATGCAGAGTCAAAAGGGCTGACCCTGAAAGAGCTTAGAGCTTTTAAAGGCTAGTGTGGCTCCGCCCCTATGAGTCACAGTTCAGGGAAGGGCCTGGTGTGGCTCTGCCCCCCTTCTTCTGGAAGCTTCAAACTGCTTCCTCTGTTTGAACAGAGGTGGCTCTCAGCAGTTTCAATTATCAATTTAAATTAGTGGAGGCCTCTAAAGCAGCTCTACTCCAACTGCAAAACTTACCAGTGCTCACTTCCTTTGTTTGGCTCTCCTCAGCAGCAGCTCTGCTTAAGAGCACATGCAGAGTCAAAAGGGCTGACCCTGAAAGAGCTTAGAGCTTTTAAAGGCTAGTGTGGCTCCGCCCCTATGAGTCACAGTTCAGGGAAGGGCCTGGTGTGGCTCTGCCCCCCCCTTCTGGAAGCTTCAAACTGCTTCCTCTGTTTGAACAGAGGTGGCTCTCAGCAGTTTAAATTATCAATTTAAATTAGTGGAGGCCTCTAAAGCAGCTCTACTCCAACTGCAAAACTTACCAGTGCTCACTTCCTTTGTTTGGCTCTCCTCAGCAGCAGCTCTGCTTAAGAGGACATGCAGAGTCAACATGCCCACAGTGTGGTAGTTTTTTTTTATGCCCACTACTGGCTATTACTTCATTACTTTAATAGTTTTATGGTAGACATGTGACAGATAATCGCAACATTTCTGATTCTCTGCTGTTTTCAAAAACTCACCATGCCAGAACTCCTTACTAAGATTTCTACTTACCTGGTTTCCCATGAAAATGAGATCTTGGTGTTGTTTTCCCTTTCCTCCCATCTTTTTGTTGCTGTTGTTTGAAACAAATAAAGCAAGACAAACTAGGAGACTGCCTGTAAAGGAAATAATGTACAATTTCCTGCAATATAACTTAGGAAAAAATAATGTTGCCTCAGAGAAATCTGGCTGTGAGAAGAAGAAATAATATACTTGAAAGAAGATTCAAGAATATTCTTGACATAACAATTCTTTCTATAACTGAGAGTGTGAGATTCACCACCCTATTTAAGATTCTATGGCAGGGTTGCCAACCTTTTGAAGTTGGGGGCTGGGTCACGCTCCCTCAGACAGTTGGCATGCCATACTGATGGTCCAGCCACCACCAGAATTGGCTGCAGACCCATTTACGGCTGTTGTAAATGCATTTGCAACAGACATCAATGAGTCCACTGCTGTCATAAATATGTTTACAGCAGCCGTAAATGAGTCCATTGCCAATTCTGGCAGTGGTAGCAGTGGCAGGAGCGAGGGTGCAGGCCAGTTGATTTTGTGCCACCCACAGGCTGGATCTTGCCCACGGGCCATAACTTGCCTATCCCTGTTCTATGGTTTTAGGAAAAGCTATTCATATAGCTTTAACAGAGGAGTGATCACAATTGTTAAACACACCCATGGATCATACTTGTGTATGTGTGAGCATTTATTAAGAATGCAATTTAATTTTAATTTAATTTAATTCTCACACTTGTATGCCACCTAATCAGGAAACCCAACTCAGGGCGGCTCACACAATATTATGTAGCAAACACAACAATACGATATACAATATAAAAAACAATTATACCAAATTCAATCAATTGATTAAGTGGGCCTACTCTAGTTTTGACTTACAATGTTAAGTAATAGGAATTAGTCAATTTGAATTTCTATACTGAATGCAAACTACAACAAAAAGAACTAAATTCAAATCCAAACTCAATCAGAGATCCATGGAGTGACCTTGAAGAAATCATCGGCTTAAAAGTATCACTTTATTCAACAACAGAATTCTGCATATACACAGTGATTCAATTTTAGGTATAGACAGTGATTTATAAATAACAATGAAAATATTTTGCAGGGAAGGTTAAGAGGCAAAGCTTTTTGAGATATATAATGAAAAATATGACAAACTGATAAGGAAGTCAGATAGAAAGACAGGATGTTGGAGTGGCTAATGTCTTGGACTAACACTCAAGAAATCTGGGTTCAAATCCCTACTTGGACATGAAACACACCACATGACTTTGGGCCAGTAACACTCTCTCAGCTTGACCTAACTCATAGCATTGTTGTGACTAATGAGCAGAAAGGCAGATAGCCAGAAAGGAAAGGCAGTATATAAAAAAACAAGCAAACAAGAAGTACTAAATGGTTGCATTCTCATAAGCAATTGACACCTGATAATAAAGCATGCTCAAAATGTTGTTGCAATGCTGCAGTTTTTGGTACACATTTAGCAGCAGCTACCCTTAATTTTGTATGGTTTAACAGCACAGCCAGTTTTACCCTAAGATTGTTCTTTTATATACTTCCCAATGCCTTTAGATCTTTTGAGAAAAGGGAGACATTTTTGTTCTATTCTCAGCTAAAAGAGCTTTCTTCTGAAATTTTCCATATGTGTACCGTATTTTTTGGACCATAAGATGCACCTGACCATAAGACGCACCCAGTTTTCAGAGCAGGAAAACAAAACAAAAAATTAATACTGTATTTTGCACCACCAACCAGTGGCAGCGCTGCAGGGGAAATGGGCAGGCAGGCCAATTGCACTGAGGAAGGAAGTGATACTCTAGCCTAGCTTCTTGCTCTCTTTTCAACCAGGAAACATGTTTTCCCCCTCCATTTTGTCCACGTGGAGTAGAGACAAAGGCATCAAGGTAAGTGAAACCCTTTCTTTTTAACCACAGGTTTGGTTTCCCACTTAAATGCATTGGGAACATAAAAACAGAAAACTTTTGAATACAAGAAATGTATTTCCAATGCATTTAAATGGGAAATTGCGATTTCCGCCCTCTAGTGGCCACTTGTTTTTCATATGTTTTTCCCCCTGCCCCAGAACAGCTGAACAGCTGAGAGGCGGCAGTAGTAGTCTTCGGCCAGCTGCGGCTCTTGTAAAATATCCTTTTATAACAGCCACAGCTGGCCGAAGGCCAGCATTTGGACTATAAGACATACCCTCATTTTCTCCCCACTTTTGGGGGAGAAAAAGTGCATCTTATGGTCCAAAAATACGGTAGTTATTGAAAAGGAGTTCTTACTACTTTTTCTCATTGTGCAGTTTTTGAAAGCAGTATCTGTGTAGCACATGGTCTGAAATTTTCTGCAATAGGCTATTATGGAGAATCTCAAGCTATGTGCTAGTTGCTCAGTACAAATGGCTGCATTGCATCTTTCTGTCCTGTTTCTTACACTTTAGATTGTGCTTGGAATGGTGAGTTTACACATGTTTACAACCCAATAACAGAACTTGCAGAAAAGCTGAGATGTTACAGAAGACAATCAGGCCCATCACTAATCTTTTCAGAAAGAAGTTAAGCAGAGATAGTGGCTTAGTTAAGAAGGCTCAATAGGAATAGGCCAGAATGGGTCATGTGACATTGCCTGTCCATATAAAAGCTTCCAAGATCTTGGTTTCGGAGAGCAAGGGAGTATGTTTAGATGGGAACATTGAAACTGTCTTCTCCTTCCTTTTAATAGTTGTTGGTTGTGAGAGTGGCATCCTCACTTTTTTATTTCAGACAGGATGAGGAATCTTGGGTTGTCTGATAAACTTGCTTTCCAATGACAAGATTTTATTGTGATAAGAAACCTATTCACCTTCCTGCTTTTTAAGTGACACTCCTTTGCCATCTTTATAAGGCACTGGAATGAATGATTTACAATTGCATCTCTGAATTTATTGATGAAAATATAAAGGAGGAAGCAGGCTTCCGGATGGGCAGATCATGTTGTGGTCAAATCCTTAACCTTACACAACACAATGTGGATGGCTTCGAAAGAAAGCAAATGACGGGAGTGGCTTTCATTGACCTAACTGCAACATACGATACTGTCAATCATAGGATTCTGCTCTGTAAAATAAATAAACTTACCAAAGATAAACTTATTAGGGTCATTGGCAGCTTCCTCTAGAACCAGAGATTCTATGTGACGATGAATGGAAAGAACAGCAGATGGATGTTACAGAAGAATGGACTGCCACAAGTAAGTGTATTGTCTCCAACACAGTATAATATATATATATACAAATTATCAGCCAGTTCCTGACAATACAAAACTTTTCATCTATGCGGACGACACAGAAATGACAATTCAAGAGTCAAACCGTTGAGATAGCTGGAAAACTTATTGGAACACTTGAAGAATTAGGAAAGTATTACAATATCATCTATTTGAAGCCTAATCCAAGCAAGACCCAAGTATGTGCTTTCCACATTTGAAACCATGGGATAAGTTGAATGTTACATGGCAAGGGAATCGATGACAGCACTGTTCAACACCAAATATCTCAGTATGACGCTTGACCAGAGACTCTCTTTTAAGCAGCACTGTCTGAATACCAAAGCCAAAGTTAGTACAAAGAATAACATCATCAGGAAACTCACAAACTGTAAATGGAGAACTCAACCATCCACACTGTGCACATTAGCTTTGGACCTGAGCATCTCTGCAGCAGAGTATGCTGCTCCAGTATGAATGCATCCACATATGCAAAAGAAGTTGACATTGCTGTTAATCAAGCCATGCAGATAGTGACAGGATACCTCACACCTACACCAGTTGAGAAAATATACCCTCTTGTTGGTATTGCTCCACCTAAGATCAGGAGAGAAGTAGCAGCAGATGCTGAGATGCGGATTCCCCATGCCCCATAGGGCATGGAACGGCCCGCCTGAAATCACTGCAGTGAGAGACGCTCCTTGCGAGTGGGTTCTGCGGCCGCCAAATCAAGGGGGGTGAATAAAGTATAGGGTTTGATTCACCCAATTACCGTGACCTGACCCGCGACGCTGCCAAGTAAGCAGATAGCTAACTCCTGTGTAACATTAAGTGTAATAAACTCATCTCCCGGTTTGGGAAATCCCTGGCGCAAATAAGCCATGTTTGTCCCTGCCTAATCCCCAACACAATGGTCATTCTTTCCCCGTGTTTGCCCGAGTTAATTAACTTCCCCTTTGAAGGTTTCCCCATTAACCTGAATCAGCGTATGAGGTAATGCGCTGTTAGATGACAGTTTGCCACCGTTGCGTTTTCTTCCCTATAAATGATATTGCCTTTTGCCATTAAAGTACTGATCGATCCTGCTTCCTTGTCTCGTGTCGTTACTTGATCAGTCATCCTCCGGGCGCCCCGGCCCTCCAGTGGCCCCAATTCCTTCACTGAGAGAACTAAACAAGAACTTTGGCACTCTCTGAACAGATATTAGTCTAAGTCTACCAGCTCAGATCCAGAAAGAGCTTTATGTCAAGAACAAACATTCTTGAGGTTTCACAAGAGCAAAACCAATTTAGAAGATGGAAAAAGGAACTCACTGTGCAAGGAACAACATTAAAGGTGGATATAGCTGAAGGTCTCAATCTCCCCTATGTCACCTGGAAGACCCTGAATAGGCTGAGGGTTGGAATCCCTAAATGCAAGACCAACATGCTCAAGTGGGGACTGCTGGCGGAAAACAACACACAGTGTGAATGTGGAGAGACACAGAGTCAAGCTTATTTGCTGGTTTGCAGATTGTTGCCAGAGACATGCACCTATGAGGACTTGCATTTGGGCAGTGACAAAGCAAAGAAAGTGGCTTCATTTTGGCAGTTCAGGGTTTGATCAGGACATGAAAGAAGAAGAACTCCTTTATCACCACAGTGATAGATTTTTGCTGCAATAAGCAGCAATGTGAGTGCTGTCATTTTTATAACGGATGCAACAAATAAAATAAACACTAGAGAAGCCTTGGGTCGCCTCTTAGGGTGAGGAAGGCGGTATATAAATGTAACAATAAAATTAAAAATAAATCTTCACAGATATTATTGCAGAATTAACCTAAGGCAATATAGTCCTTTTTCAGAAACAAGAGCAAAGGAACACCCTTGCCTTCAAGTTGTAGCAATGCTGGAGACTACTTAAGAAGCTCCATTTGCAGTCTTGGTTTTCTAATGAGATGAATACCAAGATTCCCCATTGTCAAGATGACAAAAACACGGCAAAGTATGCTGAACAATTAATTTTATGGTGTCCTATAGCTAAGTATCTGAAGAGCTTGCATCTCAAGTACCACATATCGGAGAATGAAACAGGATCATATAATAGAACAAAATGTGACATATATATCACAAGCAGTACGGATACCATTTTTTCCTTCTCCCTCCCTTTCTCTTCATTTGAATTTACTTTATTTTAAATGCACCTAAAGTGAAGAGAAAAAAAGGAATTCATCACTAAACAATGAATCACACTGCTTAGAATCTATATATGCTGATTATATAATCTTTGCTATCTCATAAAAATGCTTGTAGGGCAATTAGTATAAAAATAATGGTGCTAATGCTAATAAATACTTTGTGTTATTCACTTCCACAGAGAGAATACTGCACTGTTGTGACTGACTTCATCATTAATATATACAATTGGATTCTGAAGTTTCATATTTAACAGCTTGAAAAATGATCCAATGTATTTTAATATTGCTTCAGAAGAGAAGGCTCCCGGTGATTTACGTTAACAAGTAAAAAAATTGAAGACAAAACACTGCCAGACCAATTAACCATGCTTCTATTACACTTGTATCCTAGATTGGAAGTTGCAATCTACTGAAACCCTTGCTGAATTCAAGATGTAAAGATAGTTACTGTTCATTGAACAAGGGACAGAAAGTAATGTCCTTTCTCTATTTTTTGAATGTACATGGACTATCAAAGTGGTTAAGTGGTTTGGTTCTTTTCTTTCTCTTCAGGCCATTCATTCCCAGTAACATCAGTGGAAGAAAAGAAGATTGTGGACCATTTATTTCAGGAGTAACCAATCTTTTTATGCTAATCGCCTGACCATTCCCCCTGACAGCTGAGCAGGTCAGACCACACACCCAGGAAGTGGAAGCAGGTGCATTTATGGCTGTCATAAATGTGCCCACCTCCATGTTTATGACAGCCCCAGGTGTGTTTGTGCATGCGTGGGTGTGTTTTACGGCTGATGTAAATGCACCCACTTCAACTTCCAGGTGCGGCAGAGGCAGCAACGGGCCAGAATAAATGGCATTGTGGGCCAGGGCTGGCCCAAGGGCCATAGTTTGGGAACCCCGGATCTATTGTAATGAGTGATCAGTCATTATTCCAGCAACAAACAGGCAAGCTGGTAGTATACTAATTCTTTTAAAAACAGCAAAGTTTGGTCCAAACTGTTATTTGTTTGCAATATAGTTCCCAGAATCCCACATCCATGTTTGCTGGAGAATTCTGGGAATTGTAGTCTTTTAATCATCGGCTTAAAAGTATCACTTTATTCAACAACAGAATTCTGCATATACACAGTGATTCAATTTTAGGTATAGACAGTGATTTATAAATAACAATGAAAATATTTTGCAGGGAAGGTTAAGAGGCAAAGCTTTTTGAGATATATAATGAAAAATATGACAAACTGATAAGGAAGTCAGATAGAAAGACAGGATGTTGGAGTGGCTAATGTCTTGGACTAACACTCAAGAAATCTGGGTTCAAATCCCTACTTGGACATGAAACACACCACATGACTTTGGGCCAGTAACACTCTCTCAGCTTGACCTAACTCATAGCATTGTTGTGACTAATGAGCAGAAAGGCAGATAGCCAGAAAGGAAAGGCAGTATATAAAAAAACAAGCAAACAAGAAGTACTAAATGGTTGCATTCTCATAAGCAATTGACACCTGATAATAAAGCATGCTCAAAATGTTGTTGCAATGCTGCAGTTTTTGGTACACATTTAGCAGCAGCTACCCTTAATTTTGTATGGTTTAACAGCACAGCCAGTTTTACCCTAAGATTGTTCTTTTATATACTTCCCAATGCCTTTAGATCTTTTGAGAAAAGGGAGACATTTTTGTTCTATTCTCAGCTAAAAGAGCTTTCTTCTGAAATTTTCCATATGTGTACCGTATTTTTTGGACCATAAGATGCACCTGACCATAAGACGCACTCAGTTTTCAGAGCAGGAAAACAAAACAAAAAATTAATACTGTATTTTGCACCACCAACCAGTGGCAGCGCTGCAGGGGAAATGGGCAGGCAGGCCAATTGCACTGAGGAAGGAAGTGATACTCTAGCCTAGCTTCTTGCTCTCTTTTCAACCAGGAAACATGTTTTCCCCCTCCATTTTGTCCACGTGGAGTAGATGCTAAGCATGCAACACCAGTCCACGTGGAGTAGAGACAAAGGCATCAAGGTAAGTGAAACCCTTTCAAGCTCTGATCAACAGTCTACTAAACAAAGGAACCTCTCAATATATATTGCTGTTGTTGGAAATACTGACAAATATTAAGTATAATGTAATCCCAGAAGATCCACAAATCTCCTAAACGTACAGTGATTGTAAATTTTCTTCTCTATAGAATACAACTGCTATCACAGATATATAGAAACAAAAGTACATCTCAGACCTAGCAGTGCTCACATCAGCTCAGAGTCCTCTTCATGCATAGGATTTAAGGTATCACACCAGAAAACAAATGAGCAAACAAAAGAATAAAACAGAGGAGAAAAAAAAACACTTTCAGTACTATAAGGGGCTGGCAGTGATAAATGGATCCTAATAATTAGGACACCTGATGTGGTGTAATAGAAAAAGTGATGGTGTTACCAAATTGGCAAAATTTGTAAAATACCCCTGGAAGGTCTCATTTTTACCAAGACATGTATGGCACAGAAAAATCAGAACAAGGACAAGTATTGGTTAATAGCAGTAATTAAGAAAATATAGCCCTGGGTCTCAGAGTGAGCTAAACCTCCAAGAGAAAATGCCAGGAATCGAGCTCTAAATGACTACTATAATGATTACATAAGATATAATAATAATTTCATGTCAGAGATTATTTTAGATTGAAAAGATGTTTGCTGGAGAAACCCTGCTCAGGGGATGCCTGAATGAGGCTCCTTTCATGTCCCCAAGATATAATAATAATAATAATAATAATAATAATAATAATAATAATAATAATAATAATAATAATAATAATAATAATAATAATAATAATAATAATAATAATAATAATAATGATGATGATGATGATGATGATGATGATGATGATGATGATGATGATGATAACTAAGCCGTTTGTTAACTGAGGTTCCACTGTATTATTTATTTATTTATTTATTAAATTTATATCCCGCCTTACTCAGCACAAGTGCAACTCAAGGCAGCTTACAATTGGAAATATATAATACAATAAGAAATATGCAACACAATTCTAAGTTACAAAATATCAATCTTTAACAATAGGCATCAACAAAAGACATATATACATCATACAATCCGAGGAGAGGCAGGTCAGCGGCGGAAGTAGCAGTGTCTACAGCATCCCATTTCAAGCCCTCCGAGTAGGCAGGGCTCGGAGGACAGAGATGGCACACCTGCCTCCCATTCCCGGGCCGGTGGAGTGGGCTCCGAGAAGAAGCAGGTTGGCATCTGCAGCAGCAGCATCTGTGGCAGTGGCATCTGCATCTGCGGTGTCCCTTTTCAAGCCCTCTGAGCGGGCAAGGCTCGGAGGGTGGAGATGGCGCGCCTGCCTCCCATTCCTGGGCCGATGGAGTGGGCTCCGGGAAGAGGCAGGACAGTGGAGGCATCTGTGGCTTTTCAAGCCCTCTGAGCATATAAATATACTAGCATTTTTTTTGCCCTGCCCTGTCGGGCATTTTTAATGTGTGTGTTGGTGGTTAGGGGTGGTTTTGTGTGTGTGTGTGTGCCTGTCTGTCTGTCTGTCTGTGTCTCTCTGTGTGTCTGTGTGTGTGTGTGTGTGTGTGAGAGAGAGAGAGAGAGTGAGAGAGAGAGAGAGAGAGAGAGAGAAGCAGTGTGTGTGTGAGAGTGAGAGAGAGAGAAAGATAAAGAGAGAGTGACAGATAGTTAGAGTAGACCACCAGAGGGGGTTAGTGAGTTAGATAGAGCATGGGAGGAGACAGGAGGCAGACAGAGGAGACAGGAGAGGAGGGCGGAGGCTACCTGCTGAGGCTGCATGCAGGTGAGTCAGGATGGAAGGTTTGTCGTGTGTGTGTGTGTGTGTGTGTGTGTGTGTGGCGGGGGGAGGTTTCCTGTGGTGTGGGTGGGTGGGGTTTCCCACAGCAGTGGTGATGGTGGGGGGTCCCGGGGCCTGGCTTCACTGGTCAGACCATGGGGACCCCGGCGGTGGTGGCGAGGGGGGAATTCCCTGGTAAGCAAAGACAGCAAATGGGGCTCTGGTTGCTGTCTTTGCTTCCTGGGGAATTGGTTTGCTTTCAATGGGGGTGGTGTGGTGGGGTGGTGGGGTGGTGAAAGCACCAGTGCCTTCGCTCCCTGCCCTCCCCCCGGTTTAAAGCAAAACACTTCCTCGGGAAGTAAAGACAGCGACCGGAGCTCCATTCGCTGTCTTTGCTTATTGGGGAATTGGCTTGCTTTCAGCAGGGGGCGGGGGACTTTACCCCCCACCCTCCATTGAAAGCAAGTAGGTGGCTGCGCTGGGGAAAGGGGCAGCCACCAAAAGGAAAGGGGGGTGGACAGGGACTGGGGGGGGGGTGAGGTGGGTGGGCGGTGTGGTTCCCAGGCCGGTTCCCTTACCTTTTGGTGGCTGGCCCATTTCCCCAGGCGCGGCCTTATGTGTTGGTACGCGGACTGGACTGGCCTTTGTCCCTGCGGGCATTGAGGCTTCGATGCAAGCAGGAATGGAGGACAGTCCGGTGCTCGTTCCAGTGGAGAAGGTTGTGCCGGGGGAACGGGACAGCCAGCAAAAGGTAAGGGGGCAGGGAGGGGGGGCAAGGTGGTGGTGGGGTGGGCGGCAGGGTTCCCGGGGCCGTTCTTCCCCCCAGTCCCTTTCTCCCACCCCACTTACTTTCTTTTTTTTAATAATAATTTTTATTAATTTTTCAAAGTATATAACATACATTTAAAGACATAATAACAACATTCAGAAAAAAAATAAAATAAAACAAGTCATCTAATTACATATAATGAAAAGAAGAAGACAGAAAATATGCATATACAAAATGGGAATAAAAAAGGCAAAAAGAAACTATCATAAACTATTCTGTTTCAACATAAGACATTCTTACTTACACACTATACTCTTTTTTTTGATTTTCAAAACATAAAAATGGCATTTAGACAAAAAAAGGAAAACAAAATTACATTCATAAGGAAAAAAAAAGCAAACTATATATTACATACAATTACATACTTCATCACCCGGTGCTATGTACATTGTCCTAGGAGGTTGTGGGGTCTCCCATTCATTTCTATTATTCCCAAAATTTCCTTTGGTCTGGTGTCAATTTATATGTTCCATCTCTCATCAGTGAATATTCAACAAATTTTCGCCATATATTCCAGAATCTGTTTTCTTTTATTATACCTTTCTTAAGATTTAACTCCCATGTTAATTTTTCATTCAATGCGAGATCCCACATCTGCCCGTACCAATCCTCCACTTTTAACGTTATATCACTTTTCCAATTTTTTGCAATACACATTCTTGCCATTACAAGCATCATAGACAACAGCTCTTTCTTGTCATTATCTATATTAATGTTATCTACATCAGTCAATAAGATGGTACCTGGCCCCAACTTGAGACGCAATCCCATAATTTTTCCTATCTCAGTCTCAATTTTTATCCAAAAATTTTCTATCACTTTACATTCATACCACATATGAACATATGTACCCAAGGAATTTTTGCACTTCCAACACATTTTATTATTCTTCTTATCTATCTGGTGCAGTCTCATAGGGGTCAGGTACCACCTCCATAGCATTTTGAAATTATGTTCCTTTATTCTAACCGACAGGGATCTCATAATTCTTTTTCTCCATTTATTTTGCCATTCCTTTTCCGTTATCTTCAGATCCAGATCCTGTTCCCATGTACTTCTTAATATTTCTTGTGGTTTACCTTCTATATTTATTATTTTATAAATTTTACTAACCAGCCCTTTAATTCCAATTTCCTCCTTCCTTATTTTCCATACTAATTCCTCGAATTCCGTCCTATCTCTTTCCAAGCTCCGTTCCCTCCAATATTTATTGTTCCACTTATTCAACATTGCTATCTGAAACCAATTCAGCTTCATCTGGGTATATAGCTCTCTTTTCATCCCATCATCTTTACAAACTCGTATCCAATCTTTCAACAGGAGAACCTTATTTGTCAACAGTATTTCTTTCATCTCATTATCCATTCTTATTGGAAACTTTTTCAAGTCTTCTATTTCAATTATCGGTGAAATATTTGGAGCCAGTTTCACTTTTACTTTCTTCCATACTCCCAGCATTGATCTCATCATTCTATTTTTAACCGATATTTTCCCTGTTTCCTTATCTAAAAAGAGGCTCTTACCCACTTCCTTTACTTCCTTCATTTCGATTTCCTCCCAGATAACCGACTCCTTCATCAAAATCTTAACTACATTCTTTATCTGAAATGCTTTGTAGTAATTCTTTAAATTAGGTATTCCTAGACCACCTTCTTTTTGGGATAAATACCACATTTTCTTTAAAATTCTAGGTCTACGTCCTCCGTTACAATAATTGTCAAATAGTTTTTGAAATTCCTCAATATCTTTTTCCGTCAGTTGAATTGGTAAGGCATCGAATAGAAAATTTAATTTTGGTAGTAACATCATTTTAGTCAATGCTATTCTGCCAAACCAAGACAACTTCAATTTTTGATATTGTGAAATTTTAGCCTTAAGTTCCTTCTTTTGTTTATCATAATTTAATCTTTTCAAGTCCTCTAATTTATCAGAAATATTTATCCCTAGATATTTCAAGTTCGTTTTAATCTGCAATTTAAATTCATCTCTAATTTTCCTTTGCTCTTCCTTTTCAATATTGCTTAAGATCAATTCAGATTTTTCCCAATTTACCTTCAAGCCTGTGATTTGTTCAAAGTCCTTTAAATGTTTTTGGATCCTTTCCATAGTTCTTCTAGGCTGTTTCATAATTAGCAAAGTATCATCTGCGTATAAACTAATTTTATTTTCCATTATTCCTTCTATACTTTTATCCTCCCTTGTTGTATTAGCTAATATTTCCATTGCCATTATGAATAGTATAGGAGATAGGGGGCACCCTTGCCTTGTTCCTGCCTCTAATCTCAGCTCCTCCGTAAGACCGTCATTTACCCTAATTTTAGCATATCCTTGTTGGTATAATTGTTCTATTATTTTTATAAACCTATTACCGAATCCATAACTCTTGATTATCTCGCTAATTGTTACCCATTGTAAAGAATCAAATGCTTTGAAGATATCTAATGATAATAAACCTACTTTCTCTTTATTTTGTTTTGCCACGTCTATTAAATCTAATACTCGCCTTACTAAGTCTGCCATATGTCTCCCTTTCACAAATCTGGCCTGATCTTTATTTATATATTTATCCATAAAACTATTTAATCTATTTGCCAATATTGCCGTAAAGATCTTAGCATCTTGGTTTATCAGGGAGATAGGTCTATATGATTCTACTTTTTCTAGGTCCTTTCCCGGTTTTGGTAATAAGACAATTATAGTTCTGTACCATGATATAGGTATCTGTTCCCCATTAAGAATACCATTATACAATTTTAGCAATTTCGGAGTTACTATGTCCTTAAACTCTTTATAAAATTCAGCAGGTAATCCATCTTCTCCGGGTGATTTATCTATTTTCAGTTTATTTATTACTTTTTTTATCTCTTTTTCAGTTATTAATTCTTCCATTCTTTGTTTATGCTCCTGATTTATTTTATTTTTAGTTTGCATTTCCAATCTATCTTTTAATTTATCTATATTTATCTTCTTTTTAGAGTATAGATCTTGGTAAAATTCTCTGACCACTTTACATTTATCTTTAATCTTATTATGTCTTATGCCTTCCTTGTCTACCAAAATCCCTATTTCCCTTCTGCTTCTTTTTTCCTTGGCCGCTCTTGCCAACAATCTTGAGTTTTTGTTACTATATTCAAAATATTTTCTTTTTAAATATACTAAATCTCTTTTCACCTTTTCCATATCGTTTCCTATTAATTCCTTCCTTAATCCCTGCATCCTTTCGTAAACCTTTCTATCTTTAGTTGTTACATGTTCCTCCTGTAACCTTTTAATCTCTTTTTCAGTTTCTTCTTGTTTACTTTTTAACTGTTTATTTCTAATGCTTGCCATCTTAATGCTTTCACCCCTAAATATTGCTTTCATTGTATCCCATACTGTGCCAATTCCTACTTCCCCTGTGTCATTCCACTTCCAGTTTTCTTCCCAGTTTTCTACCATTTGATCTTTGCACTTTTTATCTCTAAACAATCTGGCATTATATCTCCAGTTTTTCGTAGTCTTTATGGCATCTATTTTCATTTCTAACAAAACTTTGGCGTGGTCCGACTCTTTAAAAATCCCTATTTCTGTACCATCTAAATTACTTGTCAAATTATCCGTAACAAATATGTAATCTATTCTGGAATATGTATTATACACTTGTGAAAAGTATGTGTAGGCCCTTTCCGGTCCTTTAAGTACCCTCCATGTATCTTTCAACCCCAGAGACTTCAACCAATTGTTTAACACATACATTTTGTTTCCGCCCACACATCTCGTTGTATTTGTACTATCTATATTTGATCCTATTAAATTGAAATCTCCCGCTACAATCATTTTTATTGTTTTTTCCTTCTCTAGTATTCGATATACCTTATTTAAAAATCTATTTTGATGTTCATTTGGTACATACAAATTCACCAATGTTATTTCCTCTTCTTCTATTTTCCCCTTTATTATCAGATATCTACCTTCTGGGTCTGACATACTTTTTACCATCTCAAATCCCAATCTGCTTGATATCAAAGTCGCGACCCCCCTAGCCTTTGAGGAACCATATGCTTTTTCATAGACTTGAGTCCATCCTAAGAATAGCTTGTTGGTTTTTTCTGAATTCTGATGGGTCTCCTGAAGAAAGATTATATCCGGTCTGTCTTTTCTAAGTGCCGCTTCCAACCTCCTCCTCTTCACTTGACAACCAGTACCTTTCACATTCCATGTTATTACTTTTACATTCCTCATCTATTATGTTTCTCCCCCCATTTTTTACACTTCCCACTTCCTCCTACGGACATGTGATTAACATATAACATTTCCTTCACCTTATAATATGAATAAGAAAAAATAAGAAAAAAACAACTAAAAAAATTACATTAAACAATCCACTACTATCCCTCCCCATTTTCTTTTTTTGACAAATGGCCTCTGAGTTTCAGAGAGGAGAGGGGGGGTGCGATCAATCATAGGAGCTTGGGAGAGATCAGAACCTACTCCTCGCCCGGAACGGTTCCTACTTCTGCCCCTTTTGGCATATTCTCATTTCCATTGCTATCCCGTCTTCTATAACCACCTGATATAATCAATTCTTCTTTCAAATCAGACCACTCTTTGGTTCCTGCTTTCAATAGCTTAGCATCTATCATTACATCCAAGACATTAGGGCCCTCACTGATTAGATAACGTCTTCCTAGATGAAAAAAGCTTAATTGTCGTGGAAATTTCCAATTATATCTTATTCCCTTTTCCTGAAGTCGTTTTGTAATTGGCTTCATCGATTGTCTCCAGAAACGATCCTCAATTGGAATATCGTTATACACTTCAATGTCGTGGCCTTCCACTTTTAAAACCTCTGCTCCTTTTTCCCGTATGAGCGCCATTAAACGCAGTTTATCCGACACATTAGCAAATTTTAACATGACATTTCTTGACCCAGTTTTACCTCTTCTTGACCCCAACCTGAATACATTTACAACCTCCTGCGGCGTAAAGCCATCTTCCATAATTTCGTCGAGCCATTTCACAATTCTTTCTTTTAGTTTGTCTGGGGAGTTCTCTGGAAATTTTCGTATTATAACGTTTGCTCGTCTTAATTGTTCTTCTACATTTTCTAATCTCTTTTCATGATCTCCGACCTTATTTTCTCTTTCATTTTCTCTCTTTCTCAAGTCCATAACCTCTACTTTAATCATTGCCTGTTCTTTTTTAATAACTTCTTGTTCTTTTTTGAGATTATTTGTATCCTCTTTTATATCTGCAATTCCTTTCATAACATTTACTAACATATCTTGCAGCTCTTGTTTCCAGTCTTGTTTAATGTTAGCGATCATATTTCCAATGTTGGTCCCCAGGTTGTCAAATTTCTCATTAAGAATTTCGAATTCAGATTTAGGTCCTTGCCCCTCCCCCATTGCCGATGTTGTTGGTGTTGTTGCCGTGGCTGTAGTTACAATCGTTGTTGGTGCTGTCCCTGCTGTCGCTGCTGTAGTTGTTACGGTTGTTGTGGCGATTGTTGTTGTTGTAACTTTTGCTGTTGTTATCACAATTGATTTTACCACAGATGGAGCAACCGTAGTTGGCGAGATTGTTATCTTCTGTTGCTGTTGTTGCTGTAATTGTTGTGCCATCTTCTTCACTGTCTCCTGTTCCTCCAGATCCTTTATCTCTTGCTGCATTGTTTTTTTCATCTCTTCTTCCCCTTCATCCAACCTTGTAAGCCTTCTAAAACTCCTGTCTGAGGACGTTGGTCTCTGCACTCTTGTCCAGGCCAATTTCTTCTCCTTCTCTTTCCCTCTCCCCTGTCGTTTCATCCAAATATATTTCCAACTGCTTCTTATTTGTCGGGTTACGTAAACAATTTATCATTCAGGCTTCACCTTATATTCTAAATTTAACCAATTTCAATATATTTATTTCCAAATACAATATTTAGCCCTTATCCTCTCCTCCCCCTCCCTCTCTGTCATATATATGTGTGTGTATTTACACACACATATACACACACATGTATACGCAGGTAAACACCCGACTCTCACTCAATGTAAGGGTGATGGAGAGAAAAAAGTCAATATTCCAATTCAAGCCTGATTAATTTCCCTTTTAATTTTTGTTTATCCTTTCCCTACCCCCGAATAAACAGGAGAGAGTAAAAATTAAAAAAAATGAAATTAAAAAAGATGAAAAAACAAAAGAAAAGAAAAGAAAAAAAAGACCAAAGGGAAAAGAGAAAAAAAAATCGTATTTTAAAATTGAAAAAAAAAATAATAAAAAATATATAAAAATAAAAGCAGTTACAAAATGTCCTCAAACTTTGACTCAAAAAATAAATGGAATGGAAGCCAACTTTATCTTTCTGGTCTGGAAAAAATACAGAAGTAAAAAACGCTGACGAATCCAGGCTCCTACTCTCCACAGTTCCAGACTAACAGCAGTTTATTTCTCACAGCACTAAGCCACAGCACCGTCTTGCTTCTCTTTATACCTCCAAAAAGGTATGCAGGGGCAGATTTAAACCAATTCCTTTTTCTTTATAAGCCAATACTCCAGATCCACATCTTACACAATGGCAAGGAGAGGGGAGCAAAAAGGAAAAAAGGAAAAAGAAATAGGAAAGAAAAAAGCAGGAAATACTATATTGTCCTCTTTACTTAGCCCCTGGCTTATCAGCTCCCACCGGCTTAACACAGTACGGAAGAGCTCAGTCTCTTTTCCTCCTCTTACTATTTCCCTCTTTAATATTCTTTACAAAATTGCTCACCGTCTTGCTTTCTCCGCTTCTACTCTTTGCTCTTTTCCAGCGCCGCAAAATTCCGTGCGTCTCCGATCGAGGGGGCGGCGGGGACGAGCGAAGTGCTTCGGCTTACCTCTTTCAACACCCCGCCGAGTTTGCCCTTTTCGATCCAGTCATCCGCTTATCTATTTTACCAATATTTTTAATCAATTTTTCCGGAACGCCGATCTCCTCCCGTTTCACTCCGTCCGTATTTCAATCAAGAGCTCCGGGGACTTGTCGCCATTATAGGTCGCCCATCCCCCCGCTCTCTCCAAGATCGAAACTCTGTTTTATCTCTTTTTCTCGGCGCTGCATTAGAGTCTTCAAGGTATTTACCGTGGCTATTCTTCCTTCTATTTTTTCTAGTCCATTTTTATGCCGGTTTCAGGAACTATTAACACTTTTAAAAATCACTTTCATTTCTCTCCTTTCCGAGCGGAGAAAAAGTTCGTCCCTCTCAGCCCTCCATCTTGACACGCCCCCACCCCACTTACTTTCTTGGGGTCAGCGGGTTGGGCCTTTCCCCAGCGTGTTTTTTAAAACTGCCGCACTGGCTGTCCAGCCTCCTCTACGCTCACTCCCTTCAGCCTCATTGGCTGAGGGGTGGCACGGCGCAAAGGAGGCTGGGAAACATAGTTTTTTGTTAACGTTCGTGGGGTGGTTGCCCCACTGGTGACTGCCGGACCCTTACGGTGATTGTCAGACTGGGTAAAGGTAAGTGCAGGCAGCTCGGTAGGGGATAGTAGGGACAGGTGTGGGAGCCTTTGCCGGATTCCAACGGTTAATGTCCCTCCTTATAGGTAAAGATGAAGCAAATGATGGTTGAAATCCTATTACTTAATGTAGGAAGTCACCCTAGAATAGGCCCATTGAATAAGTGGGGATTTGATGAATCAACTCCTGCATAGGTTCTATTGATTCAGATTAGCTATTCTAGCTGCAATTTACTTTACCACATTGACAACTAGAATTTACAGAGGCGTTGACTTGATCAATTCCCACTGATTCAGTAGACATACTCTAGTCTAGTATGACATACTGTGCTAAGCAACAGAATTTCAACCACAGTGTTGTGAGAAACACAGTATTTTAAGAGTTTCTTTACAGTACGCTTGAATATGCACATATTTTGGTAAACTGTTTTAAGCTCTAATGTCTAAATAAATGTTTCACATTGACTCAGATATGTTTTATAGCAAATGCTACTTCACTAGGCAACAACTAGGTTTTGGTTTTCATTTAGAAGAGCAAGTAGAATGGAAGAATGGTTTCTTAAATACTACCCAAAATATAGATCTTTTCAGGCCATGAATTTGCTCCCATGAGGGAGAAACTGGCAGCAATCTCATCAGCTACATTTCTTTCATTAGTCAAGAAGGGCATAGATCACAGCAACAGGTGGGGAGGCATTTTCCTTGGCAGGAATCTTATTTACTTCCAGGCATTTATTGCTCCCACAGTTAAAATAATTTACAAAACCGAAAAAAGAAGAAGAAGACAAACACCCAAACGGGAGGCTACATTTTTCAGTGAATGAACAATGTAATAATCCTTGAAAGGGTGGTTAGTTTTAGTTTCTGATAACCCTGTGCTTCAGAGGACACAAAGAGATCATTCTTCTTTCCTGACATGGATAGCAATAGGCAGTCTAGATGTGACCTCTTGTTAATTACAAAGGAGAAGGTGAAGGAGGAGATATTTTCATTAAACCAAGCAGTAGCTTTTCATTCTTATTGCTTTTATTCCTAATTTTTCTGGTGCTGTATAGGATATAGGAAGCTGGTGTGGCTGTGAAAAGCTTATGGTCCTTGTATAAGCCACTCCTGCTCTACCTCATTTTGGGATGGATGAGTTTGCTTTTTATGTATCCATTTTCATGTTTTCCATCTCAATTGCCTTACATGTCTCTCTTTAATGTTGGAGCTACCAATGCAGAGCAACTGAAAATATACAGAGGGTGTTCCTTTATGACTATCTCTCCATCATCACATTCTTCATATGAGTCCCAAAAAGGGGACATTTTGGGTTGTGTGGAGGATTTCTATGTGGACAAGGCCTCAGATTTTACAGCATTCTTGCTTCTGTGTAGGTCTGCCATGTAAATACAAGTATCTCTTCAGATTGATTGATAATAATGTTACATGAGGCAATTATAGGAAAGGTAGTGTAATGACCCTTCCACTATTTCTCCAGGTATTTCTCCAGGTATAGCAGCAGAGTAACACAATGTTGTACAAAGCAATTCTAAAAATGGAGAAACTCTAAACAAAAATTTGTAAGGGATGGGCCAAAGGGTTAATGAAGAGAATCCACTCTGGCTCTCTGGGCACGCAAGTTCACTCTTGTGCTGCCCTCACACTCCAGCCAGGGGGGAAATTCTCCACCCCTACAACTCCTTTCTGCTCCAGTCCAGGGGCACATCCTCCAAAAGGGAAGGACTCTCAGACAAGTCTTCTGCACATCTGCCCTTCCATTTCAGTAGCTGACCCAAGCAATTGCAGCTCTCCATCTGTACCTAGAAGTTTGGGTACCAGAAACTGGACATAGTTCCCTGGAATGCCCACTGAACATCACAGCTCCAAAATTGGCTTTTAAAAAATGAAAAAAGCATTGATTAAAACAAAACAAGACAGAACAACAAGGCAAAAACACAGTGGCACCCTCCCCACAAAGGATCTTCACCCACACAGGGACTCTGGGTTGGAAAGTAAAAGTGCTGAATTGAAAAGCCAGACAGAATTAGAACAAACAATTCAGTCCACAAAAATCTGTCCAGCATGAAAGTGAGCAAAATAGTGGAGCCTTGCAGGGCTGATTCCAAGCCAGGCAACTTCACCAGTCTTTTCCCTTGTTATAAGTAGGAACTATTCTTTCAAGCACCCCATGGGGCAACCCTTGTGGGAAGCTCCTCTGTGGCTTGGGCCAGCCAGCCAGCCTCCTCAGCAATCCGCACAGGAATGCCAAACCTAACCACTGGTGATGTTCCCAGTCAACTATACACCTATTGCCCCTCATCTGAACTTACTCTAGTCAATGAGAATTTGGGGTGCTAGGGCTGTGGTGCAGTTTCTCCACCTGATACAGCTCACCAGAGGCCAGTTCATCCTGGTCCAGGTGTCCCTAATTAATTACCACCAGCTGTTAAAAAGTCCCATGGCTGGCTCTAGGACCGGAGTTCTCAACCTTTTAAAACCAGGGGCTGGGTCACGCTCCCTCAGAGAGCAATGGGGGTCAGACAGACATTTTGCCCTTCCTCCACCACATGGCACTTCCTGGTGTGGTGGAGGCAGTGTGTGTGTGTGGGGGTGTCACATGAAATGGCACCATGGGCCTCATTTGGACCATGGGCTGCAGGTTGAGAATCCCTGCTCTAGGAGATAAGGAAGGCTTCTATCCCGCTCAGATGCCTTCAACTTTAGTATCTCCAAGGGTGTTTTGTCTCCACTTTCTGCCCTTTAATATCACCATTAAACCTTGAAGGACAGGTTTTTTACACAACCTTTCAAAATATTTTGGTACAGAAGGACTGCAGCTGTCCTAGCTTCTCTCCTCTCCCAGCAACCATAGCATAGATCATGTGCTCATCTTGTTAAAAGCAGCTTTTATAAATCCCCATTAATGGTATTAAGAGTGTGTTAAGATCAGAAAATGTTTACATTATGCTTTAAGTAGAAATATAGCATTCCCTGAAAATGGTTTTGATTATTCATGCTTTCTGCATCATATACTTAAGCAGGTTTTTTAATATGATGATGATGTCTGAAATGGAACTAGAGCTCTGAAACATCAAGTGACTGCTTGTGGCTCAGTTAGCATGGCTGATTTAATTTTCCAACCAATCTTTTCAACATGCTGACCCAACACAATAGAAAAAGGAGTACAGGGGAAGAAAGAGAGAGAAAAAGTATGCTTCTTTTCCTCTACTTTTGTAAATGATCTAGGCCTGCAATGGTGAACCTTGGCTCTCCAGATGTTCTTGGACTTCAATTCCCAGAAGCCCCAACCCCCATGAATCCACATGAAGAGGTTTACTGTGATTCATCCAGCCCACACCAGATGAATCGCAGTAAACCCATTCATGTGGATTCATGGGGCTTGGGCTTCTGTGAATTCAAGTCCAAGAACATCTGGAGTGTCAAGGTTTGCCATTACGGATCTAGGCAAAGGGAATTTATTCCTATGTATTCACATGCTGGCATGCCATGTATAGCAGGGATGGACAACATGCTTTCCTTCAAACGTGGAACTATGACTCTTAGAATTCCTCACTACTGACTATGTTGGCAAAGGCTTGTGGGAGTTGCAATAATATCTGGAGAACCAAAGTTGCCTACCCCACTATTAAGTGTAACTACTGTTTTTTTCATGCCACTGTTAATGGAATCCAGCAATGATGACTTCCAAATATGTTTTTTGAGGCAGCTGCCATATGAGTTTGTAAAACATCTTTCTTTAATGTAGAACTCCACCATTTGTGTCATCTTTTTTCATCATCCTTTGAAAAATGGTTTATATACTTAATATGAAGATATATTGTCCAGCATTTCTGTCGTTGCTGAACAACCTGGCCATGGTGCAGCATTTTTGTTTTGTTTGCCCTATTTTCATTTTATACCTGCTTTTGCCAGATAAGGCACAGGTTTTTCTTCCCCCTTCTCTTCAGAAACAGCCAAAGGTTCAAGACAATAGAAGTGTATTCCTTATTCCTGTTAACTGTGAAAGTCTGCAGTGTGGTTTTCTCTGACTATAAGGTTTTAAAACCAGTATATTACTCAGTATAAGTGTTGTTTAATGAAGTGAAGTGTGCAGTTAAGAGCATATGCAAAAATCCTATTTACTCCTATTTTCTCAGTTCCTCATTGATTTGGATTAATTCAGATCCACATGACATTATGGAACTCTTGAATCAATCTGTTCCCAACTATTTCAGCAGCATGCTATTCTCACTTGAAACAGTGTTTTTAAAATAGCAGGCTTGGTTTTTCCAGTTCTGTTAGTCCCAACTTTCTCTTCCTCCTGAGCTAGTATAGGTGGTATGGAGGTTTGTACAAGTAGAACTCCCACTGACACCAGCTATGCTGTCAGTGATGCTCGTATTCTTCTCAGTAAGGCTATTTCTATCTAACTGAGTATATGAGTGGTGGGTGGGTAAGGGGAAGGATTCTCCTCAGCACAGATGCCTCTTGCCTTCTGCTTCATGCCTCCCAAGATCAACATAATGGTCTGAGCTAAGAAATAATCACTCTACAAACTCTTGCTCAAAAAACAATACCCCCCTTTTCAGCATTGTTATTTCCAGTAGTAATATATGGTTGTGAGAGCTGGACCATAAAGAAAGCTGAGCACAGAAGAATAGATGCCTTTGAAATATGGTGTTGGAGGAGAGTTTTGAGAGTACCCTGGACAGCAAAGAGAATGAATAGGTTGATCTAAAAGGAAATCAACCCCGACTGTTCTTTGGAAGGTCAGATATTGAAGATGAAGCTAAAGTACTTTGGACATCAAATGACAAGAGAGGATTCACTTGAAAAGGCCTTGATGCTGGGGAAAGGTTGAAGGCAAAAGAAGGGGACGGCAGAGAATATAATGGCTAGATGGTATTGTTAATGAAATGAGCACAAAGATGGGTTGAGGAGGATGGTGGAGGTTAGGGGTGCCTGGCGTGCAATGGTCCATGGGGTTGCAAAGGGTCAGACTCGACTATGTGACTCAACAACAACACGTACCTGTCATGTTTCAGGAAATTTCTGTCAACCCCCTGTGTTTTACACTCTTTCCCGCCATCATCCAGTATTAGTTAGACTGCAATTAGACTGGAGTTAGATTGGAGGCCAGCACAGGATAAGCATAGCTGTCCAGTTTCCTGTTTTGGCTGAAAAATTTCCCTTATTTGACAGAAATTTCCCGAAACTTGACAGGTATGCAACAACAACTGCAGCAGCAGCAACAAGTCCTTAAATGCAAGACCACCATGCTCAAGTGGGGGCTGCTTGTAGACAACAACATGCAGTGTGAATGTGGAGAGATGCAGAATTTGGCTCATTTACCAGTCTGCCGATTACTGCTAGAAACATGCACTGATGAGGACTTAAGTTTGGACAACGACAAAGCCAAAAAAGTGGTTTCATTTTGGCAATCCAGAGTTTGATCGGGACATGAAAGAAGAAGATTAAGTGGAAATGTCCAATACCAAATCAGGCAACATGAAGTGATGGAGATGGGGTATACAATTTGGATGGAAAGACAGGAAGCCAGAAACTTGTTATTAGTCTGGAAACAAACTGGGTTGCACTGAAAGGTGATTACAATATAGAATCTCGCAGTGAGTAAATTCAAATCCATAAAGAAAAAGGATCACAGTTTCTTTTTTTAAAATATATTTTATTGAGTATTTTAAAACAAAAAAATAGTAATATAATTATGAAAAAAAGATACAAAAATCACATGAACATAATAGTAAAAATAAAGAAAAATAACAATGATACATAAAAATACTTTGTTCAAATTATTCTCATTAATATGGTATTCCAGTTTTCTCAAATAAAAGTAGATAAAACACCCTAGTGTGTGAAACCTATGTCCTTGAATCTACCAGTTTTCCATTATCTTATTTATTCTGCCAAAAACTCATTTCCTTCGGTACAAATTTGTCTCCTTAATTTTTTTCCATTGTGTGTTGCAGAAATGGTTTCCAAATGTCCCAAAATCTGTTTTATTTTAAAATCCCCCTTTTTATATTTAAATCCCATGTAAGTTTTTCATTAAGTGCCATATCCCAAACATCAGTGTACTATTTACTCAAATCTAAATTTGAACCATCTTTCCAATTTCTGGCAAACTGCTGTCTTGCTAATGTTAAGAAAATAGCCAATAAATCCTGTTTATTTTCATCCAAATTCAAATCCTCTAAATCAGTCAATAATACTATTTCCCCATCCAATTTTAAATTAATATCCAGACTTTTGGCTATCTTTTGTTCAATTTTGTGCCAAAAATTGGAAACAATTTCACAGTCCTACTGTTGTGGAATGAAAACGAGACAAACCACTTTCCAGCTAAGACAGATTTGGAGTTTTATTATTATTTGGCCAAACAGATTCAAGCTAATAATCCCCGAATGTCAATTCATTTTCGGAGCCATCTTTTTATAGCATAAAATTAGGAAATTTCTACACATTTCATCACTATGACATAAGCCAAAATTATTAATAAATCTTTTGACATTGTCATGCAGTTCAGGTTAGAACATTCAGAATATTTGTTCATGTCATGTCACACAAATATGATTCATCATTATGGTTTCTTGAGTCTAAGAGAAATCCCTGTCAGCTGTACAAACTGTGCTGGGCTTGTGGACATAAGAACATAAGAACAGCCTTGCTGGAACAGGCCATAGCCCATCCAGTCCAGCATTCTGTCTCACACAGTGGCTCACCATTTCCTTCTGGGTATTATTCCCAAGGAGATAGATAGATAGATTTTTATTTATATCCCACCCTCCTCAGCTTATGCCAACTCAGGGCGGCTAACAGCACATCAGTAATACAATACAATAGAAATGCAATACAATAAAAATACAAAATACAACAGTGCAAAAATTCCAAAAATATCAAATACACCACACAATCAAGATTTCAGATAATATCCTAAGAAAAAGCCAAAAAGAACATAGACAAAATTAGACTCAGACCGACACCTTCCCTCCAGACTTAAGGCAAAAGACCTCATCCAGAGAGACCTCATCTCTCTCAAGGCCAGAGGCTGGCCAAAGGGGGGGGGAGTCCAGTAGTGACAGCTGCGGAGCTCCCACATCCGTCCGTTCGCTCGGCACCGCTGCCTCTGGTCTCCCTCAAAACCAGGGGCTGGTCAAGGGAGACAATCCAATAAGGCTGCGGAACAAGGAGATAAAACTAGTCTGACTATCTGTCCATGGCCGCTGGCTCCTGGGGCGATGGCTGGGGTGCTTTTGAAGGCGCGCTCTGGTGCCAGTGGTTGGGCTACAGTCCATTCCCCTCCTCCAGCCAGGGTGGTGAGGCAGGCTCTGGGGTGATGGCTGGGGCACTTTTGAAGGCGCGCTCTTCACCTGCTTAGGATTCCCTGGAAATGGTATTGAGAGATATCCTGCCTATCTCTCCAACCTGGAGGTTGTCCTTAAGTATCCATAATTATAGCCATTGATACCCTTGTCCTCCATGAACTTGTCTAATCCTTTCTTAAAGCTGTCAAGACTGACAGCTGTCACCACTTCTTCTGGCAGGGAGTTCCATAGACCAGTAATCCTCTGGGTGAAAAAGTACTTTCTCTTATTTGTTTGAGAACTAGTACCCAAAAGTTTCATGGAGTGTCCCCTAGTTCTAGTGTTATGCGATAGGGAAAACAGTTTTTCCTTGCCAAAGCATATGGAGAACTACACTTGCAGCAAGTGCAAGCTGGTTGCACTACTAGAAGAGAAGGTCCAGCAGCTAGAGGCCGGCATATCTAACCACCAACAAATTAAGGAGCTTGAGCTGTTCTTGGACAGAGCGGAGCAGACTATGCTGGACAAAGAAGTGACAGGGCACAGTTCTGAGGGAGAAGGCCCTTCACTAACTCAGGAGGGAGATGGTTGGAGGAATGTGACTCAAAGGAGGAGAAGAGTAGGGGATCACTCTGAGAGTCTGAAATTACAGAATAAATTTGAGGCTCTTTCCCTTATCACACCTGATGAGGAACACACAGAGGAACAACTGGTTCCACCTGATGATCTCTCCTTCATCACACTTGATGAGATCCAGGAAGATGAACAACAGGAACAAACTGAGGTTCTCTCCCTTAATATGGTTGATGAGGTGCATGTAGATGAACAGATTGCAGGAGAGAGGCTCCTTGTACTAGGCGATTCAATAATTAGAAATACAGAGAAATGGATTTGTGATGCACATGATAACCGTATGACTTGCCTGCCAGGTGCAAAAGTTGAAGACATCACAAGAAATCTAGATAGATTGTTAGAGAGAACTGGGAACGAGACAGTTGTCATGGTACACGTTGGTACTAATGATGTTGGGAAGGCCAAGCGGTCTGTCCTGGAAGCCAAATTTAGGTTGTTAGGAAGAAGATTGAAGTCCCGGACTTCCAAGGTAGCATTTTCAGAAGTGCTGCCTGTCCCTCGCGCAGGACCTACCAGGCAGGCAGAGCTCAGAAGCCTCAATGCGTGGATGAGGCGGTGGTGTCGAGAGGAGGGCTTCAGATTTGTCAGGAACTGGAGAACATTTTGGGACAAGCCAAATCTGTTCAGGAGGGATGGGTTGCATTTAAACCATGATGGGACCAGATTTCTGGCACTCAACATCAAAAAGGCTGCAGAGCAGCTTTTAAACTGATAACTGGGGGAAAGCCGACAGGAGCCGGGCAGCATCCGGTTTGGGAAAGTGTGTACTTGAGTAGTGAGGAGGATGCAAAAATTACTGAGCAGAGCAAGGAGCTAGTCACCAGCACTCTAGCAGAAGGATGCAAGAGGCAGTCTAACAATGCAACTGGACTCAAAAGACTGTATCAGGAAAGCATATATAAATGCTTGTATACAAATGCCAGAAGCCTCCGTAACAAAATAGGGGAGCTGGAATACTTAGCAATAGATAAAAATATTGATATTATTGGTATCACTGAAACCTGGTGGACGGATGATAACCAATGGGATACAGTTATCCCAGGCTACAAACTGTACAGGAAGGATAGGAAGGGGCAAACAGGAGGTGGTGTAGCCTTGTATGTCAAAGAAGTGATAAAATCGTATGAATTGGAATATCTAGGTGATTTGGAGTCACCATTAGAAGCTCTGTGGGTAAGAGTACCAGGCCACAAGGATGGTCTAACAGTAGGCATATACTATCGGCCTCCGACCCAAACTCTTGAGGGAGACTGGCAGTTGGAGAATGTTGTAAAGGAGGCATCCAGGAAGGGAAGCCTGGTTATAATGGGGGACTTCAATTACCCTCACATAGACTGGGTGAACTGTTGTTCAGCACATGATAAAGAGATAAAGTTCCTAGATAAGCTCAATGATTGTTCCCTGGGACAGATGGTTGAAGACCCAACTAGAGGTACAAGAATCCTTGACTTGATCCTGAGTAATACTCAGGATCTGGTGCAAGATGTTAATGTGACTGATCCAATAGGGAACAGTGACCACAACTCAATTATGTTTAACTTGATCATAGACCGCAAGTCACTGATAAAATCTAACACAGAGACCTTAAATTTTCAAAAAGGAAATTTCCCAAAGATGAGGAAACTAGTAAAAAAGAAACTGAAAGGGAAAATTGAGAGAGTCCAAACACTCCAAGAGGCATGGAGGCTGTTTACAAAAACAATAACAGAGGCTCAATTGGAATGCATACCCAAAAGGAAAAAGGGCACTGCCAGGTCCAAGAGGACTCCGATGTGGCTTACAGGAGCTGTTCGGGAAGTGATCAAGAGCAAGAAAAGCTCATTTAGAAGATGGAAGGCTTGTCCAAATGAGGACAGCAGGCAGAAACATAAATTCTGGCAGAACAAATGCAAGGCAACAATCAGGAAAGCAAAGCAAGACTTTGAGGAGCGTATAGCTAAAAATACTCAGAGAAACAACAAAGACTTCTTTAAGTACATTAGAAGTAAGAACCCAACTAGGAAGGCCATTGGACCATTAGATGACAATGGAAGGCAAGGGGTTATTAAAGAGGAAACAGAGATTGCAGAGAGACTCAATGAATTCTTTGCTTCAGTATTCACTGAAGAAGACAGAGACCACATGCCCAAAACAGAGCCTATCTTCGTAGGGAGGGAAACCGAAGAATCAAGCCAGATAAAAATAACCAGGGAGGAGGTCCTTGCATGTCTTGTTAAACTAGACACTAACAAATCACCAGGACCAGATGGCATCCATCCACGAGTTCTCAGGGAACTTAAAGATGAAATTGCTGATCTCCTAGCCAAAATATATAATCTTTCCCTCAAATCAGGCTTTGTGCCTGATGACTGGAAGGTAGCGAATGTAACACCAATTTTCAAAAAAGGATCCAGGGGTGATCCAGGAAATTACTGACCCGTCAGTTTGACATGTGTCCCAGGTAAAGTGATGGAAACCATCCTAAAAGATAGAATTAATAGGCACATAGAAGAGAAGGCGCTGGTAAAGGAGAGCCAACATGGCTTTTGCAAGGGCAAATCATGCCTCACTAATCTGCTGGAATTTTTTGAGAGTGTCAACAAGCATGTGGATAAGGGGGATCCAGTTGACATTGTTTATCTGGACATTCAGAAGGCTTTTGACAAGGTCCCACACCAAAGGCTTTTGAATAAACTTACCAGTCATGGAATAAAGGGACAGGTCTTGTCCTGGATCAGCAACTGGCTAAGGGACAGGAAACAGAGGGTAGAACTAAATGGACACTTCTCCAAGTGGAGGGAAGTAAAGAGTGGGGTCCCCCAAGGTTCAGTACTGGGACCCCTGCTTTTCAACCTCTTCATAAATGATCTAGAGGTAGGAGTAAAAAGCAAGGTAGCCAAATTTGCTGACGACACTAAATTATACAGGGTAGTGAAAACTGTGAGAGATTGTGAAGAGCTCCAGAGGGATCTCTTGACACTGGGGGAGTGGGCAAAACAGTGGCAAATGAGCTTCAACATCAGTAAGTGCAGAGTGATGCATGTTGGGGCAAAAAACCCCAATTACATTTATAAACTGATGGGGTCTGAACTCTCTGCGACAAACCAGGAAAGGGACCTTGGTGTCCTGGTGGACAGCTCAATGAAGGTGTCAACCCAGTGTGCCTCAGCAGTGAAAAAAGCAAACTCAATGTTAGGGATCATTAGGAAGGGTATAGAAAATAAGTCAGCAAGTGTCATTTTGCCTCTTTATAAATCTATGGTGAGGCCCCATCTGGAATATTGTGTACAGTTCTGGTCGCCATACCTCCAGAAGGATATTATGGAGTTGGAGAAAGTACAGAGGAGGGCAACCAGAATGATTAGGGGACTGGAACACCTTCCTTACCATCTGAGGCTGCAACGGTTGGGCCTTTTCACTCTTGAACGACGGCGTCTAAGAGGTGACCTGATTGAAGTTTATAAAATCATGCACGGTGTGGACAAAGTAGATAAGGAAAAACTGTTTTCCCTATCGCACAACACTAGAACAAGGGGACACTCGATGAAACTTTTGGGTACTAGTTCTCAAACAAATAAGAGAAAGTACTTTTTCACCCAGAGGATTACTGGTCTATGGAACTCCCTGCCAGAAGAAGTGGTGACAGCTGTCAGTCTTGACAGCTTTAAGAAAGGATTAGACAAGTTCATGGAGGACAAGGCTATCAATGGCTATAATTATGGCTACCTAAGGACAACCTCCGGGTTGGAGAGATAGGCAGGATATCTCTCAATGCCATTTCCAGGGAATCCTAAGCAGGTGAAGGCATCTGCTTGGGAATACCCTGAAGGAAATGGTGAGCCACTGTGTGAGACAGAATGCTGGACTGGATGGGCTGTGGCCTGTTCCAGCAAGGCTGTTCTTATGTTCTTATGTTCTTATCTACTTTGTCCACACCGTGCATGATTTTATAAACTTCAATCAGGTCACCTCTTAGACGCCGTCATTCAAGAGTGAAAAGGCCCAACCGTTGCAGCCTCAGATGGTAAGGAAGGTGTTCCAGTCCCCTAATCATTTTGGTTGCCCTCCTCTGCACTTTTTCCAACTCCATAATATCCTTCTGGAGGTATGGCGACCAGAACTGTACACAGTATTCCAGATGGGGCCTCACCATAGATTTATAAAGAGGCAAATTGACACTTGCTGACTTATTTTCTATACTCTTCCTAATGATCCCTAGCATTGAGTTTGCTTTTTTCACTGCTGAGGCACACTGGGTTGACACCTTCATTGAGTTGTCCACCAGGATACCAAGGTCCCTTTCCTGGTTTGTTGCGGAGAGTTCAGACCCCATCAGTTTATAAATGTAATTGGGGTTTTTTGCCCCAACATGCATCACTCTGCACTTACTAATGTTGAAGCTCATTTGCCACTGTTTTGCCCACTCCCCCAGTTTCAAGAGATCCCTCTGGAGCTCCTCACAATCTCTCACAGTTTTCACTACCCTGTATAATTTAGTGTCGTCAGCAAATTTGGCTACCTTGCTTTTTACTCCTACCTCTAGATCATTTATGAAGAGATTGAAAAGCAGGGGTCCCAGTACTGAACCTTGGGGGACCCCACTCTTTACATCCCTCCACTTGGAGAAGTGTCCATTTAGTGCTACCCCCTGTTTCCTGTCCCTTAGCCAGTTGCTGATCCAGGACAATACCTGTCCCTTTATTCCATGACTGGTAAGTTTATTCAAAAGCCTTTGGTGTGGGACCTTGTCAAAAACCTTCTGAATGTCCAGATAAACAATGTCAACTGGATCCCCCTTATCCACATGCTTGTTGACACTCTCAAAAAATTCCAGCAGATTAGTGAGGCATGATTTGCCCTTGTAAAAGCCATGTTGGCTCTCCTTTACCAGCGCCTTCTCTTCTATGTGCCTATTAATTCTATCTTTTAGGATGGTTTCCATCACTTTACCTGGGACACATGTCAAACTGACGGGTCAGTAATTTCCTGGATCACCCCTGGATCCTTTTTTGAAAATTGGTGTTACATTCGCTACCTTCCAGTCATCAGGCACAAAGCCTGATTTGAGGGAAAGATTATATATTTTGGCTAGGAGATCAGCAATTTCATCTTTAAGTTCCCTGAGAACTCGTGGATGGATGCCATCTGGTCCTGGTGATTTGTTAGTGTCTAGTTTAACAAGACATGCAAGGACCTCCTCCCTGGTTATTTTTATCTGGCTTGATTCTTCGGTTTCCCTCCCTACGAAGATAGGCTCTGTTTTGGGCATGTGGTCTCTGTCTTCTTCAGTGAATACTGAAGCAAAGAATTCATTGAGTCTCTCTGCAATCTCTGTTTCCTCTTTAATAACCCCTTGCCTTCCATTGTCATCTAATGGTCCAATGGCCTTCCTAGTTGGGTTCTTACTTCTAATGTACTTGAAGAAGTCTTTGTTGTTTCTCTGAGTATTTTTAGCCTTACGCTCCTCAAAGTCTTGCTTTGCTTTCCTGATTGTTGCTTTGCATTTGTTCTGCCAGAATTTATGTTTCTGCCTGCTGTCCTCATTCGGACAAGCCTTCCATCTTCTAAATGAGCTTTTCTTGCTTTTGATCACTTCCTGAACAGCTCCTGTAAGCCACATTGCAGTTCTCTTGGACCTGGCAGTGCCCTTTTTCCTTTTGGGTATGCATTCCAATTGGGCCTCTGTTATTGTTTTGGAGTGTTTGGACTCTCTTGGAGTGTTTGGACTCTCTCAATTTTCCCTTTCAGCTTCTTTTTTACAAGTTTCCTCATCTTTGGGAAATTTCCTTTTTGAAAATTTAAGGTTTCTGTGTTAGATTTTATCAGTGACTTGCGGTCTATGATCAAGTTAAACATAATTGAGTTGTGGTCACTGTTCCCTATTGGATCAGTCACATTAACAACTTGCACCAGATTTTGAGTATTACTCAGGATCAAGTCAAGGATTCTTGTATCTCTAGTTGGGTGTTCAACCATCTGTCCCAGGGAACAATCATTTAGCATATCTAGGAACTTTATCTCTTTATCATGTGCTGAACAACAGTTCACCCAGTCTATGTGAGGGTAATTGAAGTCCCCCATTATAACCAGGCTTCCCTTCTTGGATGCCTCCTTTACAACATTCTCCAACTGCCAGTCTCCCTCAAGAGTTTGGGTCGGAGGCCGATAGTATTTGCCTACTGTTAGACCATCCTTGTGGCCTGGTACTCTTACCCACAGAGCTTCTAATGGTGATTCCAAATCACCTAGATATTCCAGTTCACACGATTTTATCACTTCTTTGACATACAAGGCTACACCACCTCCCGTTTGCCCCTTCCTATCCTTCCTGTACAGTTTGTAACCTGGGATAACTGTATCCCATTGGTTATCATCCGTCCACCAGGTTTCAGTGATACCAATAATATCAATATTCTTATCTATTGCTAAGTATTCCAGCTCCCTTATTTTGTTCCGGAGGCTTCTGGCATTTGTATACAAGCATTTATATATGCTTTCCTGATACAGTCTTTTGAGTCCAGTTGCATTGTTAGACTGCCTCTTGCATCCTTCTGCTAGAGTGCTGGCGACTAGCTCCTTGCTCTGCTCAGTAATTTTTGCATCCTCCTCACCACTCAAGTACACACTTCCCCGAACCGGATGCTGCCCAGCTCCTGTCGGCTTTCCCCCAGTTATCAGTTTAAAAGCTGCTCTGCAGCCTTTTTGATGTTGAGTGCCAGCAATCTGGTCCCATCATGGTTCAAATGCAACCCATCCCTCCTGAACAGATTTGGCTTGTCCCAAAATGTTCTCAAGTTCCTGACAAATCTGAAGCCCTCCTCTCGACACCACCGCCTCATCTACGTATTGAGGCTTCTGAACTCTGCCTGCCTGGTAGGTCCTGCGCGAGGGACAGGCAGCACTTCTGAAAATGCTACCTTGGAAGTCCGGGACTTCAATCTTCTTCCTAACAACCTGAATTTGGCTTCCAGGACAGACCGCTTGGTGTTCCCAACATCATTGGTACCAATGTGTACCATGACAACTGGCTCGTTCCCAGTTCTCTCTAACAATCTATCTAGATTTCTTGTGATGTCTGCAACTTTTGCACCTGGCAGGCAAGTCACCATACGGTTATCATGTGCATCACAAATCCATTTCTCTGTATTTCTAATTATTGAATCGCCGAGTACAAGGAGCCTCTCTCCTGCAATCTGTTCATCTACATACACCTCATCAACCATATTAAGGGAGAGGACTTCAGTTTGTTCCTGTTGTTTATCTTCCTGGATCTCATCAAGTGTAATGAAGGAGAGATCATCAGGTGGAACCAGTTGTTCCTCTGTTTGTTCCCTATCAGGTGTGATGAGGGAAAGAGCCTCAAATTTATTCTGTAATTTCAGACTCTCAGAGTGATCCCCTACTCTTCTCCTCCTTTGAGTCACATTTCCCCAAACATCTCCCTCCTGAGTTAGTGAAGGGCCTTCTCCCTCAGAACTGTGCCCTGTCTCTTTTTTGTCCAGCATAGTCTGCTCCGCTCTGTCCAAGCTCCTTAATTTGTTGATGGTTAGATATACGGGCCTCTAGCTGCTGGACCTTCTCTTCTAGTAGTGCAACCAGCTTGCACTTGCTGCAAGTGTAGTTCTCCATATGCTTTGGCAAGAACACAAACATGGCACAAGTATTGCAGGTAACTACAGCTGTTCCGTCAGAATCCATTTTAACAAGTGCAGTATTCTGGGCCTCAAAAATGTACACGTTTACTACCTTTCTACTTAGTAAGACTATATTCTTCCTTTGTTACTAGTTTGAAATCTCGCGCGCCGTTAGGCGGTGGGCCTCTAAAGCAGCTCTACTCCAACTGCAAAAACTTACCAGTGCTCACTTCCTTTGTTTGGCTCTCCTCAGCAGCAGCTCTGCTTAAGAGCACATGCAGAATCAAAAGGCCTTCTGTTTACTTTTGCCTCGTCATTATGTTCTATTTGATTAGGTCAATCTGATCTGTTTAACTTTACAGAGTAGCTGAGAAAATGATTTTTACTTTTAAACCAGAATTAATATTAGAATTAATATCTTAATTCTTTCACTCCTATTTCATTCCCTCCTGATTTCTTGAAAATTATTATTTTAAATAACTTTTCACACTTTATTGCAATAAATAAACATTTCCATCATGTTGATTGCAGATTCCTCAGGCTTCAACTGGGCGTAGAAAAGACCACTTCCGGTTTGGGTCTTTTGCAGATTTACCGCCTTTTTTCTTACGTTGACTATTTAAGCAAAATCTATGCATTTAATTCTTCCAGGGTTTTTAACTGCAAGAGAAAAAAAATACTACCGACAGTATACAGTTCTTTTCATTTTGGTTTCGATGATTCATCTTATCAATGTTTAACTATAGACCAAACTTGCTGTACCTTGATTCACATATTGATTTATACTGCAGTGACTGAGTTAATAATTTCCTAACTTCCATTTCAGTTCTATGTGGGCCAGGTCTGCCCAACTCTGTTTAAACATTGTCATAGGCTAGAAATTCAAATGGGGAAATACGATACTTTGTACAGAGGGGAGTTCTCATATCATGCATTGTCATTGGCTAAAACCTGGACTTATTGATTTAGGCTTTCATACAATTCCGTAATGCTTTCAACAATCCCACTTGCTTCTCAACCTTTCCTAACTGTGGATTAAATGAACAAGGATGATTCCACTAAGCCTCCCTGCTTTTAAGTAAGTATTTCCTTACTGGCTTTTATTTTTTATTTTTGTGTAAGTACGGTTGTACTTTTAAGTCCTCAAATTCTTTAATCAAATACAACTCCTGTATTTGTTTTGGCTTATTTTAACATAGCTGTTCTTCGCTTCGCTTCTGCCCTTCGGTTTCTTTTTGCCACTGTGTCTTCTGTTTTCTGATTAATTGCAAGGGATTTAGGCATTCTGGCCAGCTTTGATCAGACTTTGATTACTAATTCATAAATGTCCCTTATTTTCCAAATCATCTGGAGGGCATGGCCAGTATTTACTCGTACGTCTGCAGAAAAAGTAAACGTTCTTTTTGTGCAGGGCCATCAAGTTCCTTTGGAGTTAGGCAACTGGCCTCTGACATCTACACTTTTATTTCTGCGTACTTCCACATACTGCCTGAAAAGTTGGGACAACCTGAAAGGCTGGAGTTGACATAAGTGCTTCTTTTTAACTTTTCAAAAGCTTCTTTTTGCTGATCACTCCACTCAAAATAATCGGTTTCAGCTCCTCTTGTGGAGACTTAAAGAGGCTTTGCTAACAGAGCAAAGCTAGGGATTCAAAATTAATAGAATCCCTGGTCTTCTAGCACCCCCCTTTTATTTGTTCCTGTTCTTGGGGTTAGCTATCAAGTGCTCAGCTGTTTTTTTTCTTTTTCCTTTTTCCTTTTGGGATTTCCCAAATTCCTCTGGTTTCTTCAATCATCCCATTCCATCTCAGCCAATTCATCATTTTCTTCTTAACTTCCATAACTTCCTCTGCCAAACGGGTGTATTTTCCCCATTCCTCTCTCGGGACAATTCCTCTGCCAGTGGCCCTCTTTTTTTATTTTATAAATTTTTATTGAATATAAAAAGATAAACATTACAAAGAAGAAGAAAATACAGAAAAGAAAACACGTAATTTAAAAAAAAAACATATTCAATTTTTATCGAATCCAATTACATTAAACATAACATAAACACTAATAATCACCCTGTGTATTTACAAGTTATAAGAGCCTGCAGGATATTGCCTTTTTTACCATTTTCAAAAATATATATATTCTGGTACAAGGCTATTGCTCTGATCTCCATTCAGTGAGTATTCCACAAAAGGTTGCCAAATTTTCCAAAATCTATTTTCTTTAATTTTTCCCTTATATTTGTTTATTTCCCATGTCAGTTTGTCATCCAATGGAAGATCCCACATCTCTTTATACCATTCCTCTACTTTTAGAACTCTATCAAGTTTCCAGCTCCTTGCAATACACATTCTAGCTGATATCAGCATAATAGCTATTAGTTCCTTATTGTCTTCATTTACTTTCAAATTCTCCACATCTGTTAACAGCACCATATTTAAATTCAATTCACATTCTACCCCCATAATATCACATATTTCCTGCTCAATTTTTCCCCAATACTCTTTTACCACTTTACAATTCCACCACATATGTTCATATGTCCCTAAAGAGTTTTTACATCTCCAACACATTTTACTTTTAGCATTGTCCATTTGAAATAATCTCTCAGGAGTCAGATACCACTTCCATAACATTTTGTAATTATGCTCTTTCATTCTTACCGACATAGTTCTCATATATCTTTTTTTCCACTTATCTTTCCAAATTTTTTCCTGAATTTTTATGTTCAAATCCTGTTCCCAGCATGACTTCAATGTTTCTTGTGGATTACCTTCATTGTTTAATTTTTTTTTAAATCTTGCTTACTATACCCTTTAATCCCATATCTCCTTTTCGTATCTTTAACAACAGTTGCTCAAATTCTGTTTTATCTCTCTCTAAACTACTTTCTTCCTTATATTTATCAGTCTATCTATCCAACATTACCTTCTGAAGCCAGTTCAGATTCAACTGTGAATAAATTACTGCTTTATTCTCACTATCTTTACAGTCGCGAACCCAGTCTTTCAACAAAGAAACATTTTTCCTTTCCAGTACCATCTTTAAACTATTATCTAATTGTATCGGAAAACTTTTAATATCATCTAATTCTATTATAGGAGATAGTTCTGGACTCAATTTCTTTTTGACCTTGTTCCAAACATCCAACATTGTTTTCATCATTCTATTTTTAACACTGATTTTCCCTTTCTTGTCGCCTAGAAATACCCCTTTACCCATTTTTAACTCCTTCATCTCTATTTCTTCCCAGACAACCTTCTCCTTTGCTAAAAGTTTTATAATATTCTTAACTTGGAAAGCTCTATAATAATTCCTTAAATTAGGTATTCCCAATCCTCCTTCTTTCTCAGATAAGTACCAAAAAAATCTTAGCAATTCTAGGCTTTTTTCCTGCATTACAATAATTATTTATTATGTTTTGAAAATCTTTAATTTCCTTATCAAACAACCTAATCGGCAACGCCTCAAATAAAAAATTTATTTTTGGCAACAACATCATTTTAGTTAACGCTATCCTACCAAACCATGACAATTTGATTTTTTTATACAATTCTATTTTATCTTTAATTTCTTTTTTCTGTTTATCATAATTTAATCACTTAAGGTCCTCAATTTTATTTGAGATACTTATTCCTAAGTATCTCAAACATTCTTTAACTTGAATTTTAAATTTAGCCTTAATTCTCTCTTGTTCCTCCTTCTCAACATTACAGGCTATCATTTCTGATTTATCCCAATTGATTCTCAGACCTGTTATCTCTTCAAAATATTTTAGATGTCCTTGTATTTTTTCCAATGCCTTTCTAGGATGCTTCATTATTATCAAAGTATCATCTGCGTACAAACTTATTTTATTTCCAGCCATCCCTTCAATGCCTTTATCCCCTCTTATAATACTCACTAACAACTCCATTGCCATTATAAACAGTACTGGGGATAATGGGCAACCCTGTCTTGTACCTGCTTCTAATCTTATCTCTCCTGTATTTTCATTATTGACCCTGACTTTTGCAAATCCAAATTGATATAACTGGTCTATCATGTTACAAAATCTATCTCCAAATCCATAACATCGAATTATCTCTTTAATTGTAACCCATTGCAAAGAATCAAAAGCCTTAAATATATCTAATGACAATAATCCAACTTTCTCTTTTGTATGCCCTGCTATGTCAATCAAGTCCAGAACCCTCCTAATCAAATCAGACATATGACGTTCTTTCAAAAATCCCGCTTGATCCTCCTTTATATAATTGCCCATGAACCCATTTAATCTTTTTGCTATTATTGCTGTAAATATCTTAGCGTCTTGATTTATCAGAGAAATAGGCCTATATGATTCCACTTTTTCAACATCCTTTCCAGGCTTTGGCAGCAAAACAATTATAGTTCTGTTCCATGATGTCAGTATCTTTCCCCCATCCAATATATAGTTAAACAATTTCACTAATCTTGGAACTACACTATCTTTAAATTCCTTATAAAAATCCGCTGTCAGTCCATCCTCACCCGGGGATTTAGCTAGCTTCAGGTTGGCTATTGTATCTTTTACCTCTTTTTCCGTTATTCGCTCCTCCATTCTATTTTTATGTTCCAATTCTATTTTTATTTGCACCTGTTTTTCTAACTGTTCTCTCAACTTTTCTATATTGATATCTCTTTTAGTATACAAACTCTGATAGAAATCTTTTACAATCTCAATCTTATCATTAGCCTTATTACATCTCACCCCTAATTTTTTTATCAAAATTCCAATCTCTCTTTTCGTCCTCTTTTCTTTAGCAGCTCTTGCCAATAATTTAGAATTCCTATTACTATATTCAAAATACTCTCTCTTCAAATATAATAGATCTTTTTTTACCTTCTGCATATCTTTTCCTATCAACTCTGACTTTAACCTTTGAATTTTATCAAATGCTTTTTTACTATTTGTCTTTATATGTTCCTCTTGCAGATGCTTAATCTCGTTCTCTATCTCAGACTGTTTGTCTCTACGTTGTTTATTTTTAATACTAGCCAACCTAATGCATTCCCCTCTAAATACCGACTTCATGGTATCCCAAACCACATTATAGCTAACCTCTCCATTATCATTCCAGTCCAAATCCCAACTTTCATTCCAATTTTCAATTATCTTTTCTTTACTCTTTTGATCATAAAATAATTTTTCATCATATCTCCAATTCCTCCTATCCTTTCCCCCCCATCAAATCTCAATTCCATCCAGAGTTTTGCATGATCAGATTCCTTAAAGATCCCGATTTCTACATCATCTACATTTTTAATCAAATTTTCTGTGGCCAGGATATAGTCAATTCTGGAGTATGTATTATGCACCTGTGAAAAATAAGTATAAGCCCTCTCTTGTCCCTTAATTTCCCTCCAAACATCTTTTAATCCCAAACACTTCATCCATTTATCTAGTATCTTCATTTTGACTGGTCTTCCAGCTCTAGCTACATTAGTACAATTCTCCGGGGCCCTTATCAAATTAAAATCTCCTGCCACAATCATATTAACTGATCTCTCTTTTTCCAATATACCCAATACTTTATTTAAAAATTCTTCTTGATGATCATTTGGGGCGTATATATTTACCAACGTTATCTCTTCATCCTTTATTTTCCCTATAACTATTAAATATCTGCCATCTGGATTGGAAATACTCTTTAACATTTCAAAGCCAAGTCTCTTCGAAATCAAGACTGCCACCCCCCTTGCTTTAGAGGTTCCATAGGACTTTTCATAAATCTGCATCCAACCCAAATAAATCTTATTTGTGTCCTCTGTTTTTTGATGTGTTTCCTGGAGAAAGACTATGTCCGGCCTACCTTTCCTCAAAGCAAATTCCAACCTCCTCCTCTTCATTTGGCTGCCCGTACCTTTCACATTCCACGTCAATACTTTAAAAGTCCTCATAATTTATGTAACATCCTTGCATTTTGACCACCACAGACTCTTTTTTGTGTAATTACCTTCACCATACATATAACTACATTAAAAAAAACACCAATCAAAAAACATTTAACATTCAAAATTGCCCTCCCCGCTCTTCTTACCAAAAAATGGCCCTTATTCTTCAAAGGGGGGAGGGGGGAGACATGTAAGATGTGCATTATAGTTAAAGCTCTAGCGCCGACTCTCCTCTTCAAAATCTAACCTAATTAAAGCCCCTCATCTTTCCCTTACCCGTCTAATCCCCCTCTCTAGTACCCTGCCTCACCCTGGCACCTCCGCCACCTGTCCCTCCTCCTCCTCCTCTGCTCCTCCTGTGGCCCCCTTCTCTTGTTCAATCCCTGACTCTCTTTGTGTACCCCCCGCTTCAAACAAGGCCTTCCTCAAGGCTTGCCACTCTCGAGATGCTGTTTTAACCAATCCAATCGGGCACAGATAATCTAATGAGTCCATTTCAATATCTATTGTATGCATTTTTTTTCATAGAAGAATCTGAGCTGCTGAGGAAACTTCCAATGATAAACAATTTCACGTTCTCTTAATAATTGTGTCACAGGTTTCATCTTATAGCGCCATATTCGTTACTCAACAGATATGTCGTTATAAACCTCAACATTACAACCATCAATTTTTAAAATGCCAGACCCAGCTTGTTTTATAAACGCCATCACCTTCAACTTATCCGCCCAATTTGCAAATTTAATCAACACATTCCTTTGGACTTTTCTCCCCTTCCTTGGGCCCAATCTAAAAACACTTGCAATATCTTCATTTACAAAATTTTTCCCCATGTTCAAATTATTCAGACAATCCACTATTCTTTCTTTTAGCTTATCTAGTGTTTTCTCCAACAAATTTCTCATGACCACGTTCTGTTTTCTCATCACCTCTTCCATCAAATCCAATTTCTTCCCAAAACCCTCCACTTTCAGTTTAACCTCTTTATGTTCCTCATGAAGCCCTTTCATATCATTCTGCATTAATTTCATATCTTTTTGCACCAGATTCAGAACTTTATCCACTTTCTGACTATTAGCTTCTGCTTTTATAGAAAAATCAGTAAACATACCAACAAGTTTCTTATGGCTACCCATTAACTCCTCCCTATCTTTCACTCTCACATCCCTCATTTCTCTGAATCCTTTCGTGGTCGTTTCATCCATCTTATCAATTTTTTTAAACAACTTTCCCAGCTCTACCAAGATTTGGGTTTGGTCCATTACTCCCGTCTGCTCTACTGCTGCTGTTGCAGATGATAATGATGCATCAGCACATGGCGCTTTCTTCTCCTCTTTTCTTGCATCAGTCTTTTTTGGTCTTACAATCTCATCTTCTTTTCTCTTCTCCATTTTGGTTATAAAGTCTTCAAACAAAGCACCCAGAGCCAAAATACTTTTATACCCAACAAGCACTTCACCCCGATTTTTTCCAGCTTGCTTTAGTATTCCCCCCCCAAAACAACCAAACCCCACTCCAACTGAAGAAAGAAAAAAAAGCTCTTCAAATCACTCAGAGCTGTACTGTTATATCCAAGGAGGAAGACCAACTACTTTATATCCATGATGTCCAAAGGAAGTGAAAAGAAAAAAAAAAGCAGAGCCACAGGGTAACTTATCCAAACTCCAAGCATTAACGGGCAGGGGGAAAAAAAGATGAGAAGCAGCTATATTTCCTTCACTCCAGAAAACCCGACTGCATCCCCACACAGATGAAAGAAGGAATATTTATACTTCAAGCCACATTGGCTGCTCCCGAACCCGGTCTCTCCTCCAATCTCCCAGGCACACCAGCCGTGTTCCGTGCCTTCCAAATGGTCTCTTCCTTATTCCAGCTCTGCTGAAATCTTCACCTTCCCCCTCTCTGACCTCCGTTTCCAGCCTCAATTTCAGCATTTCAGCCATTCAACCATCGCTTCACACTCTCCACTCCTCTCCTCTCAGCCGTCCTCAAAACTTTTAACTTTCGTTTCTGTTCTTCCTCACCGCCATTACTCCTTCCTGGCTTTGCCCTCCATTACCAGGCTTATCCCTCCTCCTCCCCTCCACACTTACTGTGCCCTCTCAATTGTCCGGCTCTAAGACCCTGTTCACTGCCGCCAGCGTCCTCTTTAACTTTATTTTTCCTTTTCTCTCTCTTAAAGTTCCAAAGCTCCGAAGCCCATTTCACTTTTAAAAATCACCAGAAGCTTGTCCGACCAGAGCTGCGAGCTCAGCACAGCCGACGCTGCGCTTCCCTCACCGCCCGATCCTCGAACTCCATTTCCGGCGAAAATAAACTCACTTCAAAAGACTCCCAGGCTCCAGAAATAAACTCGGTTCCAATTTTTTGTTATTTAGCCACTTTAAAGTCCCATTCTTGGCACGAGCAAAGCAATGTATGTGTTAACCAGGCACCATCTTAGCCACACCCCTGCCAGTGGCCCTCTTGCTTGCAGTAAGCACACTGATTGTAATCAAGTGTTCCTTTGCCTCTTTCCAAAGCAAGGGCGATCATCTCAGCTCTCTCCTTTTCTCTTATATTCTCCTTCTTCTCTTCCTCCTCTTCCCTGTTTAGATAGATCTTCTTGGCCACTTCTACTAGTTCGTTAGTATTCTTTCAAAATGCTCCTTCCAGCTTTTATAATTTCTTTCTCATATCTGGCGCACTCTGAGTAATGAATCTCTCATTTAACATCTGGCGGTTTTCAGGATCTTCCATATTTATTCCGGTATTTATTTTATATGCTTCTATTAATCTGGCTAAGAAACTTTCAGGGGATTCTTCTTTCACTTGAATTATATTAGCAGGTTTGCTAAAATTAACAGGACCTTTTGCTGCTTCCTTTAAGCTTTCCAAAATCAAATATCTGTACTGTTGAAGACTTGTCCTGTGTGTTGGATCATTAGGATTCCAATTTGGATTTTGTTCAGTGGCTGCTGCCATACACACTACAGTCTGATCTGCTTCTGGGAAATTTCTACGGAGTATCTTGTCTTTTGCCAGTTTTAATTTTTCCTTTTCTTCCATATTAAGGAGCGTATTTATTATTTGCTGCATATCACTCCATGTGGGGTTATGTGTTTGGACTATTGTCCCAATTAGTTCAATCACCTCATTCGGCTTGGTACTAAAAGGTCCATAATGCTGTTTCCAATTTAACAAGTCTGTTGTGGTAAATGGTACATATTGGAAGATAGACCGAGTTACTGTTTCATCATCTTCCCCCATATGGCTGGTTACTATTTCTCTTAATGGGGCCACTATTTCCTTTCTTCCTTTGGTTACTGATGAGAAATATGCTGTTGCTGCTGTGTTTGGAGGAGGTTCTCTACCCATTTTATTGTTATAGGGAGAAGGTTGGTTATACCTTTTGAATTTTATTTCTCCCTCTTCAATTACATCTTTCAAGATTTCAGCTACTCTTTTCAGTTTTTCTGTGGTTGGAGAAAGCATGTTTCTATCAGGGGGTTGAAATCTTCCTGTGCTTGCTAATGCAAGGTCTGGATAAATGCATGGAACTTGGCCATCTTGTGGCGCTGATTTTGGCATGACATAAGGTGGAGGTCTTTGAAACAGAATTTCATCTTCTTCATTTCTGCTTAAAATTTTCAATTTTTCTTCTGTCTGCCACTCTACTTTTAGGGTATTGGGCATTTTGACCACTTTCCTTCCTAATTTAGATTTCTTATGTTTGGACTTCTTTTCCTTCATTAAATATGCTTTTACACATTCAGCCTGGCATTTCCTTAGCCGGGGGGGGGGGGGGGGTCACGGCTTTCTGCATTACAGCTTGCCATGCTGATATATAGGGATACTGATCCCAATGTTTATTCTGCGCTATCCTTCGAAATTATTTATAAGACCCAAATCTAAGGAGCCTTCCGGAGGCCACCCTGCTTGGAAACTGGGCCATTCATATTCACAAAACTTTCTTAACTCAAACTTTGTAAAAGGGGGTTCATGTGTCTCTGGTGTAAATACTTCAAAGTTCTCAAGGAAACACCATAGCAGCATTCTTGGAATGCTACTACCACCACCCATTCTAAACTAAACACTACCACCGGCCTGGGGTACCCAAAAAATCAAGGGCTACCATCAGAGAACGCGATGGTTTAACCACCCACACAATATAAATTTTACACACACAAAAATCAGGTTCGCCGCCCTGATTTTTCCAGGAACACCGGGTTACCGCCCATGGGACTTAGGAATCGCCGTCCCATCCTCTTGGAGGTAATTAGAATCCACTTCCACTCCTCAAATGAGTGGGCACACACAAGTATACTTCATACAGTTTCATACAATTTTATACTTGCCTGCAGGCTTTGAAAATCCAGCTCCAGCTCCTGGAGTTCTCCGTCTGTCTTAGACTTCTGGATCCTTTGATTGGTCTGTTTCTCTGATAGTTACTCACCGCCTCTTCACTGATTTTCTAGAGTAGATTCAAAGGTCTACTATGCTGGCACTTAAGTTATCCCTGGAGAGGCGTCGTTTTATCCCATCAGGAACAGCCGTCTGGAGCGACAATGGCGCCTGCTGTTTGTCAAGTCAGTCCCTGACGGAGTCGCCAAAAATGTTGTAGAATGAAATCGAGACAAACCGCTTTCCAGCTAAGACAGATTCGGAGTTTTTTTATTATTTGGCCAAAAACTGATTCAGGGACGCTTTAACAAGCTAATAATCCCCGAATGCCAATACATTTTCAGAGCCATCTTTTTATAGCATAAAATTAGGAAATTTCTACACATTTCATCACTATGAGATAAGCCAAAATTATTAATTAATCTTTTGACATTGTCATGCAGTTCAGGTTAGAACATTCAAAATATTTGTTCATGTCATGTCACACAAATATGATTCATCATTATGGTTTCTTGAGTCTAAGAGAAATCCCTGTCAGCTGTACAAACTGTGCTGGGCTTGTGGACACAAGGCCTTCTGTTTACTTTAGCCTCATCATTATGTTCTATTTGATTAGGTCAATCTGATCTGTTTAACTTTAGCTGAGTAGCTGAGAAAATGATTTTTACTTTTAAACCAGAATTAAAATTAGAATTAATATCTTAATTCTTTCACTCCTATTTCACTACCACATATGTTTATACGTTCCTATTTCCTGTTGTCATCTCCAACATACTTTTGAGTTGCTATTTATTTGGTTTAGTCGAACTGGGGTAATATACCATCACCACCAAATTTTATAATTATGTTCTTTAACCTTTGTGGACAGGCTTCACATAATAATTTTTTTCCACTTTTTCTTCCAGTTTTCTTTAGAAATGCTTATATTTAAATCTATTTCCCACATTCTTTTAAGGGCATTCTGGGGTTCTTCAATACAATTTATCATTTTATACAACTTGCTCACTACTCCTTTTATCCCCATTAAGCCTCTTCTTATCTTATATATCACTAGCATATTTTTTTTGCCCGGCCCTGCCGGGCAGTTATTATGTGTGAATGGTTGGTTGGGGTGTTTTTGGGGTGTGTGTGTACAACCTCCCTCCAAAAAAACCCGCCCCAACCACCAACAAACAGATAATAATGGTCTGGCAAGGCAGGGGTGACTCGTGTATGTGTGTGTGAGAGTGAGAGTGTGTGTGTGTGTGTGTGTGTGAGAGAGAGAGTGAGTGTGTGTGTGTGTGTGTGTGTGAGAGAGAGAGAGAAACAGTCCACCAGAGGGGGTGAGTGAGACAGATAGAGTGAGGGAGAGAGAGAGAGAGAAGGCTACCATTTTCCTTCTTTCCCTGGCTGGGTAAGTACCTCTGGGAGGCGAAGGCTTCCCGGGAGGGTAGGGTGGTTTGGATGGCGCCTGGGGAGGATGCCAGGCCAAAGGACCTGGCCATGGCCTCCTCCTTGGGTGAACGGGGAGTGCACTGCGAGCGCCTTTGGCGCCCTTGCATTCCCTGTTGCCCGTGGAGGAGGCAGTAGCTGGGTTCTTCAGCCCTGCATCCCCTGGCAAAAAGGGAGTGTGCTATGGGTGCCTTTGCCACCCTCTCATTTTTTGGTGCCCGGGAAGGACACATGGCCAAAGGACCCAGCCACAGCCTCCTCCCTGGGCTAACGAACCAGCCGAAAAAAGGTAAGGGGGAAGGGATTGGGGGGCAAGGGCGGTGAGGTTTCTGCCCCTCCCAGTCTCTGCTCTCCCAACATTTTGCTGGCTAGCCCATTCTCCCCTGCGTGGCCTTCTCCGCTGGGACGTGCACTGGTCTGTCCTCCAATGCTGCCGGCCCTCAGTCCCTCTCCCCCTCCTCACTTACCTTTTGAGGGTTGGGCCTTTCCCCGGCGTGGTTTTTTAAAATCACCACGCTGGCTGCCCAGCCTCCTCCACGCTCGAGCCCTTCAGCCTCATTGGCTGAGGGGTGGCACAGCGTGGAGGATGCTGGGCCTTGTATTTTTTTTGTTGCCCACGTTCGTGGGGCGGTTGCCCCACTGGCGACTGCCGGACCCTTTTGGTGATGGTTAGTTGGGGTGAAGCAAGTGTAGGCAGCTCAGTAGGGGATAGTAAGGACAGGTGCAGGCGTGTATGCCGGAATCCAACGGTTAACACAATTTTATAGGTATAGATTTCTTCAAAATCTGTCAGTTGTCTTACAAACTGTGACTTCGCTTTATATCCTTTATTCCACCTGTCCACTGATAATATATGAAGCCAGTTCAACCTTAATTCTTTATAAATCTCCATTCTAGTTTTTTCATCCTCACATACCCTCAGTCAGTTTTTTAAATAAAACTATATCATATTTGTGTAATATACCTTATAATAACTACAAAATTTTGATCAGAAATGTCTTTATATCTTGTAACTCTATGATTGGTGAGATGTTTGGTGCCAATTTACCTTTTAATCTTACCCATACACTTATCATTGCTTTTAACGCATGGTTTTTTATTTTAAATTTGACGCATCATCTTCCAAAATGTCTCCATTTCCACACACATTGCAATCTTTCAATCCTATATCTTTCCAAATAAGCTCATTTATTGCCAATAATTTTACCATACCTTTAAGTTGGAACACCCTGTAATAAGTTTTAATATTAGGTAACCCCAAACCACCCTCTTTCTGTGATCTATACCATAAACATTTAGATATTCTTGCTCTTTCCCCACCATTACAATAATTATTCAATAAATTTTGAAAAATTCAAATTTCTTTATCTGTTTGTTTAATTGGGATAACCTCAAATAAGAAATTATTTTGGAAGGGTATATACATAAATTTCATCTTTCACTTTACCATAGTTTAACTTTTTTAGGTCCTCTATATTGTCCATAATATTTACTCCTAAATATTTTATGCTTTTCCTAATTTGAATTTTATATTTTACCTTGATTTCCCCTCGTTCATCATTATTCAAATTACAAAAAAATTGCTTCTGATTTCCCTGAATTAATTTTCAGACCTGTTTTTGTTGTTCAGTCGCACAGTCGATTCCGACCATTTGCGACCCCATGGACCATATTCCTCCAGGCACCTCTGTCCTCCACCATCCTCCTCAGCCTGCCCAGCTCTGTGCCCACTGCGTCTACAATACCATCTAGCCATCTCATCTTTGGACGTCCTCTTCTTCTCTTGCCCTCTACTTTTCCCAGCATCAGAGCCTTCTCAAGTGAGTCCTCCCTTCTCATTTGAGGTCCAAAGTACTTTAGCTTCATCTTCACTATTTGTCCCTCCAATGAACAGTCAGGTTTGATTTCCTCCAGTATTGACCTGTTTGTTCTCTTTGCTGTCCAAGGGACTCTCAGGACTCTCCTCCAACACCACATCTCAAAGGCATCTATTCTTCTGCACTCAGCCTGCCTAATGGTCCAGCTCTCACACCCATACATTACCACTGGGAATACCATTGCTTTGATTATGCAAAATTTTGTTTTCAAGGTGATGTCTCTGCTTTTCACTATATTCCCCAGGTTTCTCATAGCTTGTCTCCCCATAATCAGTCGCCTTTTTATTTCATGGCTACAGTCGCCATCTGCAGTGATCTTAGATCCCAGGAAAGTAAAATCTGTCACTGCTTCTACTTCTTCCCCATCTATTTTCCAGGAACTGATCGGACCTGTTGCCATTATCTTGGTTTTCTTAATATTAAGTCTCAAACCAGCTTTTGCACTTTCCTCCTTCAATCCAATCAAGAGGTTCTTTAGGTCTTCCTCACTTTCTGCCATTAGGGTGGTATCGTCTGCATATCTCAAATTGTTGATGTTTCTCCCAGCAATTTTGATCCCATACTGTGATTTCTCCATTCCTGTATTGCGCATTATGTGCTCTGTGTATAGATTGAACAAGCAGGGTGATAAAATGCAACCTTGTCTCACTCCTTTTCCTATTCCAAACCACTCTGTCATTCCGTGCTCTGTCCTAACTGTTGCCTCTTGGTTCGTGTACAGATTTCTCATGAGGCATATGATGTGCTCTGGTATTCCCATCTCTTCAATTACTTGCCACATCCTGTTGTGGTCCACACAGTCAAATGCCTTAGTGTAGTCAATAAAACAAAAGTACACTTGTTTCTGGTATTCCTTTGTTTTCTCCATGATCCAACGTATATTGGCAATGTGGTCTCTAGTTCCCCTGCCTCTTCTGAAACCAGCCTGCACCTCTGGTAATTCTCTCTCCACATGCTGCTGAAGTCTATCCTGTATTATCTTGAGCATCACCTTGCTGGCATGTGGGATGAGTGCAATTGTTTGATAATTTGAACATTCTTTGGCATTGCCCTTTTTTGGGATTGGAACGTATACTGATCTTTTCCAATCCTGTGGCCACTGTTTTTGTTTTCCAAATCTGCTGGCATATTGAAGGCATTAATTTGGCGACATCATCTTTTAGAGTTTTGAACAATTCAACTGGGATACCATCATCTCCACTAGCTTTGTTGTTTGCAGTGCTCTTTAGGGCCTTTATGACTTCGTTCTCCAGGATGTCTGGCTCAAGTTCAATTTTTTCATCATTGTGATTATCAGGAGTGTTGAGGTCCTTTTTGTAGAGTTCCTCTGTGTACTCTTTCCATCTTTTCTTAATCTCTTCTGCATCAGCTAGCTCCTTTCCATCTTTGTCCGTTATCATGGTCATTTTTGCTTTAAATGTTCCCTTGATTTCCCCGATTTTTTTTGAAAAGATCTCTAGTCCTGCCTCTTTTGTTGTTTTCCTCCATTTCTTTGCACTGCTCTTTTAGGTAGTTTTCCTTATCTCTCCTTGCTTTTCTTTGAAATTCTGTGTTCAGATGATTGTATTTTTTCCTTTCTCTTTTGACTTTTGCATTCCTTCTTTCCTCTGCTATTTTAAGAGCCTCATCAGACAACCACTTTGCTTTCTTACACTTGTTTTCCTTTGGTATGGTTTTCTTTGCTGCTTCCTGCATGATGTCCCTCATCTCTGTCCATAATTCTTCTGGCACTCTGTCTATCGAGTCTAAGCCATTAAATCTGTTCATCACCTCCACCGTGTATTCTTTAGGGATGCTGTCTAGGTGATATCTGTCTGGTCTCCTTGTTTTCCCTATTTTCTTTAGTCTAAGCCTGAATTTTGCGATCAGTAGGTTGTGATCTAAGCCACAGTCTGCTTCAGGTCTTGTTTTTTGCTGACTGTATGGAGGTTCTCCATCTTTGGCTGCAGAGTATTTAGACCTGTTACTTCTTCAAATTTTTGCAGATGAGTTTGAATCCTATCCATATTTCATATGGCGTCTTTCATTTTAATCAAAGTATCATCCACATATAAACTTATTTTTATCCCTTCTATACCCTCTATATTTAAATCGCTCCTTATCACTCTAGCCAATAATTCCATAGCTATGATAAACAAAATGAGGGAAAGGGGACATCCTTCTCATGAATTTGAATTTATTTCATTTTTTATATATCGCTTTCCAAGTTTTGCAATGACCAAAAGCGGTTCACCGCATTCAAAAATATACAAAAATACGATAATACAAAGAAATACAATAATACAAAGTTACAAGGCAATAATTATAAAGTTACAAAACAAAAATGCAAATTTGCAGATACAAAATGTGAAATTACGTAGCAACACAGTAAAATGAATCAAAAACAATTTACAGTTTACAAAATAATCCAAAAAAGGGAGGGAGGGACGGAGCCATGGCTCAATGCCCATAAACAACCCTAACATGGACCAGACTCGACCACATTGGAGCCCAGGTGCATCAGCAGGACAAAAAACACCAGACTAGGCAAGATGGCGGCAGCCGGCTATTAAGTCCTCCCCGCCCCGGAGCCCAGGTGGAAATGCTCCCCCATGGCAAATGCTGGACCGGGGGAGTGGGCGTCTGCGAGGAGTCCTCTTTGCCCCAGCCGGGGCCAGGAACCACAGTGGCATCATTGTACAGCCTACCCCTGCCTTTTAAGTCCGAGGGGGGGGGGCAGAGCCCAAGCGTCCCGGCAGGTGGGATGGCCGGGAGAGCATCTTCACCCCAGCTGGGGCCAGGAACCACGGCGGCAGTGGGGGTGGCATCCAGCCTACCCCCACCTTTTAAGTCCGAGGGGGGGCAGATCCTGAGCGTCCCGGCAGGTGGGGTGGCTGGGAGAGCCTCTTTGACCCAGCCGGGGCCAGGAACCACAGCGGCAGTTCATTCCTGCTTTAAGCTCAATATCCTCCGTGGTAGAATAGTTTACTTTTACCTTAGCATAACTAAATTTATAAAGTTGGTTTACTACATTTTTAAACTTTCCCCCAAATCCACTTTTTATAATTCCTTAATCCATTGTAAAGAGTCAAAGGCTTTTAAAAATCTAAAGATAATAGACCTATTTTACCTTCCCCCCATTATTTATTTCTTATATTTATTTAATATTTTTAATTGAATTTTTCAAAAATATATAAACATACAATAACAATACATCATAAAAATACATATTTTAACAAAAAAAAATAACTAACATATTTGATAGTTGATCCCATACATTTTTATACTCATCTTTATAATAAAACATCCCATATTGAAAACTGGTTTAGTAGTTAACATCTATCCTACTTCCAGAATTGTTCTCAAATATCTTTATCTATTGCTACCACTAAATCTATTTGTAACATACAATTCAATAATAGTTTAGTATAAGTACAACCATCAAAATCCAAAATACACATAAAATATACCCTGTGATTTATTTACATTGCCCTGGAAAGCCCAGAATATCTCATTATTCACCTCCAAAAGCTACTTTGTTCCAGTACAGGTCTGTTTCTTTCTGGGCCCGCAATGGAGTGATCCATGAAAGGTTTCCAAATATTCCAAAATCTGTTCTCTTTCAGCTTATCTCTTTTTTCTTTTTTCTCCCATGTCAATTTATCGTTCAAAGCTAAATTCCACATTTCTTTATACAATTCCTCCGTTTGTATAGTTACCTCGTTTTTCCAATGTCTGGCAATACATTGTCTACCCATTGTTAACATTATTTCTAATAACTCCTTTTCTTCCTTGTTTAAATTCATCCCATCCACATCTGAAAGCATAATGGTACCAGACACCAGTTTGATCTTTTTGCCCAATATTTCATTAATCTCTTTTTCTATTCTACCCCAAAAATCCTTTACCAATTTACAACCCCACCACATATGTTCATACGTTCCTATAGTATCTTTACATCTCCAACATAAATTGTCCTTTTTGTTATCAATCTGGTGTAACCTCACTGGTGTCAGATACCATCTCCACAGCATTTTATGGTTATGTTCTTTAATTCTAACTGACATAGTTCTCATTATCCTCTTTTTCCATTTATTTCTCCATACATCTTTTTCTATCTTTATATTCAAATCCTGCTCCCACTTCAATTTCAAATCCTCCTGTGGATCACCCTCCCTATTTATTAAAATATAGAGTTTACTTACTAAGCCCTTAATGCTTCTATCGCCTTTCCTAATTTTTAATACTAGTTCTTCAAATTCCGTATTTTCTCTATCTATATCTATTTCTCTTGAATATTTGACATTCCAATTATTAACTTTCATTATCTGAAACCAATTCAATTTCAACTGTTCGAACAACTTTTTCTTCCTACTTTCAACCCTGCAAATCCGTAACCAGTCTTTCATCAGGAAAACATCATTTTCTTCCAATATTTCCTTTATTTCTTTGTTTATTTTTAATGGAAAACAGGCCATATCTGCCAGTTCCAAAATTGGGGAGATATTTGGTGCCAGATCTTTCTTCAACCTTTTCCACACACCCATAACTCCCTTCATCATTATATTATTAACTAGCAAGGGTTGCCCGGCATTGCCGGGCTTTTCCCCCCGTGTGTTTTAATAAAAAATGAACCAATTTTATTTTTGCAATAGTTTTACATTGTGTTGGAAGGTTAAATTGTGTTAATTTTTTAAAGGAATTGCTTAGTCTGTAATTTTAATTTTTTAAATGTTTATTTATGTAAAAATTTTTTGGCTTGGCTGTTATTAACTGTGATCTGCTTTTTTGGTTTTTTTTTGAGGATTAATAAAAGAAGAAAGTATGATATAATTTTTTCAAATTGTTTTATGTAAGCGAATAATGTTTTAGTTATTTGAATTTTTTTAATTAGTTGTACCGTAGGTAATAATTTTAATAATTTAAAAGTAAATGTTTTTTTACATTCAATGTTCTTAAAATGTGTTTAGATGTTTTGAGTTTAAATTTGAGTTATAACTCAGCACAGGATTTTTAAAAGTTTCTATTGTATTTTATTGACATATATTTGTGATTTGTGTTAAAGTGTGTTTAGCGTATTTTTTTACTTGTTTTTATTGGTGTGACCTTTTGTGTAAAATTGTGAATTTGTGTTATGTTTTTTATTTGTTTTTACTCTTCTGGCCTTTTGTTTGGGGCTGTTGTGTGTTTTTGAATTGTTTTTACTATTGTGGCCAGCAGGTGGTGCTGGTAGGGGTTATTGTATTTTGATTTTTTTTCTCTCCTGGCCTCTGGGTGGAGCTTCTTCTGGTAAGTAGTGTCTTTCTTTATTCATTTCTTTTCCAGTCCTGGTTGAGGTAGCACCTCTTTTGGTAAGTTTGCTTGTTTTCTTTCTTTTGTGTGTGTGTGTGGGCGGGGGGGCGAGGGGGGGTTGGAGTTTGTGTTTTTTGTCTGTTTGTTTTGTTTTTGATTGTGTCTTTGTTTACTTCATATTGTTTTTGTTGTTTTTGTGTATTTTTGGATGTGTTTGAGTGTTTTTAGTAATTTTTAAAAAATTATTTATTTGGTGGTGGGGAAGGTACGTGATCATTGGGGGTTAGGAAGGGTGGGCTAGGTGGTGGGGAGGGGGCATGGTCGTTGGGGTTAGGAAGGGTGGGCTAGGTGGTGGGGAGGGGGGAATGGTCATTGGGGTTAGGAAGGGTGGGCTAGGTGGTGGGGAGGGGGCATGGTCATTGGGGTTAGGAAGGGTGGGCTAGGTGGTGGGGAGGGGGCATGGTCGTTGGGGTTAGGAAGGGTGGGCTAGGTGGTGGGGAGGGGGCATGGTCATTGGGGTTAGGAAGGGTGAGCTAGGTGGTGGGGAGGGGGCATGGTCGTTGGGGATAGGAAGGGTGGGCTAGGTGGTGGGGAGGGGGGAATGGTCATTGGGGTTAGGAAGGGTGGGCTAGGTGTTGGGGAGGGGGCATGGTTGTTAGGGTTAGGAAGGGTGGGCTAGGTGGTGGGGAGGGGCAATGGTCGTTGGGGTTAGGAAGGGTGGGCTAGGTGGTGGGGAGGGGGGCTTTAGTGTGTTATGTGCTTTGTGTGGAGACGTGAAAGTAGATCGGGTTTCCCCTTTAATATCAGTGGGTGAGCGGATCGATTCCCTCCCCCCCTCCTTAAAACAACTCTGTTTTTAAAGAGAAGAAAAGACGGAGTTGTTTTAAGGAGGGGGGTGGGAATCGATCCCCTCTCCCTGTTGTCCTGGGTCCAGAAGGGTTTGGGAAACATGCCCCTTTTGTTCCCACAAACCTGCCAACCCTAGGGGATCCAGCGGAGAGGGGGATCGCAACCCCCACCCACTGATATTAAAGGGGAAACTCCAGTCGGGACCTTCAGGCGCCGCGGGTGAGGGAAAGAAAGCCAGCTGGTGTTTGCTTGGCTATGAGTTGTTTTTCTTTTTAATTTTTCGGGCGCCGGTTTCCTCAGCGTTCTGTGCGGGCCGCAGGACGCTGGGGCTTGTAGTTATGGGTTGGTGCTTTGTGTTTTTGCTGCGTTTTTTTAAAATGCTTTTCTTTTGATTGGCTGCGGCACGTTTCCGAACGCTGCGCCGTGCGAGAGCCTCTCAGCCTGATTGGCTGTGGCGCGGCGCAAGGAATGTTGGGAAGTGAAGTTGTTTCCCTTTCTTCGCGTTTGTGGGGCTGTTGGCCCACTGCCGGTTTTCTAAATCCTTCGTTGACCTGCGTACCCAGATCGGCCGTGAGCACGAAGGGTGAGTGCAGGCAAGTAGGGCGAGGCATAGCAACCTATAGCCAGTTCCAACGGTTAACCCTTGGATTTATAGGTTAAGATGGTTATCTTTCCTACTTCTGCTCCCAAAAAAATCCTTTTGCCTATCTTCTTTCAACTCCAATTCCTCCCATATCGTTTTTTCTCTTGCCAAGATCTTCACTACATTCTTAATTTGAAAAGCACGATAATATGCCAGTAGATTCGGCATTCCTAAGCCCCCTTCTTTCTGAGGTAGGTACCATAATTTTTTTGGTAGTCTAGACTTTTTACCTCCAATACAAAAGTTATTGAACAACTTTTGAAACTCATTGATTTCTTTGTCTTTCAATTGAATTGCCAATGCATCAAAAAAAAAATTAATTCTAGGTAGCAACATCATTTTAGTAAGTGCAATTCTCCCAAACCATGACAATTTCAGCTTTTGGAAACTTTGTATTCTAATCTTAATCTCCGTTTTTAAACTATCATAATTCAATCTTTTAAACTCTTCCATACTATTTGATATAAATAACCCCAAATATTTCAACTTATCTTTAATTTGAATATTACTTATTTCTAACAAATCTAACACTCTCCTTGTTAGGTCAGCCATATATCTAACCTTTAAGAATCCTGCATGAAATCTCTTTATATAATGCCCCATAAAACTATTTAACCTGTTTCCCATAATTGCCGTAAAGATCTTTGCATCTTGATTAATCAAGGCTATTGGGCGATATAAATCAACAAGTTCTAAATTTTTCCTGGTTTTGGTATTAATACAATTGTGGATCTAAACCAGGAATTTGGAGATATTCCCCCTTCTAATACATAGTTATATAACCTTTTTAATTTTGGGACAATAGATTGTTTACATTCTTTATAAAATTCAGCAAGTAATCCATCTTTTCCTGAGGTTTTCCCTAATTTTAACTTATTTATCACATCTATTATCGCTTTCTCTGACACTTGCTCTTCCATTTTATTCCTGTGTTCTTCCTTTAAATGTTTCCCCTTGTATTTTTGTAAATATTCTTCCAGCTTATCTAATTTAATTTCCATATCCATGTATAAATTTTGATAAATTTAAAAACTATTTTAACTTTATCCGATGGTTTATTATACCTTACCACATCTTCCCTTATCAAAGTTCCTAATAAATAAATATATAATAAATAAATAAATAAAATAAGATGTTGGATTGGGGCTGCGAAGAGGCTGTTGGGTCCCGGAGGAGACTGGTCAAGAAGAAGACGCGAGACAAGGTGGAGCGAAGACCAGTGATTTATTCAGGGAAAATCATCATCATATATAGAAATACAAGGCGGCGTGTGATAGAATCGTCATCTGACAGAAAATCACATCGCATGTTTACACGGGTTAATTGGGAACCTCTCCTGGGGAAGTTAATTAACTAAATTAAACACTGGCAGGGGAACTCCATTGTTCCAAGCTTACCCAAGAGTAAACATGGCCGATGTTGGCGTTAGGGCTTGGGGTAATCTGCGGGTGCGATATTACCTATTACCTAACTGATTAGTTAGACATTCAATTTCCTCCTGCTCAGACTGTTTGTCAGATCAGATATGGGTGAATCAATCTATGACTATTAATCCGCTACCCAATTTCTGTCCCCTCGGAGCCCACGGCTCAGAGTGATCTCACAAGTCATGGCCTCTGTCAGGGACAGTATGCCAATTGTGCTCACAGATCCCACACTCCCCCTTTACTTGTTTGATTGGACCTGACAGACGGCCCGGAGTAGGAGTGGCATCAGCTGGCATGGGGTGATGACATTCCGGGGTTCCTTCCATGGGGGACATCTCGAAATCAGTGAGGGAATACATTGCATGAAACAACACACTGCTGTGCCCAGTATTACCACCCCCACAATCACCTTGAGTGTCGTCTGTAGCCAACCCCATGGGAACCACGACCATAACGAATCCCACCACCCCCACGTGGCATCCTCCTTGATGTTTTTGACCAAGGTGTGGAGGTCCATGAGCTGACTCTGTACCTTATGCGTGTTGTCCATGAGATTAAAACAACACATGCCGTGGACAGTTCACAACCCAAATGATGTAGCAACAGGAGGTAATCGATAGCTGCTCGGTTATCCAGTATGGCATGGCGAAGCTCTGTCTGCTCTTGGTTGAGCAGTGCTATCGCCGAGGAGGTGTGGTTGATGGCTTTTGCCAGAGCGCAAGCCAATTGACCAATTTTCCGAGCATTGCTGACGGCTAAGCCTGGCACGCCAAGTATGCTGACTGCCAACGAGACGTACTCAGCTTTACTCAAAACCCTAATGTTGCTATCACATGAGCTGTCTAACTGGGTGGCACGAGCGTGCCGTATGTGTGAAGGGACATTCGTGCTTGGGGCAACCATATCACTAGTGGGGAGCAACAATGTCAAGTGACTGATACAACATGGGGAATCTGATACATTTGCGGAAATGTAATTCCAAGTATACTGATTACATGTAAAGAACCATCCTGAAGGCAAGATAACATGAACATACATTGAGCTAATTGTCTCTGGGTTATCACAAGTCCAGTTGCCGCTGCCGGGGTTGAGGCAACGGCGCTGAGGCCCGCTGGCCGCAGAGCAGCCGACCATTCGAGCACAAGTAGAGTTCAGGCTGACCGCCATTCGAGGAGTGTAAAGAGTGGCTGCATCAGCCGGCAAAACTTTAGTGACTTGAGTTCCCCACTGCGCGTACGTTGAGAAACCAGTCTTGTAAAACGGACCGAATATCCACTTCACTAACCAGTCGCCGTTCCTAGTGTGCGTTTCTGGGGAATGACACACCGGGATGAGACATGTGCTCAGGATTGAGGCAGAAGCGGTGGTCTGCCTCAGGCAAAAATCAGACTGGTTGACGAGAGTCGCCAACCTTTTCCAAATGTTGTAATGCATCCGGGCAGAGAGGTCTCCGCCTGGCATCAGGTTGTTGGCCTCCAGCGAAGCTGCCTGAACGCCTCCCCCCGCAAGTAGGGAGAGGATCAGGATGATGGTGGCCGCCACGGAATTATCTGTGATCAGGGAGAAAGCTGCAACCAAGATGTTCTCTGGTGTCGGCTCCTTGTCCTCGTGCCGGACGGCGTCCACCGCCTCTTGGCAAAGGGTTTTGGCCATCCCCCAGGTGATCTTCGGCGCTGTCATCTGCTGTCGCCGCTTCCTCCGCCTGGCTCCCCCCGTCAGGGTTCGGAACGGCCTGAGTCCACGCCATGTGGCTCCAAGTGGGGTTTGACGCACTGCGCTGGAATCCAGATGACACCTGTAGGAGACATAATTGCAGCATACCCTCTTCCCCAGGTTACGAGTGGCGCTGGGCCCCTCCAGGAAGGATCCGGTGGAACTCGGTAACGCACCATCGGCCGCGGGAGAGCTTCCGAGTGGTGGAAGTGCTTCTCTTGCGGAGTGCAATCCGAGAAAAACATTAAGGTGATTGTACGTGAACAACACCTTGTTCAGACAATGCTGTGCCTGACCCTGAGATTTGGGGATGGCAGGTGGCTCCCCCCTTTCTGTTTGTTTGTCAATGTAGGACTTGAGTGTCCGATTGACCCGTTCCACAATCGCTTGCCCCTGCGGATTGTACGGAACGCCAAAGGTGTGTTTAATGTCCCAGGTGGCCATGAAGTTGGCCAGTTGCCTGGAGCTGTAGGCCGGACCGTTATCGGTTTTAACATGCCGTGGTTTGCCCATTGCTGCAAAGCAAGAAAGGAGATTCTGCTCTACATGGGAAGCTGTCTCTCCCTTCTGCGCCGTTGCCCAAACAAATTGTGAAAAGGTATCAATGCAGACGTGCATGTACTGCCATCTGCCAAACTGTGGGACATGTGTGACATTCGTTTGCCACACCTGGTTGGCCTCTGTCCCTCGCGCAATGCTGACAGGAATGGACTATGCCTTGGGCTTGAGAAAGTGGCAGGTTAAACTGCCTTGCGAGCACTTTGGCATTCTGGTGAAAGAATGCATGGCTTTGAATCGGAGTTGTGAAGACTCCCAAAACTGACCGTTGCTGAATTTCCTTTGCGGCCGCATCCGCTCTTCTATTGCCCGTGGAAATCGGACCAGGCAAGTCCTGGTGACTTCTGATGTGGGCGATATAGAGTGCTTCGGTGCGGTTCTGCAAGTGATATTGAGCTGTGAGAAACAAACTCAGCAAATTTTTGTCTATCACGGGAGTGATGTATGCTCCCGGTAGACTGTGAAGCAAATTCCTAACATACTGACTGTCAGTTATGATGTTTAGGCATTCTTTGGCAAAGGTGCGCAAAGCGAGGTTCACCGCTGCCAACTCTGCCCGCTGCGCGGACTTCTGTGGAAGAGTTAGAAGCGTGCGCCAAGCTAGGTCCTCTTGCCATGTTAAAACACCATATGTATGACCCCCATCCATGAAGACTGTTCTGGCCCCCTGAAGTGGAACCAGTGACATTAATTCACACAAACTGACTGTCTGCGTCTGAAGCGAGACGAGTCTGGGGTCTTTTGGCAAGTGGTATGCCAAGCATCCAGTGAATCCCTCCAAGGCAATTGGAAGCGAGTCACTGAGCTGCATCAGCTGCTGAACTTGCTCTTTTGTGAATGGGACCACGATTTTTGCTAAATCGTGCCCTGAGATGTCCCTAGCTCTCAGCCTTCCTCGGTAGATCACCGCGGAGACCAGTTCCTGGGGGGGAACGATGTTTCGGGAAGAGGTGTGTGGTAAGTACACCCATTCCACGATACTCGCCCCTCGCTCGGAGTCCACTCCTAGGGCTCCGGTGAACATGGATCCGGTCCAAACGATGTACAAGTTCAGGATCGGAGCATATGGCCCCTGAGTAATCCTGTCTACCCATCTTTGGCTGAGAACTTGGTTGACCTTCTCGAGAGTCAAGCGTGCCTCTCGAGGAATTTGTATCCGGTTTGCCGGCTGCTTACCTAATGTTAGCAGCGAGAAGAGCGGTCTCAAAAGATCCGTATCCAATCTGAAGTTCGGTCTGGCCCAATTAATGTTTCCTAAAACCTGCTGTAACTCTACCAGGGTGACTGAGTCCTTTAGATTGATCTGGGGCAAAACTGGTGCTGCGAAAGAACGGAGAAGCCGATGGCCCAAGTATGAAAATGGCTCAGTTCTCTGGACTTTCTCTGGGGCAATGAGTAACCCTTTTCTCCCCAGGGTGGGCTGGAGGTCCTTAAACATTTCGCTGCCGAGTTGCGGCGCTGCGACCAAGATGTCATCCATGAAATGACACACTAAAGCTGTGGGGTGAAGGTTTTGAAACTTTGCCAGTGCATTGTGAACATAAATTTGGCACAGGGTGGGTGAGTTGAGCATCCCCTGTGGCAAATATTTCCACGCATAACGCTGCGTGGGCTCTCTGTGGTTCACGACTGGCAATGTAAAGGCGAACCTTTCCCTGTCCCTAGGATCTAGGGGAATTGTATAAAAGCAATCCTTAAGGTCTACAAACAAGATCTCCCAACCCTCGGGGATCATATTCGGATTCGGAATGCTGCATTGAAGCGGACCCATTGGCTGAATACATTTGTTGATCTCTCTGAGATCGTGGAGGAGTCGCCACTTCCCCGACTTTTTCTTGATGACAAAAATGGGTGAATTCCAAGGACTGGTGGGCTGCTCTATATGTCCTGCGTCTAGCTGTTCCTTTACCAGCTGTTTCAGGGCGACCAATTTTCCCCCTACTACTGGCCATTGTTCCACCCAGACAGGCGTGTTGGTGAGCTATTTAAGTGGCAGAGCCATTACCCGAAGGTAAGAGTGGCACGGTATTGCTGCAAAATGTCTCACCCCCAGAGGTTGACGTGCACGTCCAGAATGTGCAGCCAGATGACCGCTGTGCCGTCAGCCTCAGGGATCGTGACTTCCACCCACTCCTGGCTTCTAACCGCCTCTTGGATGCCACCTACCCCCCACACATCAGAGACCGGCTCAATAGCCTACTCCTGCAGCCACTGACTTCCGCTGACCACGCTGACATCAGCTCCGGTGTCCAGCAACCCAGTGAACGGTTTTTTATTCAAAAATAGCTCTATAACTGGTCGCCGTTTCCATTCTATGTTGGTTTTCACTGCCACTAAGACCTGGTATCCTTGCACTGCCTCACTTGCACTCGAGCGGTCTTCCGACCCGGACTCTGAGCTGTCCCTGAGCCTTCCCTGGCTGTCTGCTAGCGAGTTACAAGGAACCATGATCAGTTGCGCTAATGTGTCTCCCTTGTGAATGGTTTGGGGAACACCCGAAAAATTGGAGTCAATGACTCCCGGAATTACAAGAATTCCTTGTACTCCTGCGACACTACGAGGCAAAACTAAGCCTATGAAGCCCTTAGACAGGGGTCCCATGTACTGGGAATCGACCAGATAGACTGTGCCTGGCAAGTCACATGTGACTTCTGCCTGGCAAGTCAATTCTAGCCCTGTACTGCCTTTGGGGCTGGCCTGTGCCTTCGCAATGTCTGGAATGTGATCGGAATCTAATCCTGCTCTTGCTCTCCCAGAGTGAGGGAGGTCTCTGTTTGCACCGGGGCCAGAGACATGCCCGCGTTCCAGTTTCCCGAATCCGGACAGTTCTTGGCCCAGTGGAAGCCTTTATTACACCTCGGACATGGGGTGGTTGGAGCCTTGGGACGGCCGGCGTGTTGGCCGCTGCCCTTGGATTGGCATTCCCTAGCGAAATGACCGACCTTGCCGCAAGTGTGACATGCTCCTTTGGTCTTGTTCTTGGGTTTCCTACCCCCTTGCTGCCAACAGACCCATTTTGTAGGAGTCTGTGCCCACGTCGCGCAAGCCTAATCATGTCTGTGAGAGTCAGATCGGGACGATTGCCCAGTGACTGCAAGATCTTACGGCAGTCAAGATTGGCATTGTCTTTAGCCAATTTCATCATGAGCTCTTGTTGGGCCTGCTCATTATCGATCTGTCTACTAATCGCTTCCTCTAGTCTATTGACAAAGTCCATGTAGGACTCCTGGGAGCCCTGTTTGACTGCTGTGTAATTTTTGGCTGCTTTGCCAGCTGCCGGGACTTTGAGATAAGCCTTGAAGGCTGTCTCAGCTGCGATGTGGAGAGTGGCGAGTGGCAGGGCGACTTGCGCATCAACGGATTCGAACGGACCTGAACCATATAGCTGGTCAGGGATTACCACTCCACCCATCCTGGCGGCCCTTGTCTGCGCTTCGAGACGATACTCGCTGTCCCATAGCAGATACTGGCTGGGGTTGAGCATCATTCGCATGATGGCTTTCCAGTCGTACGGAATGAGCATCATGGTTTCGCACACTTGCTGAAGCGTGCCCCTAGTAAATTGACTCTGAAGTCCTGTCTCTGTGATGGCCTTCCGTATAGCCATGAGCAGCTTATACGGAACTGGCGAACGGACTGCTTGCTGCTGGCCCGTGAGGGCATCTACCTCTATGCGAACTGGGCATAGCTGCCTAAGCTCAGCTAGATCTTCTGCTGGCAATTCCCCCTTGCTGATTTCTGCCTCAGCCATGCGCTGAACCGAACTCTTGGTAGCTTGGGAACCCGTAGCTATCAGGGAAGCGCCAGCACTTCCCATTCCATGCATTCCATCAGTGACGTCTGCAGCTGTCACCGAGGGAAAGCTCCCTACACTACCCTGCTTGAGCTGGAATGACAGATAGAGAGCCACTGGGGCTGATGGCTCTGACTGTGCTGGGGGTTTCTGGGTCTCTATCCGGACTGGGTCTTCCTCTGCTAAGAACTTCCTACATTTGCTCCATGTGCCAATTATGCTATCTGGAGCTCTCGGTGCTTGCTGAATGCAGGCTCCTATCCTATCCCAAAGTTGGAGATTAAGCATACCCGCTTCTGGATAAAGCGGACAATTGCCCCCCCAAGTACACTAAGAGTTCTGCTAACTTATCGCTGTGAATGCGTGTTTGGTATATCCTGGCCAGAGCCTTGAATTCCATTAAGTGAATTCTCTGGTTAGCGGTCAGACATTGCCTCTGAGGACAAGTCCCCATATTACCTGCCGTTCCTTCGAAGTTTTCCTCCTCGGGATGATGCGACGCGTCTGAGTTCTAGGTAACAGGTCTCAGCGTGACGAACCTCTGGGATGGAGCTCGGAGCATGGACTGCTGCCACGGGCCCTCGGCGGCCTCTGGCTGGAGTCAGGGTTTCACAGCCGACCCTGAGCGGAACGCGTTTCCACGATGCAAGCCGTAGGATGCCTCTTCTGAAGTGCCTCGCTGCGTAGCTGTCACTCAGGCCGGATGGCTTTCCGACCAGAGCTGCCGCGCTGTCCTCCAGGACACGGTTCTAGCGTAGAACCGGACCGCGTAAATCGCTTACTCACGAGTAGAATCACATCGCGGGTCACCAGATGTTGGATTGGGGCCATGAAGTGGCCGTTGGGTCCCAGAGGAGACTGGTCAAGAAGAAGACGCGAGACAAGGTGGAGCAAAGACCAGTGATTTGTTCAGGGAAAATCATCATCATATATAGGAATACAAGGGGCGTGTGATAGAATCGTCATCTGACAGAAAATCACATCGCATGTTTACACGGGTTAATTGGGAACCTCTCCCGGGGAAGTTAATTAACTAAATTAAACACTGGCAGGGGAACTCCATTGTTCCAAGCTTACCCAAGAGTAAACATGGCCGATGTTGGCGTTAGGGCTTGGGGTAATCCGCGGGTGTGATATTACCTATTACCTAACTGATTAGTTAGACATTCAATTTCCTCCTGCTCGGACTGTTTGTCAGGTCAGATATGGGTGAATCAATCTATGACTATTAATCCACTCCCCAATTTCTGTCCCCTCGGAGCCCACGGCTCAGAGTGATCTCACAAGTCATGGCCTCTGTCAGGGACAGTATGCCAATTGTGCTCGCGGATCCCACACTAAATAAAATATTTCCCTTTTCTCTTTCTTCTCCTTCACTGCCCTTGCTAACATTTTTGAATTCTTATCACTAAATTCAAAATATTCGCTTTTCAAGTACAGTGGTACCTCATACAACAATTTCAATCCTTTCCATGGGGCTCGTTGTTGTATGAAACAATTGCTTGTATGGCGATTTTTCCTATGGGATGCATTGTACAACTTTTTTCTGCTACATGGTTTTTCCCATTGAAAAATTGTTGTATGGTTTTTTTCAATAAGGAAAATTGTTATGTGGGACACCATTTCCCCCCAAAACCTAAATGTTATAGGATTTCATTTCTATATGGGGCAATTGTTGTATGAGGTTCCACTGTATATTAAATCCCTCTTAATTTTTTCTATATCTCTTTGATTTAACTCCTTTTTTAACATTTGTATTCTTTCCAAAATGTTCTTATCCTTTGCGTTAGCATGTTTAGCTTGAAGGCTTTTAATTTCTTTTTCCACCTCCATTTGCCTATCTCTATATTGTTTGTTTTTTACACTCATAAACTTAATACATTCTCCTATCAATAACACTTTTATAGTAGCCCAAATTATGTTAAAGCTTATTTCCTCCTTATCATTCAATTCTCATATTTCTTCCCAATTTTTAAGTATTTGATCTTTTACTAATTTATCTTTAAACAACTTCAGATCATACCTCCAACTTCTGCTACATTGAACATTTGTTTTAAGCTGTAGTTCTACTATTACCTTTGCATGATCCAATTTTTAAAAAATTCCTACTTCTATATCATTTATATCTTTCAATAATTTTTTGTTACAAAGACATAATCAATTCTAGAAAATGAATTATAAACTTGTGAGAAATATGTGAATCTCATCCCCCTTCAATTCTCACAAAGAATCTTTTAATCCAAATAAATCCATCTAATCATTCAACAATCCAGCCTTTGATCCTTTCCTGTAATTAGTTAAGTTTCTACAATTGCTATTTGATCGAATTAGGTTGAAATCACCTGCAACAATCATTTTATCATTTTTTTCTTTAATCAAAATTTGACTCATCTTATTTAAAAATTGATCTTGATTCTCATTTGGTGCATAAATATTTGCCAACAATATATCTTCATCTTCTATTTTTTCAGTTAAAATCAAGTACCTACCTTCCGGATCCTCAAGGATTTTAGTTTTTATGAATCCCAATCTATTTGATATCAGAATTGCAACACCTCTTGCTTTGGAAGTGCCAAAAGCCCTCTCATAAAACTGGATCCAACCCAAAAATAAGTTGTTTTTATCCACTGCTTTCCAGTGAGTTTCTTGCAAGACTATTATATCTGGTCTATGTCTTCTTAGGACTGCTTCCAACTGTTTAAGTTTAATTGGACATACTGTACCCTTCACATATCACAGTTTCAACTGAAAGGAAAAGAGAGGATGCGGAAATGTCTATAACTGGGATACTGAAGTTTGTACTGACTGGTTCAGGTCAAATAGAGGTGTTATAATAGGTAAAGCATTTCATGATCACGCAATCTAAAAAGCCTATGAAAGAAAGCTGCACTGTCCTTGTTTTACTGTTTTTTTAGCACTTATTTTTATTTTACACATCCCTGTGCATGCTCAGTTGGTTACTTTTGAAATTTCCACTTGGAACTGTAAAAAAGTAATTGGTTATTTGGGGAGACCCACTTTACACATATACTGTGCGCTGGTGACTCTCTGGTTTTGATGGCAATAAAGTTAAAATAGTTTATTGTTTTATGACTGAGATTTATTGTGTGTTCTGTTCTGCAATGCCTCAGCCAGTGAACTGAAGTTGGGCTAAAGGGCCATCCTTCCCCATCATGACCCACATCAACTGAAAATAACAGCTTCTCTGGATGGGTCCTCTTGTGTACATGATTTGTACCTTCTGGATGAAATGTTTTCTCCAAACAGACAAAATGCTCTCTCTCTACATCTCCTTTCAGCTTTCTGTTTTCTTTAGCAATCTCAACCTTCCTGAACAGTATGGTTTTTCACAGTAATTTTAATTTATTCAAAAAACAACAATGATCTGAATTGAAAATATAAGGGCTAGATTAGGACAGGAAAACATGTGGCCATCCATAGTTTTCTTCAGTTACAACTACCTTGACTTCTCAATATTGGCTATGCTAGCCAGAGCTGATACAACAGCACCTACTGAGCAACAGATGGTCCTGCCTTGGGCCATAGGGATGCAACCTCGTATAATGAAGCGATAGAATACCATTTTGATTCCCATGATAAATTTTGAAGACTCTTTCATTGTTAATTGCATGGATAAGGTGAAATCAAAATCAGCACCTCAACATATAGAGCATCCATATTTCTAATAAATTCTGCCTAAATGGTGCAAAACAAACAAACATATATGTGATTTTATGTCAGCTTTCTATGCACTTGTGCTATTTTAAGAACAATTTTTTTCTTTAAAAAGGGAACATTTAGTAGAACATGAGGGCTGCCTCTGTTTAACTATATGCTACTTATGCAAAAATAATGTATTCCAATACTTTCTTGACACTCCTCCTGTTGAGTTGCATCAGCACAAACTAATCAACAATTTCATTGGTGGGTCCGCCTAGCCTGTGGAACACCCAACTAAGACAGGTTAGGTTAGCCTTCTCCCTACAGTCCTAAAAGTAGCCAAAGACCTTGTTACTCAAGCAGAATTTGGGCAACTAATTGGACAGGTGAATAAGGAGTTTTTAGTTAAAGCTGATGAAAAGTTTTTCCTTGATAATTTTTAAATTACATTTTAAGATATAACATACAAAATAAAAGGGGGAAATCAAACAGCCAAAGAAACATTACATTATACAGAGAAACAAAAAAGGAATTTTTTTCCTCTGATATAAAGAACAATTCCCATATTACTAAATTACACACTTCTTTGTAAGTTTATGATATTAATGTCTATGGATAATATTTAATTATACACATATGTACTCTGTTATATCAAATAATCCAGCAATATAAAAAGCTCCCAGTATTTTTTAAAAAATCAATAACACCAGTGATAAAAATAATCAATAACACCAGCCACCAATGATGCTTTGGACCTCTTCCGAGGACACCAGCTGCACTGCTGCGCCCTCCTGGCACTTTCCATGGACCAGGAGGATAAAGAGCCCTCATGGTCACTGGAGGCTGAAGATGCTTAGCTACACTGCCGCACCTTTCTGGCCCTTTCCCTTCTGGCAGGAGGAGGACAAGAAAGGTGACTTTTGACACTTGCTTTGTGGCTACGGGACTTTCTCATGTGATGGTTGCGAGACTTTGTGGGTGAGTTGTTTTTTTTTTTTTTTGCTTTTGTGGTGCTTGTTGCTGTAATATTGATTTTTTTTTTGCATTGTGATAATAGGGAATTTGTAATTAATTGTAACTGGATTTTTTGAATTTCTGTATATTTTGCATCTCTGTGTTGTCACTGTGATTGATATTAACATGTAACTTTGTGATTTATAATTTTATTGTGTAGTCTCTATTGTAAGCCGCCCTGCGTCACATTTTTGTTGAGTAGGGTGGGATATAAATCTAATAAATGAAATGAAATGAATATTTGCAAAGCTCCGAAGACTGCGTTTGAATTAGTAGATATATTACAAATTCCAAAAACTCATTTGATCTGGCACTGGGCAATGTCCACAAATAGTTTCCATATTTCCCAAAATTTATTTTCTTCACTTATACCTTTTTTTGGTTCAATTCCCATGTCAGTTTATCATTCAATGCAATATTCCATATTTCTTTATACCATTCCTCCATGATGAAAAGTGTTTACCTGTCACTTTTCAAAATGAGGTATCAAATTGTTTAATTTATGTTGTAATATAGAATTAACCAATACTGTTTTGTGTAACTCGGGTGGTGTAGCAAGAATAGAAGCAGCAGTGGCAGATTGCCACTAATTTAAAGACTCTTTGCTTTGATTTTGGGTTTGGTGTGACTTCCTTGCAATGAGGGAAAGTAGTACACAACTTGAAATTAAAGCAGAGACTATTTAATTAGTAGCAATCTTCCACTACTGCCAATTTCTTCTGCACCAGAAAAAGGTGCAGAGAGGCCCACAGGGGAGGTGAGTAAAGGATCCTGCCCCTCCCTCCCCATACAAAGACCTGGGCCTAGAGAGGAAGAAAAAGGAATCAGGAGGGCCCAGCTCTACTGCTCACTCCATGCAGAGAGGCCCACAGGGGAGGTGAGTAAAGGATCCTACCCCTCCCTCCCCATCCAAAGACCTGGGCCTAGAGAGGAAGAAAAAGGAATCAGGAGGGCCCAGCTCTACTGCTCATTCCATCCAGAGAGGCCCACAGGGGAGGTGAGTAAAGGATCCTGCCCCTCCCTCCCCATCCAAAGACCTGGGCCTAGAGAGGAAGAAAAAGGAATCAGGAGGGCCCAGCTCTACTGCTCATTCCATGCAGAGAGGCCCACAGGGGAGGTGAGTAAAGGATCCTGCCCCTCCCTCCCCATCCAAAGACCTGGGCCTAGAGAGGAAGAAAAAGGAATCAGGAGGGCCCAGCTCTACTGCTCACTCCATGCAGAGAGGCCCACAGGGGAGGTGAGTAAAGGATCCTACCCCTCCCTCCCCATCCAAAGACCTGGGCCTAGAGAGGAAGAAAAAGGAATCAGGAGGGCCCAGCTCTACTGCTCATTCCATCCAGAGAGGCCCACAGGGGAGGTGAGTAAAGGATCCTGCCCCTCCCTCCCCATCCAAAGACCTGGGCCTAGAGAGGAAGAAAAAGGAATCAGGAGGGCACAGCTCTACTGCTCATTCCATGCAGAGAGGCCCACAGGGGAGGTGAGTAAAGGATCCTGCCCCTCCCTCCCCATCCAAAGACCTGGGCCTAGAGAGGAAGAAAAAGGAATCAGGAGGGCCCAGCTCTACTGCTCACTCCATGCAGAGAGGCCCACAGGGGAGGTGAGTAAAGGATCCTACCCCTCCCTCCCCATCCAAAGACCTGGGCCTAGAGAGGAAGAAAAAGGAATCAGGAGGGCCCAGCTCTACTGCTCATTCCATCCAGAGAGGCCCACAGGGGAGGTGAGTAAAGGATCCTGCCCCTCCCTCCCCATCCAAAGACCTGGGCCTAGAGAGGAAGAAAAAGGAATCAGGAGGGCCCAGCTCTACTGCTCATTCCATCCAGAGAGGCCCACAGGGGAGGTGAGTAAAGGATCCTGCCCCTCCCTCCCCATCCAAAGACCTGGGCCTAGAGAGGAAGAAAAAGGAATCAGGAGGGCCCAGCTCTACTGCTCACTCCATGCAGAGAGGCCCACAGGGGAGGTGAGTAAAGGATCCTACCCCTCCCTCCCCATCCAAAGACCTGGGCCTAGAGAGGAAGAAAAAGGAATCAGGAGGGCCCAGCTCTACTGCTCATTCCATCCAGAGAGGCCCACAGGGGAGGTGAGTAAAGGATCCTGCCCCTCCCTCCCCATCCAAAGACCTGGGCCTAGAGAGGAAGAAAAAGGAATCAGGAGGGCCCAGCTCTACTGCTCATTCCATGCAGAGAGGCCCACAGGGGAGGTGAGTAAAGGATCCTGCCCCTCCCTCCCCATCCAAAGACCTGGGCCTAGAGAGGAAGAAAAAGGAATCAGGAGGGCCCAGCTCTACTGCTCACTCCATGCAGAGAGGCCCACAGGGGAGGTGAGTAAAGGATCCTACCCCTCCCTCCCCATCCAAAGACCTGGGCCTAGAGAGGAAGAAAAAGGAATCAGGAGGGCCCAGCTCTACTGCTCATTCCATCCAGAGAGGCCCACAGGGGAGGTGAGTAAAGGATCCTGCCCCTCCCTCCCCATCCAAAGACCTGGGCCTAGAGAGGAAGAAAAAGGAATCAGGAGGGCCCAGCTCTACTGCTCATTCCATGCAGAGAGGCCCACAGGGGAGGTGAGTAAAGGATCCTGCCCCTCCCTCCCCATCCAAAGACCTGGGCCTAGAGAGGAAGAAAAAGGAATCAGGAGGGCCCAGCTCTACTGCTCACTCCATGCAGAGAGGCCCACAGGGGAGGTGAGTAAAGGATCCTACCCCTCCCTCCCCATCCAAAGACCTGGGCCTAGAGAGGAAGAAAAAGGAATCAGGAGGGCCCAGCTCTACTGCTCATTCCATCCAGAGAGGCCCACAGGGGAGGTGAGTAAAGGATCCTGCCCCTCCCTCCCCATCCAAAGACCTGGGGCCAGAGAGAAGGACACTTCTGGAGACCCCCGACCACCCCCAGGAGATACCATCCACAACCACCATCACAGCGAGGTCCGAGCCGGCGCCTTTGACCGACTCCATGCGGCCGAAGAGAGGCAAGAGCTGCTGTGTGCATGCAAAGGATAAGTAATCGAACTGAAATAATATAGTTGACTAAACATAGATGGCTTATGGCAACTGACATAGTGACTGTACAAGAAACTGACTTACATAGAGACTTGATATAGTGGACTTTTTCTTTCTTTCTTTCTTTCCCTTTCATTAATTAGTTCAACTTTTACTTTGATACTATGTGATATAGTGCATGATAATACTTTGTTTTAAAACTGTTTAAACTGTGATAACATGTGTGATGGGAAAAGACTGGCGTAGAGACCGGCAAGGCACGCCACAAAGTTTGCCAAGAGAACCCTATGGACCAAAACAAAAGGCAAAACAAGGGGATGCTCAGCACAGCAGATCTGAAAAGGGGAAGGGATACGAAAGGAGGAGGAGAAATACAGTGTTGCAGGGAACAATACTGCATAGGGACATGGAATGTGAGGTCTATGAATCAAGGAAAACTGGAAGTGGTAAAAAACGAGATGGAAAGAATAAGCATTGACATCTTGGGCATCAGTGAGCTCAAATGGACAGGGATGGGCGAATTCAGCTCTGGAAACCATCATATCTACTACTGCGGGCAAGAAAACCTTAGAAGAAATGGAGTAGCCATAATTGTCAATAAAAGAGTGAGAAAAGCAGTAATGGGATACAATCTCAAAAATGACAGAATGATGTCAGTCAGATTTCAAGGCAAACCTTTCAATGTCACTGTGATCCAAATATACGCACCAACCACTGGTGCAGATGAAGCCACAATGGACCAGTTCTATGAGGACTTACAACACCTCATAGAACAGACACCAAGAAATGATGTCCAAATTATATTAGGAGACTGGAATGCCAAAGTAGGAAATCAAAAAGTGGAGGGAATAACAGGCAAATTTGGTCTTGGAACACAGAATGAAGCAGGGCAAAGATTGATAGAGTTCTGCCAAGAGAACGCACTGGTCATAGCAAACACTCTCTTCCAGCAACACAAGAGGCGACTTTACACATGGACATCACCAGATGGCCAACACCGAAACCAGATTGACTACATACTCTGCAGCCAAAGATGGAGAACCTCCATACAGTCAGCAAAAACAAGACCTGGAGCAGACTGTGGCTCAGATCACAACCTACTGATCGCAAAATTCAGGCTTAGACTAAAGAAAATAGGGAAAACACGGAGACCAGAAAGATATCACCTAGACAGCATCCCTAAAGAATACACGGTGGAGGTGATGAACAGATTTAATGGCTTAGACTCGGTAGACAGAGTACCGGAAGAATTATGGACGGAGATGAGGGACATCATGCAGGAAGCAGCAAAGAAAACCATACCAAAAGAAAAGAAGAGTAAGAAAGCAAAGTGGTTGTCTGATGAGGCTCTTAAAATAGCAGAGGAAAGAAGGAACGCAAAAGTCAAAGGAGAAAGGAAAAACTACAACCATTTGAACACAGAATTTCAAAGAAAAGCAAGGAGAGATAAGGAAAACTACCTAAAAGAACAGTGCAGAGAAATGGAGGAAAACAACAAAAGAGGCAGAACCAGAGATCTTTTCAAAAAAATTGGGGAAATCAAGGGAACATTTAAAGCAAAAATGACCATGATAAGGGACAAAGACGGAAAGGAGCTAGCTGATGCAGAAGAAATTAAGAAAAGATGGAAAGAGTACACAGAGGAACTTTACAAAAAGGACCTCAACACTCCTGATAATCACAATGATGAAGAAATTGAACTTGAGCCAGACATCCTGGAGAGTGAAGTCATAAAGGCCCTAAAGAGCACTGCAAACAACAAAGCTAGTGGAGATGATGCTATCCCAGTTGAATTTTTCAAAGCGCTAAAAGATGATGGCGTCAAATTACTGCATTTAATATGCCAGCAGATTTGGAAAACAAAACAGTGGCCACAGGATTGGAAAAGATCAGTATACGTCCCAATCCCAAAAAAGGGCAATGCCAAAGAATGTTCAAATTATCGAACAATCGCGCTCATCCCACATGCCAGCAAGGTGATGCTCAAGATAATACAGGACAGACTTCAGCAGCATGTGGAGAGAGAATTACCAGAGGTGCAGGCTGGTTTCAGAAGAGGCAGGGGGACTAGAGACCACATCGCCAACATACGCTGGATCATGGAGAAAACAAAGGAATACCAGAAACAAGTTTACTTTTGTTTTATTGACTACACTAAGGCATTTGACTGTGTGGACCACAACAAGATGTGGCAAGTAATTAAAGAGATGGGAATACCAGAGCACCTCATATGCCTCCTGAGAAATCTGTACATGAACCAAGAAGCAACAGTTAGGACAGAACATGGAATAACAGAGTGGTTTGGAATAGGAAAAGGAGTAAGACAAGGCTGCATTTTGTCACCATGTTTATTCAACCTATACACAGAGCACATAATGCGCAGTGCAGGGATGGAGGAATCACAATATGGGATTAAAATCGCTGGGAGAAACATCAATAATCTGAGATATGCAGACGATACCACCCTAATGGCAGAAAGTGAGGAAGACCTAAAGAATCTCTTGATTGGGCTGAAGGAGGAAAGTGCAAAAGCTGGCTTGAGACTCAATATCAAGAAAACCAAGATAATGGCAACAGGCCCGATCAGTTCCTGGAAAATAGACGGAGAAGAAGTAGAAGCAGTGACAGATTTTACTTTCTTAGGATCAAAGATCACTGCAGATGGGGATTGCAGCCATGAAATAAAAAGGCGACTGATTCTTGGGAGACAAGCGATGAGAAACCTGGGGAACATAGTGAAAAGCAGAGACATTACATTGCAAACAAAAATTAGAATAGTCAAAGCAATGGTTTTCCCAGTAGTAATGTATGGATGTGAGAGCTGGACAATTAGGAAGGCTGAACGCAGAAGAATAGATGCCTTTGAAATGTGGTGTTGGAGGAGGGTTTTGAGAGTCCCCTGGACAGCGAGGAGAACAAATAGGTCAATCTTAGAAGAAATTAACCCTGACTGCTCATTGGAAGGTCAAATAGTAAAGATGAAGCTAAAATACTTTGGACATCAAATGAGAAGGGAGGATTCACTTGAGAAGGCATTGATGTTGGGAAAGGTGGAGGGCAAAAGAAGAAGGGGGAGGCCAAGGATGAGATGGCTAGATGGTATTGTAGACACAATGGGCACAGAGCTGGGAGGGCTGAGGGGGATGGTAGAGGACAGAGGCGCCTGGAGGAAAATGGTCCATGGGGTCGCAAAGGGTCGGAGTCGACTGTGCGACTGAACAACAACAACAACAGAAAAAGGATTTTGACCAATATGCTTAGTTAGCTGAAATGCTGTTGTACATTTTACACAAGTGGCATAATTTTTGGATGTGAACTGCCATAAGTTAAGAAGTTTGTGTAGACATGAACTATTGCATACTGCCACACAAATTGACATCATCCCTACGGAGATTTCATAATTTAATGGGAATTGGCTTCAAAATGTAACACTTTTTGCATGACTGAGAATCAGAATTTTAGCCACTGAATTTTATACTGTAATTTATTGTCTCTCTAGCTTAATCTGAAGTTGTCTTGGGTTTCTGTATTGGCAGAAAAGCAGGCTAATAAATACATACAGAAGTAAATAAATAAAAAAATTTGCCTGGTGAAAAAACACACACCTTTTTGGACTCAGTTCGTAAAATTTCTCAACTGGTATGGGGAATTGACTTATTATGTGGATAATTCTGGGACGTATTTAAAAAAGTAATTTTTCCAAGTTTTGAGCTTTAGTGAGGAGGGCTTCTTTTTATTCAGCTAACACAGGCTCCTTCCCATTTCAGAACTGCTCAGCTGGCAAATCTCAACCTAAAGCTCCTTTTATAGCATGAAGCCAATTAGATTAGACATTCTCCTAGAATCCAGCTGCAAAATCTCTCTTTTGTCTCTACTGCACATTACCCTACCCTTTGAATGTGGGCTGCAAGCCACCAATGATAGATAAAGTACCTTGTCAACATTCAAGGTCTGATTAGTGCATAAAATGGTAACAATATTGTAGCATAATTTTGACTATTCAATCAGAGGGCAAAGGCTCTTGGAGGCTAGTTTATTAGATTAAGTGAAACAAAACATTATTGTAATGTTAATACCCACTTCCTGAGCAAACAATAATGGCTTTCATCATGAAGACAGCTAATTTAATTACCCTTTCCCCTAAGCAAAGAGAGTTTTAGATCAAAGGTAGTCTGCTTTTACAGCTTCTGCTGCAGCTTTTTCTCTGTCTATAATGTCAGGTATCTTGAATTAATACCTATTCAACAATAGGTGTCTGATCTACCCCAGTGACTCATGTGGATTATTTACTATTACAACAACAAGTAAAGCTTTCTTTGTTATTTTATTTAGTAGTGAAGGATTTTATGACTTCTGGAAACAGATCCATAGGATAAAGGTTAGAAACCCTCAGTTAACACCATACCTGTCAAGTATCCCAGATTGGCCGGGATTTCCTGTATTTCTGCACTGCTTCTTGTACTTTCCCGCTGCCATCCCATAATTTGATTGGCAGGGAAAGTAGGTACTGCGCATGCGTGTATGCGCAGAAGGGTTCTGCACAGGTCCCATATTTTCCAGAGACGCGCTTGACAGGTATGCAAATAAATAATTTTATTTATTTATTTATTTATTTATTTATTTATTTATGTGATTTATATTGCCTCCCAACTCAAAAGACTCTGGGCGGCACACAAATAATAAAAACCAGCATCACAGTTAAAAACTCTAAAACCTATAAAAAACCCATTAAAATGACTATCAAATATTACCCCAATCCTTACCATTTAAAAGAGAGAGAGCATTCTTCCTAGATCATCCAGAAGGCAGGGGTCACCACATCATTGGTGCTCCCACACCTGCTTTGCCAGCCAGGTTTTTAGGCCTTTCCTGAAGGGCAGCAACTCCATCTGGAGACGCAACTCAATTGGCAGGAGGCTCCATAGGGCCGGAGCAGACACAGAAAAGGCCCTCTTTCTGGTGCAAGAGAGACGTACCTCTCTAGCAGATGAAACAATTAGATAGCCTCTCCGGCCTGCTCTGGTGGGATGGACAAATGTTCTTGGGGTGGCACTGTCTCTTAAGTATCTTGGCCCACTACCATGTAGGGCTTTAAAGGTAATTACCAGCAACTTGAATTGCACCCAGAGGCACACTGGCAACCAGTGCAGCCTGAAGCAGTAGAAGGAGAAGTGCTAGTCAAGATCGTCCAAAATGTGTGTGTGTTGCTGATGGGATTATGTGCAGTGCCACCTGAGAAGGAGGGAATAGCAAACCACTGCTTTATATTTTATACCTAGAAAATATTGCAAGGATCACCATAAACTGAAATTGATTTAGCAGCACATAATTATTGTTCTTAAAATGGTTTGGACCATACCTGTCAACTATCCCGTTTTACCCAGGAAAACACCTTATTCTTACCCCTCTTCCCACCCCCTCCCGTTTTATAAATTTCCCCGTATTTTCCCTTATTTTTTTAAAAAAATATCCTGACCGGAGCCCTCACAGGCGAAGCTGCAGTATTTTTTCCAGCCACCAGAGGTTGCTGTGTGGCAGGCTTTTCGCTTGTGGAAGGGGAGAGAGAGAAGGGGGGGGTTCTGAGTTTCTCTTTCATTTTCCTCCTAACACATGGCCAATATGGAGGCTGACCTGGTCGGAGCCACCATGCTGGGAGGGACAGGAGTCTACTCTACAGGTGAGCGATATTTCATATATGCAGGGGCAAATCAGCTCTTGGTCTGGGGGCAGAGACTTCTCTCTCACTCTCATGCTTTATCGAGCTGTTTCTGCCCTGCCTCCTGGCTGGAGGATTCCGTTTCTAGAGTTCTAGAGTTAACTGGGGGGGGGGGTATGGTGCTTGATCACTATATAAGAGAGAGGGGGGGTTTCTGTTTCTGTTCTAGAGTTAACTTGGGAGGGGTGGGGTGGGGATGTTGCTTGAGGTATGCTAAAGGTAAAGGTTTCCCTTGCTCGAAAGCCAGTCGTATCTAGAGTGCCAAGGTTCACCATCACAGTCATAGATTCCTACACTATATGAGAGAGAGGGGGGTTCCGTTTCTGTTCTAGAGTTAATTTGGGAGGGGTGGGGTGGGGTGGGGGATGTGCTTGATCACTATATGCTAAAGGTAAAGGTTTCCTTGCTCGAAAGCCAGTCGTATCTAGAGTGCCAAGGTACGCCATCACAGTCATAGATTCCTACAGCAGCCAATTTTTAGAGCAAGAAGCTGCTTTTTTTAGGAGAGAGCAGATCCAAAATACACGAGAAGAATTATCAGAGCTCATAGATCCAGTGTGCTTGCACGGTTGTGTAAGGGGATCTGAGTTAGGTAAAGGTAAAGGGTCGCCCTTGCTCAAAAGCCAATCGTATCCGACTCTACGGTTCAGTGCTCTTCTCTGTTTCAAAGCCGAAGAGCCAGCGTTGTCTGCATCTGCAGACATTTCCGTGGTCATGTGGCAGGCTTGACTAGACACCAGAGCACATCTTCCCACCAAAGTGGCCCCTATTTATCTACTTGCAATTTCTTGCTTTCGAACTGCTAGGATGGCAGGAGCTGGGACAAAGACGGGAGCTCATTCCGTCCTGCAGTACTCTGGAATCGAACTGCTGACCTTCTGCCTCCCAGTCAGCATCTTAGTCACTTAAGCCACTGAGTAAACAAGAAAGAAAACAAAACAAAAGTCCCACAAGAAAATGGGGAAAGGGTTCTTTGGCCCACACAGCTTTGTGCCCATTGCATCTACAATACCATCTAGCCATCTTATTTTTGGCCACCCCCTTCTTTTGTCCTCCACCTTTCCCAGCATCAAGGCCTTCTCAAGTGAGTCCTCCCTTCTCATTTGATGTCCAAAGTATTTCAGCGTCATCTTTACTATTTGATCTTTAATGAGCAGTCAGGGTTGATTTCTTCTAGGATCGACCTATTTCTAACACCACATTTCAAAGGCATCTATTTTTCTGCGCTCAGCTTTCCTAATGGTCCAGCTCTCACACCCATACATTACCACCGGGAATACCATTGCTTTGACTATGCAATTTTTTGTTTGCAAGGTGATGCCTCTACTTTTAACTATGTTCCACAGGTTTCTCATAGCTTGTTTCCCAAGCATCAGTCGCCTTTTTATTTCATGGCTGCAATCACCATCTGCAGCAATTTTTGATCCTAAGAAAGTAAAATCTGCCAGTCGTATCCAACTCTAGGGTGCAGTGCTCATCTCCATTTACAGCCAAAGAGCCAGTGCTGTCTGTGTTTGCAGACATTTTCATGGCCATGTGGCAGGCATGACTAGAGCCCAACAAGTCACCTGGCTATATTTGGCCACGCCCACAGATTTGGCCTCACCCACAGAAGGGTGTGGCCAAAATTTCCCTTATTTTCAAATCCAAAAGTTGACAGGTATGGTTTGGACATCCAGAAACTTTGAGAACTTCCAGAATATACTCTGATTCTGCAGCTTCCAGACTTTGCAACAATTCTGGTACATCTTGTGATGGCACAGAGGTCTTTTTCAGACAGAGCATTTGCAGTGCCTTATTTTAAAACCCTTTCTATTGCTTTCTGCCAAAAAAGCCTAGGATTTATCAGGATTTGCATCCAGTCTTCTTTTTAAAGAAATACAAGTTGTCTCTCAGAAAAGCTGTCTAGATGAGCATATACCATGCTCTTGGGAGTGGGCTGGGTCCAATTGGTCTAATCACATACACAACTCAATTGAACCAACCTGCCCTGCTTTGAGAAATCAGGGTTCAACTAAATTTCCTCACTATATTTTTATATTTTCTCCAGCATATGTGCTGCTGGGAGGGGACAAAATAAGGCATGTTCCACTCCAGATTAGCAAGAAAGGCTGTTACCCAGAGAAGAACCTTCTCGGTGGCAGCCCCAACTTTGTGGAACTCTCTTCCAGTTTAGCTGTGCCAGGTTTCATCTCTGCCCATACCTGTTAAGCTCGGCTCCGGACAATACGGGACCTGCACAGAACCCTTCTGCACAGGTCCCTTCTGCGCATGCGTAGAAGGGTTCTATGCATGCGTAGAAGGGTTCTGTGCAGAAGGGGATGCGCAGTAACAACTTTTCCCCCACTGTCAAATTACGGGATGGCGGTGGCTCTGGGCAGGAAAGTAGGAAAAGTGGCGCTGAATTATGTGAAATCCTGGCCAATACAGGATACTTGACAGGTATGTCTCAGCCTAGATTTAAAAACAACTAAAACTGTTCCTTTTTAAAGAATCTTTTAAGGATATACAGCCAATGGCCAAGTGTTAGGTTGGGATTAACTTTTCTGCTGCCAATAGGTGTTTTTGTTGTTGGCATTTTTTTAATGTGTGGGTATTATTTTTGATCTTCCTGATATAATTAATTCAATTTGTTTAAATATTTTATTATAAAGAATTTTTTTAATATGTTGTATGCCATCCAAAGTGGAAAATATCCCAGATGGTCAGGATTTAAATTCAATAACTAAATAAACAAATGAAGGAAGTGCTCTCCCTGTGAGTCTGAAAGTGGCAATTAGGTCCCAGCAGTTTGCTCCTCCCCCAACCTCAAGCAGTTTTTTAAAAGTAGCTCTACACAGGGCCAGCACGGTCAGTAAAGAAGCTCAGAGTTTTCACATCTCTTATCTCTAAAAACTCCACTTATTTGTTTATTATATTTATACCTTGCCCATCCATCCAGGAGATTTTCCTACTCTGGGCAGCTCTTCTGCACCATTTTTAATTTTAATTAATTTTTTTGCCTTCATTGCAATCTTGTTCATTCACCTCTCTTCCATCCTCCTTCCATCTTTGAAATAATTGAGTTAACATTTCTCCAGCTTCTTTCATCAACCTCTTACCTGCAGTCCTGCCTTTTTTATCATATGTCTTGGTTGCCTTGTTCTTCTGTGTTCCGTCCTAAATACATCCTTAAATGTCCCACTCCTGCTATTTAACTCCTGAGTTTTCTTTTCATTCTCCTATCTTTTTGTCTTTAAATTGAAAACTGAAGACTTCTGACTGGGGGTTTCACTTCAAATATGAAATGCTAAACTCAACAAAGTAATATAAAAATAAACCAAGGGATTTGAGAAGAATGAAAATTCTCAGAATCCATGAAAAATAATGTACAAAGTGAAGGAAGGTGATTGTTATCTGGATGTTGAGGGAATTTCCATCAAGATGAATTTTCTGTTAGAAAGTTAACTGGGTATAAGTGCACTGTGTGAAAAAGAAGAGAGTGATCCGGACCTAGTAAACAGCAGGCCTCTGCCTCGCTATGATAATACCAAAGTTCTTTCTAAATGCATTTAGATACAGAGCCTGGAAATTTCTGTTTGAGGAAACTCCCAGATCAGAACCAGAATTTGTTTTGTTAACTTTGAGTTGAACTAAATCAGTAAATGAATCATGACTACACACTTAAGCAGAAGTACAACAAGCATAAGACAACGGTCTGAAGTCTGCAATAGGTGCGGGAAAACTGGCCATCTAAATGCTGTCAGACTCCACTTCCCATCAGCTCTAGTAAGGTTGGCCAATGGTGAGAGGTGGTGATGGTTGATATTCATCAATATCTAGAGGGTCACAGGTTTCCCAACACTGGTATACAGGTCTCCTGTGGGAAATGTTGTTGCTCTTTATATCTCAATACCATAGAATGCTGTTCATATATCAAGAAGCAGCTCCTGGTTCCAGGAAGCTGAATTTGTATATCAAAGTCCTGCAGAAATATACCTTCATTTCCCTCGTTTTTGAAAGTTTTAGTACAGATCTTTCAAAGCACTGTGACAGTAGCTGTGTTGTGCTGATGGTACAGTAGTGCCATAATTTTGTTTCACGACAATCATGACATCTTATAAATTTAGATTATTCAGAATTACTGCAACCACCAGCCATTATTTCCAATTATCCTAATGTTCAGCGATTAGATTTTGTGACAGATAGGAAATTAACTGCTGTCTGAACTGTAATATACATTCTGTTCCCTCACTCTCATGATGACTATTTTACAGTGCATAACACAAAGCCAGCATGCTGTAAGACTGCACCCAGATTTTAAGTGCCTTCTTGCAGAAGGCGAAGGTTTGGTTACTAAACCATAAGGTTATGTTAGTGAAACCTGCTTAGAGATGAATAAAAAAAACCACAATTACTGGCACACACAGGCCACCAATTTGAGCATAAAATTACTTATCTTATCCATAAAATTACTTTCAGCCAGATTGACTGGCGGTGCTCAGCTGTTTTGACAGAACATGCTGCAGGCAGTTATGGGATGCAACAGATAAAGAAAATCTGGTAATACAATGCATCGGGAATAGCACAAATTGAGACACACATGGTCATAAAGCAATAGCAATACCTTACGAATAATTAATTTAACTTAATTTAATTTAATATTCACACTTATATGCCGCCCACACAGGCGAACGTAATAATAATAATAATAATAATAATAATAATAATAATAATAATAATAATAATAATAATAATAATAATAATAATAATAATAATAATTATTATTATTATTATTATTATTATTATTATTATTATTATTATTATTATTATTATTATTATTATTATTATTATTATTATTATTATTATTTATGTATTTCATCAATGGTGCCAATTGTTTTCTAGGCATAGTTTTCAAAGTGGGGAATCTTCCCCTTTCTACATTTAATGCAGCATGTGCCAATATTTTACTCTTGCTGCCTACTAGTGAGCTCTCCTGGTATTTCAGTCCTGAATTTACCTTCTTGTTCTTCAATTTCTTGCAAATTATCCAAGAAAAGACCTGGTCATGGCTTACTAACGGAACACTGAAAAAAGAGACAGAAGGCCTGATCCTGGCAGCTCAAGAACAAGTCATCAGAACAAATGCAATTACGGCTAGAATAGACAAATCAGGTGATAACCCCAAATGCAGACTCTGTAGAGAAGCGGATGAAACTATAGACCATATACTGAGCTGCTGCAAGAAAATTGCTCAGACTGATTATAAACAGCTCCATAATACAGCTGCTCAAATGATTCATTGGAATTTGTGTCACAAACACTAATTGCCCGTAGCAAAGAACTGGTGGGATCATAAGGCCAAAAAGGTGATTGAGAATGAACATGCAAAAGTACTCTGGTATTTCAAAATACAGACTGACAGGGTTTTGGAGCATAATACTCCAGATATTACGATTGTGGAGGGGGGAAAAGTATGGATCATCGACATTGCCATACCTGGTGACAGCAGAATCAGCAAGAAACAACTTGAAAAAATTACTCGATATCAGGATCTGAAAATTGAACTGCAGAGACTTTGGCAAAAACCGTGACAGGTGGTTCCAGTGGTAATCAGCACACTGGGTGCTGTGCCTAAAGACCTAGGCAGGCACTTAGAAACAATTGGAGTTGACAAAATCACCATTAGTCAGCTGCAGAAGGCCACCCTGCTCGGATCCGCTCACATAATTCGCCGATACATCACTTAGTCCTAAACGCTTGGGAAGTGTTCGACTAGTGATTTTGATACAAAATCCAGCATTGTTATCTTGTTGGCTGTGTGTTTGAGGATGATAATAATAATAATAATAATAATAATAATAATAATAATAATAATAATAATAATAATAATAATAATAATAATAATAATAATAATAATAATAATAATAATAATATAGTGTCAGAGATGACTCTGGGTTGAAGGGATTTTTGCTGGAGAAACTCTGCTCAAGGGACACCCAAATGAGGCTTCTTTCATGTCCCCAAGTGCAGTCTTCAGGTATTGAAACCCAACCTTTCAGTCTCCAGCTCAGCGTCTTAACCACTAAGCCACCAGAGAAGCTGCAGTAATATCCAGTGTGGTGTGATGAATAGAGTAATAGATTAGGACCCAGGAGACCCAGGTTTTAATCTTCGTTTCACTATGAAAACTCACTGGAGGTGTGGAAATGGTAAAACCATTCTTTCAATATCTCACATAACATAAGATATATTTTAGGGTTGCTATATGTCATTTCCAATATGATTTATCCAGTATGCTTTTTTTACATGGACCCTGATGCATGCAGGACTTCCAACGAGCAAACCAAATGCTAAGTCTCAGGGTGGACATTCACAATTAAGCAAGTCTAGTTACTTCACTAAGCAACTTCTTCATACACAAAGATTTTGTGTGTCCTGTCAAAGGTAAACAGCAGGAGAAGGCTGTAGGTGGAAGGCTGTTTCAGTGGCTTAGCAGCTTTTTTCCACAGGCCCTTCCTTCTCCACAGTGGTGGGCTTTTTAAAAAATTACTACCACACTGTGGATGTGGCCAACTCTGTGGGCATGGCCAAGTGACTGGGTGGGCATGGTTAAACTGCTGTATTTTAATGTGAGCTTTTGTGGATCGAGTCCACTTTGTCAGACCATTAGTTAGCAATTACACTTTGATGCTCTAATTTTCCTTTAAAGAGTAACTGCAGCACAGTAACTGCTGGCTCACCCTCACCCCACTCCGGGTGCCCAGACCCAGCAGCAAGGATGTTAGAATCGTGTGCAGAGTGGGGTGAGAGGAGGAGGATGGAGGAGGTGGGCAGGGCAGGGCAGGACAGTAGGCGCGGCCAGCCAGTTTATTATCGGTTCTCCTGAACCTGTCCGAACCTGCTGGAGCCCACCACTGCTTCTCCACATACCTGTTAACCATCCTGATTTGGCCGCGAAAATTGACGTCAATTGACGTCATAACCTGCCCCTCGCTGACAAAACCCCGTAATTTGGCAGCGGGGGAAAACACTTTCTGCGCAAGTGGGGTAGCGCTTCCGTGCATGTGTGGAAGGGGTACAACCCTTCCACGCATGATGGAAAGTGACCTGCGCACAAGCGATGTGTGCAGGTCCCATTTTTTCAGAGCCGCGGGTTGACAGGTATGCTTCTCCAACAGGAAACTCTGATCAGCTGCTGATTGGAAATTTCTCCTGCAGTGTTTCAGGGCTCAGTAAAAGAAAATCCTTATCTTTGACCCACTGTTTTTCTTTATTGGTGAAGGACAAGGGCTAGTGAAAAAACTTATGGGGCACTTCCCTCAGGCCATATCCAGGCTGGTGCTTCTCTGTGCCTGATAGTAATGATTCATTATTTACAGCATTAAACACCATTTTGGGACATTCAAATTAATTATTTTATATATGTTGTCCTTACTTACAAGAATACCCATAACCAGATTAAGATGCATGTTGGCCAAAATCCTCTTACCTGGTTCCAGAGGCATAACACTAATACTTCGGAAGTGAATTGCTTCAATAAATCACCAGAGACATCTATTGTGCACTGAGTAATATGATGCAATATACAATACCAGAGAGAAGGAAAAGGCATCAGGAGAAAGACAGAAGCCCAGCTCTGCTGCCCATTTGCCATCCAGAGAGGTCAAGGGGAGGTGAGTAAAGGATCTTGCCCCTCCCCACCATCCAAAGACCTGGGGCCAGAGAGAAGGAAAAGGCATCAGGAGAAAGACAGAAGCCCAGCTCTGCTGCCCATTTGCCATCCAGAGAGGCCAAGGGGAGGTGAGTAAAGGATTTTGCCCCTCCATCCCCATCCAAAGACTTGGGGCCAGAGGGAAGGACACCTCCGGAGACCCCCGACCACCCCCAGGAGATACCATCCACAACCACCATCACAGCGAGGCCCGAGTCTACACCTTTAACCAACTCCATGCGGCGGAAGGGTGGCGAGAGCTGCTGCATGCATGCAAAGGATAAGTAATTGAACTGAAATAATATAATTGACTAAACATAGATGGCTTATAGCAACTGACATAGTGACTGTACAAGAAACTGACTTACATAGAGACTTGATTTAGTGGACTTTTTCTTTCTTTCTTTCCCTTTCATTAATTAGTTCAACTTTTACTTTGATACTATGTGATAAACTGTTATATTGTGCATGATAATACTTTGTTTTAAAACTGTTTAAACTGTGATAACATGTGTGATGGGAAGAGACTGGCGTAGAGACCAGCAAGGCACGCCACAAAGTTTGCCAAGAGAACCTTATGGACCAAAACAAAAGGCAAAACAAGGGGATGCTCAGCACAGCAGATCTGAAAGGGGGAGGGATCTGAAAGGGGGAGGAGAAATACAGTGTTGCAGGGAACAATACTGCATAGGGACATGGAATGTGAGATCTATGAATCAAGGAAAACTGGAAGTGGTTAAAAACGAGATGGAAAGAACAAGCATTGACATCTTGGGCATCAGTGAGTTAAAATAGACAGGGATGGGTGAATTCAGCTCTGGAAACCATCTGTGGGCAAGAAAACCTCAGAAAAAACGGAGTAGCCATAATTGTCAACAAAAGAGTAAGGAAAGCAGTAATGGGAATACAACATCAAAAATGATAGAATGATGTCAGTCAGAATTTCAAGGCAAACCTTTCAATATCACTGTAATTCCAAGTCTATGTACCAACCACTAGTGCAGATGAAGCCACAGTTGACCAGTTCTATGGGGACCTACAACACCTCATAGAACAGACACCAAGAAATGATGTCCACATTATCTTAGGAGATTGGAATGCCAAAGTAGGAAATCAGAAAGTAAATGGAATAACAGGCAAGTTTGGTCTTGGAACACAGAATGAAGCAGGGCAAAGATTGATAGAGTTCTGCCAAGAGAATGCACTAGTCTTAGCAAACACCCTCTTCCAGCAACACAAGAGGCGACTTTACACATGGACATCACCAGATGGCCAGCATCGAAATCAGATTGATTACATACTCTGCCATCAAAGATAGAGAACCTCCATTCAGTCAGCAAAAACAAGACCTGGAGCAGACTGTAGCTCAGATCACAACCTACTGATCGCAAAATTCAGGCTTAGACTAAAGAAAATGGGGAAAACAATTAGACCAGACAGATATGACCTGCACAACATCCCTAAAGAATACACGGTGGAGGTCATGAACAGATTTAATGTCCTGTACCTGATAGACAGAGTACCAGAAGAATTATGGACAGAGATGTGGGACATCATGCAGGAGGCAGCAAGAGAAACCATACCAAAAGAAAAGAAGCGTAAGAAAGTAAAGTGGTTGACTGATGAGGCCCTTAAAATAGCAGAGGAAAGAAGGTATGCAAAAGTCCAAGAAGAAAGAAAAAAATACAACCACCTGAATACAGAATTTCAAAGGAAAGCAAGGAGAGATAAGGAAAACTACCTGAACGAACAGTGCAAAGAAATGGAGGAAAACAACAAAAGAGGCAGAACTAGAGATCTTTTCAAAAAAATTGGGGAAATCAAGGGAACATTTAAAGCAAAAATGACCATGATAAGGGACAAAGATGGAAAGGAGTTAGCTGAAGCAGAGGAGATCCAAAAAAGATGGCAAAAGTACACAGAGGAACTCTATAAAAAGGACCTCAACACTCCTGATAATAACAATAATGAGAAATTTGAACTTGAACCAGACATTCTGGAGAGTGAAGTCAGAAAGGACTTAAAAAGCACTGCAAACAATAAAGCTAGTGGAAACGATGGTATCCCAGTTGAATTTTTCAAAGCCCTAAAAGATGATGGAATCAAACGACTGCATTCAATATGCCAGGAAATTTGGAAAACAAAACAGTGGCCACAGGATTAGAAAAGTTCAGTGTACGTTCCAATCCCAAAAAAGGGCAATGCCAAAGAATGCTCAAATTACCAAACAATTGCGCTCATCCCACATGCCAGCAAGGTGATGCTCAAGATAATACAGGATAGACTTCAGCAACATGTGGAGAGAGAACTACTAGAGGTGCAGGCCAGTTTCAGAAGAGGCAGGGGGACTAGAGACCACATTGCCAACATCATGAAGAAAACAAAAGAATACCAGAAACAAGTCTACTTTTGTTTTATTGACTACACCAAGGCTTTTGACTGTGTGGACCACAACAAAATGTGGCAGGTAATTAAAGAGATGGGAATACCAGAACACCTCATATGTCTCATGAGAAATCTGTACATGAACCAAGAAGCAACAGATAGGACAGAACAAGGAAAGACAGAGTGGTTTGGAATAGGAAAAGGAGTAAGACAATGCTGCATTTTATCACCCTGCTTATTCAATCTATATACAGAGCACATAATGCGCAATGCAGGGATGGAGGAATCACAATATGGGATCAAAATTGCTGGGAGAAATATCAACAATTTGAGATATGCAGACGATACCACCCTAGTGGCAGAAAGTGAGGAAGACCTAAAGAACCTCTTGATTGGATTGAAGGAGGAGAGTGCAAAAGCTGGCTTGACACTTAATATCAAGAAAACCAAGATAATGGCAAGAGGTCCGATCAGTCCCTGGAAAAAAGATGGGGAAGCCCTATTGGATCAGTCGTTAATGTGACTGATCCAATAGGGAACAGTGACCACAACTCAATTATGTTTAACTTGATCATAGACCGCAAGTCACTGATAAAATCTAACACAGAGACCTTAAATTTTCAAAAAGGAAATTTCCCAAAGATGAGGAAACTAGTAAAAAAGAAGCTGAAAGGGAAAATTGAGAGAGTCCAAACACTCCAAGAGGCATGGAGGCTGTTTACAAAAACAATAACAGAGGCCCAATTGGAATGCATACCCTAAAGGAAAAAGGGCACTGCCAGGTCCAAGAGGACTCCAATGTGGCTTACAGGAGCTGTTCGGGAAGTGATCAAGAGCAAGAAAAGCTCATTTAGAAGATGGAAGGCTTGTCCGAATGAGGACAGCAGGCAGAAACATAAATTCTGGCAGAACAAATGGAAGGCAACAATCAGGAAAGCAAAGCAAGACTTTGAGGAGCATATAGCTAAAAATACTCAGAGAAATAACAAAGACTTCTTTAAGTACATTAGAAGTAAGTACCCAACTAGGAAGGCCATTGGACCATTAGATGACAATGGAAAGCAAGGGGTCATTAAAGAGGAAACAGAGATTGCAGAGAGACTCAATGAATTCTTTGCTTCAGTATTCACTGAAGAAGACAGAGACCACATGCCCAAAACAGAGCCTATCTTCGTAGGGAGGGAAAGCGAAGAATTAAGCCAGATAGAAATAACCAGGGAGGAGGTCCTTGCATTTCTTGTTAAACTAAACACTAACAAATCACCAGGACCAGATGGCATCCATTCACGAGTTCTCAGGGAACTTAAAGATGAAATTGCTGATTTCCTAGCCAAAATATATAATATTTCCCTCAAATCAGGCTTTGTGCCTGATGACTGGAAGGTAGCGAATGTAACACCAATTTTCAAAAAAGGATCCAGGAGTGATCCAGGAAATTACCGACCTGTCAGTTTGACATGTGTCCCAGGTAAAGTGATGGAAACCATCCTAAAAGATAGAATTAATAGGCGCTGCTAAAGGAGAGCAAACATGGCTTTTACAAGGGCAAATCATGTCTCACTAATCTGTTGGAATTTTTTGAGAGTGTCAACAAGCATGTGGATAAGGGGGATCCAGTTGACATTGTTTATCTGGACTTTCAGAAGGCTTTTGACAAGGTCCCACACCAAAGGCTCTTGAATAAACTTACCAGTCATGGAATAAAGGGACAGGTCTTGTCCTGGATCACCAACTGGCTAAGGGACAGGAAACAGGGGGTAGCACTAAATGGACACTTCTCCAAGTGGAGGGAAGTAAAGAGTGGGGTCGCCCAAGGTTCAGTACTGGGACCCCTGCTTTTCAACCTCTTCATAAATGATCTAGAGGTAGGAGTAAAAAGCAAGGTAGCCAAATTTGCTGACGACACTAAATTATACAGGGTAGTGAAAACTGTGGGAGATTGTGAGGAGCTCCAGAGGGATCTCTTGACACTGGGGGAGTGGGCAAAACAGTGGCAAATGAGCTTCAACATTAGTAAGTGCAGAGTGATGCATGTTGGGGCAAAGAACCCCAATTACATTTATAAACTGATGGGATCTGAACTCTGTGCGACAAACCAGGAAAGGGACCTTGGTGTCCTGGTGGACAACTCAATGAAGGTGTCAACCCAGTGTGCCTCAGCAGTGAAAAAAGCAAACTCAATGCTAGGGATCATTAGGAAGGGTATAGAAAATAAGTCAGCAAGTGTCATTTTGCCTCTTTATAAATCTATGGTGAGGCCCCATCTGGAATACTGTGTACAGTTCTGGTCGCCATACCTCCAGAAGGATATTATGGAGCTAGAAAAAGTGCAGAGGAGGGCAACCAGAATGATTAGGGGACTGGAACACCTTCCTTACCATCTGAGGCTGCAACGGTTGGGCCTCTTCACTCTTGAACGATGACGTCTAAGAGGTGACCTGATTGAGGTTTATAAAATCATGCACGGTGTGGACAAAGTAGATAAGGAAAAACTGTTTTCCCTATCGCATAACACTAGAACTAGGGGACACTCGATGAAACTTTTGGGTACTAGTTCTCAAACAAATAAGAGAAAGTACTTTTTCACCCAGAGGATTACTGGTCTATGTAACTCCCTGCCAGAAGAAGTGGTGACAGCTGTCAGTCTTGACAGCTTTAAGAAAGGATTAGACAAGTTCATGGAGGACAAAGGTATCAATGGCTATAATTATGGATACTTAAGGACAACCTCCGGGTTGGAGAGATAGGCAGGATATCTCTCAATGCCATTTCCAGGGAATCCTAAGCAGGTGAAGGCACCTGCTTGGGAATACCCTGAAGGAAATGGTGAGCCACTGTGTGAGACAGAATGCTGGACTGGATGGGCTGTGGCCTGTTCCAGCAAGGCTGTTCTTATGTTCTTAGGTAGTAGAAGCAGTGACAGATTTTACTTTCCTGGGATCTAAGATCACTGCAGATGGTGACTGTAGCCATGAAATAAAAAGACGACTGATTATGGGGAGACAAGCTATAAGAAACCTGGGGAATATAGTGAAAAGCAGAGACATCACCTTGAAAACAAAAATTCGCATAGTCAAAGCAATGGTATTCCCAGTGGTAATGTATGGGTGTAGAGCTGGACTATTAGGAAGGCTGAGCGCAGAAGAATAGATGCCTTTGAGATGTGGTGTTGGAGGAGAGTCCTGAGAGTCCCTTGGACAGCAAAGAGAGCAAATAGGGCAATAATGGAAGAAATCAATCCTGACTGTTCATTGGAGGGACAAATAGTGAAAATGAAGCTAAAGTACTTTGGACATCAAATGAGAAGGGAGGACTCACTTGAGAAGGCCTTGATGCTGGGAAAGGTAGAGGGCAAGGGGAGAAGGGGACATCCAAAGATGAGATGGTTAGATGGTATTGTTGACACAATGGGCACAGAGCTTGGTGGGCTGAGAAGAATGATGGAGGACAGAGGTGCCTGGAGGAAAATGGTCCATGGGGTCGCAAAGGGTCAGAATCGACTGTGCGACTGAACAACAAGAACAACAAGTATCTGTTATAATTTCCTAATTTGAAGCAATTAGCTTTCAGAAATTACACTATTAGCCTTTAACCAGCATATCTACATGGATGATTTTGGTCTTTAAATGTAATGTGGCCTTGTAGCATTTCTGCAGAAGAAGTACTCCTTAACAGAGAAAGAAATTCATTAAGATTGTTATGCTTAGATACTCATAATCAGAAGCACTAAACTCTAGTTTACTTTGTATGTGTGTTCATCCAGCAGGAACCACAGCTACAAAGGGACTTCCTTCTGGATGATCACTGAGTATCCTGTATCTGTTTTATAACTTTATTCTCTATCTCTTCTTTTCCATAACTACTGTCACGTAATATTATTTTTAAAATGATGGCGACAGTAAAGGTTACATATCTGAAAACAAGTAACCTACTTCTAGAAATGGAAAGTCCATTAAAGGCAAAGGTCACCCTTGCTCAAAAGCCAGTCAAGAAAACCAAGATAATGGCAACAGGCCCTATCAGTCCCTGGAAAATAGATGGGGAAGAAGTAGAAGCAGTGACAGACTTTACTTTCCTAGGATCCAAGATCACTGCAGATGGGGATTGCAGCCATGAAATAAAAAGGCGACTGATTCTTAGGAGACAAGCTATGAGAAACCTGGGGAACATAGTTAAAAGTAGAGACTGTCATGGTTTCCACATGCGACCTTGTCTTAATTTTAAAGTGACATTTGATTCATGTAGTGTTAAGATACATTTTGCATTTTTCTTAGGCTTAGAAATGCCAGTTTTCATTTTTAAAAGACATTGCAATGCCAGGCTGTAAGCCTTCCCAAAGGGAGGAGGGAAAAGTGAGTGTCCAGGACTGGACACATTCCAAGAAAAACACCTGCAGTCCCCACGAGGGTACTGAGTGACAGTCAGGTCACATGACTGCACCATGAGGGAGATGATGTCTCCATTCCTGTCAATCAAACTGATTGCCTGAACACCTGTTAGAATAAAACTTTCCCAGAGAAAGCAAAGGTGGGGGCCACTTGCGGAGGAGATGGCACCTGCACCTGCGAAGGTCCTTGAAGATCTTACTCTTTCTCATAGGAACCAAAGGTACTTTTTCATTAGATTACCACATTCTAGAGCCCCCTTTCTCTATAAAAAGGGCTCAATTTGTTCATTCGGAAGCCACTCCTGAGACAAGGGGGAACCCTTGTCTCTTATCACCACGATCTTGATTGCAGCGAGAGCCCTTGTCAGTCGGCTCTCCAAAATGACTCTTCGGGTCTAACGCTAAGCCATGGGGGCTGAACTGCCCCTAAACTCAAGAAGCTTGTAACCTGCTAGGCAGCTAGCAAGATGTTTTATTTCGTTTATTTGTTTTATTAGATTGTGTTCTATAGTGTAGATTATTTTAAGATCTGTATCCAGTATTGTATTCCTTCAATAAATCTTCAAAAGTCAAGCCGTGTGTTGCCTGCCTTTGTAAACAAGAAGAAGGAAGCCCAGCAGAGCTGAAGTAACTCTGATGTGTTCTCATCACTTCCAGACAGAAGGAAAGAGGTGAGAGGGATAGCTCTGTCTCAGAAAGGGAGGGAAAGAGTAGCAGCTCAAAGAAGCCTAGCTTCTGCCAAGTGATTTATATTACCTGCCATATGCAGAAGGCTACTCTGTCCTTGTCCCCAGCGAATTGGGCTAGGGTGAGGAGTGCTCATTAAGGGAAGCAGGTCGCAGGATCTAAGGTCCACCCTGCCGGGTGTCCCCAAGAAAAATTCTGGGTGCCCAACAGAGCCTTTGTGAGGCATGTTCCTCCCCCTACGTCCCTGATAGAGACATCACCTTGCAAACAAAAGTCTGCATAGTCAAAGCAATGGTATTCCCGGTGACAACATATGGGTTTGAGAGCTGGACCATTAGGAAAGCTGAGCACAGAAGAATAGATGCCTTTGAAATGTGGTGTTGGAGGAGAGTTTTGAGAGTACCCTGGACAGTGAGAACAAATAGGTCAATCTTAGAAGAAATCAACCCTGACTGCTCCTTAGAAGGTCAAATAGTAAAGATGAAGCTAAAGTACTTTAGACATAAAATGAGAAGAGAGGATTCACTTGAGAAAGCATTGGTGCTGGGAAAGGTGGAGGGCAAAAGAAGAAGGGGACAGCCAAAAATGAGATGGCCAGATGGTATTGTAGATGCAACGGGCACAGAGCTGGGCGGGCTGAGGAGGATGGTGGAAGACAGAGGTGCCTGGCGGCCAATGGTCCATAGGGTCGCAAAGGAACGGAATTGACTATGCTACTGAAGAACAGCAGCAGCAGCAGCAACAACAACAACATCCAACTCTAGGGTTCAGTGCTCATCCCTGTTTATAGCTGAAGAGCCAGCACTAGCGCTGCCTGTGTTTGCAGATGTTTCTGTGGACATGTAGCAGGCATGCCTAGACACCAAAGTGCATCACCAATTACTGTCTGTTGGCTGGCTGGATAGCTCAGTGGTTTAGGCATGTGGCAGTGACAGAAGTTGGGAGTTTGATTCCTTACTGTGCCAAAGTCAAATCATCCAAAACTGTGCTTTGCAGGAGAAGAGTCAGTCTGTGTGACCAGGGACAAGCTGCATGGTCCCAGAATGCCCCCCTCTTTCCAAGAAAAGAAAAAAAAAGAGAGAGAGAGAATGGAAAACCCTGGAAAAAGTCACCATAAGTTAGAATTTAGTAGATGGCACACAAGTATTAATGTTACTAATAATATCTGTAGAGGTGCTATAAAATGTCCTGCTATACTAGGTAAAGGTAAAGGTTTCCCTTGCTCGAAAGCCAGTCATATCTGACTCTAGGGTGCAGTGCTCATCTCTGTTTCAAAGCCAAAGAGACAGCGCTGTCTGCTGCTGCAGCGCACAGAACGCTGCTTACCTTCCCACCGAAGTGGTTCCTATTTATCTACTTGCAATTTCTTGCTTTCGAACTGCTAGGTTGGCAGGAGCTAGGACAAAGACGGGAGCTCATTCCATCCTGCAGTACTCAGGAATCGAACTGCTGACCTTCCACCTTCCAGTCAGCGCCTTAGGCACTTGAGCCACTGCAGTAGTCTGCTGAAAATTAGACAACTCCATCCTGTGAAAATTCGGCCATACTAGGGGTGATGAATTAGGGTCTAAGAAGCTTAGTGGTTAAGACACTGAGTTTGACAACTGGGAGGTTGGCACATCAGCAGTTCAAGACCTGAGTGCTGTGTGATACAGTGAGCTCCCATCTTCTGTCCCGGCTACTGCCAAACTAGCAGTTCGAAGCAAAATAGGAATTGTTTCAGCAGAAAAGGTAACAGCACTCCGTGCACTTCAGTATCTAGTCATGCCTGCCACATGACTATGGAAATGTCTGCAGACACAAATAGCACTGGCACTTTGGTTGTAAACGGAAATGAGACATGAGTGGCTTTCAAGCAAGGGAGACTTTCTCCTAGGGGTAATGGACTTTGAGGGACTGCAGTAGCTCAATTGGTTAAGATGCTGACTGGGAGGCAGAATGTCAGCAGTTCAAAAACATGATGGAATGAGCTCCCGTCTCTGTCCCAGCTCCTGCCAACCTAGCAGTTTGAAAGCAAGAAATTGCAAGTAGATAAATAGGGACCACTTCAGTGGGAAGGTAACAGCATTCCGTGCTGTCCGGTGTCTAGTCGTGCCTGCCACATTACCACAGAAACCTCTTCAGAAGCAGGCAGCACCTACTCTTTTGTTTTGAAACAGAGATGAGCACTGAACCCTAGAGTCAGATATGACTGGCTTTCGAACAAGGGAAACCTTTACCTTTAATTAAGGTCACCATGAGCCAGAAGTGACTTGACATTATGCAACAACAAAGCTGTGAATGCTCTGTGGGATGGTATAAAAGTGCGATTGCTTTGCTTTGATATAGGAAATTGTGATATTTGATTATGTAGGCAAAAATCTCTTTCATAAGATGCATGAACTGAAAAGTAGACTTTTTGTCAAGAAATTCTACCTTCCCTGTATACATGCATAGAACCCATTCAACTCTAAAGGGCTCCAAGACCCTGTTTTTCATTCAACAGCATTATATTAAACAGCACATTATTGTATAGGATTTGTTTACATCATAAAGAAGAAGAGCCTTATTGTAATCTGAACACTCACCATGCAAGAAAGATGCCCAGAGCCAACTGGATTGGCCATTTTTGTCAAGAGTAATATAGTCTTGCCATTAGCTGAATGGCAGCCAATAAAAACTTATTGCTTTTGTGTTGCTAAGTGACTGGAGTTGATGCCTGATTCCTTATTGATACCCTGTAAATGGCAGTTCTGTCCATATAGCTCTATATGTGGCTAGAGGGACACAGCCCTTTGAAGGATTTACATATGGATAGCATTAGCAACTGGTGAAAGGCTCAATTTGCAAAGCACAAAAATGTATACAAGCTCCTCATAAAGAAATTTCAGAGAAATGTGTTGGAAACAAGCACCTCCCAAGTATTAATTAGTGGGCAAACACCAAGTTGCTTTCCTAGTTATTTACATCCCCTTCCAATCAGGCAAGGCTAAGGTTACCCATTGTTTTTTGAAGGTAGCTAGATACAGATTGTTGTTCAAAAGAGAGGTGAGGAAATCAACAGATTGCAGGCTCTAACATATGGATTGTGTTCCTGCCAAGCATGCTGCCTGACTGGCACAAATGAAAGAGCATATGAGGAAGGGCATGATAGAGTTTTCTGATGAGCATTAGTGAGAGGAAAGTGAAGTAAACAGTTGGTAGTGACACTGTATTTCAGTTGCTACTGTGCCTGGTAATTGCTATGCCCTTTAGGGGGAAAAGTTTATTCCAATTCAAGAGATAAATGATATACTGTGTAAGATCCAAATTCCTTTCGATAATGGAATTTTCAATATTTTTTCATCAGGGATCTATACAAAAAGGAAAGTAACAATCAGTCAAGACTCTAAACTCTATAGAACTATATACATTATATACATCATTTACAATGGTTCTTGGATTTATATAATGTTCAAAAATTACCTGTTGTCCACAAAGGTTCTAGTATTCTTAGTTCTTATTGCTTATTATTTAAGTTCTTAATGTTCTCCGCATCCTAGACCTCTTAGTGTATACTCCTTCAGTGTCAACGGACGTCAAAAACTTACCAATCCTAGTTCCCATTTAAGCATACAAACCAGAACAGCTGTGTCACAGGACCGGGTCTACAGAAAACAGGTGTAATCCATCTCCATATTAAGGCCATGTGGAAACAAGGTGTTGAAACGAAATATGTAGTAGCACTCCCTTTGTCTTAATGTTTGCTCAATATTCTGTCTAAAGAAAGGATCATGTTTGTGACATTCTAGTATAACAAATTTAAAATCCCGATCAGTGTGTTTTGCCTCAATGAAATGGCTCACCAAGGGGGCCGATATGTTGCCAGTTCATATCTTAGACCGGTGCTCCCCCACCCTAGTCTTGATGTTCCGAGTGGTTACCCCCACATATCCTAAATCACATTTACAGACTAACAGATCTACACAGTTAGAACTTTTACAATTTGAAAAATTGTTAATTCTTAAAGAAAAACTGCTACTAGAAATCTAAACCATTTTAGTCTGCCATGAAAGGGGGCATTGGATGCAGTCACCACATCGGAAATGTCCCCGAATAGTAGGACTTTTGGGAGCGTGGCGAGATTCGTGGTCGGAGCTAGTCAGGCGCACCCCCCAAAGAAAGACTCAGACACCGGTATATGGATAAAGGCATTGGGCCACTTTTATTGAATAATGCCCTAGTCCGAATTATAACTTTCAATTGGTGTATTCATCCAATTGTAATTCTTAAGGCAAGCAGGCCGTAGTAACACTGGTAAGGTTCCTCCCAAAATTGCCAATGGCAATTGGCTACAATGTATCCATTTGTATCAATTTGTTTGTTGACACAAACAAATTGTTGACCGGAGTCAATAAACTATCTACTGACCCCACCCCATGACGTGTATCCATCAAATCACAGGGTGATGCATGCTGAAAAGCTCCTGCCATCATCCCTTGCCTGGTTCGTCATTGACTGGTCAAAGCTATTACACCTGTACCTGTCTAAGTGTTGGCCAGTCAATTGCGAACCTGCCGGATACCTCTGGGTCATAAATCTTTACCTTACCAGTGCTACCCGCCACACGGGGAGGCGTCCATGATGACTCACCGCCCCCCCCGACCGTCAGCTCGGTCGCCAGGCCTGCTTGCACCACACCCAGAAAGAGGTACATACCTCCAGCCGACAGGTGGACCCCTTCTCCTGCCTACCAGCAAAAAATTTTGTAAGCCTATCCGCAGGTGTCCAATGGCTGTCTCCCAGCCATGCTCAGCAAGGGACCGAGCAACAGCCCTGTCCACTGACTGCTGGAACAGTCCGAACCACGGAGATCCACGTCTCTCCTAAATTGGTGTCTCGGCACGATGTTAGACCATAGCGACCGTGTGTAAGCCATACATGATATAAAATGCCAGGTCACTGCCCCTCGACAGTTTAGGAATAGCAGTGATCCGTATAAAATCATTGCCGCCGAGGTGCCTATTTAGAACATCGGGCAGTCCAGCATCCCTGACGGACATCAGGAATGGCCACAGTTCCCGCCCCCTTGTGCTGCGCATACCATACCATCGCATACGTGCGGATGCACACAGCCCAAGTCGGGGTCCACTCTCTGTCGCCGCAGCATATACTGCTGCTCAGTGTACATAGCTGCGGCCCACCAGCCCCACTGCCACCGGTGTGCAGAGACACACAGGATCTGTAAAAGAGGAGAAGAGGTGAAGGGCATAACTAGGTACTCATACAGTGAGGGGACGTACATATAAGAAATTACGCGTACACACATATCCGCCTCCGAGTACCCAAACGTAGCCGCGATCAACACGACGCCTATCCTAAATAAATGGGTGCCAAAACGGGGCCCACACCGTGAAGCGCGGCACCGGTCACCCTCAGTAACTTTACTTTGGTAAGGGTAGACCCATCCTGGTGGCAGAAAAACAGGCTGGGGCGCGCAGCAAGCACTGCCGAAAATTAATGTAGGGCACCAACCGGACAGATGTCTCCAATGAAACTTCGTAGCAGTCTAACTCCACTGCCTACGCCATGCTGAACAACCTTTGAGGACCGTATCCCCAATTGAGCCCACTCATGTGTGACATACACATCGTCGAGTTCCAGTGCCCTACGAGACACATCCGCCTTACACAGATGGTATCAACTCTGGCACCAACTCACTGATGTGGAGCGCTCCAAAAAGGCTACCGTGGTAGCTGCGTGACCAAGAGCCACTTCACACCTATCCGAACATAAGTGATGTCAGCCTCGTGGAAGGTGGGTCAGAAACTCTGGTCAACTGGGGTGACGCGTGTCCGGGCGGCGGACACGTTCATGTGTCCACCCCTCCAAAACACGACGCATGCGGAAGTAACTCACGCAGTCATTGAAACCCCCCCACGTTGGCCATAAATGCCAATGCCGAAAGCCTGAAGGCTATAGTACGGGGGGCCAAACCCTGACTGCGAAGATAAACATGCATTGTAAAACCTGGTCCACAGATATTGCCCACACTTGAGGTAACTGTAGTTACTCGCAAAAAGTTCTAATTCGCATGAAAGCATGTTGATACGCCTTACGCGTGCGAGGTGCCAATGACATGCCCGGTTCACCTCCCCTCGCCAAACGTCCAAATATCGGCCGGTAGTGGCGAGTGGAATTCCTCTGCTTCCGGAGCAAGGCACAGAACCGGGGGATCTGCAGGCGGGATAAAGCATCAGCGATATCGTTATTAATACCTGGAACATGTCTGACCCTGAACAGCACATTTAGGCGTAGGCTTCTCAAAGACTTGACAAACCAATGCCATGACCCTGGGGGATTTGCACATCTGGGTGTTGACAATGTGCACCACTGCCGCATTGCCACACCAAAAATGGACCACTGAGTTGGCCCACTCGTCGCCCCATAGCATCAGTGCTCCCCAATTTGGGAATAAACTCAAGGAAGGTAAGATCGCAGAGGCGATCCGTGCCCAGCCATGCATGAAACCCTCGGTCGTAAGTCCCCCTACCCTCAGAGTAAACCCCCATAATCCAGGGAGTCGGAGGCATCCGACCGTACTTGAAATCTAGGGCAGACCATAAGGTCTGATCTCCAGGAAGAGACCCCGTTAAATCCCTGGAGGAATTTGAGCCAGACCGGAAGGTCCGCTCGTATGCCCCTGATCAGCCGGACCCTGTGGTGACGTTTAACAGGCCAGCGATGGCGTCACACAGGCACCTGGCCAATGCTCTGCAGGGTGTAACCACCCTGCAGGCAAAGTTAAGGTGGCCATGAAGTAGCTGCAGCTCACAAGGGGACACTTTATGTTTGGCAATCAATGCCAAAATCGCCGCAGAGATCCAAGCCACCTTATCCCTGGGTAACCCGGATGCCTGTGCAACAGAGTCAATTCCAATGCCTATAAATGTGAGCTTAATAGCTGGGTCCTCGGTCTATTCAGGCGCTAAGGGGACACCCAGTTCCCACATGAGTGTCTGAAATGTAGTGAGGAGACGCGTGCACGTGTACAAGCCCCGTTCACCCCCGAACCACAAGTCATCGAGGTAATGGGCTAGAGACCGGGACCCCGACCTGCGAGCAAAGGCCCACTGAATGAAAGTACCGAATCGTTCGAATGCCGAACATGGAATAGAGCAGTCAAAAGGCATGGCCTTATCTAAGTAAAATTCCCCTTGGAACCTGAAACCCAATAGCTCAAAATCCCCTGGGTGCACAGGCAATAAACGGAAAGCCGAGTGCATATCAGACTGTGCCAGGAAAGCACCGGGACCGCATGAGCGTACCACCCTTAGGGGCTGAACAAACGACATTTACCTGAATGAAAAAGGTCATCGGGAATGGCATCCCTGACCGAAGAACCCACAGGGTAAGCTAAATGGAGGATTAAACGATATTCACCCTGGTTCTACCTCGGTACTAGCCCCATAGGGGAGACCTTCAAATTAGGAAAGGTGGTTCCGAGAAGGGGCCCGCTACTCTCATAGCCTCAACTCCCTTAGCTGTGCTCAGTGGAGCAATCTCTTCGTTACCTTTCAAGGGAACTAGATTAGTAGCAGCTTGGGGCCCCTTACACCCCCGAATGGAATACAAAAGCCCCATTGGAAACCCTCCAGCAGGTATCCCGCATCATCCCTTCTTGGATAAGCTGAGTGCCATCGCTCCAGCATGAGTACACTAATTGGGGAGGGGGGGCTTTGACATGGTCAGTTCCGTCAGACGGAGCTCTGATCATCCCCTGTGCACCCCTACCTCTGCCCCGTAACCCACCAACCCGCGGGCACGCGGAGGCGGCGTAGGGGCCAGTGCAAAAGGGGACACCCAAGTCGGTAACGACACTGGCGCTTATTACACATGTCGCTAGCTGAGCAGGTCCAACACAGCAGGCGGGCTGGAACCCCCTGCCCCACCAGTTAGCATGGAGCCTGTGTCTGAGCAGCCCGCTGCACAGCATGACCACAATGGTACCTATCACGAGGCGCCAGTCACGTGGGAGTCATATACAAGAGCAACAACTGCTGACAGGGCTCATCCCACCTCATCTCAGGATGTAGGGCCACCCTCATCCAAATTCCTCATCGTAAGCCAACTGCGATGGGCCCATAAATCAACCATCGCCCTGTAAATATTATCAAGGGATTGAACCATCGGGATGGCCCAATCAGGCCGGGCCCTGAGGCATACCACCATATATATAAGGTATGCTGGCAACCAGTTGGCCCAGGTGCGCGGTGGCTTACGACGATGGGACAGCTCTTTGTCTCTGTCAATCTGTCCTTCTCTCTCTTCCTCAGTGGGCTCACAGTTCAATAGGGAGAATATCCACGTACTCCCCTCCAGATCTTATCCCTCGTGACCTGTGACAAATGATCACCCAGGGGCAAGGAATAACCAGCCGTCGGCAAAGCCATCGACGGCACATTCTGTATAAAGGGCATACGCAGCAGGACCTGGAGAGCCCCTGCGATGCTCGGCACTGCCCCAGGGGCGGACACCCCCGCCCTTAACGAGGGACCATTTAGAAACCATGGGATACTGGGATAAGATGGTAACTGATGCCCGCTCGCATCAACTTGACGAGGCCAGGGCCACTGAACCCTACCACTGGAAGTGGGCTGTGGTGTTGGTGCACTTAAATTGAACCTGATACTCACTAGGTGAACCCCCGTGAGCCGCCCCCACCGGGGGTTCCGGCCCATGGCGGGCGTCGGAGCTCGCGACTGGAATCGAGCTCTGGGATCACCCCCGACTGCTCCCAGCCTGGACATCAGGTAGAACGGGGAGCTGCGAGATACCAGTTGGACCGGCCAGACCGTCTCACGCAGCTCAACCCGCTGAAGCATAGCGGCCGGCAAGGTAGCCGGTGTCGATGAAGGGGCCCCTGTTGAAGAAAGAGAAGCGCCCCCACTCCACAGGAGGCTGTGCAATGCCCAAGGATGCTTCCAGCACTGCTAAACGTGCTAACAGAGCATCCACTGCCACAGAGCCCCCAGCATAAGGCGGGCTGGGTGGGCCAGACGGTCCACTAGGCAGTTGGAAAGGTAACCCGAAAGGCTAGCCAGGCCCAAAACTCCGGCCCATGAGGGGCCGGAGGGGAACGGGTTGTATGCCCACACCAGGCCCTCCCACGCTGCCCTGACCCATGGCCGGTAACGGCGGGCCGGGGGCTGAAGCCCCTGAGGGGCCGGCCTGTAGCTGGCCAGCCACCGAGCTGGAGCCCAGCTGCCAAGTGCCAGCCTGAGTAGCCCCACCGGTATCAGTGGGCAAGGCTGGCACAGTGCCCTGCCGTGGGGGCGCAGCCCTGGTCCTCCGACCCAATGGCTGTCCCCCGTCCGGTGCAGGGCCGGCGAAAGTTCGGAAGAAAAAGCAGGATCCCTAGCCAGGGATCGAAAACCTAGTGCCGAAGCACGCGGTAGCCAAGCAAACCAAGGCTCTGCGTGCACTGATCCTCCTTTCCCAGCCGGGAAAGAACCGCAAGAGCTAAGCAGCCGAAGACTAAAGGACAAACAGCGACGGAGAAAACTTCTCCTCTCCGTCACTATTTCTAAAATGGCAGCTCGTCTGCCTCGTGGCCACCCCTTTTATAGAGGGGTGGCCATGCCCCCTAACTCACCCGGATGTCTGAGTCCGGGGGGGGCGCAAAGAGTGCGGCGGCCATTTTGGCGCCGTGCTTTCATTTTTTCAATTTCAGGACTGCTAGGACAAATTTATCCTATACAGGTGAAGTGGTAACCAGTAGGTCAGAAAATCCGGAACCTGGGAGGAATTCACTTATAAAAAAACTGGAAATAAAGTTTTAAGATACACTTCTATTAAAATTCAGAGACTGTTCATTTGTAAACAAATGCATTAGAAATTCATCTCTAGCCCATTCTGAAATCAATATAATAAACATCATAAAGCTGTTTTCATCTGACCAATTGAAATCCTAGTTTGTCAGTTGTTGATTGTTCTCTCTCAGCATGTCAGCATTTTGTTTCATTTTTAATATAAAATGAATGCCTCCGGCTAATTCATTTCAAGGAATCTTTTTGTCAGGCAACCACTGATGATGAAGGGGAAGGAAAGTGCATATGACTTCTGATTCTTATCTGTCAAGTGCAAGAATAGGAATAGCAAGTCAGTTCCTATTTGTGGAACTTGGAGGTTATGTTGGAAGAAATATACAAGTAGATTCTAGCCCCAGCTGCTATTTTCTGTACCATGACATTCTTGTGATTTGTCTTGCTTTAGGACAGCCATGCCCAAACTATGGCCCATGGGCTGGATATGGCCCCTGAAGCCATTCCATTAGGCCTATGATGCCCTCGCCAAACCATGAAGTGAATCTGGACGCTTCTGTGCATGTGTAAATGCATCCTTATTTACTTCCTGGTTCGGCGCAGACATTGTCACGCATGTGCAGAAGCATCTGTATTTACTTCTAGGTTTGAGGTGGACGTGCTTGTGCATGTGCAGAAGCATTAGCACTGAACCAGGAAATAAATATGGCCTCTTTTGCACATGTGCAAAAGCATCCATACCAAACCATGAAGTGAATATGGACGTGCATGCACAAACACACCCTGTTCCAGGGGTGTGGTCTGGCCTGCTCAGCTGTTCCGGGGGCATGGTTACGCCCTCAGCCCAAAATGTTTGGGCACCCTGCTTTAGGAGGTGAGCTCAGCTAATGAGAGGCCATGAAATGAAAGTGATGAGGTGGCAATAGCATATGGTGATCAGATTTGGCAGCAGAATGATATCACAAAAAAATTTCAGAGTGGGAACGATACTAACTGATACTGAAAAGATATTATCATAAAATCATAGAAAATTGTTGGAAGTCCAACTTCCTTCTCAAAGAAGAAATCCAGGTTAAATCTCTCTGGCAGATGGTTGTCTGACTTTCTCTTGAATACTTCTAGTGTTGGAGCACTTACCACCTTCAAGGGGAATTGAATCCATCATTGTACTGCTCTAACAGTTAGGATTGTTTTCTTTATATTCATCCACATTCTGGCTTTGTCCCATTGGCTTGATCACATTCTTGTGTCAATAAACCATAGCTACTTTATCTATTATATCTATCCTTACCTGTTCATGGGAATATGTATGAATATATGGGCAATGCTTTTGCACTCCAGTCTCTAAGGAAGTGGATTTTGATTCACAGAAGTGCTCACTGAAAGAAAACTATGAGTCTTTCGAGTGCTACAATACTTTACCTTTCTTTTTTTTTGCCAACAGGCTTTGCAGGCGCAACCACCCAAATAAAGACTCAGACACTGGTATTGGATTAAAGGCATCGGGCCACTTTTATTGAATAATGCCCTAGTCCGAATTATCACTTTCAATTGGTGTATCATCCAATTGTAATTCTTTAAGGTAAGCAGGCCGCAGTAGCACTGGTAAGGTTCCACCCTAAATGCCAATGGGAATTGGCTACATGTATCAATTTGTATCAATTTGTTTGTTGACACAAACAAATTGTTGACCGGAGTCAATATACTATCTACTGACCCCACCCTATGACGTGTATCCGTTCAAATATCAAGGTGATGCAGGCTGTGAAGCTCCTCACATCACCCCTTTCATAGTTCGCCCTTGACCGGCCAAACCTGTTTCCCCTGTAACTATCTACGTGTTGGCCAGTCAATTGCGAACCTGCCGGATACCTATGTGTCATAAACCTTTACCTTACCCAGTGCTACCCGCCACACGGGGAGGCGTCCATGATGACTCACCGCCCCCCCCCAGACCATCAGCTCGGTCACCAGGCCTGCTTGCACATCCTCCAGAAAGAGGTTCATACCTGTGGCTGACAGGTGGACCCCATTTCCTGCTTATAGGTCAAAATTTTTGCAAGCCTATCCTCGGATGTCTACTGGCTGTCCCCAAGCCATTCTCAGCAAGGAACCGGGCAACAGCCCTGTCCACTGACTGCCGGGGATGGTCCAAAACACGGAGATACATGTCTCCTCTAAAACGGTGTCTCGGCACGATGTTAGACCATGGCAACCATGTGTACGGCCATAAATGATGTAAATACGCCAGGTCACTGCACCTCGACATTTTAAGGAAAGGTCAGTGATCCGTGTAAGATCATCGCCGCCGAGGTGCAGAATAAGAACATCAGGTGGTCCAGCATCCCTGATGGACATCAGGAATGGCAACAGTTCCCACCCTCTCATGCCACGCATACCATACCACCGCATACGTGCGGATGCACGCAGCCCGAGCTGGGGTCCACACTCTGTCGCCGCAGCATATTCTGCCACCCAGTGTACATAGCTGCGGCCCACCAGCCCCACTGCCACCGGTGTGCAAAGACACACAGGGTCTGTAAAAGAGGAAAAGGAACTAGGTACTCATACAGTGAGGGGACGTACATAAGGAAAATACGCGCAAACCCCCACGTGCCCACACATATCCGCCTCCGAGTACCCAAACGCAGCCGCGGTCAATGCGACACCTATCCTGAATGAATGGGTGCCATAACGGGCCCCACACTGTGAAACGCGGTACCGGTCACCCCACAGAACTTAAATTTGGTAAGGGGAGACCCATCCTGGTGGCAGAAAAACAGGCCAGGGCGCACAGCAGGCACTGCCAAAACTGCATGTAGGGCACCAACCGGACAGATGTCAGCCAATGTACATTATAGCAGTCTACACCACTGCCTACTGCATGCTGATCGGCCTTTGAGGAACAAATCCTCAACTGAGCCCACTCCTGGATGACAGAGACATCTTCGAGTTCCAGTGCCCTACAAAAATTGTCCCCCTTTGATCATGGGACCAGCTCGCTGACTCGCAGAGCTCCAGGGAAAGCTACGGTGGTAGCTGCATAAAAAGATCCTCCTCCCACCTACTGTAACATAGTCTATGCCAACCTTGTGCAAGGTGGGTCAAGGTCAGAATATCTGTGAAAACAGGGCGATGTGTGTCCGGGCAGCAGCCACGTACACATGTCCACCCGATCAATACATGGCATACGCAGAAAACACTCGCACAATCAGTGAAGCCCTGTGCCTTGGCCATGAATGTCAAGGCGTAAAGCCTGGTGGCTATGGTGCGTGGGGCCAACTCCAAATCGTGAGGCGCACCATACATTGTAAATCCTAGGTGACCGGTATCGGGCACATTTCAGGCAACTGCCTTTGCCCACAAAAGGCTCTAAAGTGAAGGAGTGGACGCTGACCCGCCGTACGTGTGTGAGGTGCCAAGACAAGCAACTCGTCTAGTTCACGTCTCCTCGCCAAATGTCCATATCCCAGCCAGGAGTGGAGAGGGTAGTTCCCAAGCGTATGGAGCCCATTCACGGAACCGGGAGATCTGCAGGCGGGATAAAGCATCAGCAATATCGTTATAATGCCTGGCACATATTTAGCCCTAAGGAGTGCCATTAAAGCGCATGGACCCAAGAACAATAGGCGAGCTGAGGCCATGACTCCGGGGGATTCAGACGTTTGGGCCAATGCAATACAATATCAATACAATGTGCACCACCGCAGCATTGCCACACCAAAAGCGAAGCACAGAATTAGGCCACCTGTCCCTCCCAGAGCATAAAGGGTACCCAGAATTGAGAAAAATTTTCAGAAACGTAAGATTGCGTAAGTGATCCGTGCACTGCCATCCCTGGGGCCAATGACCATAGGCACACTGACCTTAAATAAATCCCCCCACCCCAGGGAGCCGGAGGCATCCGACCGTACTTGGAACGGGGCTGACCAGAAGCTCATATCTCCAAAAGGAGACAGCATGAAAGTCCTGCGGGAATGTGAGCCAAACAAACAAGTCCGCTTGTAAACCCCTAATCAGCTGTACCCTGCGGTGTCGTTTATCAAGACCCGCCATAGTGTGTCCCAAACACCAGGCGAAGGCACTGCCTGGTGTTACCACTCTGCAGGCGAAGTTGATGCGGCCATGCATCACCTGCCACTCTCGAAGAGGCACCTTCCACTTGGCAACATTGCCACATTGCAGCAGGGGCCGTTCCCCTTGACCTACAATTCGGTCACCTGGCCCCCTTGCACGTTATTCAAAAGAGAGGTGCATCCACTTGTTGACAGGTGAACCCCATCTCAAGAATACAGGCCACAGTCCTGTAACCCTACCCCCAGATGACAAATGGCTGTCCCCAAGCCATTCTAGATAAGGAACCAGGCAACAGCCCTGTTCACTGACCGTCGGGCACGGTCTGACCGCTGGGTCAAAGTCTCTCCTATGATATTGCCTCGGCATGATGTATGACCATAGCAATCGTGTAAACGGCCATAAATCGCAAAGAGATACCAGGTCACTGCAAACACCTGTGGGGAAGCAACCGGACATATGGCAGCACCAAGCTAGTACCCTCTTCCGGCTGACCGGCCCTTGAGGAGTGAATCCTCCCCAGAGCCCACTCCTGATCGAGCAACACATAGTCTATTTCCAGTGCCTTGCAAAAACATGTCCCCTGTTGCAGGCGCACCCCCCAAAGAAAGACTCAGACACTGGTATATGGATAAAAGCATTGGGCCACTTTTATTGAATAATGCCCTAGTCCGAATTATAACTTTCAATTGGTGTATTCATCCAATTGTAATTCTTAAGGCAAGCAGGCCGCAGTAACACTGGTAAGGTTCCTCCCAAAATTGCCAATGGCAATTGGCTACAATGTATCCATTTGTTGACCAGAGTCAATAAACTATCTACTGACCCCACCCTAATACGTGTATCTGTCAAATCACGGGGTGATACATGCTGAAAAGCTCCTGCCATCACCCCTTGCCTGGTTCGTCGTTGACCGGTCAAAGCTATTACACCTGTACCTGTCTAAGTGTTGGCCAGTCAATTGCGAACCTGCCGGATACCTATGGGTCATAAATCTTTACCTTACCAGTGCTACCCGCCACACGGGGAGGCGTCTATGAAGACTCACCGCCCCCCCAGACCGTCAGCTCGGTCAACAGGCCTGCTTGCAAATCTTCCAAAAAGAGGTTCATACCTCTAGCCGACACGTGGACCCCATCCCCTGCATAAAGATCATAATTTTGTAAACTAATTGTGGGGTGTCGGATGACCATCCCCAAACCCTTGTCTGCCAAGAACCGGGCAACAGGCCTGTTCACCGAGCGGCGGCGCGGTCAAGGCCACGGAGGTCAATACCTCCTCTGTATGAATGATGCGGTACGATGTCCGACCATAGCAGCCTTGTGGACGGCCACACATAATGCAAATAAGCTAGGTCACTGCAAATCGTGAATTAAGGACAGGCGTGACCTGGGCGAGGTCATTGCCCCCGAGGTGCAGTACAAGGACATCAGGCGGTTCAGCATCCCTGATGGAAAACAGGAATGGCAACAGTTCCCGCCATCTCATTCCGCGCTTACTGTACCAACGTATGTGTGCGGTTGCACGCAGTCCAAGCTGGGGTCCCCACTCTGTCGCCGCAGCATACTGCGCTGCCCAGTGCACGTAACTGTGGCCCACCAGCCATACTGCCACCAGTGTGCAGGGACACACAGGGTCTGTAAAAGAAGAAAAGAGAACAATGACTTAACTGGTACTCATACCTGAAGAGGGCGAACATATAATGCAAAATGCATGGATCCCCATCTTCCCATCCGGTGTATACCAGCCTCAGAGTACCCAAATGCAGCCGCAGTGGATGCAGCACCTATCCTAAATGAATGGGTGCCGTAACGAGCCCCAGGGAGGCCAACACTGGATAGTGCCATACCGGTCACCTTCCAAAATTGGAATTTAGTAAGGGGATACCCATCCTGGTGGCAGAAAAACGGCCCAAGGTGCGCGCCACGCACTGCCAAGAACTCCTGTAGGGCACCAACCGGACAGATGTCTGCAATGGAACATCGTAGCAGTCTAAATCCACTGCCTACACCGTGCTGATCAACCTTTGAGGACCGTATCCTCAACTGAGCCCACTCATTAGTGACATAGACATCATCGAGTTCCAGTGCCCTACGAGTCGCATCCGCCTTAGACAGTAGTACCAACTCACTGATGCGGAGCGCTCCAAAGAAGGCCACGATGGTAGCCGCGTGAAAAAGAGCCACCTCATACTTATCATAACACAGATTATGCAAGCCTCGTGCAAGGTGGGACAGTACCTCTGGTGAAATTGGGTGGCGAGTGTCCGGGCGGCGGCCACGTTCCCGTGTCCACCCCTCCAAAACATGTCGTATGCGGAAATCATTCACGCAGTCAGCAAAACCCTTCACTTTGGCCATAAATGCCAGGGCCGACAGCCTGGATGCTATAGTGCGAGGAGACAAATCCTGACTGTGTAAATAAACCATAAATTGTAAAACTTGTTCCACTGGAATGGGCCACACTTTGGGCAACTGAAGTTGCAAACAAAAGGATCTAAATTGAACGAAAGCATGTTGATACGCCTTACGCGTGCGAGGTGCCAAAGACATGCCGATCGCCCGGTTCACCTCTCCTCGCCAAATGTCCAAATCTCGGCCGGGAGTGGCGAGGGGAATTCCTCTGCTTCCGGAGCCAAGGCACGGAACCGGGGGATCTGCAGGCGGGATAAAGCATCAGCAATATCATTATTAATGCCTGGTACATGTCTGGCCTTAAATAGCACATTCAGGCGTAGGCTTTGTAACACAAACTGACGAATCAATGCCATCACCCTGGGTGATTTAGACGTCTGAGCGTTGACAATGTGCACTACCGCCGCATTGTCACACCAAAAATGGACCACTCAGTCGGCCCACTCCTCACCCCATAGCATCAAAGCTCCCAGGATTGGAAGGAACTCAAGGAATGTAAGATCGCGGAGGCAATCCGTGCCCCGCCATGCTGGAGGCCATTGGCCATAAGCCCACCTCCCCTCAAAATAAATCCCATATCCCAGGGAGCCGGAGACATCCGACTGTACTTGGAATCTAGGAGAAACCAAAAGGTCGGATCTCCAGAAAGAGACCCCATTAAATTCCCGCAGGAATGTGAGCCAAACCAAAAGGTCAGCCCGCATGTCCCTGGTCAGTCAGACCCTGTGGTGGCTCTTTAACAGGCCAGACATGGCGTCACATAGGCACCGCACAAATGCTCTGCCGGGTGTCACCACCCTGCAGGCAAAGTTAAGATGGCCATGAAGTACCTGAAGCTCACAAAGTGACACCTTACGTTTGGCCATCAAGGCCAAAATCATCGCGGAGATCCGGGTGACCTTCTCAATGGGTAATCGGGATGCCTGTGCAAGCGTGTCAAGTTCAATACCCAGAAATGTGAGCGTAGTAGATGGGCCCTCGGTCTTTTCGGGCGCTAAAGGGACACCCAGTTCCCGCATTAGCGTCTGAAATGTAGTGAGGAGACATGTGCACGTGTCCGAGCCCCGTTCACCCCCGAACAAAAAGTCATCGAGGTAATGGGCTACAGACTGAGACCCGGACCTGCAAACAAAGGCCCACTGAAGGAAAGTGCTAAAACGTTCGAATGCCGAACACGAAATAGAGCAGCCAAAGGCATGGCCTTGTCTACATAGAACTTCCCTTGGAATCTAAAACCCAATAGCTCAAAATCCCCTGGGTGCACTGGCAGTAATCGGAATGCCGATTTAATGTCACATTTTGCCAGGAGGGCACCAGGACCACAAGAGCGCACCATCCGTAGGGCTTGGTCAAACGATGTATACCTGACCGAACAAAGGTCATCAGGAATAGCATCATTGACAGAGTAACCCGCCGGGTATGATAGATGGTGGATTAAACGGAATTCACCCGGGGTCTTTTTAGGTACTAGCCCCAGAGGGAAGACCTTCAGGTTAGGAAAAGGTGGTTCGGAAAAGGGGCCTGCTACCCTCCTAGCCTCTACTTCTTTGGCAATACTCAGGGCAGCTACCTCTTCCTTACCCTTCAGGGAAAGTAAATTGGGGGCATCTTGGGGTCCCCGCACCCCTTTGAATGGGATACGAAAGCCCCACTGGAAACCCTCCAGGAGGTACCTCACGTCCTCCCTCCTTGGATAAGTTGAGAGCCATCGCTCCATCATATACACATTAACTGGGGAGGGGGCCTTTTGACTGGCCAGCTCCATCAGCAGAAGCTCTGCCCGCTCCCTGTCCACCTCTAACTCTGCCCCATGACCCACCAGCCCGCGGGCACGCGGAGACGGCGTGGGGGCCAGCGCAAGAGGGACACTCATGTTTATATCGGCACTGTCGCTTATTGCACACGCCATTAGCTGAGAAGCTCCAACACAGCAAGCGGGCTGGAACCCCCTGCTCCGCCGGCTGGCGGGGAGCCAGTGTTGGAGCAGCTCGCTGCACAGCATGGCCACAATGGTACCTATCCCCAGGCGCCGGACGCGTGGGGGTCATGTACAAGAGCCACAATTTTTGACAGGGCTCATCCCATCTCATCTCCGGGTGTAAGGGCACCCTCATTCTAAATTCCTCATCGTAAGCCAGCCACGATGGGCCAGGGAAATTCACCATCGCCCTGTAAATATTGTCCAAGTATTGGACCATAGGAATGGCCAGATCAGGCCAGGCCCTAAGGTATACCGCCATATAAATAAGATATGCCGGCAACCAGTTGACCCAGGTGCGCGGTGGCTTACGACGAAGAGACAGTTCCTTGTCTCTGTCATCCTGTCCCTCTCTCTCTTCCTTAGTGGGCTCACGGTTCAATAGGGAGAATATATCCACGTACTCCCCCCGCAAAATCTTCTCCCTCGTGACCTGGGACAAATGATCACCAAGAGGCAAGGAATAACCAGCCGTCGGCAAAGCCGTCACCGGCACATTATGTATAAAAGGCATACGCAGCGGGACCTGGATAGCCTCTGCAATGCTTGGCACTGCCCCGGGGGCGGAAACCCCCGCCCTCAATGAGGTGCCATTTTGAAAACATGGGGCACCGGGATAGACTGGTAACTGATGCCCACTCGCCTCAACTTGACGAGGCCAGAGCCACTGAACCCCACCAATGGAAGTGGGCTGTGATGTAGGTGCACTAATTTGAACCTGATACTCACTAGGTGCACCCCCGTGAGCCGCCCCCACTGGGGGATCCGGCCCACGGTGGGCGTCGGAGCTCGTGACCGGAATCGAGCTCTGAGGCCACACCTGATTACTCCCAGTCTGCAGATCTGGACGAACAGGGAGCTGCGAGACACTGGCAGGCGCAGGCCGGAGCGTCTCAAGCAGCTCAACCCGACTGGCCGCCCGTTGCAGCGTGGCGGCCGTCGAGGTAGCCGGTGGAAATGAAGGGGGCCCGGCAGAAAGAGAAGCGCCCCCCTCCACAGGAGGCTGTGCAATACCGAAGGATGCTTCCAGCACTGCTAAACGTGCTAGTAGAGCATCCACTGCCACAGAGCCCCCAGCATAAGGTGGGCCAGGTTGGCCAGACGACCCACTAGGCAGTTGGAACGGTACACCGAAAGGAGAGCCAGGGCCAGAATAGGGCCATGCCCAAAACTCCGGCCCATAAGGGGCCGGAGGAGGAATCGGTTGTATGCCTGCACCAGGCCCTCCCCCGCTGCCCTGGCCCATGGGCGGTAACGGCGGGCTGAGGGCTAAAGCCCCTGAGGGGCCGGCCTGTGGCTGGCCAGTCAAGCCCGGCTGCCAAGTGCCAGCCTGAATCGGCCCACCGGTATCGGTGGGCAAGGCTGGCACAGTGCCCTGCCGCGGGGGCGCAGCCCTGGTCCTCCAACCCGATGGCTGTCCCCCGTCCTGCGCAGGGCCAGGAAAAGTCCTCCCCTTTGGCCGCGGCTTCATCGCCGGGGCCTTCCGTTTGGGAGGCATGTCCTCTGAAAAGAAAGTAGGATCCCTTTCCAGGGATCGAAAACCTAGCGCCAAAGCACGCAGTAGCCAAGCGAACTAAGGCTCTGCGTACGCTAATCCTCCTTTCCCAGCCGGGAAAGGATCAAGGGCTAAACAGCCGAAGACTACAGGACGAACAGCGACGGAAAAAACTTCTCCTCTCCGTCGTATTTCTAAAATGGCAGCTCGTCTGCCTCGTGGCCACCCCTTTTATAGAGGGGTGGCCACACACCCTAACTCACCCGGATGTCTGAGTCCGGGTGGGGGGGCCCCCACAAAGAGCGCGGCGGCCATTTTGGTGCCGCGCTTTCATTCTCAGCAATATTCTCTTTTCCAGAGATGATGTTCCCAAAGTAGGACAGTGTCAATTTTACCACTTTTATCTCCATAGACAGTTCGGGCTCTAGAATCCACTTGTTGATCTTTCCAGCAATCAAGGGTAACTGTAAAGCAGTCTTCCAGCACCTTATTTCTAATTATTTTTTCCCCTGTCAGCTTTCTTTTCTGTCCATCTTTCATACTTATACATGGTGATCAGAAATACAATATTGTAAATGAACTTGTTCTTGGTCTCCAGTGACACATCCTTACACTTGATGATCTTTTTAAATTTCTTCATTGCTGCTTTTGTAAGATTATAGCCTTGTAATCTTTACTGTCTTTTTGTCTCATGTGCAAACGATTACCTTCCCACCACAGACTTGCCCAATAAAGATATACCATATTTCACAGTGTATAAGATGCATCAGAGTATAAGACACCCCATTTTTATACACATTTTAAAGGAAACAATATTAATTTTCTTCATTTTTTTCATGAATTTCCAAAATTAACTCCAGCAGCTGGGGAAGGTGGGATGGGGGGGAATGAGGGCTCCTTTGAAGCCCCTTTCCTCACCATCCCACCACCACTGGCCACCAGGAATCGAGGAGAGTGGGATAGGGGGAAGAAGGATCCTTTGAGCTCATTTCCCTCCCATCCCACCACTAGCTAGGGAGAGTGGGATGGGAGGGAAATATGGATCCTTTAAGCCCACTTCCACCCCATCCCATCGCCGCCAACCATCAGGAGTCAGGAAGGGTGGAATCAGTTGGGCAAGAGAGTTGCTTTGGAAGCTGCCCATCGCCCAGCTCCTAGCAGTCAGCAGCAGTTGCAGAACTGCACGAGCAAGGTGGGGTGGGGTGGGGTGAGGGCGGCTTTAAAAATAGCCCTTTCTTTTCTCCAGTCACCAATCCTCTCTAGCTGCCAAACCACAACAGTGGTGCGGAGAGCCCCCCTGTTACCTGCATATTAGATGTACTCCATTTTCCAGTGTATTTTAAGGGGGAAGTGTGTTTTATATGCTGGCAAATATGGTAATCTCTTACCTCATTATCTCACATTTTTCAGTGTCAGCACAATGATAACTTTAGCCAAATGTATCTGATTTTGTTTGAGAGTAGAGGTAAGAAACTTTCCAGGAATCGGTTCTCATAAGTACTTCCTAAGTCATTCAGTTTTGGTAGTTCTAAAAGCAGAATGCAGATTAAAAAATATATACCTATAAATCCAAGTGTTAACCATTGGAACTTGACAAAGGATCCCGCACCCGGCCATACTAGCCCGTACCGAGCATTCGTGCACTTGCCCGAAATGGGTCCGGAGGTCAACAAAAATTTTAGAAATGTGCCAGTGGGGCAGGAGACCCACAAACTAAAACAAAGAAAAAGAACTTCAATTCCCAACGTTCCTTGCGCTGCACCGCGCTGCAGCCAATCAGGCTGAGAGGCACGAGCAAAAAGAACATTGGGAAACGCGTTGTGGCCAATCGAAATCAAGCCACATAAAAAAAACGCTGCATGAACGCAAACCACAAACTCAAAACTATAAGTCCCACTGTCCTGCGCGCCATGAGCGCGCAGAACGCTGAGAAAGCCAGCGCGCAAAAAATAAACTTACAAAAAGCAACGGGAGCGCAAGTCCCCAGCAAGCAGACTCAGCGCCTCACAGCCACGAAAAATAAAAGGCACAAAACACCACCGTGAGACACCCACCATCCTTCTTTCCCGGAGAAACGGGGGAAAGAGGGACTCCCTCTCCTCCACACTACCCCACTGAAGACACGGCGAGACCACCACCAGCCTCAAGTAAAGTTGAGCCGGGGTGGGAAAAAAAAACCCAAATAAAGGCAGCAGTCCATAAGGGGAAGCACCCTCCCTGGCGGATGACTAGCTGATGCCTTTGTATTTCAGAATACAAAAACAACAGCCAGCAATCCACAAGAAAGAGCCCCACCCCTTATGGATCGCTGCCTGCCGATCTCCGGTTAGGTAAGCTGGGAGAAAAAGGAGACAGAAAAAGAGAGAACCATTGTTAGGCACAGAAAGCTCTTCTCTGCCTCCTCCCTCTCCCCCAACCTACCTAAGCAACCTCCCCGGGAGAAGAACGGCCTGACTGCCTCCAAAGAGAAACCCACAGGCAGCCCATTTTTCAACCTAAAGTAACCACCAAAAACAAACACCAAAATTATTACAAAATAATAAAACAAAAATAAATCAATAATTAAACCCCCCATTAATAAACAAAAAGAAATAAACCACAAAATACCGTATTTATTCGTGTATAACGCGCAAAATTTTATACCCAAAAAAAGGCTCAAAGTTTGGGTGCGCGTTATACACGAGGACTGGGCCGCGCGACTCAAGAAGCCGGCGCCGGGTAGGCGCGGAGCACGCCGCGGCCCTCCCCGGAGGGTTCCATTCTCGACCCGGCGGGTGCGTGCAGGTGAGCGGCGGCGGCAGCGGGACCTGGGCGCCTGCCCAGGTCCCGCTGCCGCCGCCGCTCACCTGCACGCACCCGCCGGGTCGAGAAGGGAACCCTCCGGGAGAGGGCCGCGGCGTGCTCCGCGCCTACCTGGCGCCGGCTCCTTGAGTCGCGCGGCCCGGGTAGGCGTGGAGCACGCCGCGGCCCTCCCCGGAGGGTTCCCTTCTCGACCCGGCGGGTGCGTGCAGGTGAGCGGCGGCGGCAGCGGGACCTGGGCGCCTGCCCAGGTCCCGCTGCCGCCGCCGCTCACCTGCACGCACCCGCCGGGTCGAGAAGGGAACCCTCCGGGAGAGGGCCGCGGCGTGCTCCGCGCCTACCCGGCGCCGGCTCCTTGAGTCGCGCGGCCCGGGTAGGCGTGGAGCACGCCGCGGCCCTCTCCCGGAGGGTTCCCTTCTCGGCGGGTGCGTGCAGGTGAGCGGTGGCGGCAGCGGGACCTGGGCGCCTGCCCAGGTCCCGCTGCCGCCGCCGCTCACCTGCACGCACCCGCCGGGTCGAGAAGGGAACCCTACGGGAGAGGGCCGCGGCGTGCTCCACGCCTACCCGGGCCGCGCGACTCAAGGAGCCGGCGCCGGGTAGGCGCGGAGCACGCCGCGGCCCTCCTCCCAGGCGCCCAGGTCCCGCTGCCGCCGCCACTCACCTGCACGCACCCGCCGGGTCGAGAAGGGAACCCTCCGGGAGAGGGCCGCGGCGTGCTCCACGCCTACCCGGGCCGCGCGACTCAAGGAGCCGGCGCCGAGTACGGTAGGCACTGCTGAGATGCACCGTCTGCCCCACCCACGGGCCCAGGGGCGCGCGGCTGGCGGGATCTGATTGGGTGGCGCGGGAGACGAGGCGTGTGAAAAAAAATTTTATACCAAGATTTCATGGAAAATTAGGGGTGCGCGTTATACACGAGTGCGCGTTATACTCGAATAAATACGGTACACAAACAAAAACTTCCACAATACCACAAAACCACAAACAAAACACCTAACTACAATACAAAAACCCCACAAAGTACACAAACAAACAACTAATTACAAAAATAAACAACAACCAAATAAAACAAATTAAACACAACCAGAAATAATCAAACCAATTAAAGCAACCTAAAACTAAACCAAAACAAAAAAGAACAAACAGAAACACCTCCCAGGCCACCACCACAAAAGCAAAACAAAGAAAAACCCCAGAAGAAAGAAAAGCAGACAACTTACCAGCACGTCCTGCCTCCACGACGACCGGAACAGAAATGAAGAAACAAAGAGACTACTTACCGGAAGAAACCCCACCCAGAGGCCAGGAGAGAAAAAACACATGAAATGAAAGCAAAACCCCTAGCAGCCCCACCTGCAGGGCACAATAGTAAAAACAACTCAAAAAGACTCAACAGCCCCACCTGGAGGCCATAAGAGTAAAAACAAGTCAAAAACATAACAATACATCAAAAGTTTACACAAATCACAAACATACGTCAAAAAAATAAAATAAAAAGATTTCTAAAAAAAATCCTGTGCTGAGTTTAAACTCAAATAAGAACCCAAAGCATCTAAACACATTTTAAAAACATTGAATGTAAAAAAACATGTACTTTCACATTTTTAAAATTATTACCTACGGTACAACTATTTAAAAAACACCCACAAACTAAAACATTATTTGGTTAAATAAAACAATTTGAAAAAAATTATATCATCCTTTGTTCTTTTTTTTAATCCACAAGAAAACCCCAAAAAAGCTAATCACAGCAATGCACACAAATTGTGCATAAATAAATAAAAAAATTTTAAAAAAAAGTTACAGAATAACCTCTTTTTTACATACATTACCAAAAAAAACCCACACATTACAACACAATTTAAAACAGCAAACTATGCTAGTACATAAATAAAACTTATTGTTTATTAGCATATGACCCCACAATCCTTCTAAGCACAATCATAATTTATCAGGTTTGTTTGCATATGTGGTAATTTTTAATTTTCTCAGTATTAGCTCTAGTTAGTTCAGATTCAAGACTGATGCTTTAAGAGGGAAGGAAAAAGTCAATTAGATTTTAGAACTGTAGTATAGAATTGGAATTCCAAATAGAAAATTTGTGTTGTCTATCAGGTTAAATAATCACAAATCCTGCGTAATCAAATCCTAAATGTCCTTGCTTTCCACTTCTTTCTTTGCTTTCCTAAATAGATTTTTGAAACTTGCCCCGATAATTCCTTTTCCAAAGGTCACCTGGTTGTATTCAAAATTCAGAGGGTGATCTAATATGTTGAATCCCAGTTCTTGACTGCCTTCAGAGACCTAAGTAACCTGCCGAAAATGTGTGTCATTTGGCTTCATTAAGTGCTAGCTATTTACTCCAAGGGTATTGAGTCAGAGTCTTCCATTAATAGGAATGAGTATCAAGGAAGAATAGATAAAGGTTGCAGAAAAGCACTCACATATTTAGTAACTGGATGCCCTCCAAGGGTCTGTCTCAAGGTGGACTATCACTGGGCTGAGACCAGTCAAGAAAAGAACTGTTAGTCATTTAATGCTGGCATGAAAAGACAACTCCCCCGTGTATTAACTAGACAGAGTCTATTAAGAAATGTGCCCCTTCCACATGGATTATCAGCTAAATTTCTTTTAAAAAACCAAGGGAATTATCAATCTATCTGTATTAACTCTCCTCAGGGGCAAATCTGTTGCCCAAAACCGAGTTTAGTTGCTCAGTTGTTGGAAAAGTAATTTAGAGAATTCCATTTGCTAGATTAAGCTGAAAGGTGCATGGTAAAGAAATGCAGTGTGTGTGTGTGTGTGTGTGTGCGTGCGTGCGTGCGTGCGCGCGTGCGTGCGTGTGCAGAAGGGCATTGTGGGATGCTCTTATTCATAGTTTTACTTTAGTGGTTATTATTCATGTAAAATAATTAAAAGAGACAGTTACATTGTATGTGCAAAATTGTTGTTGTTGTTGTCGCATAGTCGAGTTCAACCCTTTGTGACCCCATGGACCACTGAATGCCAGGCACACCTATTCTCCACCATCCTCCTCAGCCTGCTCAGCTCTATGCCCATTGCGTCAAAAATGCCATCTAACCATCTAATTACCAGCAATTCAAGGTGCTGGTAATTTCCTCTAAAGCCCTACATGGTAGTGGGCCAGGATACTTAAGAGACCGCATATACCCCAAGGACATCTGCCCATCCCACTAGAGTGGACTGGAGGGGCTCTTTAAAAATGCCAACTGCTAGAGAGTCTCGCCTCTCTAGCACTAGAAGAGCCTTTTTGGTATCCGCTCTGGCCCTATGGAACCTCCTGCCAGTTGGTCTCCAGACGGAGCTGCTGCCCTTCAGGAAATACCTGAAAACCTGGATGGCAGAGCAGGTGTGGGTGGTGAGGAGGGAGCAACACCCCCCCCCAGCTCATTTAGAGCAGGATCACTCATGATTTTAATAGTTTTTAACTAGATTTTTAATTGGTGCAGGTGGGAGGTAGTTTTTCAGTGTTTTTAGGAATTTTAAGGGTTTCTATAGTTAAAAGTTGGGGATTTTATGTACGCCGCCCACAGTTGCACGTTGATTGGGGCACCTATACAAACTGAATAAATAAATAAATAAATAATCTCATCCTCTGCCGTCCTCTTCTCCTTTTGCCTTCAATCTTTTCAAGTATCAAGGCCTTCTAGAGTGTGTAAAATACTGACTGACATTCATTTGCACTGTATAGAAGGGATAGTCAGTTCTTGTTTTCGTGGGAGTCAAAAATTTTGGGGGCAGTTTAGAACAAGTGTCTACCCTGTATAAGAGTCATATGATGCCTTAATTTATCAATTTGTGATTGATTTATCAATACACTGTTTGAAAATTAGATTCCTTCCTTAGACTCTTGCAGTTAAAAAGCACAAGGGAAAACAGGCAGTGGGTAGAACACCTTGTTTGGTCTATCATGAGTTTGCTTCACTCAAATGTTGAAAATTAGTTTGCTTCTGTTTAGCAATTGGCTGTTAGTAGGCAAACACAAGCTTTACCTGCTGAATTGAATTTCAAAAGAAGTTATCTGCCTGGATGAAGAACACTCTAATGGGCAGAAATATGCTTTTCCTTTCATATGTGGTCATGCAGTGCCCAGCCTCCTGGAGAAATGGAGAAGATAACAAAAAGCTTAAAAGACTAAAACCTTGTGCATTAATGAACCCAGACTTCTTCTCAGACAATGAAAGTCACATTTGTAGCTAAAAAAATTTGATGCATACAAAGCATTGCTCTCTCACATACAACCTTGTTAAATCCTCTGGCTGCTGCAAATATAATCAAATGGAGTTTAGAATTCCCAAATTGATCTTTCACAGATTATCTCTGTATTCAATTCAAAGCATGCCTGTTTTCTGATGGTCCCACAAATCACAAATATCATTGGGTACTGACATCAGCGCTAATGCATCTTGCCTACCTCTCTCTTTTCCTTGAATAAGGAAGCAGGGAGAGCTTCCTTCCAGTTGCCCATTCAGCCAGGAAGTTGCATCAGCTCAAGAGATCACACTGTCAGACCTGTTGCAAATATATTTTACTAAGGGGGAAAGAAGCCTTGCAGTGGAGGACAACAATTTAAACAGGATGAACTCTAGGTGATTGTTCTAATATGAATATTGTCAATCTTTATTACGGCCCAAGACCAGCATAGTACAACAAAAATGACAGTTGAAATATATCAAGAGACATAAGTTAAAATGAGGGTACTTAAATTATATTTTAAAAGGAGCATTTCTGCTCAGAGTTAAGGAGTAGAAAAATTAGTATTTAAGATCAATAGTGGTACAACTATTACTAAGCCTGTGATGTAGTGCTAGTGGTTTGTTTAGCTGAAGGGCCTGCCAGGATTGTTCTTCTGATCTTACACGCTGTGGCACAGAACCTGGCAGTGTTGTGGATGAAGGTGGGCCTTTCATCAGATAACAGCCAATGGGTGTATGTGCTGTTTGGCCGGCTAGAATACTTGCGGAGCAGCGGAGATATGAACTTGTTATTGATGTCTCTATAAAAAAGGGCAGATGCAGATAACATGTTCTATGGTTTCAATTTCTTCAGTGTCGCAGGGCCATAGTCTCTTTGACATTGGTGTCCTTTGGAATTTTCCCTCGAGAACCGCAGAAGGGAGGGCCTGGCAGTGGGCTAACGTAAATGCCCTCTGATGACTTAGTGTCTCAAGTTGGAGCAGGTACCGGGCTGGGGTAACAATGTTTCTCCAAGACTCTGCAGCCAGGAAGGTAGGAGCCCTGGCTAGGTCTTCTTGCCTTTCCATGCCTAGTGTTCTCTGTTTAATGGCCTGTTTTGCCCTGTCGTGACTCATGGCCTGTATGAGAGGTTGGGAGAGGCCAAGGTACTGCAGTCTGGATTGGATTGTTCTTTTCCATGCTGATTGGAAACTATCGTGGAGAGTTAGAGGAGCCAGAATTTTGTGCCAAAGGTTGAGAGTAGCTATCCACAATCCTGCCTCAACAATTATCATGCTTGTCTCTAGGCAAAGGGTGGTATTGGATACACAGTGGAGGGTCTGGAGAGTTGCACATAAGAATTTAGATTGTACTCTTTCCATAAGAGCCAGGTTGTTAGGTGGGGGTAGGGGTGCAGAGTGAACTCCATAGAGTAGCTGCAACAGGATTTTGGCTTGAAATAGTTTGAGTGCAGCAGGGATGTATTGGCTTCCTTTTGTCCCCAGGAATTTAAATATGTCGAAGGTGGATCTCTGGGCTGTAAGAACACTGTTTGTGGTATGGGCATTCCTTGAACCTGAAGCTAGGAGAACTACTCCCAAGTATTTGAAGCTGATAACATGTTCTATCTTGTGACCATTTAATCTCCAGGTGTGTTTCTTAAGCCTTTTGTGTAATCTATGGAAAATGAAATGGATCTGACTGTCTCAATTCTGTAGCATTTCCAATACTATTTGTCAACGAAAGGTAAAGGTCACCCTTGCTCGAAAGCCAGTATTGTCTGACTCTAGGGCTTGGTGCTCATCTTTGCCCCCCTCCTCTGGCCCAGCCAGTCAGGGGAGGCGAGAAGAGCCCAGCTGAGCCTCGTCTCCATGGTGGGGCTTGAAAAAGCCACCACCAGTGCTCAGGAGCCGCACGCACCATTTTCGGCCCCCTCCTCTGGCCCAGCTGGTCAGGGGAGTCAGGAAGAGCCCAGCTGATCCTCGTCACCATGGCGGGGCTTGAAAAAGCCACCGCCAGTGCTCAGGAGCCGCATGCACCATTTTCGGCCCCCTCCTCTGGCCCAGCCGGTCAGGGGAGGCAAGAGGAGCCCAGCTGAGCCTTGTCTCCATGGCGGGGCTTGGAAAAGCCACCACCAGCATTCCGGAGCCGCCCACACCATTTTCGGCTCCCTCCTCTGACCCAGCCAGTCAGGGGAGGCGAGAGGAGCCCAGCTGAGCCTCGTCTCCATGGCGGGGCTTGAAAAAGCCACCACCAGCGTTCCAGAGCTGCCTGCACCATCTTCGGCTCCCTCCTCTGGCCCAGCTGGTCAGGGGAGGGAAAACAAGCCCAGCTGAGCCTCGTCTCCATGGTGGGGCTTGAAAAAGCTGCAACCAGTGCTCTGGAGCTGCCCGTGCCATCTTCGGCCCCCTCCTCTGGCCCAGTCGGTCAGGGGAGGTGAGAAGAGCCCAGCTGAGCCTTGTCTCCATGGCAGGGCTTGAAAAAGCCGCCACCAGTGCTCCGGAGCCGGCCACACCATCTTTGGCCCCCTCCTCTGGCCCCCTCCTCTGGTCAGGGCAGGGGAAAAGAGCCCAGCTGAGCCTCTTCTTCGCCGCAAGGCTTGAATCCGCAGGGAGGCCATGGAAGGGGCATTTCTTTTCCTCAGCTGGACTGGTTTCTTCCCTTGGCCCCAATTATGGACTTGTGAGTCAGTTCATTGATGTTTTTCGTATTTAATGTTGTATTTTTTTCTTGATTTGTAATTTTGTAACTCGATGGTATTATTGTATTATTATTGTATTATTGACTGTATTGAGTTATATTTACTTGTGTTACTGTATTATTGTGATTGTGTACACCGCTTTGAGTCACCTGTTGGGTCGAGTAAAGCGGTATAGAAATTAAACATGAAATGAAATGAATCTTCATTTGTAGCCAAAGAGCCAGAGCTTTCTGCATCTGTAGACATTTCTGTGGACATGTGGCAGGCATGATTAAACACTGGAATGCTGTTTACCTTCCCACTGAAGTCATACCTATATATCTACTTGCAATTTGTTGCTTTCGAACTGCTAGGTTGGCAGGAGCTGGGACAGAGATGGGAGTTCACTCCATCATGCAGCACTCAGGTCTCCAACTGCTAACATTCCAGTCGTCAATTTCAGCGTCTTAACCACTAAGCCATCTGACTCAATTCACAAGGTGGCTAAGGAGGACCCCCTTGTTATGAGCCCAAGGATATGTTGAAAGCATATTAATTACTTTAATTCCCTTTAAAAAAATATCCACCAGTATATTCAAAATGCCCTGGAGATGTTTATCTACACTGTTTATGGAATAACAACAGGAGAATGTTAAGTTATTTGAAAAAGAGGGGGATATATTCCATGGAGCTACAGTGGATCCTGTTAAAATAATTAGTAGTATACAGTTACTTTCCATTTCTTAAAGAAACAAATAAAGTAAACTGGAAGACTTTTATGGGAAACTCTGTATTTCTTTTCATCCACACCCAGATATTTCTTGTTAATTTTACATTTGTTGGAGGGGATTTAAGGCTTTTGAAGAAATCAAGTGGACTGCAGTGTTTGTAGGCCACATTCAAATTAGAGCATTTAGGTGAGAAATATCATACATAGAAGATAAAAAGGCTTTGAGCAGATCAAAGGGAAAGCAGAAAATATGGAAGGAAACAGTCATGATAGTAACAATTATTCTTTTTATATTAGCTCCATATTTTCCAGAAAAGTGTAGAAATTGCACTGTGTAAAAGGTAGCAGCTTCAAGACTCAATGCTTTGACCAATGTTGTATGCCACCTTACAGGTGTGGAAGGTGTGACTGAACTCATTTTCATGGAAGGTCCCTTCACCTTTATACAGAGAGAGATGACCTTTTACCACTCTCCTTTATTTTCCATTATACATGGTAACAGCAAGATACAAGTGTACTTGATCAAACATTGGATTACCAACTGTCCAAGTAACACTGCAGTTCTTAAGGTAGTTTTGGCCATAGATGTCTGGTAGGGGAAAGGGTACTTGCCCACTAGGAATCCTAAACTTGCTATTTCTTTAAATGTAGTCAGGTAAAAACTACAATCAGGTCCTCCTCCTCCTCATCATCAGATTGAAGAAAAAGAGACTGAAAAGATCACTAGATATCAGGACAGGGTCATAACCAGGATTCTAGATTGGGAGGGGGGGTTCAGGAGGGGCAAAAAAAAATTCAGGAGGGGCAACAATGTTACACTCACATATATAACATTGGCACCACAAAAACCTCAAAGAGCTTACAGTCTGGACTGATGAGTTTTACGAATCCCTCATACAATTCAAGACTAAGAATGTGAAAGGGACCTCCAAGATTATTCCTCTGGAAAAATATATAAATGGCACTATTCGTCAACCACTCCATGGTCTAAGAGGGTCACTTGGAAGGACCCTGGCCTCACCTCAGAATATGAGACATCGGATTCAGATGTGCCCAGTACCTCCAATGAAGATGTTTATTCCTGATCTTACAACTTGAGACACAGCGGAGAGTGATCCACTCTGGGACCCAGTAGAAGACCTGTTTCCTCCACATCTTTTTTAAGGCAGGGAAGAACTGTCAAGGGTTGCTGGAGGACATAGTATTCAATTTGTCATCCAGAATATTAACTTCAGAAGAGGTAACTCTACTTTCACTAGGGCTCAATGTTGTGCCTACCCCTGTATACTGATCATTTAACACCAGGGTGGATTTGTTTAGACTTGTAAGATTGCTCAAATTAAAAGTGTTCTATGGAGGGCTAGAATACACTTCTCAGGAGCTATTTAAACCAAAGACTACATTTTGCCCACCTATAGACAACCCCTCCATTCTGGCATTTTATAAGTTAGTTCTTAGAGATCTCCAATCCCTGGAACAACATGGATGTAGACTTCGAAGGAATTTTTCCAATGAAGAGCTTAAAATTTTGAACAATCCAGCATCAGATCCTAACATAATTATCAAGCCTGTATACAAGGGTGGTGGGATTGTTGTACAGGATATCAATGACTATATAGCCGAGGCAGAGAAACAACTCAATGATAAGATCACATACAGGAAGTTACTCCAGGATCTCACCCCTAGGATTGTCAATGTTATTCGCACCATTCTTTTTGAAGGTTTAACTTTGGGTTATATTACAGATAAGGTCTTTAAGTTTCTGTATAATCTATATCCATGGGTGCCGATTTTTCATTTGATCCCCAAAATTCATAAAGAAAGGAAACCAGGTGCACTTAGGCCAATTGTATCAGGGATAAACTCAGTCCTAGAGCCATTATCAAAATTTATTGATTTTCATATTAGAACATTTACCAAATGCTCCCCTTCTTATGTTCAGAACTCATCTCATTTCATTTCAACTATAGAAGGATTCCATGTGCCAACCAGAGGGATTCTTTTAACTGGACGTTGAGGCACTATACACGAGCATTCCGTTGGAAGCTGCAAGATCGGTCATTCAGGAAGCTTTGGACTCTAGACAGTCTCTTTGCCCCCCTACCCATTTTCTCATGGACAGCATCCTAGAAAACATTTTTTTTTCAGATTTGGACATTCATTTTATCTGCAAACAAAAGGAGTAGCAATGGGGAGCCCATTGGCTCTGTCCCTGGCTAATATATTCATGATTCACTTTGAAAAAATTGTTCATTTATAGCACTAACAATAACCTTTTTTGAAACATATTCTAATTTATAACGTTTCATTGATGATCTATTTTTTGTCATTGACAGACATGAAATAGTTTAGGGAATTGTAAAGTGGATCAATAGGCAGGAAATGAACCTTAAATTCATTAGCCATCCAGTGGTGGGCAGCTACCAGTTCATACAGGTCTACCCAGGAGGTAGTAAAATTTGCTGACCACGCCCCCTCCCTGCCCTCCTCCTCCACCACCTACAAGTCCAGGCACAGGCGGCGGTGCATGCCACTGCTGCTGCAAATGGCAGCAGTGGCGGTGTGGGCTGCTCCAGGCAGCACAAGGCTCTTCCCAACCCTTCCCCCAGCTACTTGAGTGCCAGCCACAGCAGCAGCTTGAGGAGGAGGAAGAGCCGGTGGGGAGAACAGGGACCATTTCACTGGGAAGGTAAACAGAGTTCTGTGGGGATGGGGTGGGGAGAGCAGAGAGAGAGAGCTCTTCGCTTTTAAGTTAAACAGAGTTCCATGGGGTGGGGTGGGGTGGGGTAGAGCAGAGAGATAGAGAGAGAGCTCTTTGCTTATATGTTCCATGGGGGGGAGGGGAGGGAAGGTATTTTTGCTTTTTCCTGATATGCTTGAAACACAGACTAACACAGCTACCATTTCAAAAGTTTTATTCTGTGCAAGCATATCAGAAAGTAAACGGAAAAAAAAGACAAAAATGTTGTGGCACCTTAAAGACTAACTGCTGTATTTTAATGTGAGCTTTTGTGGATCAAGTCCACTGGCTCTTTAGCTGTAATCAGAGATCAGCACTGAACCCTAGAGTTGGATACGACTGGCTTTTGAGCAAAAGCAACCTTTACATTTACGGCTTTACCTAATAACAGAAGATCCCTGATTGGTATTCAGATTTGCTGTGAGGGTTTGGCCCAGTTTAGTTAAAGGTCACCCTTGCTCAAAAGCCAGTCATATCTGACTCTAGGACAGCAGTGCTCATCTCCATTTACAGCCAAAGAACCAGTGCTATCTGTGTTTGCAGATGTCTTCATGGCCATGTGGCAGGCATGACTAGATCACCCACCCAGTCACATGGCTCCACCCGCAGCGTAGGCTCCGCTTGCAGCGTAGGCTCTACATGCAGTGTAGGCTCCACCCAAAATGTAGGCTCTGCCCACAATGTAGGATCCACCCATAGTGTAGGCTCCACCAACAATGGGTGGATCCTACATTGTGGGCAGAGCCTACATTTTGGGTGGAGCCTACACTGCATGTAGAGCCTACGCTGCAAGCGGAGCCTCCGCACATGGTGTGGTAGCAAAAAAAGATTGATGCCCACCACTGTAGCCATCAGGACACTTCGAGTTTACCGTTTCTGTATGAAAATGTGTATATTTCCTCAGATAACAAATTGAATGTCAGGCTATACAGAAAACCGACGGACAGAAGCCTCTACTTACAATACCGATCTCACCTTACGGTCTCTTTACGAGAGCCAAGTGAAACTACACCTCTCAATCGGCTTTCAGTGCCTCCGCTCTAACTATCAAGCGCACACTTGTGCAGAGAGGCTATCCCACGCACATAATAGACAAGGCTCTCCAAAGAGCAGTTAACACCCCCAGATCCAAACTTTTTCAGAGAAAGCAATGAGGCACGGACTCATCTTTAAGTTGCTCATTTGAGTTTACTCCCCTATCGCAGGGGATAAAAAGCATTATACACAAGCACTGACACGTTGTGCAGGATCTGCCTGGGTGTCAGAATAAACTGTTTATCGGGTTTAGAAAGACTTCATCTTTACGTAACCTATTGATGAGATCGGACCACCTAGCTCACGTGGATAAGAGAAGCACAGGGGGATAGTAACAGGACATTTTAAGTGCCACACCTGCGTGTGCTGTAAATTCTGTTGGGAAACAAAGGAGGTCCCAATTCCCGAGAAAAACTACATACAAACTTAAAAGTTTCAGTAACTGTAATAGTAAAAATGTAATACACATGTGGGAATGCTCATGTAACAGGCATTACATCGGGAAAACTTCCAGGAATTTGAAAACACGCTTATCGGAGCATCATTCTAAAATCCGTAGTCAGCTACTTAATGCACCCCTGGTCTCACATTATGTGGAGTATGGTCATTCAGAAAACCAGTTCAGATCCGTGGTCTTAGAGGTGATTTGCCCAAATTTACATCAGAAAACTGATATAGACAAATTATTACTACAGTGTGAGGCATACTACATTCATCTTTTAATTCAGCTGTTCCTAATGGTCTCAATATGGAAATAGAACTATCACCCTTTTTATGAGAATATATAAAACATAATTAAGAACTCTATGCAAACTGTAAGTCTTACCACTCTAGTGTGATCTTAATTGGCCAGTAACTTCACCTGGTCAATATAATTCGTTCTACATGTATGAAGTGCTAACATCCCAAAGCACATTATACAGACTCCGTGTAGAGGCAGGGGACACCAGTAAAAAACTACAATCCTTGCAGTCAATTAATTATTTACAAGGTAAGACTATCATTCTTATATATGATCCCACGCTGTCTAAATGTTATGCTTCAATATCTATCAAATCATGGGAGAAAGTCAGTTTAAATATTGTATTATGATGCCGTAAGTTAATTTTCCATTGTATTACTGTATTACATATACTATTGTAAATTCTCTTTATTGATGATTTTGTAGACATCCTGAAGAAAGAAATACTTCTGAAAAGCCGTAGTAATTATCCGGAAAAGGCTTCGACAAGTTTTATTGTCTACATATCATTTACAGTTACTTTTGGAAATAGGAACAATCTCAGTTACATTGGAATCAAGCATTTAAGTTACAAGAGAAGACATATGTGAATATAGACTTCTTTTTTTGTTAAGATATTGTATGAAATAACAATTCATGTTGCGTTCGTTTTTGCCAAGACATTGTATGAAGATATAATACATGGACTGAAGGCTATTTGATTTTTCAATACATAGTTTCTGCACTGATTGCTGTGGCTTCTTTTTGACAACATCAAGATAGAATTCTGTTTCATAAGACATTCTACTTTACTTCCACTTCAACTACACCCTATTGGATAGCTTGTGTGCACTACTTCCACTGACGGGGTTCTCTAATTATTTTCATTCCTGTTTTGTCCCCTTGCCTGCTTGGTGAAAGCATTCCAGAAGGTTTTTTTTTTTTTGTTTTCCACAGAACTCCTCCTGGTGAACTCAATTCTTAGTCTTTCTTAGTCTTGGTGAATTTTGTTCTAAAAATTGTGGTTCTTCTGCTTGTGTGACTGTTAGCAGGCTGGATTGCTCAGTGCTGTAGTTATATGGAACATAGCTGTCAAGTATCCCTTATTGGCCAGTTATAAGCATAACTGTCAAGTATCCCGTGTTTGCAGGGAAATTTCCCTTATTTCCAAATCCAAAACTTGACAGGTATGATCTGGACATGGAGCCAGAGGCTGGGAGTTTGATTTCTCACTGTGCATCCAGGGAGAAGAGCCATCCTGTACAGCCTTTGGTGAGCTGCACATCCCAGGGAGCCCCAGAAGAGGTGAATGGTAAACTACTTCTGCTTATTCTTTACTCTTGAAAGAGTCACCATAAGTCAAAAATGACTTGATGGCACACAATCACAATGAAAGATGAAAGAGGATTTGAATTTTGACTGTAGGGCTGGGATTCTCAACCTGCGGCCCATGGGCTGGATGCAGCCTGTGGCACCATTTCATGTGGCCCACCACCACCTCCACAAAACCAGGAAGTGCCATGTGGTGTAGGAAGGGCAAAATGACCATCTGGCCCCCGAAGCTGTCTGAGGGAGCATGACCTGGCTCCCGGTTTTAAAAGGTTGAGAACTCTTGCTGTAGGGGTACATGGCAATTTAAAGTTGCAGGTATATTGCTGACTGTGCCACCAGAGATGATGATATAAGGCTCTGTGACATTATACATGGAGATGAAGAGGATCTATTGTGTCCCCATTGTTGTATGTCTATTTGCTGTTTCAATGCTTTGACAACCTGTGGGCTTTTAAAACCACCACAGTCTGTAACTGCTGAGCTCAGGTGATGTTTCAGAAATTATAGGATAATGCTTCCATAATTTCCTTGGGAACTTTCCCCCTCCCCTCCCAGATTTAGGATGTTATTCTTTCGTGGTGTGTAAGTAGCATACAGTATCTCCAGTCTCAGCACACTCCAAATATTGTATTGCCTTCCCCTCCATTTGACAGACTAGTTCTCATTAACTGCAATACATTGATTATCAGTTATGATAATGGTGACAGCAAAAAGAATAGAAGATGGAGAATTTCTCAGATTTCTGTAGAGATTGCTTAGCCTTAACAAGAGACAGAGACCCAGCTATATAGTAATTCATCCATTGTTGCTGTGTGCATAAATTTTTCCCTCCCTGACGTATCTCTTGGTTGCTTTGAGGACTAATTTACACTTTGTGAATAGGCCATTAAAGTGAATCTGAAAGGAGACAGGATGTATGAAAGGAACCATTAAATAGAGTGAAAATCTATGGGGCTCCTACAAATGGTTATCATTCAGTGTCATCCAATTTATACAGAGAAACAGAAGAAATTGTTCTCTTGATAATATTATACTACTGCTTTCTCAGAGAATTTACAAATGAAGAAAGTAATTTGGGCATATCAGCTGCTGCTGGAAGAAAACAGACTAACTGAATTACGAAATAATTATTTAAATAAATAACTCAGGGCCAGGTATCTCTCATAGCTCCAGAAAACGTCACAACCTGTTTTCTAGAAGAAATATGTTTTCTTCTGGAGAAACAATAAATTGTCCATGTCTAGAGAAAATTGGGTAGAAAACTATCAAGAATAGCAGTAATTTGTGGTATTCCCATGTTACATATTAGAAGGAGGCTGTCAGGGAATCAAAATCCTAGAGACTGGAAGAAGCATAGGGTTGTGTCTGGACCACGACCTTTCACCATATCAGAGCCCTTTCTACATTAGGCTTGAGAGGGCACCTTGTGGTTGAGGTGTGATTGCTGTAATTATTAGGTAAAAAATGATGAACTCTACACAGGAGCATCTTTATTCAGAGGTTACTGCTTATGAATTGCTTTAAAAAAACACAAAGAAAATTAAGAAAAATTAAGAAAAATGCAGGGGTAGGCATTGCAACAATGACAACAATGATGCAACAGTTACACACCTTGCACACAATGCATACATGTTAATTTGATGTGCATAGTAGCACATCAATCACCACCTTTTCTGTGATAGAGACATATGATGTTTCTAGTTATGTTACACTGACCATTTTTCAATTATTTCACATAACTAGAAACATCATATGCCTCTATTACAAAAAAGATGGTGTTTGAGGGAAACCAAAGAATTAAGCAAGATAGAAATAACCAGGGAGGAGGTCCTTGCATGTCTTGTTAAGCTAAACACTAACAAATCACCAGGACCAGATGGCATCCATCCACGAGTTCTCAGGGAACTTAAAGATGAAATTGCTGATTTCCTAGCCAAAATATATAATCTTTCCCTCAAATAAGGCTTTGTGCCTGATGACTGGAAGGTAGCGAATGTAACACCAATTTTCAAAAAAGGATCCAGGGGTGATCCAGGAAATTACCGACCTGTCAGTTTGACATGTGTCCCAGGTAAAGTGATGGAAACCATCCTAAAAGATAGAATTAATAGGCACATAGAAGAGAAGGCGCTGCTAAAGCAGAGCCAACATGGCTTTTACAAGGGCAAATCATGCCTCACTAATCTGTTGGAATTTTTTGAGAGTGTCAACAAGCATGTGGATAAGGGGGATCCAGTTGACATTGTTTATCTGGACTTTCAGAAGGCTTTTGACAAGGTCCCACACCAAAGGCTCTTGAATAAACTTACCAGTCATGGAATAAAGGGACAGGTCTTGTCCTGGATCAGCAACTGGCTAAGGGACAGGAAACAGAGGGTAGCACTAAATGGACACTTTTCCAAGTGGAGGGAAGTAAAGAGTGGGGTCCCCCAAGGTTCAGTACTGGGACCCCTGCTTTTCAACCTCTTCATAAATGATCTAGAGGTAGGAGTAAAAAGCAAGGTAGCCAAATTTGCTGACGACACTAAATTATACAGGGTAGTGAAAACTGTGAGAGATTGTGAGGAGCTCCAGAGGGATCTCTTGACACTGGGGGAGTGGGCAAAACAGTGGCAAATGAGCTTCAACATTACTAAGTGCAGAGTGATGCATGTTGGGGCAAAGAACCCCAATTACATTTATAAACTGATGGGGTCTGAACTCTCTGCGACAAACCAGGAAAGGGACCTTGGTGTCCTGGTGGACAGCTCAATGAAGATGTCAACCCAGTGTGCCTCAGCAGTGAAAAAAGCAAACTCAATGTTAGGGATCATTAGGAAGGGTATAGAAAATAAGTCAGCAAGTCAGCAAGTGTCATTTTTCCTCTTTATAAATCTATGGTGAGGCCCCATCTGGAATACTGTGTACAGTTCTGGTCGCCATACCTCCAGAAGGATATTATGGACTTGGAGAAAGTACAGAGGAGGGCAACCAGAATGATTAGGGGACTGGAACACCTTCCTTACCATCTGAGGCTGCAACGGTTGGGCCTTTTCACTCTTGAACGACGGCGTCTAAGAGGTGACCTGATTGAAGTTTATAAAATCATGCACGGTGTGGACAAAGTAGATAAGGAAAAACTGTTTTCCCTATCGCACAACACTAGAACTAGGGGACACTCGATGAAACTTTTGGGTACTAGTTCTCAAACAAATAAGAGAAAGTACTTTTTCACCCAGAGGATTACTGGTCTATGGAACTCCCTGCCAGAAGAAGTGGTGACAGCTGTCAGTCTTGACAGCTTTAAGAAAGGATTAGACAAGTTCATGGAGAACAAGGGTATCAATGGCTATAATTATGGATACTTAAGGACAACCTTGGGGTTGGAGAGATAGGCAGGATATCTCTCAATGCCATTTCCAGGGAATCCTAAGCAGGTGAAGGCATGTCCTTGGGAATACCCTGAAAGAAATGGTGAGCCACTGTGTGAGACAGAATGCTGGACTGGATGGGCTGTGGCCTGTTCCAGCAAGGCTGTTCTTATGTTCTTATGAGTTATATGCCTGCTCAGTCTGCTTTCTAGGTAAAAAATACTGCTGATGGGCAACTTTGAGGACCTTGCTGTTCTTCCTTATGATTCGTGGTCTTTGAACTAGACAACAGTTCTGTATCTCTCAAAACAACACTTTTAACTAGAGGAGTGTTCTCTGTATGATAGGCAGATTACCACTTTAGCACAGATTCTAAGATCTGTTGTGTTACATGTAATTTGTGCAGTGCAATACTGTTCAGTAGAATTGTGTGGTTCCACACACATTTCTCTCTCTCTCTCTCAGTGATACTCATTCTTCTTAGTACAATGAAAGCACACGTAATGGGGATGCCAGAGTTTACCAGAAAAACAAAATAAGACAAAACTCTCCTTTTACATCCCCACCCACCCACCCCGGCCAGCAAGCATCAAGGATGAGCCCTGCTATATTGTCCTGATCCAGAGTGGGAACAGGCTGAAATCGTATACGTTGAAATAAGGCATACATGCAGTGGTGGGATCCAGCAGGTTTATCCCATCCCAGTTCACCAGAACCAGTAGCAGAATTTCTGGCTGGCCCCGCCCATCCAAGTTTTAAAATAAAGTAGTCCTAATTCGGGTGCAACACAGGGCTTTCCCCCTGGCCACGCCCACCATACTACGCCCAGAGAGTAGGTAGTAAATTTTTTAAAATCCCAAACACTGCATACATGGTTATGAAATTAAGGTCTTTGTTTTGATTTAACATTTTGCATCCTTTATTCCCACTTGCCCATGTTTGACAAAAGGGAAAACTTTGTCAAGGCTAATAATGCATGCCTCTGCCAGAGAGAAAAATGGATTAAATTTTATGCTAGGAACTGGGGCTTATCTTACATCTGAGGTTTTACTAAAGAGGCTTATTGTTTAATTATAAAACTGGATGTTGAGTCCTTAACTCTAGTAATCATATTCTTATATGAAAGGCTGGGAAATTGTGCTTGATCCATTGTTATGTGCAATTGTATTTGGCTCCTTCTAATTTTGTCTCTCCAGATTTCCCCCCTGGTATTGATTATCAGAGCTTGGAAAGGTTACTTTTCTGGACTGCAACACCTAGAATCCTCCAGCCACCATAGCTATTGGACATGTTGACTGGTTGATCGTGGGGGCCCTCCAACCTTTCAAAGCTCTATATATCTCTAAATACTTTACTTACTTTGATTCCACCCAAAATAGTTGTTGTGTCTTGTGTGAAAATAACTTCACAAGTATTTATTATGTGGATAATAGTTTTCTATGGGAAAATATCTATGCTATAAGACAGTATCTCTTGTTTGTTGAAAAATAATATGCCACAAGGCAGACTCTCTTACTGTAAAAACACAAATAAATATAAAATATTTGGAAATATTTGGATGTTACTAATTAACATAATAATATGGGAAGAAAACAGGAAGGAACAACAGCAACAACAACCACATTTCAATTTACAGTGAAACCTCTCTCTTTCTTAAACTAGAAATGTAGAAAAGCTTTAAAGTACAGTACATAGTAGATTTTTTTTTTAAAAAAAAAGTCTTAGTATAAGTAAGAATTAGGCCACCTGGACACTGTGTTCTGCTTCCAAAGTGGTGAAAACAGTGAAGGCAACACAGGGTGATTATTATTTTTTTAAACTGTTTCTTTTGACATAGAGCTCTATTGAGGCTCGGTTTCCTCCTGGCTAATTTCCAGCAGTGTATTTGTTCTCTCAAAGGCAGATGAACCTTTAAACTAGAGAAATAACCCTGGCAAGAAAGAGGCATGCCGACCAGCAGAAAGAGCAACTATAAAGGAATGCTTTCATGTCTGCACAAGAATGCCACTTCCATACCAACTAGTAAAAAGGTTTCTATTTCAGCGGTGTGAATTCACCACCCAGGGCTATTTCCACACAGATCTCAGTGGATACGTTGTTGTGGAGTTCCCTCCCTCCCTCTTTCTCTCCATATATATATCTCTAGAAAAATACAGCCTTATTTGATGCCTCTCCAAGATCCTCTGAGAAGACTTAACCCAGAGACCTTGGTCTGTCTTAGAGGAAACAAGCAACCCAACTAGCATTTGATAAAAAGACACCAGTGTTTTAAGCAAGAATAAAGACAAGGGCTTACACATTGACAGAAAGTAAACAACTTTTAGTACATATAATGTACAGGCTAACTTTATCCATCCATTTTCTCTTGAGGATATAGAGCATTGTTTATATCTATCGATGTGAAAAATGTTTCAAATTACTCATATCCAATAGTCCATTCATCATAAAGTCCGTAACATAAATTCTATTAGATTTAATGCATACCTGTATATGCCAAGTATACAAGCCTGGTTCCACCCTTATGGCTACACATACAAATTGTATGTTTTGTTTTAGGTTGGTTTTTTTTCATCATCAGAAACCTTTCAAAACATGTGACACCAGGTTATGCACGTCCATCAAGTAGAGGTGTAGGAGACAGGCTCTGAGGTCCACACTTATATGAACTTTGCAATTATTGAATTATTGAACTTTGTAATATTTCCCACAAATATGCATCTAGGGGAAAGATGTACACAAAAACACTATTTCTGATGGAAAGAAGCATACATTTTGAAAAGTACATTGATTAGTAAAATATAGATAGAATTGTTGGCATCTTTAAAAAACAAAAAATTGAACGTAAGCACAGAAGGCGAGCACTTAAAGGTGGAAACTCAATAAACTGGATGAAAATGAACAATGTAGATCCCTCTGTTCTTACTGCCAGCAGTTGGAGGTTAGGAATGGAATCCACAGGCATGATTCTATTTCTAAAGAGCTTCTGTTTTTACTTTTTCTTGGGGTTCGTTTCAACAATGTTAAATATTTTTCCACCACGCTCAATATTCTCTATGCCTGATTCAACAAATGCTGAAAATACCAGCTATATCTCTTCCTGCATAATAGGTTTAGACTTATTACTGACGCTTATAATAGCAGATGGGGATATTTAACATTGCAAAGAAAGAAAAGGTATAACTTGCGTTGTATAAAGCTTTATCTACTGTAATGCTGAAGAGGCTGGCAGAAAGTTAATAATGATTCACAAATCAATGCCAAATAGGTAGAACAGACTTTTCCTTCTTCACAGTCGGTGGATTTGCAGACTGTAATTAAACCCTGCACTTTCTTTTCACCTCCCACTACAAAATCTTATCATTTGTAGCATTTCTTCGACACAATTGCCATTTCTGCTGGCCTGCCAATATCACTGTGTCCCTCAGGAAATGGTATGTGTACAAAGGCATAAGCTTTGGAGAATAAACTAGATCTGGAAACATCTCCCAAACTCCTACTCAATATTACGCTGGAGCCCAGCAGAATACTAATTCACACTCAGTGTTGTGATGAATAATGAAACACAAATTGGTATTGTTTCAAACATTTCTCCAATAGCTTCCAATCACATTCATGACAGACATAACAAGCATTTCACAAATGAAAAGGCTTTCAAGGGCTGCATGATGAATCCTAGTTGAAAATTATGCACTTAAGAAAAAGGATGCCTAAAATGACTCCCAGGTTTATAGGACAGAATTCATCTGCATATGCTCTTAGAAGGTGGAAGTGGTTTACCGCCTCCAAGTTACATAGTCTCATTTTTTTTACCTAGTTGCTTGGCAACAGTATTTTTAGATATTCAAAAATGTGCATATTTTGCAAATTAATCTAAGGCACATAGTTGCAGTATGTTTTCCCCCAAATAGCACCTATTTTGTAATATTAAAGTACAGATCAAACAAACAGCTCCTTCTTTGGCCTCAATTTAAACACATGTTTTAAAAAACCTTGGATTTAAGTCAAGTGGAAAGACCTCCTGGGAAAGACCTCTTCAAAGAGCATATGTTATCCATTCTGGATCACTGTAGCCTACCATTAATAGCGGGCCAGAGAAGAGTGTGGATTCCGCGTATACAATTGGCACAGCTATCCCTGACAGAACTGCAGTTATGGGAGAACACTCCTTCGAGCCATTGGTGATTTACCGAGGAAGGTTGAGAGCAAGGGATATCTCAGGGCACAATTTAGTGCTATCTAACATCTATGTGAAGCCACTGAGAGGGATCATCTGGAGATCTGGAGTGTTCTGTCATCAATATGCGGATGACACACAGCTCTATTTTTCTTTTACATCATCTGCAGTGGAAGCAGTTCAGTGCCTGTATGACTTCCTGGCTGTGGTGTTGGAATGGACCAAAGCTAACAAGCTGAGACTGAACCTAGGTAAGATGGAGGTATTGGTCCATCTGCCCGACTAGGTTCCTGGAACCCAATGCTAGCTGGGATGGCACTGCCCCCTAGAGAACAAGTATGTAACTTGGGGGTCATTTTTGATCACCCTAGAAGCACAAATTGCAGCAGTATGTAAAGCTGCTTTTTTCCATCTTTATCAAATAGGTCAGTTGCATCTCTACTTGGGCAGGTGGTGCCTCATAACACTAGCCATCTCTCTGGTAATCTCATGTAATGATTACTGTAATGCTCTCTACGTGGGGCTTCCCTTGGGCCTTGTACGGAGGCTCCAACGGGTGCAAAATGCAGCAGCTAGGCTGATTACTATAGTGAGGACATTCAATCATATCTTACCAACACTGGCAGGGCTACATTAGCTACCCATCCCTTTCCTTATCAGGTTCAAGGTATTAGTTCTAACTTTTAAAGCCCTAAACAGTTTAGGACCATTCTCGGCCCCCGTTTCCCTGAGGGAAGCTGTTCGTCTTCCTAGGAGGACAGAGGACAAAAGATTTGGCCCCCGTCTTCCAAGGAAGACGAACACCTTAAAAACACCTTAAAATAGCGTGGGGGTGGGGTGGGAAAGGATACCCCACGAAAAATTCCCCAACAGCCTTGGAGGCCGGCATAAGCCTCTACCATAGCAGGTGGGGGAGAGGATACCCCTTTCTTCTCCCCCGACCCATGCTTCAAAGAGGCAGTGGGGAAAAACAAGTTTTCCTCACAGCCTCGGAGGCCCGCACAAGCCAGCCAGTAGCTTGGGGGGTGGGGATACCCCCCTCTTCCCCCCAACCCAGGCTATGGCAAGGCACCGGCTGGCCCCCTGTACAAACAAAGAAAAATAAATAAATAAAAAATTACACCCCCCCCCACGCAAGGATTTAACGTGGCCTGGCCAGCAATACAAGGCCACGTTAAACCTTCCCACCTCCACCCACCTCCACACACACTCACACTAACACACACACTCGCACAAACATAAAACCCTCCCACCCACAACAACAAAAAACCACAAAAAACTCACCTACAGGGAACAACAGAAAAAGACGTCCTACCTCCACGAATGCCTACTCCGCATTGAACGTTATTGAATGTAGTCCACCAGAGGGTGCTATTGCTATTTTTAGTTAACTAAAAATATTAGCTAAAAATAGCACCCTCTGGTGGATTACATTCACACACATACACACAAACACAAACACACACACACACACACACACACACAACACTCCTGCCAAAATAATTTTTTTAATGTGTGTGTTGGTGGTTGGAGTGGTTTTTTACGTAGGAGTGGTGGTTGTGCAGAACTAAAACCACCCAAAACCACCAACACACACATTAAAAATGCCTGACAGGGCCAGGCAAAATATGCTAGTAATAAATAAATTTATAAGAGCTGTAGATGTGTTTTACGGCAGTGTTTACTGCAGGGGGACCACCAGTCTGGCCCCCTCAGCTGTCTGAGGGGGTGTGGTCCATCCTATGGCTGAAAAACATTGTGAACCCCTGCCCTACTTTAAACCTTTATGTGAACAAGGCAATACCCATGGCCAGCACATCCTTCAATGGAGCTCATGCTTTGTTAAATTTCTGTCACCGCTTACCATCAAGTTTGTTCAATAGCCATATGTCCTTCTCAGTGGGAAGATACTTTTGTCTTTTGTGCAGCTGGCAGTAGGTCATTAGCACTGTGGGCAAAAGAGAGAGATGAGGAGAGGCATATGTGTATGATTTATTGACTGGCACTTCTTTCTGCAAACAAGATGTGAGTAGAAGTATTATATCTCACTCATATTTCATTCATAAAAAGGTGACATGAAATTTCTTCTTCTTCCATCTCTAGACCAGGTGTGAAAATGCCAAAATGAAGGCACCTTTTGGTGAGTTCATTCTGTATTTCCTTTCACCTGACCTAGTGCAAGAAAGATTAGCTTGCAACACAAGGGTGCTGTTACCAAGGTATGCCCAATTGTGTTTCAAAAGTACCACAATCTTCGAGGAGGCTCTTTCTGTGTACCCCTGATAAGAAATTATTTATGCTTAAAATGCAATCTGTGAAGCTTTGTTTGTAGTTTGTATAGTTATGTTTGTAATCTAGGTCTATAACAATGTTGTTTAACCATACAGTTAAAAGAGAAAATGGAAAAAGATGGGCTGCCAAAATATCCCTGCTAGGGAGCAGCCAGCTCACCAGTGTTGGGATCCCTTTATGAGCTAAGTGCTAGTGAGCCAAAAACTGGTGATTTACACCATCCTTTCAATATATAAATATAACCCCCTTCCAAGAGTTAGAGAGTGTAGGCCACAAGACCACACAAGAAGATCAACAGTCAATAATGAGGTATATGTTCTTGCTGCATTGTTTCTTTTCATTTGTTTTACTTGTAATGTAATCTTTCTGTATTAAGACTATATGCTTGTTATGCCTTAAAGCAGTGATGGCTAACCTTTTAGAGACCGAGTGCCCAAATAGAGAGGCAGGGCGAACTCTGTGCTGAGGGAAGGAGGGAGTGCTCCCATCTGCTGGGGTGAAGGCACATATGTCAACAGAGAGGGATGGGAGTGTCCCATCTGGCATGCATGCAATAGGTTCGCCACCACTACCTTAAAGTTTTTTTTTTGTTCAGACTTAAAGTGTTAAAAACGTTTAAAAAGGAAAAGGATGTTATGCTTTCACTTTCCTAGCAGAAGTTTGTCTTACTATGCTTCAATCCTTTTAACTCCATCTCGGTTAACTTTGCAATTGAAAGCTTTTTGCTTCAATGCAATACAGAGAAGAAATTATAATGTTTTAAAAATAAGACAGATTGACTATGTTACTCTGTTGCTTTATATTTTACCAATGTTCTGAGTTTGTAAGTGCGCTAAGTTATTCTGTTTCATCTATAGAAGCAATTCTGTTCTACATATTTGAACCGGGTAGTTACACCATATATTCATGCAATGATAAATAAATGTTGAAAGGGATTTCTGTTGAAATGCTCTTAAATAGGGCATACGTAAGTATAATTACAGTATTCCAGTGTGCTCTGGTGTCTAGTCATGCCTGCCACATGACCACGGAAACATCTGCAGCAGCAGACAGTGCTGGCTCTTTGGCTTTGAAACAGAGATGAGCACTGAACCCTAGAGTCAGATATGACTGGCTTTCGAGCAAGGGAAACCTTTACCTTTACCTTTAAGGATAACAAAGCCAATTATCCCACTACCATAGGATTTGTTCCACCTGATAGAGACCTGAACCCATTCTGGAAGCCAGAATAAAACCTTTTGCAGTTTCAGAGTACATGTGGTTGTGCTCCAGGCTAGAGAAATCTATGATAGGTTTCAATCACTGACTGTTTATGCATACAAACCAGCCAGATCAGGTAGAAAAATAACAATGTAAACCAGATAGCAATATGTAGTGTTGCCAATGAAGAAATAAAGGAACTGGAAATTTCCCACCAGCTTATGCTCTGTATAAAAAGTACAACGTCTTCTGTTACAAATCAGTTTTTATTTTGAAGGAACATTTTTGCATTTCCCCTTTCCCTGGATAAAATAATAAAAGCATATCTATCTATATTTCCTGACATAGCCAATTAACAAAAGCAAGATTACATATTTCTGCTGTTCTACTCATAAGCAAACATAGGTAACACCTGTCTCCACCTGCTCTTTGGAACATGCATACTCATAATGGCATTTCTTCTACAACATTCTAAGATAACCAAATCTATTTTTCACCTTTCATTCCAACTCTTCCCGTATGCAACCCAATAAGGCTTCATCATACCTACTTCTGTTCTCACAGTTTCAGCTTGTTATGACTAACTTCAAGGGAAAGGAATCCACACCTGGCTTTGAAGGACACATTCCCAGACTTTTTTCATCCCCGGCTCAGGAGGCAAAGAACCAGTGACCATCTTAACTCACTAAAAGCAAAAGCTCCATTTTGATTCATTACAGCATATTCACATTGTCCTTTTTATTGTTTCAATCTCTATCACTAATGTAAACCCAATAAGCCAGGGCCGGATTTAGGATCTGTGGGCCCCTAGGCTGAACCTGTGGTGCAGGCCCTACCAGGGAAAGTATTTTTCTAAAATTAACCTACAAAAATCATATTTTCAGCAATTATCCAATTAAAAAGTGAAAAATAAATGTTTAAAGTTTATTATTAAATTATATAAATTTTATGTACAACATTCCTATGCAGTATTTAGAATTTGATGAATTCATGAGATGATAAAAATGAAAAGAACTGAACATCATTAAGGTAATATATCTTAATGGTATTTAACATGATTTATTAACATTGCTACAAACAACTATATTATTAAAAAAGAATATAAAGTTGAGATTCAAGTCTATGTTTCTAAATATGCAAGGCGTTCTTATGTTCTTATGTTACTTACAATATCTTCATAATTTTGTTGTCTTAAAATGTCACTTTCAATGCTGAGTAAAGCTAAAGCATTGAGTCTATCTTCTAACATGGAAGTTCGAAGCCTGTTTTTGATCAACTTCAATTTTAAAAATGAACTTTCTCCACTGCTGTTTGTGACCATAAGTGACAGGTACATTCTTAAGGCAATATCAATATTAGGAAAACAACCTTTAACATGTCCATAATAAAATAAAAAATATAAAAAATGACTTGAATAAATAAGAAAAATAAGGTGCCAAACTATGCCTCCAAAGCAGACTTTTATATCAACACAGCCCAAACAAACACATTTAATAATTCACAATCCAGAACAACAGAACATAATCATGACCATATAGTAGACTTTCATATGACCACAGCAAAAACAAAAACACTTTTTTTTTTTTGCTGTAGAGAAAGTCTGCTTTGGTCTTTCTTTCTCCATCTCTCTTTCACTTCTTCCTTTTTTTCTTCATCTCCCCATCCCTTCCTCCTTCTTTCCTTTATCTCCATCCCCCTTTCTCTCTTTCCCCTACTGTAACCAAAATGTTGTGAGTACCATCCTGAAAGGGATCAAGGTTGACTCAGTCTTCCATCCTTCCAATGTAGGTAAAATGAGTACCCAGCATGTTGGGGGCAAAACGCTAATTAATTTGTGAACCACCCAGAGAGTGCACTAAGTGCTACAGGGCAGTATGTGAGTTTAATTGTTATTGCTATTGTTTATGCACTGAATGTTTGTACCTTTGAATGTCTGGCTGAAAACATGTTCAGAATGGAGAATTTGGGTCACTCTAAAAAGCTTCCTACGTTTATCTTTCTAAAGGATCAAAAATTAGATAATGTCCATTATTTTTCTTCATTGCAGTTAAGAATTCAGGTTGGAAAATCCCATAGTCTTTAATCAAACTGTTTCATTTCCTGCTTACCACATGGGAATTTTGGGCATCAAACTGAAATCTTTTCATTATATGCCACCAAGTTTAATAATGTGAAATGCCAGCATTGTTATTAAATTTGTATTTTAATTTTGATGATCAAGTAGTCTGAGCTGAAATAGCAATAATTTGAAAGCAGTATCAAAAATTGGGATCTAATCCAGAGAAGTAGTTTCCATTACAAATAGTTTAAACATGACTAGCCTCTTAAATCTAAACTTAATATATAATATTTTCAGGTTAATTTGCTATTGTGCATTGCAGGTGCACCCCCCCAAAAAAAGACTCAGACACCGGTATATGGATAAAGGCATCGGGCCACTTTTATTGAATAATGCCCTAGTCCGAATTATAACTTTCAATTGGTGTAATCATCCAATTGTAATTCTTTAAGGCAAGCAGGCTGCAGTAACACTGGTAAGGTTCCTCCCAAAATGCCAATGGCAATTGGCTACATGTAACTATTTGTATCAATTTGTTTGTTGACACAAACAAATTGTTGACCAGAGTCAATAAACTATCTACTGACCCCACCCTATGATGTGTATCCGTTAAATATCAAGGTGATGCAGGCTGTGAAGCTCCTGCCATCACCCCTCGCCTGGTTCGCCCTTGACCGGCCAAACCTGTTTCCCCTGTACCTGTCTACATGTTGGCCAGTCAATTGGGAACCTGCCGGATACCTATGGGTCATAAATTTTTACCTTACCAGTGCTACCCGGCAAAAGTGACCAAAGTCAACTTACCCCTTTTCTCAAACACTAGCAACAGTGTGGGATGGGCAAAAAAGCAAGAACCAAAGAGCCAATTGTAGGTTCAAGCCAAAAATTCCCACCGGGCCCCGAAGCGACCAAAAAATCACACTGTTCACTAGGAGGGGGTGGAGGGGAAAACTTCTCTGCTCCGTCGCGTTCTAAAATGGCAGCTCGGCTGCCTCGTGGCCACCCCTTTTATAGAGGCATGGCCACGCCCCCTAACTCACCCGGATGTCTGAGTCCGGGTGGGGTGGGGGCTGCAAAGAGCACAGCGGCCATTTTGGCACCACGCTTTCATTGCAGGCGCACCCCCAAAGAAAGACTCAGACACCGGTATATGGATAAAGGCATCGGGCCACTTTTATTGAATAATGCCCTAGTCCGAATTATAACTTTCAATTGGTGTAATCATCCAATTGTAATTCTTTAAGGCAAGCAGGCCGCAGTAACACTGGTAAGGTTCCTCCCAAAATGCCAATGGCAATTGGCTACATGTAACTATTTGTATCAATTTGTTTGTTGACACAAACAAATTGTTGACCGGAGTCAATAAACTATCTACTAACCCCACCCTATGACGTGTATCCATTAAATATCAAGGTGATGCAGGCTGTGAAGCTCCTGCCATCACCCCTTGCCTGGTTCACCCTTGACCGGCCAAACCTATTTCCCCTGTCTACGTGTTGGCCAGTCAATTGCGAACCTGCCAGATACCTATGGGTCATAAATCTTTACCTTACCAGTTCTACCCGCCACACGGGGAGGCGTCCATGATGACTCACCGCCCCCCCCCCCCCGACCGTCAGCTCGGTCACCAGGCCTGCTTGCATATCCTCAAGAAAGAGGTTCATACCTCTGGCCGATAAGTGGACCCTATCTCCTGCATAGAGATCATAATCCTGCAAGCCTATCCTAGGGTGCCGGATGGCTGTCCCCAAGCCCTTGTCTGCCAGGAACCGGGCAACAGCCCTGTTTACCGAGTGGCGAGCGCGGTCAAGGGCACGGAGGTCAACGCCTCCCATGTAAGTATGTCGCGGCACCATGTCCGACCATAGCAGCCGCGTGGACGGCCATACGTAATGCAAATAGGCTAGGTCCCTGCAAATCGTGGATTTTAAAGCGATGCCAGTGACCTGTGCAAGGTCATTGCCACTGAGATGCAGGATAAGGACATCAGGCAGTCCAGCATCCCTGATGGAAAACAGGAATGGCAACAGTTCCCGCCATTTCATACCGCGCTTACCGTACCATCGCATACATGCGGCTGCACGTAGCCCGAGATGGGGTCCCCACTCTGTCGCCGCAGCATACTGCGCTGCCCAGTGCACGTAACTGTGGCCCACCAGCCATACTGCCACCGGTGTGCGGGGACACACAGGGTCTGTAAAAGAAGGAAAAAGGAATAATGACATAACTGGTACTCATGCATGGAGTACGTACTCATGTACGTACAATGCAAAGCGCATGGATCCCCACCTACCCATCCTGTGTATATCAGCCTCAGAGTACCCAAACGCAGCCGCAGTAGACGCGGCGCCTATCCTAAATGAATGGGTGCCATAACGAGCCCCAGGGAGACCCACACTGGTAAGTGCCATGCCGGTCACCTTCCAAAACTGGAATTTAGTAAGGGGAGACCAATCCTGGTGGCAGAAAAACGGGCCAGGGTGTGTACCACACACTGCCAAAAACTCATGTCTTCAATGGAACATCATAGCAGTCTGACTCCACTGCCTATGCCGTGCTGATCAACCTTTGAGGACCGTATCCTCAACTGAGCCCACTCTTGTGTAACATAGACATCGTCGAGTTCCAGTGCCCTATGAGATGCATCCACCTTAGACAGTGGTACCAACTCACTGATGCGGAGCACTCCAAAGAAGGCTACAGTGGTAGCTGTGTGAAAAAGAGCCACCTCATACCTATCATAGCATAAGTTATGCCAGCCTCGTGCAAGGTGGGTAAGAACCTCTGGTGAAATCGGGTGACGTGTGTCCGGGCAGCGGTTCACCTCTCCTCGCCAAATGTCCAAATCTCGGCCGGGAGTGGCGAGGGGAATTCCTCTGCTTCTGGAGCCAAGGCACGGTACCGGGAGATCTGCAGGCGGGATAAAGCATCAGCAATATCGTTATTAATGCCTGGTACATGTCTGGCCTTGAACAGCACATTAAGGCGTAGGCTTCTCAAGACAAATTGACAGACCAATGCCATGACCCTAGGGGATTTGGACGTCTGAGCGTTAACAATGTGCACCACAGCAGCATTGTCACACCAAAAATGGACCACTGAGTTGACCCACTTATGGCCCCATAGCATTAGTGCCCCCAAAATGGGAAAAAATTCCAGGAAAGTAAGATCGCGGAGACGATCCGTGCCCTGCCATGCGTGAGGCCATCGGCCATATGCCCACCGCCCCTCAAAATAAATCCCATAACCCAGAGAGCCGGAGGCATCCGACTGTACTTGAAATTTAGGGCAAACCATAAGGTCCGATCTCCAAAAAGAGACCCCGTTAAATTCCTGGAGGAATGTGAGCCAAACCGAAGGTCTGCCCGTATACCCCTGGTGAGCCAGACCCTGTGGTGGCGTTTTAATAGGCCAGCCATGGCATCACACAGATGCCTGGCGAAAGCTCTGCCCGGTGTCACCACCCTGCAGGCAAAGTTGAGGTGGCCGTGAAGTACCTGTAGCTCACGAAGGGACACCTTATGCTTGGAAATCAGTGCCCGAATTGCCGCAGAGATCCGAGCCACCTTGTCCATGGGTAACCTGGATGCCTGTGCGACAGTGTCAATTTCGATGCCTAAAAAGGTGAGCTTGGTGGCTGGGCCCTCGGTCTTTTCAGGCGCTAAGGGGACACCCAGTTCCTGCATAAGGGCCTGAAATGTAGTAAGGACACGTGTCCGAGCCCCGTTCACCCCCGAACAAAAAGTCGTCGAGGTAATGGGCTACAGACCGGGACCCTGACCTGCGAACAAAGGCCCATTGGAGGAAAGTGCTAAATCGTTCAAATGCCGAACATGAAACAGAACAGCCAAAAGGCATGGCCTTATCTACATAGAATTTTCCCTGAAAACGAAAACCCAACAGCTCAAAGTCCTCGGGGTGCACTGGCAGTAATCGGAATGCCGATTTGATATTACACTTTGCCAGGAGGGCCCCGGGACCACAGGCGCATACCATCTGTAGGGCCTGATCAACCGACGTATACCTGACTGAGCAAAGGTAATCAGGAATAGCATCATTGACCGAGGAACCCGCAGGGTAAGAGAGATGGTGGATTAAGCGAAATTCACCTGGGGTCTTTTTCAGGACTAGCCCCAGAGGAGAGACCTTCAAGTTAGGGAACGATGGTTCAGTAAAGGGCCCCGCAACTCTCATAGCCTGCAACTCCTTAGCTATGCTTTGTGCAGCGACCTCCTCATTGCCCTTTAGAGAAAGTAAGTTTGGGGCATCCTGCGGTCCCCGAACACCCCTAAATGGTATACGAAAGCCAAACTGGAAGCCTTCTAGCAGGTACCTCGCATCATCTCGTCTAGGATAAGCAGAAAGCCATCGTCCTAGCATGGGGATCATAATTGGGGAGGGGGCCTTTTGCGTGGCCAGCACCATCAGAGTGAGCTCTGACTGCCCCCTGCCCGCCCCTACCTCTGCCTCGTGACCCACCAGCCCGCGGGCACGCGGAGGCGGCGTGAGGGCCAGAGCAAGAGGGACACTCGTGCCGGAAACGACACTGACGCTTGTTGCACACGCCGCTATCTGAGAAGCTCCAACACAGCAGGCAGGCTGGAACTCCCTGCCCCACCAGCTGGCGGGGAACCTGCGTCGCAGCCGCCCGCTGCACGGCATGGCCACAATGGTACCTATCACCAGGCGCCGGCCGCGTGGGAGTCATATACAAGAGCCGCAATTGCTGGCAGGGCTCATCCCACCTCATCTCAGGATGTAGGGCCACCCTCATCCTAAATTCCTCATCGTAAGCCAACCACGACGGGCCAGGAAAATCAACCATCGCCCTATAAATATTGTCGAGGTATTGCACCATCAGAATGGCCAAATCAGGCTGGGCCCTCAGGTTATACCACCATATATATAAGCTATGCTGGCAACCAATTGGCCCAGGTACGCGGTGGCTTACGACGACAGGACAATTCCTTGTCCCGGTCAACCTGTCCCTCCCTCTCCTCCTTGGTGGGCTCACGATTCAGGAGGGAGAAAATATCAACGTACTCCCCTCACCAAATCTTATCCCTCGTGGCCTGTGAAAGATGATCACCGAGGGGCAAGGAATAACCAGCCGTTGGCAGAGCCGCCGTTGGCACATGTTGGATGAAGGGTATGCGCAGCGGGCCCTGAATAGCCCTTGCAACGCTTGGCATACCCCCAGGGGTAAACACCCCTGCCCTAACCGAGGGGCCATTTGGCAACCAGGAGTTAACAGGGCAGTGTGGAAGCAACTGCCCACCCACAGTAACCTGGCGTGGCCATGGCAACTGTACCTCCCAGTGTGACTGGATAGTGTCGGTGCACTAAATTGAACTGGATACTCACTAGTCACACCCCCGTGAGCCGCCTCCACTGGGGGTTCCGGCCCACGGCGGGCATCGGAGCTTGTGACAGGCATCGAGCTCTGGGGCCACACCTGACTACTCCCCACCGGCAAATCCGAATGTGCGGGGAGCTGCGAGGCACCAGCCTGGGCTGGCATGATGGCCTCAAGCAGCTCGACCCTGTTGGCGGCCCGCTGGAGAGTCACGGCCAACGTGTCTGCCGGGACCGACGAAGGGGCCGTAATAGAAGCAGCAGCTAACCCCCATTGGGAGGTGGTTGGGCAATGCCCAATGATTCCTCTAGCACCGAAATACGTGCAAGAAGCGCATCAACAGTCTCCGAGCCCCCAGTATAAGGTGGGCCGGATGGGCCGGACGGCCCGGTGGCCAATTGCTGGACAGGAAACCCAAATGGGGATCCAGGGCCTGAGTAGGGCCATGCCCAAAACTCTGGCCCGTGGGGGGCCGGAGGAATGGTGGGGTGGAAACCGCCACCAGGTCCAAGTGGGCCACCCTGTCCCGAGCCAAGAAAATGCCCTCCAGGGGCAGGGATCCCAGAGGAGCCAGCCTGTGCCAGCCCAGCCTGGAGGCCTGTGCCGAGCTGACCAGTAGAAGCCTGATCAGCCCCACTGGCAGCGGTGGGCAAGGCCATCCCGCTGCCCAGCTGGGGGGGTGCAGCCCGAGTCCTCTGACCCGATGGCTGCCCCCCAGTAGAGGGAGGGGTAGGGAAAGCCCTTCCCCTTGGCCACGGCTTGACCGCCGGGGCCTTGCGCTTGGGAGCCATGTCTCCCGAAGAAGCTGCCTACCGACGGATCCCTGGCCAGGGATCAGTTCCTGTGCCCTGAGTACCGCAGTAGCGAAGAGGACAGAACTCCATTCAAAGCAAAAGGTACGAAGGGCAAAGAGAGCAAGAAACGCGGCGGAGAAAACTTCTCCGCTCCATCACGTTCTAAAATGGCAGCTCAGCTGCCTCGTGGCCACCCCTTTTATAGAGGCGTGGCCACGCCCCCTAACTCACCCGGATGTCTGAGTCCAGGGGGGGGGCTGCAAAGAGTGTGGCAGCCATTTTGGCACCGCGCTTTCAATACCTAAGCAGAGCAGAGCAGGAGATCTCCTGAATATTTATATTTCCTTCTTCGCTCTCTTTTTCTCCTCACGCCTTTTCGCACCTGCTGCCTCCCTTTTTTGTTTTCCCACCTTCCAAAAAGGAGGGAAGATGACTGCGGAGCACGGGGGAGGGGGGCACGCACACAGCTCCTACCTCCTCCACTCCATCGCCGGGGCAACACGCCAACCAATCCCCTGAGTCAGACGGGTGGCGGTCACTCTCACTCCTGTCCCTCCTTTGCTCCCTCCTTTGCCCGCATGCCTCTTTCTTGCCTGCCTAGTGCCTGCCTTCATTATTATTATTTTTTTTGGGGGGTTGTGGTGCGGGGCCCCCTGTGGTGCGGGCCCATAGGCTGCAGCCTAGGAAGTCTATGCTTAAATCCGGCCCTGCAACAAGCATTCTTAAATAATTTTGTTTGTCATTTATATGAAGCCTTGATTTTGTAATAACTACCCATGCTATATACTCATATTAAATAAATATTAAGGAGGAATTCTTCTCTTGAAATCTTTATTGTCGCCTATTATTGTAAGGGGGTGCATATCCAGGATGGGCGGGCCGACTTGGCATGCATCACCGAAACCTGGCTGACACCTGAGGATGGAGTACCTCTTTCGGACATGTGTCCAGCTGGGTTCGGTATTTGGCACCAGCCTAGAGGTGAGGGGAGGGGCGGTGGTGTCGCCATTGTTGCCAGGGAGTCTTTGGAAGTTGCTAGGACCACTGCTCCACAAGTGTCTGGTTGTGAGGCCCTGCTTCTACGGCTGGGCCCCAAGGGTCAGTTGGGGATCTTGCTCCTGTACCTGCCCCCTTGCAGGGTAAGGGACGCCCTGCCTGAGCTCCTCGAGGCCGCCTCGATGCTGGCATTGGAGTTCCCGAGGCTTATGGTTCTGGGGGACTTCAATTTGCCATCATTGGGGGTGGCTTCTGAGGTGGCAAGGGAGTTCATGGCTTCCATGGCAGCCATGGGCCTGACTCAGGTAGTTCGGGGCCCGACCAGGGGCAGCGGCCACATGCCAGACTTAGTTTTTCTGTCGGAGCAGTGGCAGAGTGACCTGAGATTACAGGATTTAGCCATCTCACCTGTGCCATGGTCGGATCACTACCTGGTGACTCTTGACTTCCTGGGGGCGACAATTCATCGTAGGGAGGCAGGGCCTATTAAAATGGTCCGCCCTCGGCAACTAATGGATCCAGATGGTTTCCAGAGGGAACTGGGGGATGTTCCTCTGGATCGGCTACACGATTCACCCGAGGCACTCGTCGACCTGTGGAATAGGTCGACAATAGCTGCCTTGGATGAAATCGCGCCACTGCGGCCTCTCCGCGCCCGTGGGGTTAGGTCATCTCCGTGGTTCACAGAGGAACTACGGGAACTCAAACGGGCAAAGAGACGCCTAGAGCGCCGCTGGGTGAAGACCCAGGATGACTCCGATTGGACACTAGCTAGAGCCGCTATTAGGGCCTACCTAGTGGCGATGGGGGTGGTGAGGCGGCAATACTTCACCGCCCTTATTGCCTCCGCTGATAATCGCCCAGCCGCCCTGTTCCGGGTGACCAGGTCGCTCCTCGGTAGAGGGAGATCGGCGCCCGGTTGGCAGGGTTCGGCTGAGGACTTTGCTGACCATCTGGTGGAGAAAATCGATCGGATTCGTTCAGGATTGAATCCTGGCGTGGATGGGGAGGGTCGGGGGGGTGCCGGAGCACAGTCTTGCTGTACGATCTGGGATCGGTTTGAGCCTGTTGTCCCTGATGAAGTGGACAGGCTCCTTGCAGATGTTCGTGCCACTACATGTCCTCTGGACCCCTGTCCCACCTGGTTGGTGAAAGCATCCAGGGGGGTAACAGGGGGCTGGGTTGGGGGGATAATAAATGCTTCGTTACGGGAGGGGGTATTTCCGGCACAGTTAAAACATGCCTTGGTGCGCCCCCTCCTGAAGAAAATGTCCCTCGACCCAGCTGTCCTTAACAACTACAGGCCGGTTTCCAACCTGCCCTTTCTGGGTAAGGTTTTGGAGAAGGCGATGGCGCGCCAGCTGCAGGGTGTCCTGGAGGAAGCGGATTATCTAGACCCTTTTCAATCGGGATTCAGGCCCGGATATGGAACGGAGACGGCATTGGTCGCACTGATGGATGATCTCTGGCGGGAGCGGGACGGGGGTTGTCCATCCGTCCTTGCTCTTCTTGACCTCTCAGCGGCCTTCGATACCGTCGACCACGGTATCCTGCTGGAACGGCTCAAAGGACTGGGGATCCAGGGCACTGTGTTGTCCTGGTTTTCCTCTTTTCTGGAGGGCCGTACCCAGTCGGTGTGGTTAGAGAGTGAGAGGTCCAGCCCTAGGCTTCTCAAGTACGGGGTGCCGCAGGGATCTGTGCTCTCTCCTCTCTTATTTAACATCTACATGAAGCCGCTGGGTGAGATCATTCGTTCCCACGGGGTGCGGTACCATCAGTACGCGGATGATACTCAGTTGTACATCTCGGCCCGTGGGGACCCCAGTGATGCTGTTGAAATCCTGTCCGGATGCCTGGAAGCCGTTGGGGTCTGGATGGGGGCCAATGGGCTTCGGCTGAATCCCAGCAAGACAGAGTGGCTGTGGATAAGGGGCCCCATGTTATCCAAGGAGCTACCATCTTTGGTATTGGATGGGGCTGTTTTGCCCCAGACAGACCCAGTGCGCAATTTGGGGGTCCTTCTGGACTCACGGCTGCTGCTAGAAGAACAAGTGGCGGCTGTGGCCAGGGGGGCTTTTGCCCAACTTCGGGTGATTCGCCAATTGCGCACGCTCCTGGACCGGGGCTCCTTGCTTATGGTCACTCATGCTCTGGTTACTTCCCGACTAGATTATTGCAACGCGCTCTACATGGGGCTGCCCTTGACGACCATTCGGAGGCTGCAGCTGGTCCAGAATGCGGCCTGGGTGGTGATGGGGTGTGGGCGATATGCCCATGCCTCACCGCTGCTTCGGGAGCTGCACTGGTTACCAGTTTGTCTCCGGGTGCAATTTAAGGTGCTGGTTTTGACCTTTAAAGCCCTATATGGCAGGGGGCCAGGATACCTTAGAGACCGCATCGTCCCAAGAGTGACTGCCCGTCCAACCAGAGCGGACCGGAGAGGCTCTCTAATGGTGCCATCAACGAGGGGTGCACATTTATCTAGCACCCGAAGGAGGGCCTTCTCCGTGTCCGCACCAACCCTCTGGAACCTCCTACCAGCAGAACTAAGACTTCAAAGAGAACTGCTGCCCTTCAGGAAAGGAGTGAAGACCTGGCTGGCAGGGCAGGTGTGGGGCCCGAACGCGACTATGGTCCCCGCCGGCTGGTTTTTATAAGAACTTTCTCTTCGTCCTTCTTGTGCGGTGGGTGGGTTGGATGAGTGGGAGATGGGTTTTTAAAAAGGGGGTGGATGTGGGTTTTTATTGGGTGGGTTTTATAAGATTTTGTAATGTTTTTTATGTATTTTTTAGAGTGTTGTAATGCCGCCCTGAGTCGGGTTCTGCCTGAGTGGGCGGCATATACAAATGTGATTAATAAATAAAATAAATAAATAAATATTTGTTAATATTTTTTCCAGAGGTACTGGGAATCCAAAGTCTAGATTTTTCCCAGCTTCTGGAGGGCAGAGAACAGTGTTTACTCCTTGGCCCATTTGGCCTTGGCAAAAGTTCTCAGAAATGTGGCTAGAGCAGCTAACTAACCACAAGGAATGCAGAGGAAGCAGTGAGGCTGAAACAAATGGCGTAATTTGCCACCTAGTACCCTACCACCTGACACAATCATTTGCTGAGCCTAGTGATGGAGCCAGCCCTGGAATTTTGCCATAGGATGAATACAAAATAGAAAAGAAAGGTACAGAGCTTTTCTTAGGCTAGGGGGGACGGACATTTCAGGGTTGTGGAATTGTCATCGGTTTCTTCTCTGATGTTATAACCTGCTGCAAATAGCAATTAATTCTGAGTCTAGGAATTTATTTTGAGCAGTAGATCTGATTGGAGCTTGCTGTCTTTCAATAACAAAATCTACTCTTAGGAAATTTTCAATCCACTTTCTTTTCGGCAGTATAATTTAGGTTGTGAGGGGGTTATTTTGCTGCTGTTATTCTTAAGCAACTGACAGTCAGAAACTCAGGGGGATCTATTGTCTGCCTAGCCCTACTAAAAGCCATAATCAAGGCTAACTGGAAGTAGAGGCGATAGGACAATCTAGGACAATCAGCTGCAATAGAAGATAGTCTTGGACTTTAAAAGCATTTCAACCCTTAGGTGCTATGGCTGTCAAATTCCTGCTGTCACAAAGTTTTTCAAAATTGCATGCACACTGTTTCTCCTGCTGCTGCCTGGATCATCAGATCTACAATTTTCTCCTGTATTTTTGTGATCTAGTTTGTGACTGACTAAGTTATCCTGCTATGGCAATAGAGGAGACCTTACTGTCAGTGACTCAATGCCAAGTATTTGGGGGTGGTTAATTAACCTGGCCACTCTCAGGGCTAGTGGCCTTTGGCAGCAAAATCCACAGGGAAGGATGATGGTCCCTAAATGGATTTAATCCCACTTGAATCCATCTTGATGAAGGGCAGCAGCTTCATCAATACTGGCCTGGAGCCGATGAAGGCTTTGTGTGCCAAAAGGGCTCAGGACCAGAAAGTGACTCATGGAGTTGGATCAGGGTTCATGCTGCGATGTGAAAGGTTGGGGAAGATCACTGCATTATTTTGTTCCCAGGACAATCTTCATGGCTGAAAGTCAAATAAACATGGCCCTCAGTCCCCAACAGCCCTTCAGTGGGCAAAGGGTGCTAAGGATCTCTCGGTCAGCCATAAAAGTCTGTGCCTGGAATGTCAGGAATATTTATAAAAAAGGAAAGATTTCTAATGTAGTAAAGGAAATGAAGACACTGAATGTTGATATAATGGGAATGAGTGAGATAAGGTGGCCAGGAGTGGGCCAATACAGTGTGTTGTAGTACATGGTCAATTACTCAGGAAACAGAGAAAAACATTACTGGAATGAGTTGGGGTGATCCTGAGCAAAGCAATAAAGAACACAGTGCTTAGTGTGATACCATTCTCACATAGGATCATTATGATAAAACTTAAAGGCAAACCTTTCAAACATGAATGACATACAAGTCTATGCAGCAACTGCAAAGACATTGGATGAAGAGATCGAGGAGTTTTATGATCAACTCAAAGCTGTGTTGAAGTATACAAAAAGAAATGAAGTTACCATGATTAATGGAGATTTTAATGCTAAAGTTGGCCAGGGTAAAGAGAATGATATAGTTGGATCATAAGGTCTTGGGAAAAGGAATGAGAAGAATGAGAGAGGAAATCGTCTTGCACAGTTTGGCAGAGAAGAACTAGTGATCACCAACACATGGTTTAAGATGCCACCTAGATGACTTTACACTTGGAAGTCCCCTGTCCATAGTCCAAATAATATTGTTAGAAATCAAATAGACTTTGCTCTTATAAACAGAAGGTTTTGTAACAGCATCTTGTCAGCAAAGACCTATCCTGGAACAGATATGTTATCAGACTATAACCTGTTAATAAGTCATCTCTGCCTAAAATTGCATAAAATCATAACTAAAACAGTGAAAACTAGTTTTTATGTCAATGTCCTTAAGGACAAAGAATGTAGCACAGTGGCAAAAGAGAGGAGTTAGACAAAATGAGAAAACATCAAGGGGAAAGATGTGTAGAAGAGAAATGGGGGATAATAAAAGAAATAACCCAGAATGTTGGACAGAAATATCTTTGCAGACAAAAGTCAAACCATAAGAATAAGGAATGGACGACAGATGCCATACTCAATGAAAATAAGAAGGACCTATAAGAATGAGGACAAGGAAAAATATAATGATCTAAAGAGGTGCAAAATAAGAGCTGCAAAGGAAGCTTATATGGCTGACAGATGCGCTGAGATAGAATACCAAATTAAGCATGATTTTTTTCAACATAGATAAAAAGATCAAGTTACTGGCAGAAGACAACAGAGGACACATGCATTGCAGTGGAAATAAGCAATAAGATCAATGTATGGAAAGAATACATAGGATAGCTTTTTAGTGATGAAAGAGGTAAACAACTTGTTATAAATGACAATACTGGACCACCAATACTGGAGAGTGAGGGTGTAAGAGCTTTGCAAAGATCCAAAGATGGGAAAGCAAGAGGGCCAGATAACTTCCCAGTAGAAATTTTGAAACTTCTGTCCGAAGTTAACATCAAAGAATTGATGGACCTTTTAAACAACATTTATGACACAGGGATTATTTTGAGTGATTGGTTGCTATCAACCTTTGTTGCACTGCCAAAGAAACCAAATGTGAAGTCCTGTGAGCCTCATGAGTTATGCTCTTAAGGTCTTCTTGAAAATCATCTATAGTAGAATTTATAAGAAGTGCAAAGAAAGCACAGGTGAAACACAATTTGGCTTCTGGAATTCTATGGGTACCAGAGAGGCACTGTTTACAATGCAGGTCCTCATACCAAGATGCGGAGACATGAGATATGCATGCATGCTTTATGGGTTATGCAAAAACCTTTGACAGATGCCAGCATGAGAGATGATCATAGCACTGAAGAAAATAGGTGTAGATGATAAAGATATCAAAATCATCACCAACCTTTATTGGAATCAGACAGCTCAAGTCACAGTTGAAGAACAGCTGGCAGAGAAGGTTCAAATTCACAGAAGTGTGCGACAAGGCTCTGTGTTGTCCCCAACACTGTTTAATATATATTTGGAGAGTACTTTTTCAGAAATATGATCAGATTTAGACATGGGCATTCAAATTAATGGGGAATACCAGAATCACATCCGATATGCTGATGACACAGTGTTGTTGGCCACAAACCTTGCAGATCTTCAGTTGATAATGGATCGAGTTAGAGCTTCAAGCACAGAATATGGTTTGGATCTCAACACCAATGTATGAAATATATGGTTATAAGCCAAACACCAACTCATGGCAAGCTAATGGCAGGAACACAAGAAATCGAAAGAGTAGATAAAATTGTCTATTTGGGGAGTATGTTAAATGAGAATTGGAATCCTGAGGTAGAGGTTAACGGTTCTTTATTATGTTCTTCCATATTCATATTGTCAAATTCCATCAATAAGGCGGTACCTGACTCCAGCTTGAGGTTACTACCCATTATTTGTGATATTTCATTTTCTATTTTAAGCCAAAAAGCTTTGACGACATCACAACTCCACCACATATGTTCATAAGTCCCCATAACAGTCTTACATCTCCAGCACATTTTCGTTTTAGTACAATCCATCTGATTTAACCTAAAAGGTGTCAGGTACCACCTCCACAACATTTTATAGTTATGTTCCATGACTCTCACAGACATAGAACTCATAATTCTTCTTTTCCATTTATACCTCCAACTTTCCTCCGAAATTCTAATATTCAAATCTTTTCCCCATTTTTTTCTTAATGTTTCCTATGATCCGTCGTCACCATTTAACATTTTATACAATTTACTGACATGGCCCTTAATTCCTACCTCTCCCTTTCTTATTTTAAATACCAACTCTTCAAAATCCGTCCTTTCTCTTGTTAAACTAGTCTCCAAAAATATTTGTTGTTCCATTTATTCAATAAAATAACTTGAAACCAGTTCAAATTCATTTTTTCATAAATTCCCAGTCTTTTTTTCTTTGTTTTTGCATATCTGAATCCAATCCTTCAGCAGGAATACATCATTTTTCAAAAACACATCCCTCACCTTTCTATCCACCTTTAACAGAAAATTCCTCAAGTCTTCCATTTCTGTAATTGGGGACACATCTAGAGCTAACTTCGTTTTCAATTTCTTCCATAAATTCAATGTTGTTTTTATCAATCTATTTTTAAAATCAATTTTTGTTGATACTTTGTCCAAAAAAAATGCTTTACCAACATACTTCACTTCCTTCATCTCCATTTCCTCCCATATAATCTCTTCTTTCATTAAAATTTTCACCACATTTTTTAATTGAAACACCTTGTAATAGGTATCAATATTTGGTATTCCCAATTCACCATCTTTCTGTGCTTAATACCACAACTTTTTTGATATTCTTGGTCTCTTCCCCCCATTACAATAGTCATTCAATTTTTTTTGAAAGTCTTTTATCTCATTATCTTTGAGTTGTATTGGTAAAGCATCTAACAAAAAGTTTAATTTCGGTAATAATTTCATTTTACACAGTGCAGTTCTACCAAACCAAGACAGGTTCAGCCTCTTATATTGTTGAAATTTTTCCTTCATTTCTTTTTTCTGTTTTTCATAATTTAACTTTATTAAATCCTAAAATTTATTTGATATATTTATCCCCAAATATTTCAAATTATCCTTAGCCTGAATATGATATTTTAATTTAATCTCTTCTTTCTTTATTCATATTACAAAATATTACTTCCGATTTATCCCAGTTTATTCTCAATCCAGTCATTTCCCCAAATTCTTTAAGATGCCATTGTATTTTTGTTAAGGCTCCTTTTGGATTTTTCATAATTATTAGGGTACCATCTGCATACAAACTAATTTTATTCCCTTCCAATCCTTCAATGTTTTTGTCTTCCCTTATCAAGTTCACCAATATTTCCATTGCCATTATAAATAATATTGGTGAAAGTGGGCAGCCCTGATGTGTTCCAGGCTTAAGATCTACCTCTTCTGTAAAAGCTTCGTTTATTCTCACTTTAGCAAAACCATGTTGATATAATTGGTCTATAGTCCTTTTAAATTTCGTACCAAACCCATAATTATTAACCATCTCTTTAATTGTAACCCATTGTAATGAATCAAATGCTTTGTATATATCCAAAGAATAATCCCACCACCTGTTTAGTTTGAAGTGCTGAATCTATTAAATCTACTACCTTCCTTCTTAAGTCTGTCATCTGCCTCCCTCTTAAGAATCCTGCTTGATCCCTGTTTATGTAGTATGTCATAAAGCTATTCAACCTTTTTGCAATAATGGCTGTAAATATTTTAGCATCTTGATTTATTAATGCTTCTACTTTCGTTAAATCTTTCCCAGGCTTAGGAATCAATACAATTATAGTCCTATGCCATGAAGTCAGCATCATTTCTCCTTCCAAAATAGAATTGAACAGCTTCAAAAGTCTAGGACCTACCATTTCGTAAAACTCTTTATAAAACTCGGCCGGTAGTCCATCCTCCCCAGCAGATTTCCCTCCTTTCAACTTCTTTATGACTTCTTTAATTTCCTTCTCAGTTATCCTTTCCTCCATTCTATTTCTATGTTCCTCTATTAATTTAATTTTAGAACCCTTCTCTAAATATGTTTTCAACTTTTCCACATTAACTTCTTTTTCTGAATATAATTCTTGATAGAAATCTTTTACAATTTTAAGTTTATCTTTTGTTTTGTTGCATCTAATACCTTCTTTGTTTATTAATGTTCCCATTTCTCTTTTAATCTTTTTATCTTTTGCTGCCCTAACCAATAATTTTGAATTCTTATTACTATATTCAAAATATTCTCTCTTCAAATAAATCAAATCTCATTTCACCTTTTCTATATCTTTCCCAATCAGTTTAGCTTTTAGTCTCTGCAGCTTTTCATAAATCTTTGTATTCTTAGTCTTAACTTGTTCTTTTTGGAGCTGTTCAATTTCCTTTTCCAAATCCTTTTGTTTATTCTTCCACTGTCTATTTTTAATACTAGCTAATTTAATACATTCTCCTCTAAATACCACCTTCATGGCATCTCACACTATGTTATATTTCACTTCACCCGTATCGTTCCATTGCCAACATTCCTCCCAATTTTTCATTATTAATTCTTTATTCTTAGGGTCTTTAAATAGATTTATATCAAATCTCCAATTATTTCCTCCCTGATTCTGTCCCTCCAAACTTAATTCTAATAACATTTTTGCATGGTCTGATTCTTCAAAAAGACCCACTTCCATCTCTTCCAGATTTCTAACCATATTTTCCATAACAAAGATATAATCCAATCTAGAATATCAATTATGAACTTGTGAGAAGTAGGTATACGATCTTTCTGACCCTTTAAGTTCTCTTCATGCATCTCGCAATCTCAATAATTTAATCCATTTATCAATCAATTGCGTTTTTACCCCAGATCTATATTTAGTCACATTTGTACAATCTATATCAGATCTTATTAAATTAAAATCACCTGCAACAATCATTTTTATTGACCTTTCTCTATCTATTATTCGATAAATTTTCTCCAAAAATTTATTTTGTTGTTCATTTGGGGCATACACATTAACCAATGTAATCTTTTCATCTTCAATTGTTCCTTTCACTATCAAGTATCTACCTTCTGGGTCAGAAATACTTTTTGTCATTGTAAAACCCAATCTATTCGAAATCAAAATCGCTACCCCTTGTGCCTTTGATGTACCAAAAGCTTTTTCATAAATTTATGTCCATCCCAAAAATAGTTTATTTGTATCTTCCGATTTTTGATGTGTTTCCTGCAGAAAGATTACATCAGGTTTATCCCTTCTAAGGGCCATTTCCAACCTTCGTCACTTCACTTGGCAGCCAGACCCTTTAACATTCCAAGACAATATCTTTACACACTTCATAATTAAATATGATTAAATTTCGCTAAGTCCTCCACAATTTCCCAAGGTGTGCATTTAGCTAAACATTTAAACCCATCTACCCTACATGTAAACATATATATATATATATATATATATATATATATATATATATATATATATATATATATATATATATATATATATATATATATATATATATATATATATACACAAAAAAAACCTCCCCCATCCCCCCTCGTACTCTTTCTTCACAGACTAAAGAAAAGCGGCCCTTGTCTTCCAAAGATGGGGGGGGAGACATGTAAGATGTTCAGACTTTTCATATTCTTCGCTCTGCTCTTCCCATTTAATAGCTTCATTTCTCATTTTTCCTCCTCAACCCCTTCCCTGTCACTCCAGATACTATCCCTCCCATGGCACCCCTTTCTTCTGCTTCATCTCCCCCCTTCTCCTCACCTCCCAAAACCGCCAACTCCTCCCTCTGTTCACCTCGTTCTTGAGAACTGCTTTGAATCAGACCAATTGCTCTCAAATAGTCCATTGCATCCATCTCTGAATCAATTACATGCATTTTCTTAGCATAAAAAAATCTCAGCTGTTGGGGAAACCTCCAATTATATCTAATTTCTTGTTCTTTCAGGATCTTAGTAACCGGTTTCATCTTATACTTCCATATTCTCTCATCAATTGCAATGTCATTGTAAATTTCAATATCTTTTCCATTCATCTTTAAAACACCAGATCCAGCTTGTTTTCTAAATTCCATCACTTTCAATTTATCTCCCAAATTTGAAAATTTCACCAACACATTTCTTTGCTCCGCTCTCCCTCTCCTTGGTCCAATTCTATATGCACTCGCAATGTCCGCCATCTCAAAATCTTTTCCCATCTTCAAATTGTTCAGCCAATCTAAAATTCTTACTTTAAGCTGATCTGGTGTTTTTCCCATCATTTTTTGAATGACTATATTCTGCCTCCTCATCATTTCTTCCACTATATCCACTCTTTTTTCTTGTATTTTGACTTTACTCTTTACCTCCTTTACTTCTTCATACAACTTTCTCAAATCTCCTTGCATCAATTTTGAATCCACCTTAAGAACCCCCATTTCCTTTTCCACTCTATCAAAATTTTCATTGGTCTGTTTAACAAATTTAGAAAACATCCCAGTAAGCTTATTCTCAGTCCCTTATATTCCTTTCAAAATATCTACTTTATCTTGAGCTCTGGAGTCTTCCATTCTATCCAATCTTTTAAACAACTTGCCTAGCTCTGTCATAATTTGAATTTCATCCAGAGGTGTTGGAGATATAGTCGGTGTTGTTCTCTCCCTCTTTTCCTTCTTCGTCTCTACTTGCTTTGGCTTCACCACCTCCTCCTCTACGTTCTTTTCCATGCTTGCTGTTATATCCTCAAATAATACTAATAAGTTTTCTTTCAAGTCTTTCACTGAAACACTTTAATACAGTCCCAAAATTGAGCAAAATATTTCACTTTGACCCTTAGTTCAGCTTCAAACTCTGAGAAAACAAAAAACAAGTTAAAATCCAAGCCTTAAAAGGGTGTGTATGTGTGAGAGGGTTTTTATTTCCCAATCCAATCTTCTGTAACAACTCCCTAACCCCTTTCACCTTCATCAAAAACTTCAAAAATAAAAATAGGGAATGGGAGAAAGAGGGGGGGGGAGGAAAAAAAAGAAAAAGAAAAAAAGGACTTTTTGTAATCCTCAGTGGGTTCCTCTGCGGTGGCGCCCTCCTCCTTCCATCTGTTCTCCCCCCAGCAACACTCCAGCAACACTCACATGACTCCAATTCCTCTTCCAAGCTTCTAAACTTTCTTTATCCTTTACCAACTTCCAGCTCAATACTTTCTCATCCACTTCTAGAAGACAATGTAACTAATTTTCATCTCTGTCCTCTGCAGCCATAATATTGTGTTTTCTCTGCTCGTAACTTTCGCTTCTCTCTAAACACTTTCCAGTGCCGCCATTACTTTCCGTCCACCTCCTTCCCTTCTTGATCCTCTCCTTCTGCTTCTTACATCCAGTATCCCACCAACTCAAACCGGTCCAAAAACGCGACACTCTGCCTCTCTTCTCCGCTGTCCAAGAGGGCTCTACTGCTGATTTAGTAAATTTTTCACTTAATCTCCCACTTTCCCGATCTCCACACCCCGTACCTTTCAGTGCCAGCACCCCCGTCCAGCTTCTGCCCGTCAGGTTGCATTCACCACCGATCCAGTACTCCGATGCGTGATCGATCAAATATCATGGCTCAGCAAAACATGTTTCAGCAATTCGGAAGATCTTTTTCTTTTCACTTTCTCTCCTTTCCGAGTTTGATTTGGCTCCTCATTTACCAAATCTTATCTCACTTCCACTTTTTCTGGCTTCGGCACCTCAAGCTGGCTTGGCATTAAAGCCTTCTGCCTTGCTGTTCGGGCTGTCAACCCACTTGAAAATCAAGACCCCCGATCACCGTCAACTTATTTTTGAAAAAAAGTCCTTTAAAGTCTCGTTTTGAAAAGCGTTCCCATTAATCCACCTTTGTTAAAACAGGAGCAAAGAAAAGTCAGTGTTAAACTATCGCCATCTTGGCCAAGCCCCCGTTTGTTGGATTTCTATAACCGCCTTTTTCGCCTAAGCGACCCAAGGCAGCTCACAACATCAGTTAAAACCCATACCCAATACTAATTAAAACTAAATACTATAAAACTATCTAAAATGTCCATAAAACCTCCCCAATCCCCTTAAAAATAAGAACACCCAGGCAGGAGTAAATAAGAACCCCGGGCAGAGTAGGGCTGGGTTGTGGTACCAGTTGTACCCCATACCTGCTGGCATAGCCATGTTTTTAAGGCCTTCTTGAAGGGGAACTGTAAGTTGCTCTTGTGTACACACATCTTTTCCTAACAGTACCCTTCCCTTCCTGAGATCTTTGTAACAAGCCGTATGGAAAGAGTCCCTAGAAGACAGAATGTCTGAGAAAAACATTATTTAGTTACAACAAAAATGGATATTAGAAGTCATTTCATTATCACTTGGAACAAAAATAGATTCACAGTCCTAAGATATGAAAGGACAAATAACTTTTCATCCATTCAGCCACCAGTTTGCTATAATAATGGATTCAGCATTTCAATAAGTGAAGGTTAAAAATGAGCAGCTCTGACACAAAATATGTGTCTTAGTCTCAAAGTGGACCCCATTAAGAGCTTTGGGACAAACTTATCTGCTTCTTTCATGTAAGTGGGAAAGAAATAAGTTGAGCTGAAAAGTGGCCCATTGTATCACAAATCACTTTCAAAAAAGAAAAAGAAGACAATTTCTCAAAAGCACTGCTTAAAATTATTAAGCCTTTAATGGATCCCACTACCTTCATTTTGGCAGGCAGGATGTCTGAAGATCATGCATCATCAGTGAACCAGAAAGTAGTACTGAAATATTCAAACAATTGGATACTATATTCATGAAAATATAGTGGCACAGCTACAGAAATAATTCACTTTCTGAGCTGACAAATACATTGGCCCTCAAACAATCCTGGCAGAGCAAGTCCTGCTCTATTTCATTTGGAATCGAAACACAACTAATAAAAAATGGCAATGCTTGGCCTTTTGTTTTGTTATATTTGAAGGTTGACGTGAACTTTGCCCTGCTATTATTGCAGGCTATCTTGCTTACTGAATCACACCACACAGAGGGAAAATAATTATAAAAATCATATCAGCTCTGCCCCCAGCTAAAATTGTAAGTGGATAGTTTATGGTCACTAAATAAAAGCCTTTGTGGAATTCTGCCAGCATTCGTTGTTTATTAGGAAATCACAATGAATTTACCCTCTGGGGCTTTGCTATTCATCTGCCTCTTACACAACTTATTTGTATTTGAGGGCTAAACCTATTATTTGCTAACACAATCAGAGTTTGTTCCATGATCTACATTAACATAACACTTTGTCATAATAATGGTTCTTTGATAACTGACCTCACAAAAATACTTCTAGGTTTCTTGTCCTCTTGTCTTCTCTATAACCATTCATAACTTCTTCTGGTGCAGTGCACCATTTTAATTTCTAAAATCTCCACTCCTGGAACTTAGATTTGCCAGAAGCCCATATAGTATGACATGAATATAAAGAATGATATCATTATTGTAGGTGCGACATTCATATATACAATGGAAATAGTAGCTTAAATTAGATACAGTGGAACCTCATACAACAATCGCCCCGCATAGCAACGAAATTGCATAACAATTAGGTTTTTGGGGGAAATGGCGTCCCGCATAACAATTTTCCCTACGGAAAAAAATGTAGAACAATTTTTCAATGGGAAAAACCACTTAGCAAAAAACAAAATCATTGTATGATGCATCCTGTAGGGAAAATCGCTGCACGATGCATGCATCATATAGCAATTGTTCCGTACAACAACAAGCCCCGTGGAACGGATTAAAATCATTGTATGAGGTATTGCTTTTTGTAAAAGGCATTTCTCATTCAGGGAGACTCCTTAATTTTTATTGAATCTTCCTACCTGTTTCCCAACTCCTTCCCCCACTAACAGTATTCCATTATGTACTAAAGACTCTTCCTATGTGTAGGTGTAAGTTTTGGGAATACATTGTTTCCAACAGAAAGGGGGAAATGAAGTCCCATGCCATAAATTGTATTCACAGAACTGAGGATCCAAGGTATTGGCTGGAATCCTGTTTGTATAAATTATACCACTTAAGGCTTATGAGGTCATTAGATAGAGCTATTTTTGAATGTTAAATAATTCCTACCTCTGTCCCAAGACATTCATGACTCCTATGTACCTCTTCCACTGCTGACAACTCATGGGAACCATGGGATGGAAGGAGGAAGTCTTTAATTAAGCACGATTTCCTCCTGCCATTACCTCACTCCCACAATTTCCCATTTATTTATTTATGAATTTTTATCCCGCCCTCCTGATGAGAAACATCACTCAGGGTGGCTAACAACATATATAAAATACAATATAACCACAGATAAAACAATAACCGGTAAAAAATACCAACCCAGCCCACTAAAAACAACGTTAAAACACATAAAAACTAATCAATTGTAGCTAAAAAACACCCTCCCCCTCCCCCACCCAGCATAAAATGGCAAGAAAAAACAATCAACAGACAAGTAAATAACAGTGAAAAACAGGATCCCTCGGGGAGACTAAATAAGCCAGCGGACTTGTGCAGAAGAGTCACACATGCCCCAAACCCGCTGACATAGTCAGGTCTTCAACATTTTTCTGAAGGGGAGAAGATCCGACTGGAGGCGCAATTCTGGTGGTAAAAGGTTCCACAGGGCAGGGGCAGACACGGAGAAGGCTCTCTTCCTGGCCCCACTAAGATGGACTTCTTTCACAGGGGGAAATGAAGTCCCATGGGACCACCACTGAGCACCTCCTGTCTGCCCTGGTAGGACGGGCTGACCACCTTGGGGTGACGCGGTCTCTTAGGTACCCCGGACCAATGCCATGTAGGGCTTTAAAGGTCAAAACCAGCACCTTGAATTGCACCCGGAGGCAAACCGGTAGCCAGTGCAACTCCCGAAGTAGCGGTGAGGCATCTACATAACGCCCACACCCCATCACCACCCAGGCAGCCGCATTCTGGACCAACTGAAGCCTCCGGATGGTCGCCAAGGGCAGCCCCATGTAGAGCGCATTATAGTAATCCAATCTGGAGGTGACCAGAGTGTGAGTGACCGTGATCAACGAGTCCCGATCCAAGAGCGGGCATAATTGGTAGATGACACGAAGCTGTGCAAAGGCCGTCCTAGCCACGGCTGTCACATGCTCCTCGAACAGTAGCCGTGAGTCCAGGAGGACCCCCAAATCACACACTGGATGTGACTGGGGCAAAGATGACCCAGCCAGAACCAAAAATGGCAGCTCTCGAGAAATCACGGAGCCCCTGATCAATAGCCACTCAGTCTTGTCAGGATTCAGTTGTAGTCCGTTGTCCCCCATCCAGACCCGAACAGCCTCCAGACACCTGGTTAGGACTTTGACTGCATCACTCGGGTCCCCACGGGCTGAGATGTACAGCTGGGTATCATCTGCATACTGATGATACCTCACTCCATGAGAACGAATGATCTCACCCAGTGGTTTCATGTAGATGTTAAACAATAGATGTGAGAGTACCGAACCCTGAGGTACCCCACAAGGGAGCAACCTAAGGCTGGACTGCCCACTCTCTAAAGACACCGACTGAGTCCGGCCCATCAGAAATGAGGAAAACCAGGACAACACAGTGCCCTCGGCCCCCAACCCTCGGAGCCGGCCCAGAAGGATACTGTGGTCGACGGTATCGAAAGCCGCTGAAAGGTCAAGAAGAGCAAGGACAGGAATGAAAGGGATTGTGTGAGAACTGTGGGTAATTTGGAAGAGGAGTAAAATGTTTAGTTGTTTTAAAATTATTGTGTCCGATAACATCGTTAGCCTTAAGTATAACTTACACAAACAGGATTTCAGCCAATATATGTTTATTGTAAGCCAATGAGAATAACGTTATGTTATGAAACACATAAATATCAACAAACAAGCAAACATTAAGGATTTTTAGATTGATAAAGATAAGGATTACAATTGAGAATGTAACTTCTAAAAAGCAATTAGTTATTATTTCAATGGTCCCCAAATAACTTATCCAAATGCAGCAACATGTGATACATTTACTGGACCGACAAAATAATAATATCAAACAAACAATTAGCTTTCAGTGATAACCTATCTTCCTCAGACTATGCAACAAGATTTTATGGAAAGTTCAGAAAAAAATGTGTGAGAGTCCCAACAATTCACAGCAGATGACAATGCCAGGTCCACTTCTTAAGGTGAGTTCATGGAATGGTATTTGGGAAGTGTGGTTTCAAACTTCATGCCAGGTAGAACTTGGGTGGAGTTTTAAGGACCACATAGCCTTTTCCTATTATTTCTTAACACAAAGTATACTGTCAATGGCTGCATAGGGTATGAACCTGGAGGACAATATGGATTCATCATCAGCCAAGCAGGACTGTAAACTGGGGGTGGAGTGGGAGGAGGTTTGCTTTCATCTTGTTGGATCTGGGCCGTGAAGCGGGTTGCGCAAGCTGGATCGGGGCCGTGAAGCGGCCGGTGGATCCCGGAGGAGACTGGTCAAGCAAGACACACGAGGCAAGATGGAGCGAAGACCAGTGTTTAATGATGACAAATCAGAAGCATTTATGCTGTTCTGGCTGCGAACCCTGACTTCCCACATCATGTTTACACAAGTTAATTGGGGAAGTCTACACCAGGGGAAGTTCATTATCTAACTTAATTAACTACCAGGGACATACATTGTTCCTCGTTATCGGGAGTAAAAAAGTGGCCAACATTGACTCTAGGGCTTTAAGGAATCCGCAGACATGAGATTACCTAATACATGCCTAGCAAGTTAGCTCTCCATTGTCTTAGCTGCCTGTCAGATCAGCTATTGATGAATTAAATTCTATCTAATATTGCTCACCCAATTTCTGTCCCCTCGGGAACCCGTGGCGATGAGGTGATCTTCATCACCGGGGTTCTGTCAGGGACAGTATACCAATTGCGCTCGCGGAACCCACAGCATCCACCAGGTTGCACTGTTAATTTGGCTTTAATTTGGCTTCAGTTTACTTCTCCTGGTGAAGGTAAAGGTAAAGGTTTCTCTTGCTCGAAAGTCAGTCATATCCAACTCTAGGGTTCAGTGCTCATCTCTGTTTCAAAGCGAAGAGCCAGCGCTGTCTGATTCTGCAGATATTTCCGTGGTCATGTGGCAGGCATGACTAGACACCGGAGCACACAGAACACTGTTACTTTTCCACTGAGGTGGTCTCTATTTCTCTACTTGCAATTTCTTGTTTTTGAACTGCTAGGTTGGCAGGAGCTGGGACAAAGACGGGAGCTCATTCCATCCTGCAGTACTCGGGAATAGAACAGCTGACCTTCCACCTCCCAGTCAGCATCTAAGTCACTTGAGCCACTGCAGTCCCCTGCTTCTCCTGGTAGATAAACTAAATTTTAATCCCCATTTTCTGATGTAGGGTACTATGTTTCTGTATAGCCTCCTCTCCAGTCCCCAATCAATTAGGAACCTTTAGTTTAAAAAAAGAAAGAAAGAAAAAAGAAGAAGAGGACAACAGGAGGGAGATGCATACCAATTATTTGGTGGTTCTTTTTTTTGAAGAACAATGTTGAGAGGAAAATTCCAGCCAAATGCAACCTGGGATGGAGTTTGGAACTCACCTTAAGAAACAGACGTAGCACAACCATCTGCGATAAATTTTGGGACTCTTATATATATATATTTTCTAAACTTTACACAATTGTGATGCACAGCTTGAGGAAGTTGTATTACTTGAAAGCCAGCTATTTGTTTGATTTTTTGTGATCTTTCATTTGCATTATTTTAGGAACTAAATGGTTTTTTTTTACTAATTCTCTCCACAAATCAATTTATTATTAAATGTTATAAGTTTTAACATATCTTTACTTTCCCATTTCTCAGAAGAAACTAAATTATATACTTTTGATTAATTCATAAAACAGCAGCATTTGAATGCTATAAAGCCACCATGTTACAAAACACTCTGTCACCTCCCTGGTCACTTTGGCAATTCCAACAGAGCATAAGATTGTCCTGATGATGTTTTTGAGAAAATGCTGAGACGACCATAAGACAGGGGTGCCCAAACTTTTCAGGCTGTGGGCCCGTCATGTGGTTCAGGGGGCCAGTTCATCCAGCCCACAAAGCCCTCATCACTCCTGGAAGAAGAGTGGAGGGCTTCGTGGGCCGAATGAATTGGCATTGGGAGCTGGAGCTGGCCCATGGGCCATAGTTTGGACACCCCTGCCATAAAACATAAAATGTTCACCAAAACCATGTGGCTGTTGTATTTAAGCACATACTTAAAGAACAGAGAAACACCTTCATATATCAAAGATAGATTTAGGAAACACTGTACATTTGCAATCTGTAAATCTGATGATTTATGTGCTTTCCTTTAGCTAGTCCATACTCGTATTGCGGCAACAAATCTTCTAATATTCTGAACAGAGTTCAGGCAAAGGTCTCAACAGCCTGCATGGCAAAGAGTGGCAGATAAACTACAGTGACAAATTGGATCAGCTGCTGATATAAATAATGTATATGTTACAAGTAGATCTAAATGCTCTTTCTTTAGGGACAGATAAGGCATCTTCTAAATCCTCTGGTCAAATAAAATAATAAACCTTTTTGCAATAAAGAACTGGTTTTTGTGATAGTTGGTGTGTGTGTGTGTGTGCAATCAGACTTTTCTTACCCCAGGGCACAGTTTGTTCTGACACAGGAGTAGAGGAAGGAAATCTATGGTTCTCCTCATTGCAAATGCCATGACTGAGAAGCAAAAGAAAGACTGATGGACTGACTGCCATTCCATTTTCCCTTTCTGTAATGGAGACTCCTAAAGCAGCTAGAAAAGCAATTATAAAAATAAAGCAAAAAATAAAATCTATTAGTCATTGCTAAAACTATAGAGACAGAGATTAATAAAAGTGCCAGCAAAATGATTTAAGGGTATTGGTCTTAGAGAAAGATGGACACACATTCTGTGGCAGGGCAGCAAACCTGAGTATTTCCAGAAGATATAGGATTGTAATACCAATTTATTTTAGCCAAGATGAGTCATCCACATACGGTAATGGGCAATGAAAATTACAGTCTATCAATATCTAAAGCAGGGGTGCCCAAACTATGGCCCATGGGCCAAATCTGGCCCTCAAAGCCATTTCATCTGGCCCTTGCTATTCCCGGAAGCAGAAGTAAAACATACATAGGCGGGTGCCGAACACACCCATGCATGTGCAGAACACAGCCGTAAATGACCCGCAGCTGTCGTAAATGCATTTACCTTTAAAGAGAGGTATTTAATAATTCATCTACCATGACACTACACATGTTTACTTGGAAGCAATCCCCACTTTTTTAAATAGGTCTTGCTCTGTGGCAATACTCATATGACAGCAGTCCTAAATGCACAATACTTTGGGAATCAACACCATTAAAAATACTGAGATTTCACTTTTTAGTAAATATGTTTAGAATCAAGGCATATTTCTGGAAAATTTCATATATCCAGCTGGTTTCATCTTCAATTTTATTTGGAAAATTAAACAAAGGCATTTCAAGGAAGTAAAGACATCACTTTGGGATATAACTGGTTTTTAGAACAGGAGATAATTCATACATATGATACGGTATTATTACAAAGGACTAGAAAGTGGAACAAAAGTCACCAGCCTGATTTTAATTAATTAATTAATTGCATTTTTATACTGCCCATTTGGGAAATTTCCCACCCTGAATGGTGTACATACAAATATCAAAATAACATAATAAAACACACAACAAATTAAAAATAAACCAACCAAATAAATAGATCCTAAAATAAAATAACTGGCATCTGTGGGCACAGAGGATCAACTGACTGGTTAATTCATTGCTAAGGAGATAACATTCTGAAAGGCTTCTTTGAATAGGATTTTTTTAAAAAAATAGTAGCTGTGTTGGTCTGGAACAGGTAGACCATTTTCCTTACCTTGGTAGCATCCTGTCTAAAAATGTACCTGTGAACAGGATGTGATGAAGAGAATCAGTGCTGCCCATTGTGCCTTTGGTTGTCTATCACACCAGGTCTTCGTGAACAAAGATTAAACAGTTCATACAAAGCTCATGGTATACCAAGCTGTTGTTACCTCAACATTATTGTATGGCTGTGAAACATGGACCATCTATCACCAAGATATCAAAAGCTTGAGCGCTTTCACCAACAGAAGCTAAGGTCCATCTTGAACATCAAGTGGGATGACTATGTCACCAACATTGCAGTTCTCAAGAAGGCACATGTAAATAGCATTGAAGCTTCCATCATAGGCCATCATCTTTGATGGATAGGGCATACCCACTATATGGATGGTTTCAGGTTTCCTCATCAAATTCTTTATGGGGAACTTAGCTCCTATACAAGAGCTTGTGGAGCTCCTTTGAAGCATTTTAAGGACCAGCTGAAACAAACCATGAAGGTGTCAGGTATAAACCCACAAACCTGGGAGGCAGCAGCCATAGATCACCCACTTTGATGCCAAACTATCTCTGCTGCTACCGAGCACTTTGAACTGAAATAGGGGTGAAAGAATTAAGATATTAAGATAATATTAATTCTGTTTTAAAAGTAAAAATTACTTTCTCAGTACTCTGTAGAGTTGAAACAGATCAGATTGACCTGTCACATAGATCTGATGACGAGGCTAAAGTACAAGCTCAGCACAGTTTGTACAGCTGACAGGGAAACGTAAATAATATTTGTGTGACATGACATGATGTGACACGAGACATGTTCCTTATATGACATGTTCTAAACAACAAACACTGAATGTTCTAACCTGAACTTAATGAAATGTCAGAAGGTTAATTAATAATTTTGGCTTATCCCATAGTGATGTAATGTGTAGAAATTTCCACATTTTTATGCTATAAAAAGATGGCTCTGAAAATGTATTATTCAGGGAATAATTTAGCTTGGTAAAGCTTTCCTGAATCTGTTTGGCCAAATATTAACAAATATTAATATTAATAAAACTCCTAAATCTGTCTTAGCTTGTGGAATGCGAATTTGTCTAGTTCAGAATTCCATAACAGAACGAGAACACCGCAGACATGAAGAGGCTAAGCGACAAACATGAAAACTTTGTCAAATTGAACTACACCCTTCACCATCTATTCAGTGTAATGTGTGTGGTCACATGTTTCAAGCCAGGATTGGTTTATTGAGTCACCAGAGAAACATCCATCAACTGAGAAAATGACTTCCAGGAAAAATGTATGCTCAGATATGAGTAGCAGCCGATGATATGATAGGCTGTGCGAGTGGATGATGTAGTGTAGTTTAGTGTAGTTTAGTTGACTCTGTCTATTCTATTTGGTGTTGTAGTTGTTCAGCCTAGTTATTTCTGACTCCAAGTGTGCTAGTTTCAGAAAGCTAATAACCCAGTACCCATTTGCAACCATCATTTTCTTAAGAGATTTTTCTTTCTGCTTTTTGCAACCAAGATGGTGAACTGATGTATTATATCTTTGTCTTTTACCTGACAACTTTATTTGAACACAAGCCTTGAAAACAAACATTCATTTTCCTTCTCCTAAAGCTGTGCCCAAGCATTTGTTCATTGAGATCTGAGAATAAAGTAAAGAGGAATTTGGGAGGGCTTTTAAAGTATTCAGACTTAATCCTTGTGGATCTTCCAGCTGCTTTATCCTGCAGAGATTATCCAACAGTGATCCCACTTTCCACATCTAAATCTGCAACTTTCACCCGAAATCTGGCTGGCCATGTCTACTGTTTGCCTTTATCAGCCAACAATTATGCTTTGGAATACACTGAATGCTTTTCTTTGTCCCACTCTTTTCCACTGCATGAAATCATTGGTAGACCTATCGATTTGTATTTAGGGAGAAACATCAGTTACTAATAATTTTCTCAGTGAGGAATCCCTGCTAAGCTTCCTTCAGACTGCTGGAATACATTTTGCAACCACCAATTTAGAAAGTATAGTAGATAGGTTCCATATGTTTCCAATCTGATGTGGGTGGGTGGAGGGATAAAAATAAAGTAAAATTGTTGCACAACAAGCTACTTCACTTTAGTGCAAGAATAATTCTTCTCCCCGATGCAATGGCTATATTCTACCATACATTAGTCATTGTTGGACAAACAAAATAGTCTGCAGACATTATTACCAACTTTCTGTATTTACAAAATAAATCCCTATTACCAAGTTAACAACACTATTTAATATTAATGGCAGTAATATGATTTATATAAATGCTGTGTTTTAAATTATTCACTACTACAGGAAAATTTTGTTCTTCATAAGAACATAAGAACAGCCTTGCTGGAACAGGCCACAGCCTATCCAGTCCAGCACTCTGTCTCACACAGTGGCTCAACATTTCCTTCAGGGTATTCCCAAGGAGATGCCTTCACCTGCTTAGGATTCCCTGGAAATGGCATTGAGAGATATCCTGCCTATCTCTCCAACCCTGAGGTTGTCCTTAAGTATCCATAATTATAGCCATTGATACCCTTGTCCTCCATGAACTTGTCTAATCCTTTCTTAAAGCTGTCAAGACTGACAGCTGTCACCACTTCTTCTGGCAGGGAGTTCCATAGACCAGTAATCCTCTGGGTGAAAAAGTACTTTCTCTTATTTGTTTGAGAACTAGTACCCAAAAGTTTCATGGAGTGTCCCCTAGTTCTAGTGTTGTGCGATAGGGAAAACAGTTTTTCCTTATCTACTTTGTCCACACCATGCATGATTTTATAAACTTCAATCAGGTCACCTCTTAGACGCCGTCGTTCAAGAATGAAAAGGCCCAACCGTTGCAGCCTCAGATGGTAAGGAAGGTGTTCCAGTCCCCTAATCATTCTGGTTGCCCTCCTCTGTACTTTGCAGGCGCACCCCCCCAATAACGGACACAGACAACATTGAAAGTGGATAACAGCATAGGGCCACATTTATTGATTCAATGCCCTAGTCCGAATTATAAATTTGTATTGGTAAAACGACCAATCATAATTCCTAAGGCAAGCAGGCCGAAGTAACACTGGTAAGGTACCACCCCAAAATTGCCAACGGCAATTGTTTACAATGTATCAATTTGTATCAATTTGTTTGTTGACAACAAACAAATTGTTGACCGTAGTCAATAACTAACTTATGACCCCACCCTCTGACGCGTATCCGTGAAATCACAGGGGTGATGCATGCTGGTTAGCAATCGTCATCACCCCATCGCCTGGTTCGTCGTTGACCGGACAACGTTTAACTAATTTATTCCTGTCTAGTGTTGTCCAGTCAATTGCGAACCTGCCGGATACTTGTGGGTCATACTGTTTACCTTACCAGTGCTACCCGCTAATGTGACCAAAGTCAACAGTAGGAACACAGAAAGACCCCTATATCAAACCATAGCAACAGTGTGGGATGGGCAAAAAAGCCAGGACCCGGAGCCAATATGGGTCCCAACCAAAAATTCCCACCCGGCCCCGAAGCGACCATAATATCACACTGTTAACTAGGGAGGGGGTGGAGGGGAAAAAACTTCTCCGCTCCGTCGCTGAGGTAAAATGGCAGCTCGGCTGCCTCGTGGCCACCCCTTTTATAAGGGAGCTGGCCACGCCCCTAACTACCCGGATTCTCTGTCCTGTGGGGGGGGGGCCCGCAAAGGGCGCGGCGGCCATTTTGGCGCCGCGCTTGCATTGCAGGCGCACCCCCCCAATAACGGACACAGACAACATTGAAAGTGGATAACAGCATAGGGCCACATTTATTGATTCAATGCCCTAGTCCGAATTATAAATTTGTATTGGTAAAACGACCAATCATAATTCCTAAGGCAAGCAGGCCGAAGTAACACTGGTAAGGTACCACCCCAAAATTGCCAACGGCAATTGTTTACAATGTATCAATTTGTATCAATTTGTTTGTTGACAACAAACAAATTGTTGACCGTAGTCAATAACTAACTTATGAACCCACCCTCTGACGCGTATCCGTGAAATCACAGGGGTGATGCATGCTGGTTAGCAATCGTCATCACCCCATCGCCTGGTTCGTCGTTGACCGGACAACGTTTAACTAATTTATTCCTGTCTAGTGTTGTCCAGTCAATTGCGAACCTGCCGGATACTTGTGGGTCATACTGTTTACCTTACCAGTGCTACCCGCCACACGGAGGGGCTTCAAAGAAGACCTGACGCCCCCCCCCAGACCGTCAGCTCGGTCAACAGGCCTGCTCGCCAATCACCCAACAGGAGGTCCATACCTCCTCGCGACAGATGGACCCCATCCCCTGCGTACAAGTCATAATTTTGTAGACTAATATCGGGGTGATGACTAACCCGTCCCCAAGCCCTGGTGGCAAGAAACCGCGCCACTGCCTTATTGACCGCGCGCCTAGCGCGGTCAAGGGCCAGGAGGTTAACGCCCCCTCTGTAAGAATGGCGCGGAACAATGTCCGACCAAACCAGGGTTGTGGCAGGCCAGACATAATGCAAGTAGGCGAGTTCCTCGCAAATCGCATGCTTGAGCGATAAGCCGGTAACCTGGCCCAAATCATTGCCCCCCAGGTGGATGATTAGAATGTCAGGCGGGTCAGCACCCAGGCCAGAAAAAAGGAAAGGCCGCAGCTCCCGCCATAACATCCCAGGCTTACCATGCCATGCGAGACTGGCGTGGTCACCCAGTCCCAGTCGGGGTCCCCACTCTGTCGCCGCAGCGTAACGCGCTGCCCTGTGCACATAGCTGTGGCCCACCGGCCATACTGTCACCGGTGTAATACGACACCCAGGGTCTGTAAGAAAATTGAGAAAAAAGGCGGTAAGGTGACTGGATTGGTACTCATGGCGGGAGTGGGCGCACATAAAACTGAAAACATTGCGAGCCCCACCTCCCCATGCTGCGTATGTCAGCCCCAGAGTACCCAAAAGCAGCTGCTGTAGAGGCTGCACCAATACGGAACGAATGTGTGCCATAACGGGCACCTGGTAGGCCCACCCTGGTGAGGGCTCTGGCTGTCACCTTCCAAAACTGAAATTTAGTAAGGGGAGACCCATCTTGGTGACAGAAAAACGGGCCGTGGTGCATGCCACGCAGTGCCAGGAATTCCTGTAGGGCACCAACCGGACAGATGTCTGCCAAAGAACACCGTAGCAGTCTTACTCCACTGCCTACGCCATGCTGATCTGTTTTAGAGGAGCGTATCCTCAACTGGGCCCAGTCTTTGGCAACATAGACATCTTCGAGTTCCAGTGCCCTACCACTTGCATCCGCCTTAGACAGCATCACGAGTTCGCTGACGCGGAGCGCTCCAAAAAATGCCACCGTTGTGGCTGCATGAAAAAGGGCTGCCTCATAATGATCAAAACAGAGGCCTGGCCAGCCCCGGGCCAACTGGGTAAGAACCCCTGGGGAAATAGGGTGCCGGTCGTCCGGGCAACGCCCGCGCTCGCGCACCCACCCCTCCAAAACATGTCTCACACGGAAGTCAGAGGTGGTATCCACATGACCCCCTACTTTGGCCATAAAAGCCAACGCCGAAAGCTTGGATGCTATGGTGCGAGGTGCGAGGCCCTGTGCATGCAGGTGAACCATGAACCGCAGAACATGGTCCACCGGAATCGGCCAGGTCTCTGGCAAGTGAAATTGAGTAGCAAATGCCCTATATGAAGAGAATGCTTGTTGATACGCCTTACGCGTGCGTGGCGCTAGTGACAGGCCAATCGCCCGGTTCACCTCTCCTTGCCAATAGTCCACATCTCGTCCGGGAGTGGCGAGGGAAATTCCTCCGCATCGGGGGCCAAGGCGCGGAACCGGGAGATCTGCAGGCGGGACAAAGCCTCAGCAATATCATTATTAATCCCTGGGACATGCCTGGCCCTGAACAAGATGTTGAGGCGCAGGCAGCGCAGCACAAATGGCGCACTAGATCCATAACCCTGGGCGATTTGGAAGTCTGTGCATTGACAATGTGTACAACGGCAGCATTGTCACACCAGAAATGCACCACCGAATTTGCCCACTGTTCGCCCCATAGCATCAAAGCCCCCAGGATGGGAAAAAATTCCAGGTATGTGAGATCCCGCAGGCGACCTGTGCCTGCCCATGCCGGTGGCCACCCACCATAGGCCCACTTCCCATTGAAGTACATCCCATAACCCAGGGATCCTGAGGCATCAGACTGGATCTGGAAATTGGGGGATGCCAGGAGGTCGGACCTCCAAAATGAGACCCCATTAAACTCCCTCAGGAATTGCAACCAGACGAACATGTCTGCCCTGATACCCCGGGTAAGCCTGACTCTGTGGTGGGGCCTGGATAACCCTGCCATGGCGTCACATAAGCGCCGGGCAAAAGCCCTGCCCGGAGCGACCACCCTGCAGGCAAAATTAAGGTGCCCATGGAGCACCTGCAGTTCCCTCGGGGATGCCTTACGCTTGGCCAGCAATTCCGAGATGAGGGCCACTATCCTGGACACCTTATCACCCGGCAAGCTAGAAGCCTGGACTACTGTGTCAATCTCAACCCCCAGGAACACTAGCTTGGTCAATGGGCCCTCGGTCTTTTCGGGCGCTAAAGGGACACCCAGTTCCTGCATTAGCGTCTGAAATGTGTTAAGGAGACGTGCACACGTGTCCCAGCCCCGTTCACCCCCGAATAAAAAGTCATCCAGGTAATGGGCTACAGACCGGGACCCTGACCTGCGGACGAAGGCCCATTCTAGGAAGGTACTAAAACGCTCGAAAGCCGAGCATGATATGGAGCAGCCAAAAGGCATGGCCTTATCGAAATAATATTCCCCCTTAAATTTAAAACCCAGCAATTCAAAGTCGCCCGGGTGCACCGGCAAAAGGCGAAAAGCCGACTTAATGTCACACTTGGCCAGCAGGGCACCCGGGCCACACGCGCGCACCATGCGCAGCGCCTGGTCAAACGATGTATACCTGACTGAACAAATGTCATCAGGGATAGCATCGTTGACCGATCGGCCGGCTGGGTAGGACAATTGATGAATAAGACGAAACTCACCTGGGGACTTTTTGGGCACCAAACCCAGTGGTGAAACCTTAAAATTGGGAAACGGGGGTGCGGGGAAGGGTCCAGCGACCCTGCCCGCGTCTAACTCCTTTTTAATGCTGGCCGAAGCCACCTCCTCCCTTCCTCTGAGGGATAAAAGGTTGGGAGCATCCTGAGGGGACCTATCACCCACAAAAGGGATACGAAATCCCTGCTTAAAACCTTGAAGTAGATACTCCCCATCCTCCCCCTTCGGGTACGATGCGAGCCAGCGCTCCAGCATGTCCACGTTAATTGGGGAGGGGGCCTTTTGGAGGACTAGCTCCATCCGCGGCAGCTTTGCCAGCCCACTGTCCACCCCTCCCTCTGCCTCGTGCCCCCCCAGGCCTGGGACAAGCAGAGGCTGCGTGGGGGCCAGAACACGTGGGACACTCATGCTTATACCTGCAATTCTTTCGATTGCAGGAACCATTTGACGAGAAAGTCCAGCACAGCAGGCGGGCTGGAACCCCCTGCCCCGCCGGTTGGCGGGTAACCTGCGCTGGAGCCGCCCGCTGGACCGCATGTCCGCAATGGTATCTATCCCCCGGGGCGGGGCGTGTGGGTGTCATGTACAAGAGCCACAGTCTCTGGCACGGCTCATCCCATCTCATCTCGGGGTGGAGAGGAATCCTCATACGGAATTCCTCATCATATGCTAGCCATGAGGGACCCGGGAAATCAACCATTGCCCTATATATGTTGTCCAAATATTGGACCATGGGGATAGCTAGATCCGGCCGCGCCCTCAAATATACCGCCATGTATATTAAATAGGCGGGAAGCCAGTTAGCCCAGGTACGCGGCGGCTTACGGCGGCGTGCCTGCTCCTTATCCTTCTCATCCTGACCCTCCCTTTCCTCCTTGGTGGGCTCTCTGTTCAGGAGTAAGAAGATATCTACGTACTCCCCACGCCATATCTTTTCCCTAGTAGCCTGTGCCAAGTGATCACCCAATGGCAAGGAATACCCTGCCGTCGGCAAAGCCGAAAAGGGGACAGCCGGCCTAGTAAAAGGGGCCTGAGCTAACCCAGCCACCCCCAGAAAATTCCCCGCAGTGTAAAGAGGAATGCCCACCCCAGTGCCCAAGGTGGCAGTTGTTGTCGCCGGGTGGGCCGTAGAGAGCGTGGCCCCCGCACCACCCGCGCGAGGCCAAGGCCATTGAAAGGCCCCCCCTATATTGGGAATGTGTGTGGATGTACTTGCTTGCACCGTATACTCACATGCTGCACCCCCGCGGGCCGCCCCCACCGGGGGTTCCGGCCCACTGGGGGCGTCGGAGCTCACGACCGACCTAGAGCTCATCACCGGGGCTTGACCCGCACCAGGTTGCTGGCTGGGGAGCTGCGAGGCAGTGGCCGAAGCCGCACCACCCGCCTGCAGCAGCTCGACCCTCCCCGCCGGCTGTTGTCCTGCTGCCGACAGCACCTCAAAAGGAACCCCAAAGGGGGCTCCCGCCTGACTGGCCCGGGCCAAAGACGCCTCCAGGGCCGCAATGCGGGCCAGTAAGGTGTCCACATTGACCATGGGCAAAGGGCCGGCCGGCCCGCCTGAGCCAGGCACGGGTACAGGTCCCTGTACCCCGGGGCCAGCATATGGCCATTGGCCAGCACCAAAGCCCGGCAGAGCTGGTGGAGAAACCTGCCAAGGCAGGGGGCCGCCCCACCCCCCAAGGCTAGAGGGCCCGGGGAGAGGCTGCGGCCCAAAAGGAACAGGCCCAACGGAGTGAGCAGGAGGAGGAGCGGTGTCCACCGCTCGTGGGCCGCGGGCCGGAGCGCCATCCGCGCTCACACTCTGCTCGCCCGCAGCGGGCCAAGGGGCAATAGACCCCATTCCGCCGGCCCCGGTCGGGGCTGGCAAAGGTGGCTGCTGAGGAGGCGGCACCACGGTCCTCCGACCTGGGTTGCGCCTCCTAACAGCGCGAGCTGAACTCGAAGCTGCCTTCTTCTTCGAAGGCATCTCCACCGAAGCAAAAAAAAGGGAAGCCGGCAAGGCAGAATCGCTATCAAAAGGCTTCCCGGTAAGCTAACGAGCGACGGAGACACAGGGGAAAAAACTTCTCCGCTCCGTCGCTGAGGTAAAATGGCAGCTCGGCTGCCTCGTGGCCACCCCTTTTATAAGGGAGCTGGCCACGCCCCTAACTACCCGGATTCTCTGTCCTGTGGGGGGGGGCCGCAAAGGGCGCGGCGGCCATTTTGGCGCCGCGCTTGCATTCTCCAACTTGCTAATATCCTTCTGGAGGTATGGCGACCAGAACTGTACACAGTATTCCAGATGGGGCCTCACCATAGATTTATAAAGAGGCAAAATTACACTTGCTGACTTATTTTCTATACCCTTCCTAATGATCCCTAACATGTACTCTTCATGTACTTTGGGTATTTCATGAATTAGAGTGCACTGGATTAATTACAATTCAGAAGGGCCCCAAACTCAATGTTAGGGATCATTGTTAGGCCTCAATGTTAGGGATCATTAAATCTTTATAAATCTATGGTGAGGCCCCATCTGGAATATTGTGTACAGTTCTGGTCGCCATACCTCCAGAAGGATATTATGGAGTTGGAGAAAGTACAGAGGAGGGCAACCAGAATGATTAGGGGACTGGAACACCTTCCTTACCATCTGAGGCTGCAACGGTTGGGCCTTTTCACTCTTGAACGACGGCGTCTAAGAGGTGACCTGATTGAACTTTATAAAATCATGCACGGTGTGGACAAAGTAGATAAGGAAAAACTGTTTTCCCTATCGCACAACACTAGAACTAGGGGACACTCGATGAAACTTTTGGGTACTAGTTCTCAAACAAATAAGAGAAAGTACTTTTTCACCCAGAGGATTACTGGTCTATGGAACTCCCTGCCAGAAGAAGTGGTGACAGCTGTCAGACTTGACAGCTTTAAGAAAGGATTAGACAAGTTCATGGAGGACAAGTGTATCAATGGCTATAATTATGGCTACCTAAGGACAACCTCCGGGTTGGAGAGATAGGCAGGATATCTCTCAATGCCATTTCCAGGGAATCCTAAGCAGGTGAAGGCATCTCCTTGGGAATACCCTGAAGGAAATGGTGAGCCACTGTGTGAGACAGAATGCTGGACTGGATGGGCTGTGGCCTGTTCCAGCAAGGCTGTTCTTATGTTCTTATGTTCTTAAACTGCTGTCAGGAGCTTTACAAAATTGTGCCAGTTTTCACTGCCAAGTCTTGAACTGACATCGACCAAAATGTAGATTCCCTCCTTCATGATTAGAAGACTGAGAGGCTGGGGTATTAAAAATGTATTTCATACTTTCAAAATATAATAATGGTGGTGGATGATATATTCTTATACTTACATATTTCCTCAGAGATAAGTTGAAGCTATTAACTTAGAAAACAGGAACAAAGGGCAACATTAACATCCAAGGCTTCTGTACATATTTTCCACATATCTAGCTCATATCTCTCTCTTCAGGGAAGAGCTGCAAATCCCAGATTTAAACATTAAACAAATGTCTCCAAAAGGGTATGGAGGAGGAAGAAATGAAACTCAAACTTGTTTCCTGTGAGCCTATCCATCTCCCTCCATGTTCCAAGAAAAATGCTTCAGGCTAGCTCTTGCTGTAACTAACATAATCTATCCAACAAACTGATGATCAACTACGTATGGAGGACAAGGGTATCAATGGCTATAAATTATGGATACTTAAGGACAACCTTGGGGTTGGAGAGATAGGCAGGATATCTCTCAATGCCATTTCCAGGGAATCCTAAGCAGGTGAAGGCATCTCCTTGGGAATACCCTGAAGGAAATGGTGAGCCACTGTGTGAGACAGAATGCTGGACTGGATGGGCTGTGGCCTGTTCCAGCAAGGCTGTTCTTATGTTTTTATGTTCTTATGTACGTACAATTTTCTCTGCAGGCTTAGGTTCAAGATAGCACAGGTGCCCACAGTCTACAATCTCCAAGTACCAACTACTTTCACTAGCCCCACACCTCATAATCCTACCTTGGTGACAGCAAGGGCAGGACCCTTTGCTGCCCAATTTAGTGGGAGCAGCAGGCCCTATAATGTCTGGCTTCTTGTCCTACCCCTCAGGTCCTCAGTTGTACCATTGCCTCTTGCCTTCTCCACTCTCCCCAATAGGGTGGTTTCACCACCTTCCATTGCCTAGCCTGGCAGGTCACTTTCTCCTCCAACACTCACAGTTATACTATCTTCTTTGTATATATAAGTCCAGTCTGGAGTCATCAGGAAATTCTCTTCTGTGGCAAACTTTCCTGGACTCCTTGGCTGTTTCCAAATCTTGATCTTCAAACCTGGATTCAATAGGATTCTGAGACTGAGATGTGTCTTCTTTTTCCATCTCCTCTCCTCTGACCACCTCTATATTCCCCATTTCCCAAGATGTCACTCAACCCATCTACTGGTTGGTCTGTCTCATCACTGGAGCTCCCCACTCTACCAGAAAAGGCCCTGGTCATTTCTGCCTCCTCCACCCAAAGGCAGTTGCCCAGATCTACCAGTGAGCTAGAGATTGAGAGCTCTGGGCTGTGTCTTGGAGGGTAATGACCATATCAGGCCTCTCCTTACCTTTTCCCATTTATTTTTGTTTCTTGTCTGTTATTTTGCTTGAGACATTACCTAATCCTGTGCTCAATGCCATTTTCAGGGAGTTTGTGTATTTGTAATGTAATTTTGTACATAAATTGAAATAATTTTGCACAAAACAGTGTTTCTTCTAGGGGGGAAAGACCACAAACATCAAGAAATCACATGAGATTTCTTAACGGAGAGCAAGAGGCTTCATATTTCTAGTATATATATTTATATACTATTTATTTAACAATCCATTTTGATGCAGTATCTGCTCATATTAATGAGCTGTAAAGGGGAAGGCATGGTTTGGTCAAATTTGTGGGAGAGATTTCCAGGTAAAATTAATGAGTAATAATGAGTTTGAACAAATAAATATGTTTCCTTTCAATGGCAAGGGAATACAGTCTAACAATAGAACAGTTACCATTGGTCGGCAACCTTTTAAGGTCAGGGGCTCCCTTAGACAATGGGGGGTGGACTGGTGTTCCCCCTGCTGTAAACACTGCCATAAATGTGTCCTCAGCTGCAGTGATGGTCTCCAAAAAAATTTTTTTACCACATTGTGGGTGTGGTATGGTGGGCGTGGCCAGGTGAAAAGCCCTGCATCGCACCTGAATTAGGACTACTTTATTTCAAAACTTGGATGGGCGGGGCCAGCCAGAATTTCTGCTACCGGTTTTGGTGAACTGGGGCAAACCTGCTGGTACCCACCATTGCTCAGCTGTCACAAATTCATTTATGGCTGTCATAAACATGTTTATGGCTGTCATAAACATGTCCACTTCCACTGGTGGTGGTGGTGGCTGGAGCGAGGGAGCAGGCCGGATGATTTGGTGCCACAGGCCAGATCCGGACCACGGTGCATAGGTTGCCAACCACTGCCCTATACCCTGTTCTCTTCCTTTCTTAGTTCAATATCCCAACCTGGTAAAGGATTTAAGAAGATTAAGTACATTTCAGTATTTACTGTTAAACAGATTTATATTGATGTGCAGATATATTAGCAATTTCAAGGCAAAATGTTACTAGTTTTTAAAACAAAGATCCTAAGTTGAGAGATGAAAATCCTTACCTGCCTCTTTTTTCATGGAAGATCAAGAAATTTCAACATTTTCAACTCACCCACAAGAAGGCAAGATGTTTTCTACCAAGACTGAGAAGGACTTTCACATTTGCAACAAGGATCTTTGCACAAATAATGTAAACTGGTCAAAACTGTGATTGCTGCCTTCATCAGCCTATCCTTCTCTCGCCCTCCCTGTGTTTATGTGTAGCTTGAGAATGAAAGAGCGGCACCAAAATCGCCACCGCACTCTTTGCGGGGGCCCCCCACCCAGACTCAGACATCCGGGTGAGTTAGGGGGCATGGCCACCCCTCTATAAAAGGGGTGGCCACGAGGCAGACGAGCTGCCATTTTAAAAATAGCGACGGAGAGGAGAAGTTTTTTCCGTCGCTGTTAGTGATTCAGTCTTTGGCTGTTTAGCCCTTGTGCTTTCCCGGCTGGGAAAGGAGGATTAGCACTTGCGGAGCCTTGGTTTGCTTGGCTACCGCGTGCTTCAGCGCTAGGTTTTTGATCCCTGGAAAGGGATCCTGCTTCTTCTTCTCCTTGGGAGACATGCCTCCCAAGCGGAAGGCCCCGGCGATGAAGCCATGGCCAAGGGGGAGAACTTTTACTGGCCCTGCGCCGGACGGGGGACAGCCATCGGGTCGGAGGACCAGGGCTGCGCCCCCGCGGCAGGGCACCGTGCCAGCCTTGCCCACTGATACCGGTGGGGTTACTCAGGCTGGCACTTGGCAGCCGGGCCTGGCAGGCCGGCCACAGGCCGGCCCCTCAGGGGCTTCAGCCCTCAGCCCGCCGTTACCGGCCATGGGTCAGGGCAGCGGGGGAGGGCCTGGTGTGGGCATACAACCCGTTCCTCCTCCGGCCCCTCATGGGCCGGAGTTTTGGGCATGGCCCTATTCTGGCCCTGGCTCTCCCTTCGGGGTACCCTTCCAACTGCCTAGTGGGCCGTCCGGCCCACCCGGCCCACCTTATGCTGGGGGCTCTGTGGCAGTGGATGCTCTGCTAGCACGTTTAGCAGTGCTGGAAACATCCTTGGGCATTGCACAGCCTCCTGTGGAGGGGTCGCTTCTCTTTCTGCCGGGGCCCCTTCGTTGGCACCGGCTACCTCGACGGCCGCAACGCTGCAACGGGCGACCAGCCAGGTTGAGCTGCTTGAGACGCTCCAGCCAGCGCCTGCTGGTGTCTCGCAGCCCCCTGTTCGCCCAGATCTGCAGACTGGGAGTAGTCAGGCGTGGCCCCAGAGCTCGATTCAGGTCGCGAGCTCCGACGCCCGCCGTGGGCCAGAACCCCCAGTGGGGGCGGCTCATGGGGGTGCACCTAGTGAGTATCAGGTTCAATTTAGTGCACCTACATCACAGCCCACTTCCAGTGGTGGGGTTCAGTGGCCCTGGCCTCGTCAAGTTGAGGTGAGTGGGCATCAGTTACCAGCCTACCCCAGTGTCCCATGGTTTCAAAATAGCACCTCGTTGAGGGCGGGGGTTTCCGCCCCTGGGGCAGTGCCGAGCATCGCAGGGGCTGTCCAGGTCCCGCTGCGTATGCCCTCCATACATAATGTGCCGGTGACGGCTTTGTCGACGGCTGGTTATTCCTTGCCCCTTGGTGATCATTTGTCCCAGGTCACGAGGGAGAAGATTTGGCGGGGGGGAATACGTGGATATATTCTCCCTATTGAACCATGAGCCCACTAAGGAAGAGAGAGAGGGAAAGGATGATAGAGACAAGGAACTGTCTCGTCGTCGTAAGCCACCGCGCACCTGGGCCAACTGGTTGCCGGCATATCTTATATATATGGCGGTATACCTTAGGGCCCGGCCTGATCTGGCCATTCCTATGGTCCAATACTTGGACAATATTTACAAGGTGATGGTGGATTTCCCTGGCCCATCGTGGTTGGCTTACGATGAGGAATTTAGAATGAGGGTGGCCCTACACCCGGAGATGAGATGGGATGAGCCCTGCCAAAAATTGTGGCTCTTGTACATGACCCCCATGTGTCCGGCACCTGGGGATAGGTACCATTGTGGCCATGCTGTGCAGCTAGCTGCTCCAACACAGGCTCCCCGCCAGCCAGCGGGGCAGGGGGTTCCAGCCCGCTTGCTGTGTTGGAGCTTCTCAGCTAATGGTGTCTGCAATAAGTGACAGTGTCGATATAAACATGAGTGTCCCTCTTGCGCTGGCCCCACGCCGCCTCCGCGTGCTTGCGGGCTGGTGGGTCACGGGGCAGAGGTAGAGGAGGACAGGGAGCGGGCAGAGCTTCTGCTGATGGAGCTAGCCAGTCAAAAAGCCCCCTCCCCAGTTAATGTGTATATGTTGGAGCGATGGCTCTCAACTTATCCAAGGAGGGAGGACGCGAGGTACCGCCTGGAGGGTTTCCAGTGGGGCTTTCGTATCCCCTTCAAAGGGGTGCGAGGACCCCAAGATGCCCCCAATTTAATTTCCCTGAATGGTAAGGAGGAAGTAGCTGCCCTGAGTATTGCCAAAGAAGTAGAGGCCAGGAGGGTAGCAGGCCCCTTTTCCGAACCATCTTTCCCTAACCTGAAGGTCTCCCCTCTGGGGCTAGTACCTAAAAAGACCCCGGGTGAATTCCATTTAATCCACCATCTATCGTACCCAGTGGGTTATTCCTTCAATGATGCTATTCCTGATTACCTTTGTTCAGGTATACGTCATTTGACCAAGCCCTAAGGATGGTGCGCTCTTGTGGTCCCGGTGCCCTCCTGGCAAAATGTGACATTAAATCGGCATTCCGATTACTGCCAGTGCACCCAGGGGACTTTGAGCTATTGGGTTTTAGATTCCAAGGGAAGTTCTATGTAGACAAGGCCATGCCTTTTGGCTGCTCTATTTCGTATTCGGCATTTGAATGTTTTAGCACTTTCCTTCAGTGGGCCTTTGTTCGCAGGTCCGGGTCTCGGTCTGTAGCCCATTACCTCGATGATTTTTTGTTCGGGGGTGAACGGGGCTTGGACACGTGCACGCGTCTCCTCACTACATTTCAGACGCTAATGCTGGAACTGGGTGTCCCTTTAGCGCCCGAAAAGACCGAGGGCCCATCTACTACGCTCACATTTCTGGGTATTGAAATTGACACGGTCGCACAGGCATCCCGGTTACCCGTTGAGAAGGTCACCTGGATTTCCGCGATGATTTTGGCGTTGCTGGCCAAACGTAAAGTGTCACTTCGTGAGCTTCAGGTTCTTCATGGCCATCTTAACTTTGCCTGCAGGGTGGTGACACCCGGCAGAGCATTTGCGCGGCGCCTATGTGACGCCATGTCTGGCCTGTTAAAGCGCCACCACAGGGTCTGACTGACCAGAGGCATGCGGGCTGACCTTTTGGGTTGGCTCACATTCCTACGGGAATTTAATGGGGTCTCTTTTTGGAGATCCGACCTTTTGGTTTCCCCTAGATTTCAAGTACAGTCGGATGCCTCCGGCTCCCTGGGATAGGGGATTTATTTTGAGGGGAGGTGGGCTTATGGACAATGGCCTCCAGCATGGTGGGGCACGGATCGCCTCCGCGATCTTACATTTCTTGAGTTCCTTCCAATCCTGGGAGCTTTGATGCTATGGTGCGAGGAGTGGGCCGACTCAGTGGTCCATTTTTGGTGTGACAATGCGGCAGTAGTGCACATTGTCAACACTCAGACGTCTAAATCACCCAGGGTTATGGCGTTGGTTCACCAGTTTGTGTTACGAAGCCTACGCCTGAATGTGCTTTTTAAGGCCAGACATGTCCCAGGCATTAATAATGATATTGCTGATGCTTTATCCCGCCTGCAGATCCCCCGGTTCCGTGCCTTGGCTCCGGACGCAGAGGAATTCCCCTCGCCACTCCCGGCCGAGATTTGGACATTTGGCGAGGAGAGGTGAACCGGGCGATCGGCATGTCTTTGGCACCTCGCACGCGTAAGGCGTATCAAAATGCTTTCGTTCAATTTAGATCCTTTTGTTTGCAACTTCAGTTGCCCGAAGTGTGGCCCATTCCAGTGGAACAAGTTTTACAATTTATGGTTTATTTACACAGTCAGGATTTGGCTCCTCGCACTATAGCATCCATGCTGTCGGCACTGGCATTTATGGCCAAAGTGAGGGGTTTTGCTGACTGCGTGAATGATTTCCGCATACGACATGTTTTGGAGGGGTGGACACGGGAACGTGGCCGCCGCCCGGACACTCGCCACCCAATTTCACCAGAGGTACTGACCCACCTTGCACGAGGCTTGCAGGAATCCGCTTCATGTAAACATCTATTCAGCCTCATAAGGAGCAGTTTATAGCCCCAGATCTTTTAAGAGAGAGTTAAAGCGTCTAACGGAGTCCAGCTCATTAGACAGAGTAAGAAGGAAAAAGAGATAGAGAGAAGAACACACAACTGCAGTTTTGGCTGAACAAAGGAATCATAATCATGGCGTCTCTTTATTCCAGCAGAGTATATCAGAAACAAAACTTAAGGTACATCAACCAATCAGAATGTCAGAACCAAATAAGGAGAAATAAGGAGAATTCTTCTCACTATTCTATGCATGCCCAAAATCAAGTGTTGTCTCTCATGCAAGCAAAGAGGCCTTTGTTTACAAAATGTGTAGGAAGACAGCCAGACAGAAACCAGATGCATTCCCACAGAGGCTGGCATAATCTGTGTTATGATAAGTATGAGGTGGCTCTTTTTCACACGGCTACCACGGTGGTCTTCTTTGGAGCGCTCCGCATCAGTGAGTTGGTACTACTGTCTAAGGCGGATGCGACTCGTAGGGCACTGGAACTCGACGATGTCTATGTCACTAATGAGTGGGCTCAGTTGAGGATACGGTCCTCAAAGGTTGATCAGCACGGCGTAGGCAGTGGAGTTAGACTGCTACGATGCTCCATTGCAGACATCTGTCCGGTTGGTGCCCTACAGGAGTTCTTGGCAGTGGGTGGCGCGCACCCTGGCCCATTTTTCTGCCACCAGGATGGGTCTCCCCTTACTAAATTCCAATTTTGGAAGGTGACCGGTATGGCACTATCCAGTGTTGGCCTCCCTGGGGCTCGTTACGGCACCCATTCATTTAGGATAGGTGCTGCATCCACTGCGGCTGCATTTGGGTACTCTGAGGCTGATATACGCCAGATGGGAAGATGGGGATCCATGCATTTTGCATTATATGTTCGCCCTCTTCAGGTATGAGTACCAGTTAAGTCATTGTTCTGTTTTCTTCTTTTACAGACCCTGTGTGTCCCCGCACACCGGTGGCAGTATTGCTGGTGGGCCACAGTTACGTGCACTGGGCAGCGCAGTATGCTGCGGCGACAGAGTGGGGACCCCAGCTTGGACTGCGTGCAACCACACGCATACGTTGGTACAGTACGCGTGGAATGAGATGGCGGGAACTGTTGCCATTCCTGTTTTCCATCAGGGATGCTGAACCGCCTGATGTCCTTGTACTGCACCTCGGGGGCAATGACCTCGCCCAGGTCACGCCTGTCCTTAAAATTCACGATTTGCAGTGACCTAGCTTATTTGCATTATGTGTGGCCGTCCACAAGGCTGCTATGGTCGGACATCGTACCGCGTCATTCATACAGAGGAGGTATTGACCTCCATGCCCTTGACCGCGCCCGCTGCTCGGTGAACAGGGCGGTTGCCCGGTTCTTGGCAGACAAGGGTTTGGGGATGGTCATCCGACACCCCACGATTAGTTTACAAAATTATGATCTTTATGCAGGGGATGGGGTCCACGTTTCGGCTAGAGGTATGAACCTCTTTTTGGAAGATTTGCAAGCAGGCCTGTTGACCAAGCTGACGGTCGGGGGGGGGGGGGGCGGTGAGTCTTCAGAGACGCCTCGCCGTGTGGCGGGTAGCACTGGTAAGGTAAAGATTTATGACCCATAGGTATCCGGCAGGTTCGCAATTGACTGGCCAACACTTAGACAGGTACAGGTGTAATAGCTTTGACCGGTCAACGACGAACCAGGCAAGGGGTGATGGCAGGAGCTTTTCAGCATGCATCACCCCGTGATTTGACTGATACACGTATTAGGGTGGGGTCAGTAGATAGTTTATTGACTCCGGTCAACAATTTGTTTGTGTCAGCAAACAAATTGATACAAATGGATACATTGTAGCCAATTGCCATTGGCAATTTTGGGAGGAACCTTACCAGTGTTACTGCGGCCTGCTTGCCTTAAGAATTACAATTGGATGAATACACCAATTGAAAGTTATAATTCGGACTTGGGCATTATTCAATAAAAGTGGCCCAATGCCTTTATCCATATACCGGTGTCTGAGTCTTTCTTTGGGGGGTGCGCCTGCAACAGGGGACATGTTTTTGCAAGGCACTGGAAATAGACTATGTGTTGCTCGATCAGGAGTGGGCTCTGGGGAGGTGTTGTGTTCTAATAGTGTAACCATCTACATGTGATAACAATGTATCTTAACCAATGTAACCTTGCCTACGGGTAACAATGTAACCTTCAGCTGTATCACTATAAACCCTGTAATAGGACGCGAGCTAATGACCACCAGCTGGCAGCAGCGAGCGTCCAAGCTCTCTTGGTCCAAACTCATCAAAGTGCCACAGCGCGGGAAGTTTCCCGCCACTACCTACACCTGGACAAGAAGGGCGTGACCAGAAATGACGTCACGCGGACAATAGCCAATGGGCTATCGTGGAGCCACGTTCAAATGTTTTACTACCATATATATAGAGCTGGACACCCGCCATTACCTCATGTTCCCTCTGACCACCATGCAATAAACCTGTGTTAAACCAGCCCTTGGCTGTTTCCCTGTGTCTTGGTTCTCATACACTAAATTGGCGACGAAGGTGGGATATGGATCCCCAAGGAGCCAGGACACAGAGCGGTTTCAATATTAACAAACCGCAAGACTGGGAGCTCTTCGAGATGGACTTCCAGGGAGCACTGGTAGAACTCGACGTAAAGGACGAGGCAAAGAAGAGGGCCATCCTCACCCGAATGCTTGGGCAAGAAACCAAGCGAACGCTGGTGAGCATCATTGCACCGAAGAAGGTGAGCGATTTCAAAGCCGATGACATCATGAAACTGCTGCGTGAGCGGTTTCGACCTTCGAAGGCAATGTTCCCCGCTCGGAGCGCGTTTTGGAGGCGAGTCCAAGCGCCGGACGAGTTGGTTGAAGCCTTCGTAGCGGCCATGAGGTTAGCTGCCAGCCCCTGCAAGTGGGAGAACTTAGAGCTAGCCCTCAGGGATGGCGTGCTGTGCGGCCTGAAGGACAGGGAGGTGCAGCGCGCCCTGATGAATAAAGAGCCACCCCCCACATTACAAGAGGTCGTGGAGGCCGCGGAATCCGCGGAGACTACGAATGCAGGGGTACAAGAGATGCACGAATGGCGTCCAAAGGCCGGCAGGGCAGAAAATTCGGTGCACGGCAAACCGGGGAACTCGGTGCACGCGACTCGGCGAACCTCGAAATCGTCTGCGGAAGGCAGCGATGACGAGGATGTCCGGAAAGTCCGAAAAGGGGGGCGCTGCTGTGATGGCTGTGGGGCGGCCCATGACCGCGCTAAGTGCCCGTTCCGGAAAGCCGAATGCCACAACTGCGGCCGCCGTGGGCACATCGCTAAAGTGTGCAGAAAACGGCAAGAGGCCCGGAAGCGTTCACCAGACCGCGCGTCCAGACCGGACCGACCGACGAGGGCCAAAGATGGCGCCCGAGCCACGAGGAAGCAGGACGGCGTGGGCCGCGTCTCAGATGACAGCGAGGACGACGCCCCCGTGTTCAGCGTGTCCGCGGGACAACCCCGTTATTTCATTGAGGTACTAGTACAAGGGGCCCCTATTAGGATGGAAGTCGACTCGGGGTCCTCCTATTCTATTATTTCCCAGAGGGAGTTCTTGAAAATTGACCCCCTTGTCCGACCCAAACTTAGAGCGTTGAGGTCCACACTACGAGATGTTCAAGGGAACAGCATTCCAGTATTGGGGGTCAGAAAATTCCAAGTGGAATTTAAGAGACACTCTGCAGAACTCCCCCTAGTCGTTCTCAAGGGGGGAAGTTGCAGTCTCCTCGGAACTCAGTGGTTTCAGCCTTTGGGTTTGTTCATAGGGGGGGTGCATGCCATGGGAGCAGATCCAATTCAAGCGGTGTGTGACGAGCACCCCGCCGTTTTTAAGAAAGGACTGGGAAAGTTCAAGGGGCCCCCTGTAGCTTTCGACCTGGACCCGGAGGTCCGCCCGATAAGACTCAAACCACGCAGAGTGCCGTTCGCACTCAAGGACAAAATAGAGGCGGAACTGGACAAACTGGTGGGCCAGGGGATTCTTATTCCTGTTGACTCCGCGGAGTGGGAGACTCCGATTGTAACAGCACTAAAGGCAAACGGGGAGGTGCGCATTTGCGCTGATTATAAGTGTACAATTAACAAGGCTATCTGCCCTAATGCCTATCCGGTGCCGGTGGTCAGCCACCTTCTAGCCAGGCTGAATGGGGGAAAGTGTTTCGCTAAGCTTGACCTAGCGCAAGCCTACCAGCAACTCCCAGTGACCCCTGCCACGGCAGCGGCACAAACCATAGTCACTCATAAAGGGGCGTTCCAGGTGTCGCGTTTACAGTTCGGCGTGAACTCGGCACCCGGCCTTTTCCAGTCGCTCGTGGAACGCCTCCTGAAAGGTTTGGAGGGGGTTTTGCCTTATTTTGATGACGTATTGATAACAGGGGGGAGCGAGACCGAACTAGCCAAACGATTGGACAATGTACTGACGGTGTTTGAGAGAGCGGGGTTGCGACTGCGGAAAGACAAGTGCGGTTTTTTTTGCAACGGAGGTTGAGTTCTTAGGATTCCGGGTTACACCCGAGGGAATTAGGCCTTCCAAATCCAAAGTAACCGCCATAAAGAAAGCTCCTCGCCCCACATCTAAGACCGAACTGCAGTCGTTCCTAGGACTCCTAAATTTTTATCATACATTCCTTCCACGGAAAGCGGCTGTGGCCGAACCACTCCATAGGTTGCTTAAAAAGGAAGAGGTATGGATGTGGGGCGACGAACAGGAGAGGGCCTTTAAGGAGCTGAAGCAGCTCCTGACCTCCGACGCAATTCTGACCCATTTCGATCCCAAACGGCCAGTGGTCCTAGTCTGTGATGCATCCCCAGTGGGGGTGGGGGCGGTGCTTTGCCACGTGTTGGAAAACGGAAGGGAGGCGCCAGTAGCCTTTTACTCCAGGTCCCTGTCCCAAGCGGAGAGGAATTACGCACAGACCGACAGGGAGGCGTTAGCGATAGTAGCGGGGACCAAGAAGTTTCACGATTTTCTGTATGGTCGCCCTTTCACCATAGTAACTGACCACAAGCCCCTGTTGGGAATATTTAGTGCGAATAAGCCCACGCCGCAGATCCTGTCCCTGAGAATCCTGAGGTGGGCTATTTTTCTCAACGCATACCAACATGAGTTGGAGTACCGACCCGGCAAGGAGATTAGCCATGCGGACGCACTGTCGCGATCCCCCCTGCCTTTGGCGGGCGGCCACAAGAGTGGGGTGGAAAAAGACCATCAGGTGTTGTTGATAGAGGTTTTAGATTCGCCCCCCATAGTACCTGCCGACATCGCCAAAGCGACGGGCAAGGATAGGACATTAGAGAAAGTCAGCTCTTGGGTGCAAAAGGGGTGGCCGGCGTCCTCCCCGGCTGCGGAATTCGACCCATTTTTTCGGAAAAAACTAGAATTGTCCCTAGAGAGGGGGTGCCTTTTGTGGGGCCAACGGGTGGTGGTCCCTACATCCCTGAGACCGAGGGTGCTTAAATTGCTGCACGTCAGCCACCCGGGAATTGTTCGCTCCAAGGCACTGGCTCGGAGCTACTTCTGGTGGCCCCAATTAGATGCAGACATAGAACACATGGTCGGCACTTGCGAGGCTTGTCAGGGCTCCCGGCCGGAGGAGGCTCGACTCCCGCATAGGGAATGGGACGCGGCGAGGGGCCCGTGGTCCAGAGTGCACATAGATTTTGCCGGCCCATTCCGAGGGACCCTTTTTCTCCTGGTAGTGGATGCATACTCCAAGTGGCTGGAGGTGATTCCGGTCACGAGCACGTCCTCCGCCACTACAATTAAGCACTTACGGAGGATTTTTTCTACGTTCGGTTTACCCGATACTCTAATCAGCGATAACGCTAGTTGCTTCACGTCCGCAGAGTTCAGGGCGTTCACAGACATAAATGCCATTCGGCACGTTACCTCCGCGCCGTTCCATCCGGCCACGAACGGCCAAGTGGAGCGCCTTGTGCGCACCACAAAAGATGCATTGAGACGCATGGGCCCAGGGGACCTGAACCACCAAGTGTGTCAATTCTTATTGGGTTATAGAGTAACTCCCCTAGCATCAGGGTACTCGCCGGCGGAGCTGCTGATGCGGAGGAAGCTGACCACGATCCTGACCAGGTTAGATCCGACGAGGGTTGAGGACAAAGGGAAGAACATAGGGTTGGCGGTCTCGAAAGGTTTCGCCATCGGCGATCATGTACACTGCAGGAACTACGCCAACGCAGGTCCAGCCTGGGTACCAGGGACGGTTGTGGAACAGACGGGGCCAGTGTCGTATCGGGTGGAAACTAACACCGGTCTCCTCTGGAGGAGGCACGCTGACCAACTTAGGCACCGAGTGATTGAGGGGCCGATCAGTGGGGCGCAGCAACAGGATTCAGCGTTAGGGTTCTCCTCCACCTGCTTATCCCAAGGGGGAGACATCGAAGGGCAACAGTCCCAAACAAGGGGGGGAGCAGAGGTCCAAACTCATATCCTTTTCATAAACCGGTTCTATCCAATCCCTTGAAAGAGGGAAACGAGTTTGCCCCTCCAATTTCACCCAGTCCCTCGGAAGAGGGAAATGAGTTTGCAACTGTTGCCCCCGAATTAGATTTTGTGTTACCGAACCGGGGGGGTTTTTTGGAGTGTTTCCCCACCCGTCCAAGCGAGAAGCGGGGTTTTTCGTTAGCCCCTAGTGCCCCCGGTTTGCCCACATCCACATCAGAAACCTGCCCTCTCCCCGCTCCTGCCCATCCCAAAGCAGCACAACCGCGGCGAGTCACTAACAAGTCATCCTCTCCAATTACAGGACAGGAAGCCGGGGAGCAAGGAGGAGGGAGCAAAGCCGGGGCAGGGCAACCCGCGCCGAGACCCCAGCGTGTTCGAAATAAGCCATCTTGGCTGAGAGACTTCGTCTCATCCTAGGGGGGAGGAGTGTTGTGTTCTAATAGTGTAACCATCTACATGTGATAACAATGTATCTTAACCAATGTAACCTTGCCTACGGGTAACAATGTAACCTTCAGTTGTATCACTATAAACCCTGTAATAGGACGCGAGCTAATGACCACCAGCTGACAGCAGCGAGCGTCCAAGCTCTCTTGGTCCAAACTCATCAAAGTGCCACAGCGCGGGAAGTTTCCCGCCACTACCTACACCTGGACAAGAAGGGCGTGACCAGAAATGACGTCACGCGGACAATAGCCAATGGGCTATCGTGGAGCCACGTTCAAATGTTTTACTACCATATATATAGAGCTGGACACCCGCCATTACCTCATGTTCCCTCTGACCACCATGCAATAAACCTGTGTTAAACCAGCCCTTGGCTGTTTCCCTGTGTCTTGGTTCTCATACACTAAAGGAGGCTTCACTCCTCAAGGGCCGGTCAGCTGGAAGAGGGTACTAGCACGGTGCTGCCATATGTCCGGTTGCTTCCCCACAGGTGTTTGTGGCAGCGCATGGTTCACGCCCTGGCCTGTCGTCTGCTACCAAGCCGAGTCTACCCTTATTGAACTAGAATTGGTGCCCATTCCTTCCGGTTAGGCGCCGCATCAACCGCGGCTGCATTTGGGTGCCCAGAGCCTGACATATGTTGCATAGGCAGGTGGGGATTTGCCCAATTTTTCTCTGTCTGTTCGTCACTTCACTGAATGGGTGCCTTGTTCTGCTCTCTATTCTCCCTCCTTATTTTTCAGACCCTGTGTGTTTCCGCACAGGGTCTGGCTTGTGAGCCACAATTATGTGCACTGGGGCGGCACGGTATGCTGCTTCGTTGGAATGGGGACCCCATCTCGGGCTACGCGTAACCGCGCGTATGCAGTGGTATGGTCTGCGCAGCATGTAGGTGGCGGGAACTGTTGACATGCCTGATGTCCATTGGGGATGCTGGGCCGCCACATGTTTTAATTCTGCATCTCGGAGGCGGTGATCTTGCACGGATTGCTGGCCCGGACTTAATGACTTCCGAGTGCAGTGACCTGGTATCTCTTTGTGATTTATGGCCGTTTACATGATTGCTATGGTCATACATCATGCCGAGGCAATATCATAGGAGAGACTTTGACCCAGCGATCAGACCGTGCCCGACGGTCAGTGAACAGGGCTGTTGCCTGGTTCCTTATCTAGAATGGCTTGGGGACAGCCATTTGTCGTCTGGGGGTAGGGTTACAGGACTGTGGCCTGTATTCTTGAGATGGGGTTCACCTGTCAACAAGTGGATGCACCTCTCTTTTGAATAACGTGCAAGGGGGCCAGGTGACCGAATTGTCGGTCAAGGGGAGCGGCCCCTGCTGCAATGTGGCAATGTTGCCAAGTGGAAGGTGCCTCTTCGAGAGTGGCAGGTGATGCATGGCCGCATCAACTTTGCCTGCAGAGTGGTAACACCAGGCAGTGCCTTCGCCTGGTGTCTGGGACACACTATGGCGGGTCTTGATAAACGACACCGCAGGGTACAGCTGATTAGGGGTTTACGAGCGGACTTGTTTGTTTGGCTCACATTCCCGCAGGACTTTCATGCTGTCTCCTTTTGGAGGTATGAGCTTCTGGTCAGCCCCGTTCCAAGTACGGTCGGATGCCTCCGGCTCCCTGGGGTGGGAGGATTTATTTAAGGTCAGTGTGCCTATGGTCATTGGCCCCAGGGATGGCAGTGCACGGATCACTTACGCGATCTTACGTTTCTGAAAATTTTTCTCAATTCTGGGTACCCTTTATGCTCTGGGAGGGACAGGTGGCCTAATTCTGTGCTTCGCTTTTGGTGTGGCAATGCTGCGGTGGTGCACATTGTATTGACATTGTATTGCATTGGCCCAAACGTCTGAATCCCCTGGAGTCATGGCCTCAGCTCGCCTATTGTTCTTGGGTCTGTGCGCTTTAATGTTTAGGGCTAAACATGTGCCAGGCATTATAACGATATTGCTGATGCTTTATCCCGCCTGCAGATCTCCCAGTTCCGTGAATGGGCTCCATATGCTTGGGAACTACCCTCTCCACTCCTGGCTGGGATATGGACATTTGGCGAGGAGACGTGAACTAGACGAGTTGCTTGACTTGGCACCTCACACACGTACGGTGTGTCAGCGTCCACTCCTTCGCTTTAGAGCCTTTTGTGGGCAAAGGCAGTTGCCTGAAATGTGCCCAATACCGGTCGCCTAGGATTTACAATGTATGGTGCGCCTCACGATTTGGGGTTGGCCCCACGCACCATAGCCACCAGGCTTTACGCCTTGACATTCATGGCCAAGGCACAGGGCTTTACTGACTGTGCGAGTGTTTTAGCTTTGACCGGTCAACGACGAACCAGGCAAGGGGTGATGGCAGGAGCTTTTCAGCATGCATCACCTCGTGATTTGACGGATACACATCATAGGGTGGGGTCAGTAGATAGTTTATTGACTCCGGTCAACAATTTGTTTGTGTCAACAAACAAATTGATACAAATGGATACATTGTAGCCAATTGCCATTGGCAATTTTGGGAGGAACCTTACCAGTGTTACTGCGGCCTGCTTGCCTTAAGAATTACAATTGGATGAATACACCAATTGAAAGTTATAATTCGGACTAGGGCATTATTCAATAAAAGTGGCCCAATGCCTTTATCCATATACTGGTGTCTGAGTCTTTCTTTGGGGGGTGCGCCTGCAAAGAAAGGGGAAAACCCACCTGTTTGGTTATTTTGAACAAATAGCAGAAGCCCCTTTTTGAAAAAAGAAATTCTCATTCATGCTAGAGATAAGAAATGTTGCAACACCAAAATAGTCTTGAGTCTGTCTTGAATATGAAATCCATATTTTTTCATTCATCTTCTACTATAGGGGCTAGATGTTGTCATAACCATAATACTTTTCGAAGAGACAACTCTGAACTCTAAGTTTTGTGGCATCCAAGCAGTCCCCCTGGCTCTTCAGCCAATAGGTTCCTCTCCATCTTTTATGTATTTCCCCATTTTTTGAACTTGAATGATCAACTGTAACAATCCATACTCTTCCTTTCTCATTATTAAAGCACTCTATATTCAATTTATGTATTTTATTATCTCTTGGTGTTAGCTAATTCACTCCAGTATCTCTTGGTTACTATCTCAATCCAAGAAATTTCTAGCATGCTGTAATAAATCTACATTTCAAATGCTTTACTTTTACCAGTGTTAAAGACACTATCCTATACCATTCATTTCATATCACTAAATAAATATGAACAAAGAATATGATGAGCATCTTCATGTGCCCTGTTTAACTTATTTAAATTAGTTACAGGTTTGCATATCAGTGATGGCTTACCCATTCAGTATATGCTAGTAAAGGTAAAGGTTTCCCTTGCTTGAAAGCCAGTCGTATCTGACTCTAGGGTTCCGTGCTCATCTCTGTTTCCATGCCGAAGAGCCAGCGTTGTCTGCTTCTGCAGACGTTTCCATGGTCATGAGGCAGGCATGACTAGACACTGGAGCACACATAATGCTGTTACCTTCCCACCGAAGTGGTCCCTATTTATCTACTTGCAATTTCTTGCTTTCGAACTGCTAGGTTGGCAGGAACTGGGAGAAAGACGGGAGCTCATTCCATCCTGCAGTACTCGGGAATCGAACTGCTGACCTTCCACCTCCCAGTCAGCGTCTTTTCCTCACATATAGAGTAGATCATAGGTGTGAAATACATAAGTTGTGTTCTGATGTATTGACCAAGTTTTACAAATCTAAAGTTTAACTTGCAATTTACAACCTGTATCACTTCCACTTGTGGCTTATGGGGTTTGGGGAACAAATCACTGAATGTTTTTCCATTAAACCAAAACAACCTTCCTCAACAAAATAACTAGATCATCTCTAGTTGGGAGTAATAATTGGTAAAGAGGAGCCTTTAATTACTAGAGCCAAGCTACAATCTGAAATGGTGCAACTCAAATGCAATGTTATGACTTCACTGAGAGACCAAGAAGATTAGCCCCAAAGCCTGTTGAATGGTGCATCCGGTTTCCATCATGGCCTCTGTGAAGCTTTAATGCAGAAGATGAAGCAAAGTGATCTCTCTTTTGGTCTTTTAGCAACTGTTAATACATAGAGAAGAGTTGGTACTCATTAACAACTAGGGCTTAGTGTTTAGGAAATACCTAATTATAATGAAAGCACTTGACAAACAGATATAAAATCTTAGCTCTGCAAATTAAATGAGGACCTTATTTTCTTTGACTGGAAATATGGTACTTCACGACTGGTGAACCTCAAGTAGTGTGGGTTTAAAGCAAGCCTGTTTGTGAAGGCAGAAGAGGTATGCTTAGGCAAATGGGTAAACAGATTATTACTTTAAAATCATTTTTTTAAAGTTCAGACTGGACAGGGTTATGTCAGGGGCAAGCTCTGGGAAATGAAAACCTCACTCTGGAATTGTCCAGAAGAGTCTACCGCTGTTTAGCTTGGACTGTCCCCTACTTTACTTCTTTTTTTAAAAAACCCGGCAAACAGTCATTTGCTGTCCTGCAATTTGTTTGTTTCAAAAGGCCTTTCAAATATTTTTGAACAGCAAATATATCTCTGCATATTTAATTAATTTGTGAACAAACACACTCAAATTGTGAATGGATTATTGTGCCAGAAACATTTGGCTTCTTGTCCAGAGGCCGAGAATGGGAGAATTGAGCATGTTCAGCTGGAATGCTACCCTTCTCCCTGACCCCCAAATGAAATCTTTTTTATTTGTAGCAGATGCATAGTTGATGATGTTGGAATGACGTGTTCTGCCACAATGGTTTAAACTTTAAAGCCTTACCACAGATTGCTCTCCTCATCATTTTATGGATAAAAGCAAAATATTTCCCTGTACAATTGCAGTTACATCAGATAAAAGGAACGCGCGGCACCAAAACAGCCACCACGTGCTTTGCTGGCCCCTGAGGCATGGGCACAGCTAAATGGAGTAGGGGGCATGGCCGGCTACCCCTTTATAAGGGGTGGCCGAGCCAACGGCCCCGCTCTTGTCAATTCGGCTGGGCCCCGGATGCGTTTGGTGCTCAGCCGATTGTTTCGACAAGCCTCTGTCGCAGGCCGCTTGCCTGGGAGCGGGCTCGCGGCCACGCCTGCCTGTGCGGCTTCACTGAGCACTGGCTGCAAGCTCCACCCGTTTGCTGCCTGGAGCTCTGCTCGCTCAGAGTGGGCCTCACGGCCGGCTCCGGACTAGCGGCTTTCGGCGCCCATCTGCTTTTCGCTTTGCTTGCCAATGGTGAGCCCGGCCATCGGCCTTGCCTGGGAGCGGGCTTGGCCATATGGCGCTCTTGGCGCCGGGGGCAAGGGCCATGCCTAGAGGCGCTGCGTCTGCATGACTCTCTCACGCACAAGCGTGGACCCGGGTCGCTCCCCCGCATGGAGGCCGCGCCGGCGCTTGACTGGGCCCACCCACCGAGCCGGAGAGCATCATTCCCCCATGGTTCCAGCTGCTGAGGGGCTGCCTTGGGGGCAGCGGGTGGCCCCCTGCCATGTGCCGCCTGCCCGGAGCGGGATTGAGGCTGCGCGACTCTGCTCAGGTGCTTGGCATTGAGCTTGCTCACCATGGACGGGCCCGGGCCGCGGCCCACCGGCCTGACTGGGTTTGTGGTTGCGGGCCCCTCCTCGGGCGCCTCTACCGGTTTTCGCTCACCAGGGGGTGCTCTCCCTCCCTCGCCAGGCCGGGCGCTGTGGCAGCACCTGGGTGGCCTTCCGGATGGCATACGAGTGCAGCAGGACGGAGTGAGCGCCCGTCTTCTGTCCCAGTTCCTGCCGGCCTGGCTCTTCGGGGGCAATAAATTGCAAGTAGATGACTAGATAATGCTTCATTTGGGAAAGTATGTATGTTCCATGCACCATGTGACCACGGGAAGTGTTTGGGGATGCGGGTGGGGTCTGCTCCTTGGCTGTCGGCAGGGATGGGCGCCCCCCCCTAGAGTAAGACATGCCTGGCTTCCAAGCAAGGGAGACCTTTAGGCCTTTCCGGGGTTTTTTGGGTGTTGAGTACTCAAGACTGGCCTACCATTTCCATCTGTGGGGACACCCTTGTAATGTGCAGTTTGCCTAAGATCACCCAAGCTTGATTCCTTCCCTTGGAAGCATTGTAAGGAAATGAATTCCCAATTCCTGTTCCACAGTCAGGTACTGTTCTGTCCGGCACTTGCATGCAATAGTCCAGACAATGGTGAACCAAATGGCAACAGGTCTTATTTCACAGTTTATTCAAGATGAGCTTACAAAGCGTTCCAGACATAGGGATGGCTATGCGGTCACAGGGAATCAGTCCCTCCTGACTCTTGCTGCAGTGTGGCTATACACTAGCTTGCACAGGAGCGTAGCATATGGAAGAGGTGCAGGCTTAGCACGTTCCTGGCTACACGCAAGGAGGGGGAGGTATAGGTCTGGTCCGGCCCTACTTCGTTCCCCGTGGGGCTTATATAGTGTCTCCCCGGCGGTGGCTCCTCGGTACAGCCGTAACTAACCAATCATTACAGGGATTATATGTACTTAATCCATGGAGAATGAAATCCAAAAGTGTAGCCAACCATTGGACTTTGGTTGGCAAAATAAGCATGCCCTGGGCATGAGTTTTTGCACCATTTGGTGCTGATAAGGCAGTAGCCCAGTTTTTGGCCAGATAGGGTTCAGGGACAGTAGTCCAACACCACTTGTTCTGTTCGGGCAGTGGCACTGTCTTTTACCAATAATGTTCTCGGACTGGTTTGGAATCAATACTCCAACCTGGTTAGTGGACAGTAGCCCAGCATGGTTCGTGGACAGTACTTAGACGGGGTCCGGGGACAGTAGTCCAGCATGGTTAGTCCAAACATGTGTTGTGGCCGGTGGCCCAATGTTCTTGTGCTTGCAGGGCAGTAGCCCAGTCTTTGACGAGCAGGGTTCAGGGAGAGTACTCCGGCATTCTTTGTTCCCGCAGGGCAGTAGCCCGACAATTCGGAGCATGGTGTTCTGGGACAGTAGTCCAACACCCTTGTGCTCACAGGGCAGTAGCCTTATATTTGGCTGCATGGGGTTCGGGGGCAGTAGTTCACCGCTCATATCACCCTGTTGGGTCAGCACTGGCCACAGGTGTGGAGCATTTGCCCATATAATACCATGCGGGTCCTACCGGGGGTATTGATCCTTGGGGTGTTGACCGGGCCCGCAGGTCCGTGAATAGGGCTAGACCGCGGTCAGTCTCGCGGTGACGGGGTGCATTTGTCGGCCTATTCAAGACATCCTAGCATGCAACCAGGCCCGCAGGTCCATGAATTGGGCAGTGGCCTGTTACCTTTATGCCATCGCATTGGGGATGGTGGCCTCACATCCCCTGCTCCGTATGCATAACCACAGTCTGTATCGCGGTGACAGGGTGCTTTTATTAGCCAGATATATGGACTTCTTTTCCACATCCTTGCACGCATCCGGGCCTGCAGGTCCGTGGACAGGGCAGTGGCCCGTTACCTTAATGCCAATGCTTTGGGACTGTGGTCCCTCATCTCCTGATCCGCATACCTGCCTGCAGTCTGTACCGTGGTGACTGGGTGCATTTCTCAGCCATAGATATGGACCTCTTCTCGACATCCTTGCACGCAACCGGGCCCGCAGGCCCATGGACAGGGCAGTGGCCCGTTACCTTTATACCAATGCTTGGGAACAGAGGTCCCACATCCCTGGACTTGCATACAAGACCGCAGTCTGTATCGCGGTGACGGGATGCATTTATCAGCCAGGGTTATGGACCTCCTCTCAACATACTTGCATGCAACCGGGCCCGCAGGTCCATGGACAGAGCAGTGGCCCGTTACTTTTAAGCCAACGCTTTGGGGACTGTGGTCCCATATCCCCTGATTCGCATACAAGACCGCTGTATGTGTTGCGGTGATGGAGTGCACTTGTTTAGGAGGGAAAATATATCCACATATTCCCCCCTCCAAATCTTCTCCCTAGTGGCCTGAGAAAGATGATCACCCAGGGGCAAGGAATAACCAGCCGTCGGTAGGGCTGCAGTTGGGACGGATTGAATCAAGGGTGAACCCCGTGGTCCCTGAATAACCCCTGAAACATGAAGCAGACCCCTAGGGGCGGTCACCCCTGTCATAACCGGGGGGTAAGTAGGTAACCAGGAGCTAACGGGACAGTGCGGATACAACTGTCCACCCGTGGTAACCTGTTGTGGCCATGGCCACTGCACCCCCCCCCAGTGTGGCTGGGCAGTGTCACTGGTGTACTTAATTGACCAGGATACTCACCCGGTGCACGGCGGGCGTCGGAGCTCGCGATGGGAATCGAGCTCTGCATGCCGCTGCACCCTTGCCACGCAGGACCAGGCCCCTGCGGCAAACCCCGCTGCGATGATCTAGTAGGGAGCTGCGAGGCACCAGCTTGGGCTGGCCTGATGGCCTCAAGCAGCTCAACCCTGGCAGCAGCCCGCTGGACAGCGGTGGGAGACGTGCGGGCCGGAAATGCAGGAGGTGCAAACCCACCTTCCAAAGGTGGCAGGGCAATGCCCATTGATGCCTCAAGCACCGAAATGCGTGCTAGGAGGGCATCAACGGCCTCAGACCCACCGGTATAAGGTGGGCCGGGCGGGCCGGATGGCCCACCGGGCAATTGCGGAGCCACCAATCCAAGTGTGGATCCTGGGCCCGAATAGGGCCATGCCCAATAATCCGGCCCATGTGGGGCCGGGGGAATGGTGGGGTGTAAACCCGCACCAGGCCCAAGTGGGCTGCACTGCCCCGAGCCGGGCAAAGACCCCATAGGGGTGGTGATCCCCGAGGGGCCGGCCTGTGCCGCCCCTGGTTGGAGCCCGGCATCGGGCATGTAGGCAGCTGCCTGTCTGCCCACATTGGTGGTATTGGGTAAACCAGCCCTACCACCAGGGCACAGGGGCGCCGCCTGAGCCCTCCGGCCCGGGGGCAGTCCCCTAGATGTGGGGGTGGGGGTGGGCAGAGCCCTCCCCCTTGTCCGCGGCTTCAGAGCCGCTGTTTTCCGCTTGGGAGCCATGTCTACCAAGCCAAAGTAAAGAAAGAAAAGGAAAGAATCCCTTTTTTAAAATGAGCAGGCGAAAGCCGGAGAAAAAAGCGATGGAGAAAACTTCTCCTCTCTGTCGCTTCGATAAAATGGCAGCCGAGCTGCCGCATGGCCACGCCTTTTAAAGGGGGTGGCCACGCCCCCTAACTCACCTGGATGTCTGAGTCCGGGTGGGGTGGGGCCCGCAAAGAGCGCGGCGGCCATTTTGGCTCCGCGCTTGCACTCTTCCCACTCTGCACAAGCTATTGTTTCTCTTCAGAAAGATAAAGCAAGATTGGTTGTTCATTAGTATCATATTTTGAATCACATAAGCATTTGGATTTTTTTAGCAAAATAACAAGGCCTCTGTCAAGGTGATAGGGGATATTTTATAATGTTTTTAAATATTTTTGAGGTTTTATTGTTAGTGTGTAAGTCGATATGCTATAAGGGTCCAGAAACCAAGAAGCATGTGTAGGAACCTTGTTACTCGTTCATTTGTTTTCATGTCAGAGATTACTCCTGGGTGAAAGGATTTTTGCAGGGGACACCCAAATGAGCCTCCTTTCATGACCCCCATCATGCAGCTCTCGGGAATTGAACCTATCTTCCCAGTCTCCAAGATGTACCTTGTTACTGAAGAAGGCCTGACACAGCATAGAAAGCAGATTTGGCTTTTTAATTTTAATGGCATATGCAAGTGTTCCAGATTACATTTATTGGAGTACAAATATATAACTAAGACTACCCCAAGTTACCTTTTTATTTTGTGGGTGGTGGTGGTAAGAGGCACTATACATGGAATATTTTTGCACCTCTTAATATTTTTCCACATGATGTCCAGATGTAATTTTTCCACATGATTTTTCATCATGTGCTGTTAAGTCAATTCTGACTTATAATGACCCTTTTTCTGGGTTTTCTAGGTAGAGAGTACTCATAGTGATTTACCAGTTCCTTCTTCTGGGGTCATTTTGGGACTCTGCACTTGCCCATGGTCATATAAGCTGGCTCTTCTGGGGAATTGAACCCTCTTGGCAGTCAGATACCTATCTCAATGAGCTTTAAACAAAAATATCCATTAAAAACCCTAATTATTTTAAGCCTCAAGTTATTATTAGAATTTACCATCTTGAATAGAAGTTTTGTTGAAGCTATGGGATACATGGGATGGGATATCAACTTTAAATAAAAGAGATGGTTGGGTTTGCACTTCCTGACTGCTGCCATGGACCTCTTCATGATAACTGACAGGGTGCATTCACTGGCATCTCCCTCTGGCCCAATCAGCATCGTTGTTTTTTTTTAAAAAATAAAAATAAAAACAGAGTGAGAAAGGATAGAAAAGCAGAAATGCAGAGGTAACTTCTCACATGCTTAGAGGGCTGATGAACAGGCAGAAACAGTAAGACAAAGAAGGAAGACAAGCAGCAGTTTCAGCAACAATCTAAGATCCTGAGTTGAGCATGGATCTCCACAGGTGCCCAGTAATATGCATGGGACTCAATGGCCTCACAAGCCCTTTCCAACTCAATGATGCTATGATTCCAATGCTGGACACTGGCCTTTGTTTGGGTGGGGATGCATTTGACTGAAACTCATGTCCAAACAACATGTTGCATTAATGATGCAGCTTGCAGCAGTGCTGTTATTTTTCCTTTACTTACAAGTCAGGCTGGGACCCTTGGTTTATGCTGCTTCCATTGCTTTTGAATAAAAGAAAAACAGAGAGCTTCTTGCTACGTACATAATCAAAGGTACAGTTTGAACCTCAGGAATGTATATGCAAATGTTTAGACGGCTGCTGGGGAGTTTCAACCAATGCTAATTAACAATCTGGCAGAAGATGTATTAGTTGTGGAGAAAAAAACAAAGCAATGGAGATATTAAGTCTGGTACAATCAAAAGATTAGACAAATGGGACAAAGGTGTAGAAAATAATATGTATCATAATTCTGTCTGTTATCACCAGCCTTTATTTCAACAATGAACACATGAAACATAGCTCATATGTTTAGCCGGAGAGAATCTATTATGAACCAAGTTTCCACTATACTGTATATGTATATTTATTTCATGCTTTTCCATTCCAGATCTCTTTGTGTTTCCACCACACAGAGTGTAAGCAAACACTATATCCTCAAGCCTAAACAAATAAATATGATTTAAGAAGAAGAAAGTGTTTCAGCAAATTAGTAAAAACCAACTGAGTTATTAAAGCTAATTTTCTGTAGTATAATACTTTCCCATGATGGTACATAATTGCTTCTTTAATGACCCTGAAGTTTTGCCTCACCAGTTTTCCCTGAAAGGCATCTTCACACTCCTATAATTCTCTACATGAAGAAGACTTTTTGACATCTGTTCCAATCTTGTTTTGTTGGTTTTTCCTCTGCCTTCTCTTTCTGCTTTGCCCTCTTTGGCCTCCCATTGTCAGGATTTGCTGAAGATGGGCATTTACTTTGATGATTCTGTAATTTTTATGTGCCTCACTTTAATTAATCTCCCATCCTGCCTAGTCCAACATTGTAAAGTTTGTGACTAACTGTCTGGTGAGAACAATTCAAGACAGAAGTCTTTTTGGCATAGCTAAGGAGAAATTCTAATATATGGTTTGGCACTTCCACACAAAACAGTGACTATGGGAAACAGTTTTTGCTTTTTAAAAGGTGCTGTGAATTAAAGACAAGCAGTTCAATCCTAACTGAGTGACAACTAGGTACTATGGTTAGAAATGGGCAGAACCTGCTTCAGCCAGGAGAAATACTCTCAGAAACCTCTTCTACTGGCTTATCTCAGGAATCTGTTGACACAGCAATCTGCCACTGGATTTGCTCTGCCAGCTAAGTTTGCCCAAAGAGGAGCAAAGGTCAGGGCAGGAGAGAAGCCAAGTTATGCCAGAGACCCAACAACTACATCAGGTATATGTCTCCTTTGCTTGAGGCCAGTCAAGTCCGACTCTCCATTTACAGAGAAGGAGCCAGCGCTGTTTGCATATGCAGATGTTTCTGTAGTCATGTGGCAGGCATGACTAGATGCCAGAGTGCACAGAACAATGTTTCCTTTCATGCTGAAGTGGTACCTATTTATCTACTTGCAATTTCTTGCTTTCAAACTGCTAGGTTGGCAGGAGCTGGGACAGATGGCAGGAACTCGCTTGGGTCTCAAACTGCTGACCTGCCGAACATCCAGTCATCTTAACCACTAAGCTCAGCTTCTTAACCACAAAACCATCACAACCCTCATGGCAAGTATAGTCCTATGTATTTCCAACATTCTTAGTTGGGGAGGGATTTGGACTCAGACTCATTTCAATTGGTGTGTCATCACACCTGGCTCTAAGATAATCTCTCTAGTTGACGTTGCTCTAAAAAGTTTTGCTTGAAAATCTACTGTATGTTGCACATGCACACAACCATATGTGAACTGATTATCTACAAACTGTAACCACATTTAATAGGTGGATTTAATGAAACCGTTAGGCATACTTAAAAATAAAGGGTAATAGCTTTAGGAAAAGTGGTAGGTCACTCACTTTGCAGGCAATAAGCTTCTCTTGTGGTTATGTGAAACATGCAGAACATGTACAAAGGAGCACTATGTACAGTAGTAGCAATTTTCTGTGGCATATGTCCTCATGGAAGGAATGGGGTTAGAGACTTTGGAATTCCTTGCTCAGTGATGCTGTTTTGACTTTATTCTAGTCCTTCTTATAGAAAGGCTATGTCCCATATCTTCTTCCAGGACTACTTCTTTTGCAGAAAGACATGTTATAAGTGATAAACAAATGAACAGAACATCTTATTGTCATCATTCCAGGCTTCCAACCTTTCCCAGCATCTTCTACTAGATGATGCTACAACCCTTTTGTTAGAGGTTCCTGAAATTGAATTTGGAATATGAAATCTTCTATATGGACAACTTGTGATTACTTTTGAGCCATGATACGTCCTCTAACATTTATGTATGAGTTACATATGTTCTTCCACAATGTGGACCTAATCACATGGGCTTCACTTCCAGATTGAGTATGGTTACCATAAGTCTTATGACAATCTACGTAACAAGGAATTACATGAATATGCTAGAAATATACAATCATTGGAGGCTGTGAGTATACTGAAGGAGGCCATTGGTCCATGTAGCCCAGAAATGGCAACACCAACTGGCAGAGGCTCTCCAGAATTTTAGGCAGGATTCATCAATCTTGATATCTTTGGTTTTACAGTGGAACCTCACTTAACAAATGGCTCGCTTAACACAGAAATAACATAACAAAAGGAAATCCATAGAAAGTAGTGGCTCAGTTAACAATTTCCCCCCAGAATGGATTAATTGGTTTTCAATGCATTCCTATGGGAAATTGCATTTTGGTTAACAAATTTTGGTTTTCAATGCATTCTTATGGGAAACTGCATTCAATGCATTCCTATGGGGAAATTAACTTTACAATTTTTTCATAGTACAAAAGGTCCCGGAGGACACATTAGATTTGTTAACTGATGTTCCACTGTATATGGTGGTCTACTATTCTTGCATTACCCAGGCCCAAGCCCTTCTAACATTCCAAAATCAGATCAGACTGGATCTGGTCAGGGTAGTGTGATGATTCTATCAATTAATCTGTTTGTTGATCTAGTCCTAGTCTGAAAAGAGTGGTGACAGAATGAAAGTGCAGCGCCAAACTGGCCGCCGTGTTCTTTGCAGGCCCCCCCCCCCCACCTGGACTCAGACATCCGGGTGAGTTAGGCGGCGTGGCCACCCCTCTATAAAAGGGGTGGCCACGAGGCAGCCGAGCTGCCATTTAAGAATTGCGACGGAGAGGAGAAGTTTTCTCCGTCACTGTTTTCTCCTTAGTCTTCGGCTATTGAGCCTTGCAGTTCGTATCCCAGCTGGGAAAGGAGGATTGAAGTGCCCGGAGCCTTTTGGATTGCTAGGCTACCACGGTACTTACACACTGGAGTTTGATCCCTGGACAGGGATCCTGCAGCGTCTTTCTTCTCCTAGGGAGACATGGCTCCCAAGTGGAAGGCCCCGGCGCTAAAGCCACGGCCGAGGGGAAGAACTTTTACTGGGGGCCAGCCTTTGGGTCAGAGGACTAGGGCTGTGCCCCCACGGCAGGGTGATGTGCCAGCCTTGCCCACTGGTACCAGTGGGGCTCGTCAGGCTACCACTTGGCAGCCGGGTTCCAGCTTGGTAGCTGGTCAGCTACAGGCGGCCCCCTCTGGGGCTTTGGCCCTCGGCCCGCCTTTGCCAGAGTTTTGGGCATGGCCCTATTCTGGCCCTGGCTCTCCTTTTGGGTTGCCTTTTCCTCAACTGACTAGTGGGCCGTCCGGCCCACCTGGCCCGCTTTATACTGGGGGCTCTGGGGCAGTGGATGCTCTGTTAGCACGGATAGCAGTGCTGGAAGCATCCTTGGGCATTAGACAGCCTCCTTCGGAGGGGGGCGCTACTCTTTCTTCAACAGGGGCCCCTTCGTCCGCCCCGGCTACCTTGCCGGCCACAACGCTTCAGCGGGTGGCCAACCGGGTCGAGCTGCTTGAGATGGTCTGGCCGGCCCCAGCTGGTGTCTCGCAGCTCCCCGTTCGACCTGATGTCCAGGCTGGGAGCAGTCAGGGGTGGTCCCAGAGCTCGATTCCGGTCGCAAGCTCCGCCGCCCGCCGTGGGCTGGAACCCCCAGTGGGGGCGGCTCACGGGGGTGCACCTAGTGAGTATCAGGTTCAATTTAAGTGCACCAACACCACAGCCCACTTCCAGTGGTGGGGTTCAGTGACCCTGGCCTCATCAAGTTGATGCGAGCGGGCATCAGTTACCATCCTATCCCAGTATCCCATGGTTTCTAAATGGTCCCTCGTTATGGGCGGGGGTGTCCGCCCCTGGGGCAGTGCCGAGCATCGCAGGGGCTGTCCAGGTCCCGCTGCGTATGCCTTCTATACAGAATGTGCCGACGATGGCTTTGCCGACGGCTGGTTATTCCTTGCCCCTGGGTGATCATTTGTCACAGGTCACGAGGGATAAGATCTGGTGAGGGGAGTACGTGGATATATTCTTCCTATTGAACCATGAGCCCACTGAGGAAGAGAGAGAGGGACAGGACGATAGAGACAAAGAGCTGTCCCGTCGTCGTAAGCCACCGCGCACCTGGGCCAACTGGTTGCCGGCATACTTTATATATATGGCGGTATGCCTCAGGGCCCGGCCTGATTGGGCCATCCCGATGGTTCAATCCCTTGATAATATTTACAGGGCGATGGTTGATTTCATGGGCCCATCGTAGTTGGCTTACGACGAGGAATTTGGATGAGGGTGGCCCTACATCCTGAGATGAGGTGGGATGAGCCCTGTCAGCAATTGTGGCTCTTGTACATGACTCCCACGTGACTGGCGCCTGGTGATAGATACCATTGTGGTCATGCTGTGCAGCGGGCTGCTGCAACACAGGCTCCCCGCTAACCGGTGGGGCAGGGGGTTCCAGCCCGCCTGCTGTGTTGAACCTTCTCAGCTAGCGACGTGTGTAATAAGCGCCAGTGTCGTTACCGACACGAGTGTCCCCTTTTGCGCTGGCCCCTACGCTGCCTCCGTGTGCCCGCGGGTTGGTGGGTTACGGGGCAGAGGTAGGGGTGCACAGGGGGCGATCAGAGCTCTGTCTGACGGAATTAGCCATGTCAAAGCCCCCCTCCCCAATTAGTGTACTCATGCTGGAGCGATGGCTCTCAGCTTATCCAAGAAGGGATGATGCGAGGTACCTGCTGGAGGGTTTCCAATGGGGCTTTCGTATTCCATTCGGGGTGTTAGGGGCCCCAAGATGCTACTAATTTAGTTCACTTGAAAGGTAACGAGGAGGTTGCTGCACTGAGCACAGCTAAGGAAGTTGAGGCTATGAGAGTAGCGGGCCCCTTCTTGGAACCACCTTTCCCTAATTTGGAGGTCTCCCCTCTGGGGCTAGTACCGAAGTAGAACCCGGGTGAATGTCGTCTAATCCTCCATCTAGCTTACCCTGCGGGTTCTTCGGTCAGTGATGCCATTCCTGCTGACCTTTTTCAGTCAGGCAAACGTCGTTTGTTCAGCCCCTACGGGTGGTACGCTCATGCGGTCCCGGTGCTTTCCTGGCACAGTCTGATATGCACTCGGCTTTCCGATTACTGCCAGTGCACCCGGGGGATTTTGAGCTATTGGGTTTTAGGTTCCAAGGGGAATTTTGCTTAGATAAGGCCATGCCTTTTGACGGCTCTATTTCATGTTCGGCATTCGAACGATTCAGTACTTTCAATCAGTGGGCCTTTGCTCGCAGGTCGGGGTCCCGGTCTCTAGCCCATTACCTCAATGACTTTTGGTTCAGGGGTGAACGGGGCTCGGACACGTGCACGCGTCTCCTCACTACATTTCAGACACTCATGTGGGAACTGGGTGTCCCCTTAGCGCCTGAGTAGACCGAGGGCCCAGCTACTAAGCTCACATTTATAGGCATTGGAATTGACTCTGTCGCACAGGCATCTGGGTGACCCATGGATAAGGTGGCTTGGATCTCTGCGGCGATTTTGGCATTGATTGCCAAACATAAAGTGTCTCCTCGTGAGCTGCAGCTACTTCATGGCCACCTTAACTTTGCCTGCAGGGTGGTTACACCCGGCAGAGCATTGGCCAGGCGCCTGTGTGACGTCATGGCTGGCCTGTTAAACGTCACCACAGGGTCCGGCTGATCAGGAGCATACGGGCGGACCTTGCAGTCTGGCGCAAATTCCTCCAGGGTTTTTAACGGGGTCTCTTCCTGGAGATCAGACCTTATGGTCTGCCCTAGATTTCAAGTACGGTCGGATGCCTCCGGCTCCCTGAGTTATGGGGGTTTACTCTGAGGGTAGGTGGACTTACAGCCGATGGCCTCACGCATGGCTTGGCACGGATCGCCTCCGCGATCTTACCTTCCTTGAGTTTCTTCCCAATTTGGGGAGCACTGATGCTATGGGCGACGAGTGGGCCAACTCAGTGGTCCATTTTTGGTGTGACAATGCGGCAGTGGTTCACATTGTCAACACCCAGACGTGCAAATCCCCCAGAGTCATGCCATTGGTTTGTCAATTCTTTTTGAGAAGCCTACGCCTAAATGTGCTGTTCAGGGCCAGACATGTTCCAGGTATTAATAACGATATTGCTGATGCTTTATCCCGCCTGCAGATCCCCCGGTTCCGTGCCTTGCTCCGGAAGCAGAGGAATTCCACTCGCCACTACCAGCCGATATTTGGACGTTTGGCGAGGAGAGGTGAACCGGGCATGCCATTGGCACCTCGCACGCATAAGGCGTATCAACATGCTTTCATGCGATTTAGAACTTTTTGCGAGTAACTACAGTTACCTCAAGTGTGGTCAATATCAGTGGACCAGGTTATACAATGCATGTTTATCTTCGCAGTCAGGGTTTGGCCCCCCGTACTATAGCCTTTAGGCTTTCGGCACTGGCATTTATGGCGAACGTGGGGGGGGTCTCAATGACTGCGTGAGTTACTTACGCATGCATCGTGTTTTGGAGGGGTGGACACGTGAACGTGTCCGCTGCCCAGACACGCGTCACCCCAGTTCGCCTAAATTTCTGACCCACCTTGCACGAGGCTGGCATGACTTATGTTCGGATAGGTGTGAAGTGGCTCTTGGTCACGCAGCTACCACGGTAGCCTTTTTGGAGCGCTCCGCATCAGTGAGTGGGTGCCAGAGTTGGTACCATTGTGTAAGGCGGATGTGTCTCGTAGGGCACTGGAACTCGACGATGTCTATGTCACACATGATTGGGCTCAATTGGGGATACGGTCCTCAAAGGTTGTTCAGCACAGCGTAGGCAGTGGAGTTAGACTGCTACGAAGTTTCATTGGAGACATCTGTCCGGTTGGTGCCCTACATGAATTTTCGGCAGTGCCTGCTGCACGCCCCAGCCTGTTTTTCTGCCACCAGGATGGGTCTACCCTTACCAAAGTAAAGTTACTGAGGGTGACCGGTGCCACGCTTCGCGGTGTGGGGCCCGTTTTGGCACCCATTTATTTAGGATAGGCGTCGTGTTGATCGCGGCTACGTTTGGGGTACTCGGAGGCGGATATATGTGTACGCGTAATTTCTTATATGTACGTCCCCTCACTGTATGAGTACCTAGTTATGTCCTTCACCTCTTCTCCTCTTTTACAGATCCTGTGTGTCTCTGCACACCGGTGGCAGTGGGGCTGGTGGGCCGCAGCTATGTACACTGGGCAGCAGTATGTGCTGCGGCGACAGAGAGTGGACCCCGACTTGGGCTGTGTGCATCCGCACGTATGCGATGGTATGGTATGCGTGGCACAAGGGGGCGGGAACTTTGGCCATTCCTGATGTCCATCAGGGATGCTGGACCGCCCGATGTTCTTATTGGGCACCTCGGCGGCAATGATCTTATACGGATCACTGCTATTCCTAAACTGTCGAGGGGCAGTGACCTGGCGTTTTTTTATATCATGTATGGCTTACACACTGTCGCTGTGGTCTAACATCGTGCCGAGACACTAATTTAGGGGAGACGTGGATCTCCGTGGTTCGGACTGTTCCGGCAGTCGGTGGACAGGGCTGTTGCTCGGTCCCTTGCTGAGCATGGCTGGGAGACAGCCATTGGACACCTGTGGATAGGTTTTCAAAATTTTTTGCTGGTAGGCAGGAGATGGGGTCCACCTGTCGGCTGGAGGTATGTACCTCTTTCTGGGCGTGGTGCAAGCAGGCCTGGTGACTGAGCTGACAGTCTGGGGGGGGGGTGAGTCATCATGGACACCTCCCCGTGTGGCGGGTAGCACTGGTAAGGTAAAGATTTATGACCCAGAGGTATCCGGCTGGTTCGCAATGGCCGCCGTGCTCTTTGCGCCCCCCCCACCTGGACTCAGACATCCGGGTGAGTTAGGGGGCGTGGCCACCCCTCTATAGAAGGGGTGGCCATGAGGCAGCCGAGCTGCCATTTTAGAATTGCGACGGAGAGGAGAAGTTTTCCCTTCCACCCCCTCCCTAGTGAACAGTGTGAATTTTTGGTCGCTTCGGGGCCGGGTGGGAATTTTTGGCCCAAACCTACAATTGGCACCTTGGTTCTGGCTTTTTTGCCCATCCCACACTGTTGCTAGTGTTTGAGCAAAGGGGTTAGTTGACTTTGGTCACTTTGGCGGGTAGCACTGGTAAGGTAAAGATTTATGACCCAGAGGTATCCGGCAGGTTCGCAATTGACTGGCCAACACTTAGACAGGTACAGGGGTAATAGCTTTGGCCGGTCAACGACGAACCAGGCAAGGGGTGATGGCAGGAGCTTAACAGCCTGCATCACCTTGAGATTTAACGGATACACGTCAACAAACAAATTGATACAAATAGTTACATGTAGCCAATTGCCATTGGCATTTTGGGTGGAACCTTACCAGTGTTACTGCGTCCTGCTTGCCTTAAAGAATTACAATTAGATGATTACACCAATTGAAAGTTATAATTCGGACTAGGGCATTATTCAATAAAAGTGGCCCGATGCCTTTATCCATATACCGGTGTCTGAGTCTTTCTTTGGGGGGTGCGCCTGCAATGGAGTAGAGCTATCTTCTCTTTCTTCACATGCTCATGTTAACTCTGTCTTGAATAAGGTGACAATCTGACTGTTTGTCTACTACACACAAAACATTATTGGCCCACTGTCTGAATGAATAGTGTATCAACAGTTTTCCTAATGGGGCACATGTTAACATTTTTGCAGAGATATTGCTAATATGCCGTTACCTATGGATGGCTCAGCAGATTCTAGTGGTACATTCTGCAAACTATTACTCTACATACCCTGTAGAGTAGGGTGCCCAAACTATGGCCAGGGGCTCAGATCTGGCCCCAATGCCAATTCATCTGGCCTGCAAAGCCCTCATTGCTTCCAGAAGCGGAAGTAAAACACGCCCATATGGGCGTGTTTTACTTCAGTTTCCAGCCCCGTGAACCACATGACCAGTCTGTGGCCCAAAAATTTTGGGCATCCCTGCTGTAGAGCCTTCACATCTTTGTTCTTTATTCCAGAAAATGGAAGAGTGAGAGCATGGAGACTCACACAGGAGGAGTAGGCTTATTGGCAAAACCTAATAATATTACCAGTGGGACAGAGACTACTTGCAATGGAAAAGTTGTGATTCAGTTTAGTTTAGCTTTCAAAAAGAAATATCCTTGTCCAGTTGGATCTCTCCATTTTTTCTTGTAAACGTACTTGCCCATTGTTCTTCTGTTCCAGCTCACTTCCATTCAATTTGTACTTGTATTATTTTTAATGGATAAAAAATTGTATAACTGCACTGCTGTCAGTAAGATGTAATTTCAGTTTGTAAGATGTCAGTCTTTAGCAGTCACATTACTGATGCAATGATCCAGAACCATCTGCATTCCCCAGCACTTTTCAGAGTGTTTAGGAAATGAATAGGCAAACTTTAGTACTTTGGTATTTGGCCAGAAAGCGAGATTTCATACAGTCATAATGCAGAAAGTTGGATGCTGTGTATAACGAACAAGCCTAGCCCTGTTCCTTGCCAGAAGGGTCTCTCCAGTTCCCAACTGACTATGACACAGCAGGATTGCATGCTGTCTGGCCCGAGAGGCCGCAAATTACCTGGGGCTTATCTGCCTTGGCAGTGCCCAGCCAAGTATTAAGGAGAGATAGTGTAAATTAAGGGAGCGTGTGGTTGCTAGTGGTGTCTGACTTAACTCCTTCCTTCCCCCTACTCCAAAGAACAGGCATTGTTGATGCAATAAAAATAGTTTTATTGTTCACAAAGCATAATGTTTATGTTTATGTTTATTGGATTTATACCCCGCTCTTCTCGGCACAGGCCAACTCAGAGCGGTTTCTTGGTTTCTTGAGGTTTCAGCATACAAAATCAGCATTCAAAAATATTAATCAAAAAGTACAGTTAGAGAAATACACATCCAGGTTTCCCCCACAAAAGAAAGTAAACCCGACTATTTCTAGGTGATCATTTTGGGGTATGCCCAGAGACCTGGCTTGGTCTCAGGATACCCAAACTCTCACTCTCACATAGCAGGAATGAACTTCCAACTAACTCACTCTCAAACCCATGTGCTTAATAGAAAGACATGAGTTTGGCCTACTGTTGAGTCCGTGCTATATATGTAAGCCACAGGAGATCGGGGGTTAACCAATAGGATATTTATTAAGCCCTGTTTGGGTTGTTAACAGACTCAAACATAACATACAGCACGTAGTCAGAACGTGTGATAACCTAATACAGAACTGGATTAAACAGGATAAGGTAGCTCTATATATACACAGACAGGCAGCAGTTATAGTGATACATTTGCCCGGAAACATTAACGCGGGAAACCTGTGTAAACCAATTAGGATCATTGCAAACATATGAATCGACTCCTTGCAGAAAGGGCGCGAGTATCACAAAGAATTAAGAGTGAATGTAAACTTATGTAAATAATGTAGCTAATGTTCGATAATGTTCAAATTATCGAACAATTGTGCTCATCCTACAAGCTAGCAAAGTGATGCTCAAGATAATACAGGATAGACTGCAGCAGCATGTAGAGAGAGAATGACCAGAGGTGCAGGCTGGTTTCAGAAGAGATAGGAGGACCAGAGACCACATTGCCAACATACATTGGATCATGGAGAAAACAAAGGAATATCAGAAACAAGTTTACTTCTGCTTCATTGACTAAACCAAGGCCTTTGATTGTGTGGATCACAACAAAATGTGGCAAGTAATTAAAGAGATGGGAATACCATGGGGTCGCAAAGGGTCGGAAACAACTGTGCGACTGAACAACAGGAATACCAGAACACCTTATATGCATCATGAGAAATCTGTACATGAGTCAAGAAGCATCAGTTAGGACAGAGTATGGAATGACCGAGTGGTTTGGAATAGGAAAAGGAGTAAGACAAGGCTGCATTTTGTCACCCTGCTTATTCAACTTATACACAGAGCACATAATGCACAATGCAGGGATGGAGGAATCACAATATGGGATCAAAATTGCTGGGAGAAACATCAACAATTTGAGATATGCAGATGATACCACCCTGATGGCAGAAAGTGAGGAAGACCTAAAGAACCTCTTGATTGGATTGAAGGAGGAAAGAGCAAAAGCTGGCCTGAGACTCAATATCAAGAAAACCAAGATAATGGCAACAGGCCATATCAGTCCCTGGAAAATAGGTGGGGAAGAAGTAGAAGCAGTGACAGATTTTACTTTCTTAGGATCAAAGATCACTGCAGATGGAGATTGCAGCCATGAAATAAAAAGGTGACTAATTCTTGAGAGTCAGGCTATGAGAAACCTGGGGAACATAGTCAAAAGTAGAGACATCTCACTGCAAATAAAGTTCCGCATAGTCAAAGCAATGGTATTCCCGGGGGTAATGTATGGTTGTGAGAGCTGGACCATTAGAAAGGCTGAGCGAAGAAAAATAGATGCCTTTGAAATGTGGTGCTGGAGGAGAGTTTTGAAAATCCCCTGGACAGCGAGAAGAACGAATAGGTCAATACTAGAAGAGATTAGCCCTGACTGCTCCTTAGAAGGACAAATAACAAAGATGAAGCTAAAGTATTTTGGACATCAAATGAGAAGAAAGGATTCACTTGAGAAAGCTTTGATGCTGGGGAAGGTGGAGGGCAAAAGAAGAAGGGGACAGCCGAAGATTAGATGGCTGGATGGTATTGTAGACACAATGGGCACTGGGCTGGGTGGACTGAGGAGGATGGTGGAGGACAGGGGTGCCTGGAGAGCAATGGTCCATGGGGTCGCAAAGAGTTGGAGTCGACTGTGCGACTGAACAACAACAAAAAACATTTGGACACAACATTCCTCCCCCCTAGTAAAATAACAAGAGATGGAAATAAACTTCGGCAAAGCTGAGGCTGGTCAGGGAGCCTACCATGAGTAGGACTTAGGATATTTTGGGGGTCGGGACAACCAGGGTCTAAGGGTGAGCCGGTGGACAGGCTGGAGGACCTAGGTGGACCACGTTTTTTTTATGGTGAGTGCCAGTCAAGCCAACACTCAATACGAGCAGCTGGAACTTCCAAATGCTAGGGCTCCATGAGACTGACTATTAAGTGAGGGGTGCCTAGGACCCCTGCGACCTCCAAAGAAGCATGACATCCTGTTGGTGCCAGAGTGGCTCCATAGACCCCAATGTCCTTCTGAGATTGAACCCATAAGCGAGGGCATCCTCTACCTCAGACTGGCGGTGTTAAAACCCCATTGGTAGAGTGTATTATATTTAAGACTAGCATTTTTTGCCCGGCCTTGTCAGGCAGGTTTTGGGTTTTTTAATATGTTGGGATGATTTTGGGGTTGTGGCTAAGGAAGAAGGGGATGGCCAAATACATGGCAAGGGTGACAGGCAGGGATCTGCCAGGGTAGGCTCCTCCCTTGATGGATTTCTGCCTCTTGCCCTTGCCATTCTCCTTCCACTGTTTCAAAAACAGCCCTTGAAACAATGGAGGGAGAATGTCAAGGGCGACAGACCCTGATGGATTCCTGTCTCTCGCCCTGCAGTTCAAGGTGCTGTTTTTGACCTTTAAAGCCCTTCATGGTCCTGGGCCAGGATACCTTAGAGACCGCATCGCCCCAAGAGTGTACTCCCATCCAACCAGAGCGGACTGGAGGGGCTCCCTAATTGTCCCATCTGCCAGAGGGGCTCGTCTCTCTGGCACACGAAGGAGGGCCTTTTCCGTGTCTGCACCAGCCTTGTGGAACCTCCTACCTGTAGAGTTGTGTGAGCAGACGGAGCTGCTACCTTTCAGAAAAGACCTAAAAACCTGGTTGGCGGGGCAGGTGTGGGGCCCAGATGGAAGGGTGGTCCCCGCCTGTTGGCTTATAAAATCAGCCCCCATTTCTTTTAATTGTTCAATGCAGGTAGTTTTAATGTGGGTAGTTTTTAAAGATGAACGGGGTAGGTGGGTGGGTATGTTGGGTATTTAATGGTTTAATATATGTTTTAACTTGTTGCGAGCCGCCCTGAGTCGGGTTTACCTGATTGGGCGGCATAGAAATCTGAATTTAAATAAATTAAATAAAAATAAAATAAATTTCCCCTCCCCTTGGCCTTCGCCTCCCGGAGGGAAGTGGTTCGCTTCTCTCTTGTTTGGCAGGGGCTGAAAGCTTCAGTCCCCACCAACCAAGAGAGAAGCAAAACTCCTGTGGAAGAGATTGCTTCCCTCCGGGAGGTGAAGGTGGAACGAAGCGTCATTCTCAGCCTTCGTCTCCCAGAGGGAAATGGTTTGCTTCTCTCTTGGTTGGTGGGGGCTGAAAGCTTCGGCCCCCACCAACCAAGACAGAAGCAAAACCCCCATGGAAGGTGATGGCTTTCCTTTGGGAGATGAAGGCTGAGAACCGTTCTCGGCCTTTGTCTCCCGGAGGGAAGTGGTTCGTTTCCCTCAGTTGGCAGGTGCCGAAGCTTTCACCCTCTGCCCTCTGTGGAAGGCATTCGCTTCCCTTAGGGAGATGAAGGCTGAGAACAGAGCGCCATTCTTGACCTTTGTCTACTGGAGGGAAGTGGTTCGCTTTCCTCAGTTGACGGGGCCCGAAACTTTCAGCCCCCACCCCCCGTGTAAGGCAATCATGCATCAGCCTTTTTTTTGCACACGCCGGCTGCCCCACCTCCTCCATACTCTCGTCCTTCAGCCTGATTGGTTGAGGGGTGGCACGGCATGGAGGATGCTGGAACTTGTAGGGGTTTCATTACGAGATAGTAGGGACAGGTGTGGTCACGCATGCCGGACATGCATGGCCCAACCCCCTTCTTATAGGTATAGATGGATGCGAAAGGAACATTTTGCACCAGAAACCCAAAGTGGTGAGACTGTGAAGATAACCAAGAGGACAATGCTTTGTGTTTTCCTGTCCAATCAGATACGCTTCCCAAAACCATACCTTGAACTACTAACTCGACAACTGTCTCGTCGACTGGAGAAACTATGCATGAGTTTCCCAGAAAGGGTGAATAGTGCAACTAGCTCAACACCTGAATAGGAATAGGAAAATAGGGCTTGTTGCCCCAATCCGACTTTGGATCAAGTACGGCAAAGGGTCCTTTCCCTCTGGATAGAAGTCACTAACACAGCTGAAAACACATACACGTTAAGGGCGCCTGCCCTTGCTGGCTCCAAGGTGTCCAAAGAGCTTGATGGAACAAGCTCCAAAAAACAAACAAACCTGAGGACCCCCATCCCAACCTGACTGGGGTCCCACTGATCTGCATTGATGTCTGAAAAGGCAATACCTAAGGGTTTAAACCACTGAACTCCCAGGAGGTTGCTCTTAGATTCCTTGACCATGATGAGCGGAAGCCTTCTGAGGCAACTGTTGAGCTTTCGAGAAGCAAAGATGTTGCTCTCTCTGGTGGGGAAACTATGTCTGAATTTCCCAAGAACAGACCACCTTGTGGTGACTCAATTTCAGCTGAGTCCTTCCCTGCCATGAAGAGACATGCTTTATATTCCCCTTTACCCTCTGGGGATGTGGTCGCATATGGCCCAAACCTCAGGCACAGAACCAAGCCTGATTCCCCCTAAACTGATACCTTGCAACTCCCTTTGGGCAGCATCACCGGACAGCAGTTTCTGCTATACCTTGTCCCAAAGTTCAAACAGAATTACCCCCATGACCCTTTCTTCCCCCTTAACCCTTGGGGCAACTGGCGCAAGGACATACCAAATCCTCAGGACAGACTGAAATATCCCATTGCCTTTTCCCAACAAATCCTCCCCCTTCACAGACATTTTATTATGAACCCTGTAATAACCCGTTAACTCCCAAAACTCTCACGGCGGTGGCCACCCACTCTGAACCCACAGGGTGACCTCAGACAGAAGGAGGTAATGCACTAACACATTCACTATTACATGGTTAACTTGCAATGGGCTGAATTGTGACGGCTTCTCCGGCTTGATGATGTCTGGCCTCTCTCTGGCCAGTTGACAGTTTTTAAAGAGTTCAGTTCCGATATAGTCTTTGCGTGCGGCAAGCACCAGATGGGCCTTTTGCTTCCCAGCCTTAACTGTGGAACTCAAACCCAAGGTTCCAAAAAAACCCCACAAAAAAAACAACCCCCCCAAAAAAAAACCTGAGGACCCCCATCCCAACCTGACTGGGGTCCCACTGATCTGCATCGATACCCTAAGGGTTTAAACCACTGAACTCCCAGGAGGTTGCTCTTAGATTCCTTGACCACGACGAGCGGAAGCTTTGCAGCAAAACTCTCGAACTGTACATCGAACATAACCACTATTGGCTACTGGGAACGCTGTGAGCAGCGATGCTGTACTCTCTGTCTTCTGGACAGCTGTGGCCACTTCTACTGCAGAGTGTTCCTCCTCAAACACCTGAACACCTGGGCTGGCGACTTGGATGCTAGAGCTTCTTCGGATGCCTCTTCGAAGGTCAACGTGCTCTTATCCACCCTTTCTCTCAGGGCGTTGTCCACATCTGGCCACTTGCAGGTCTCAGCCATCTGGCGCAGTGCAGCCACGTAGTCGGTGACGGAGTCGCCTGACTTCTGGTTCCTCCTGTAGAAGTTTACTCTGGCCATGAATACAGAGACTTTGGGCCTGAAGTAGTCTCTCAGCACCGAGAAAATGTCCCATAGAGAAGTGTCGCTTACTTCTCTTGGTCTAAGCAGATTGACCACTAGTTCAATTGTAGAGATGCCGCAACATGTGAGAAATACCGCCTTCTGTTCCTCCGGTTCAATCCTGTTGGATATCGCTCAATTTGAGAATTGGGTTTCGTAGCTTGACCAAGTATCTGGCTTCGACACCTCCTGAGTGGCACTGCAATGGCACTGCAATGGCAACCTCGTCGCCAATGTTGAGTCCGTGCTATATATGCAAACCACAGCAGATCGGGGGTTAACCAACAGGATATTTATTAAGCCCAGTTCAGGTTGTTAACAGACTCAAACATAACATACAGCATGTAGTCAGAACTTGTGAGAACCCAATACAGAACTGGATTAAACAGGTTGAGGTAGCTCTATATATACACAGACAGGTGGCAGTTATAGTGATACATTTGCCTGGACTTAACGCGGGAAACCTGTGCAAACCAATTAGGATCATTGCAAATGTATGAATCAGCTCCTTGTAGAAAGGACGCAAGTATCACAAAGACTTAATGGCGAAAGTAAATTTAAGTAAATAACGTAGATAACGTTTGGACACAATACCTACCTAATTAGCATACAGCCAATCAGCACCCAGTGCTAACAGAAACATACCCTGGTTCTCATAACAATCCTGGCTCTGGTTGTTGACGCAGGAAGAACATTCCAGGTCGGGCTGTAAAGTCAAAACACTGCTTCTGTGAGCCACATGCAAAGATAAGACTGCAGGAGAAATTCAGAAGCCTTTGCAAAGATGCAAAGCTACAATTCTAAGACAGTTTTAAACCAAAGAGAATCCATGTTGAATAAATTGGGCCTAGCACATTACACTGCGCTGAAGTTCTTTTGGCTGAAGTTCTTTTGGCAAAACTGCTAGCTAAAGGTGCTTCTTTTCCTGGACTTGCCTCTTATTAAGACCAAAAGCATTATTGACCCTATACATGGTGCAACTCCCTTATTTTTAGAGTACAGTAGAACCCCATATAATGAAAATAATTCATTATATTAGGCACTTTGTTATACATACAATGAATGATTTTTCCCATAGAGATTTTCATTCTACGATTTTTCCCCATTGCATCGTATAACGAAAATTTTTGCTACACAGGGCACAATGGTTTTTTTTTCAAATCCTCTTTGTTGTACATTTTTTCCTGCTGTAAGAGGCATTTGTTATATGGGGTTCTACTGTATACTACAGTACTTCAATTCAGGTGTCTATTAGTTTTCTGCATACATTTGATAAGTATTCAATACAGTGCCTTGCAACCAGCTAGCTCAGGAGTATCCTGGGATGGAATAACCTTTTGGAATCCGCAACCTACTGAGCTTAGCTTTGCAAGCTAACCTGTATATTGCAACAGGTCTTAGCTGCCCCCTTTCAGCAAAGGAATCCAACTCTCTGTATAGTCAAGGCTTCAAGTTAACCAACCAATTTAAATGTAACTAAATCTCCATCTGTAACTGTAAAGAAAACAGAACATTAAGGAAAAAAGAAAGGCAGCCAAATACAACATCACATTCACAATGACAGGTCCATGGTATAAACCACCACACAACCATATCAAATAACTAAGGACTCTCATCTTTAATAAAATCACAGCAAAAAAGAAATCAGTGTTAAACAGCTCATTGTTAACAAAACAAATTAAAGCAGGGCTGATGAAAGTGACATTCTCTTTAGAAAAGTTGCATACAGGTCCCAGAGACTATATGCATCTTGGGACATGATAAAACAGACTCCCTTTTTGGACTATGCAGGTCAATGGGTGGGTTCTAGCAGTGGTACACTAAAATAATTTTTGACACTAGGAATAATGGTACCTCCAGGTATAGAGAGGGGAGAGCTCAGTGTATTTTTCTTTTCTCTTCACTAAGATGATCTTATAGTCCTCATTTAGACAGAAATGTGTATCACAATCATACATATTTCCATCTACAGGCAGGGCAATGTGAGTTGATAATGAGGTTTTCTTTTTCTTTGCTTGAAACTGCCCCAATGATGTAAAAAGCTTTCCACAGTTTCAGGTATCTGTGGAAGATCTTTGGACATATCTCCTATGGAAATGGTGTGTGATGTGTAATCCAAAATGCGATATATCAGCATGCTGAAAAGAACCTTGGTTTCATGCCTCACTTTGATCAGTCCTCTCCAGGAACAGAAGGGCGTATATTGTAGTAGGGAGCAAGAAGAATATAGAGTATACCTTGCAGTGATCAGAAGGCTGAGAGTAGCCTCACAGGAGCCCTGGGGAAAAAGTTGAGCCATTGTACTGTGAGGAAAATCTAGCAAACATGGGGTCCATTTGCCCAAGAAAAAGATAGATGCTCAGAAGTTTTGAGCAAAAGCAGCATCAGTGTTTGAATTTCACTTAATAACTAATAGAAAACAGCTAGTCAATCAGGCATGCTGGTGGCTATACATTCAGCTATGACAGGTTGTTTGTAGAAGACAAATCATTAACAGCCTCTTTCTCATGCCAGTCTCTGCTTAGCTTGGACTCCTTGGAATGATTTATAACTGGGACTGGCTGACAAACTTCATCTACAATTTCAAGTGATGAATTACTTCAACTGGACGTTTTTGGACACTGATAAATGTTCTTTTGAAGTTTGGATTGGCTCAGTGTTGTAGCCCAGCATTTGCTACAAACAAACATAACACTTGAACTTCCTTAACAATGGCATTAATTTCCAAAGTCTAAGTGATACTATGGGTAATTTCCTAGTCCCAGTTAAATGACCTGTTGAGATCAATGCACATAAGAAGACATTCAACAATAGTATCAGTAATTGAGAGAAAGTGTCATTTTAGATATTCTTCCCCAAATGATAAAGTACTTGAAAGGCATTGCCAACTGTTGTTTCACTGCAGGAACTGTTTGTTACAATCCAGTATCCAGTTATCACACAATGTAATTATGGAGCAAATCTGCCCATCTACAGAGCATTCATACACACACCTTTCTGGGGCCCCATCACAAGCTTCTGCTTTTTATGTGGCTAGGATTGCTCTGTTTCAGTTCATTTCCAGCATTTGTGGCTACTGGAAATGAACCAAAGTGAGTCTTCACTTGTTAAGGCTCCCTTGATAATCAATTTGCCATATTGTGAAGTGGCTTAAGGAGAGGGCCACTTCAGGATATTGGTAAACTAAAACATCCTCTGCTTCTTCATGGAGGGGAAGAGGAAGTAGAAAACATTTGTAGACTCCGTTAGGGCAACTTCGATGTGCTGAGTCACATATAAATTTATTTTTTAAAATAGAAAAAATCCTCCTGGAAGTGAGAAGAGATAAGAAGAGTCAATGAGGGGTTTTCTCCACATTTCTTTTATTTGACTTGTCTTAAAAGTTCAGTGAAGGACCTGACCATGCTGAATCCAACGCTGGCTGTTAGGACTCTTCATTTGGCAAGGTAATGCAAGGTGAAACTTTAAAACAGAAGTCTTCTGGGTAAGATCTGCAGTTAAACAAGAGTTCTTTTTAGAGATTGCAGACTTGAATGAGAGCTGAATAAGTAATGCACTGGAGGACTAGCATTTTTCTCTTTTAGTACTCCAGCATAGGTGTTACCCAACTCTGCTTTAGAATTTTGCTCATAAATTTTAAAAATTGTATCTTTTTTTGCATTCCTGTCAGGAACCTCAGGCTAAGAATGAGTGTCTGACACAAGGTCAAGCAATAACTTTCACAATTATGTGAAAACTTTTACCCTTTATCTCCCAAGCCCTTGCCCTTACCCACGGGTTCCCAACCTTTTCCTGCCAGGGGCCTGACCACGCCCCCTCAGTCAGCTGGGGGGGCAGTCATGTGGTTCTTCCCAGCAGCAGTGGCACTGCTGCTGCATGCATTTACACCGGATTTCTGGGTGTTTTTCTGACTTCCACCACTTCCCTTGGAGGAGGGAGCAAGGGAGGAACAATTCTGAGCCATTTTTGCCACATTTTTGTGGTGTTTCAGTGCAAAAACACAACAATTTTGGCACTTCCAGTGATGTCGGGGCACTTCTGGCATCAGTGGCAATTTGGCTCTGGGGCCAGTCAATTTGGCCTGGGGTCCGGATGAATTTGGACCGGGGGCCAGATCCAGCCCATGGGCCATAGGTTAGGAACCCCTGCCCTAACCTAACCATAATGCTGTCTGCATTAGCTTTCAGAGATAATATCGCAACTCAAACTGAAGGTTTTTAATATATATGAACATCTTTGTAACTGAAAAGGAATTTAGATAGATAAATTGATAGATGTGTATTATTTATTGGTTTTCAATATATACCATTTTAATGTATTTTCATGTACACCTCATGGGCTTGAGAGCTTAGTGAAGAGCCAGAAGTTGGGATTTCAGTTCCCTATTGTGCATCCCTATGTGGCCTTTGGCAAGCTGTGCAGTGCCAGCATGTCTCAGAAAAAGGGAATGGTAAATCACTTCTGAGAACTCGCTATCTGGAAAACCCTGAAAAGGGTCACCATAAGTTATAATTGACTTGACATCAAACAAATATCATTATTATTTCCCTTAGTGAGCTCTCGGCAGGGTCTATGAGTCTCTTCTTACTTTATCATTAAAACAATAGCTGTCAGCATTATGGAGGTGCTAAGAGTTGCTGATTTCACTTCTTTCTAGACAGCAACAACTTTTGTTATTTTTGCTGATGACTTGACTAATGTATGAAAGGAGAAATGCTCCTGCAATAATTCCAACTACATTGTAAAAATAAATAGCTACTTATATTAACAAATGTCCAATATAATTGATAACTGAATTGACTGCAGTAAGATAAAGGTAAAGGTCACCCTTGCTCGAAAGCCAGTCATATCTAACTCTAGGTTTCAGTGCTCATCTCTGTTTATAGCTGAAGAGCCAGCACTGTCTACATCTGCAGAAGTTTCCGTGGACATGAGGCAGGCAGGCCTGAACACAGGAGTACACAGAATGCTGTTTACCTTCCCACAGAAGTTGTCCTTATTTATCTACAGTAATACCTCATACAACATCCGCGTCATACAACATTGGATCCATACAACGTCACCCAATTCTTGGAAAAAAGTTGCCTCATACGCCGGACGTTGTATGAGGTATTAGGGTTTTTACATTAGAAGTACCTGTACAGTTTTTTTGTTGTTCAGTCGCACAGTCGATGCCGACCCTTTGCAACCCTATAGGACCATCGCCGCCGCTGCACTATGGGACTCGCCTTCCACCGCTGCCTCTGGCCAGGACTTTAAAAGGCCATTGAGGTGGCAGGAATTCGCCCTCGCCCAGCTGTTTGTTGGGCGGGGAAGCCCACAGCGAAGATGCCGACCATCACCACCGCTGTGCTACGGGACCCGCCTTCCACCCCTGCCTCCAGCCAGGACTTTAAAAGGCTATTGAGGCTGCAGGGATTCGCCCTCGCCCAGCTGTTTGTTGGGTGTGGAAGCCCACAGCGAAGATGCCGACCATCATCACCGCTGTGCTACGGGACCCGCCTTCCACTACCGCCTCCGGCCAGGACTTTAAAAGGCCGATGAGGCGGCAGGGTTTCGCCCTCGCCCAGCTGTTCATCGGGTGGGGAGGCCCGCAGCGAAGACACCGACCATGCCCCCCCCCCAGCTGGTGGAGAAACGCACCCCTCTGGCCCCTCTTAAAGTTCTGTAAGTTTCCTGTGTTTCTTTGACTTTGCCCTGCAGTCTGTGCTCTTACAATGTACTGTATCTCTATGGGAACGACGTTATACAAAGCATCGGTGGCAATAATTTGGATGTTGTATGAGGTGTCGCGGCTAGGATTTTGCATGCCTCATACAAAGTCGGAATTCATACAACGTCCTAACTTGTGGAACCAAGTTTGGACGTTGTATGAGGTATTACTGTACTTGCAATTTCTTGCTTTTGAACTGCTAGGTTGGCAGGAGCTGGTTCAAAGATGGGAGCTCACTCTGTCATGCAGTACCTGGGAATCGAACTCTGACCTTCCAGTCATCGATTTCAGCATCTTAACCACCACAGTCCCTGACTGCAGTACCTTATTGCATATTTCTACTTGAAACCTCTACTCCTTTGTCTTTTAGGAATTTTGACCTTGGATTTCATGCATATCGTTGCAGCCTCACATCATTACCTTGTTAGCTGTACTCTCGAACAATCACAGAAGCAAGCTGTGCTAGTTTGTTCAGTGTATTTCAGAGACAAATCCTCAATTCTGTAAATCTCTATTTTTATGTGATGATCATTGGTGACCTCGGGGATTAGAATTAGTGAATATCTGGACACTTATTAATGTAACTGTGCATTTTAGCCTAGTGATTACATAAGATACAAAATTAGCAAATTAGTAAACATGCCCAGTCAAAGATCTGGATCAGAATCATAAGCAGAGTCCATTGAAGAAAATCAATGTTTTGGAACCCAGGTAGAAAAAAAAGAACAGTGTTTGTTTTTAAAGGATATTCTACAATGAGGAAATAAAAACTTTTGTATTTCAATAAAAGTTGTGATTGAAGATGCACCTTCCCATAGATCGATCTCCCACCATCTCTGAAAATATGGACACATCTATGCATCTCAATTTTACCTTAAAGTAAATATTACAGCACAATCTAGCACTGCCATGTTCCCAATAGAAAAGATTGCTAATAGAGTAGAAGAAGTGAAATGAAACATAACTTTTGAAATACCCACAAATAGCTGATTTGAAACACAAATAGTTTTATAACATTTGCTAATGTAATGAATGAAAAACAGACACACACATACAACAGACTGCCTCTTCTCATAGGAGGTGTAGTGGGGACTCAAACTCTCAACATTGGACTCCACAACCAGATACCTAAACCATCAAGCTATTTGGTAAGTGAAAAAGTGTGTATGATCTTTAAAAAAAAATACATAGAAAAATACATGAGTTTGAAAATTGAATCAAAATTTAAAGAAAGTTTATAAAAACAATTCATAATTGTACATTGGATTAAGCAAATATAATTTAAAATTATTGACAAATTGAGCAAAAGAAAACCTATCTCCAAACATCTGTAGTTCTGTTTGTTCTCTCCTGCTCTTTTCAGGAACTGGGAATACTCAGCTGAAGACTACATATTCATGGAATGAATCAAAACAGAACCTGACACCTTCAGCTGTAGCACAGACTTGTATTGGACTGAACAACATGAAATCTCACAGGTCACATACAACTGCTCCAGGGACTAAACTTTGTCCCTCAAACCTGCTGGCCCCCAATACTCCCCACCCTCCAAAAATTTAAAATGTATTTTTGAAAGCAAATTGACCAAAAAGTGTCCTTTAGGGAAGGGGTATATTTGGCCATATTTTGAAGGTGCTCCAACACCCCTGGGCCTCTCACATTCCCAATTTTAAAAAGTTTAATGTTTGCTAGTTTACAATTAAAGGGCACAAGGGATCCCTGCATCGTAATCCCCTCTCCCATGCCGCCACCACTATCATCACATTCTTGTATAAAAATGTTACTGGTGGTGGGTTTGTGAAACCAAGATGTAGTCCTGCAAAGATCAAGTGTGTTTGTGGTTCCTGAATCTGTACTGTACAGTGGCACTGCCCTCCAGTGACCATGGAACCAGGGAATCATCAATATTTTAAAGTGAATGACTCATTGTTTCAAAAAGGACATCTTGTAATATTTTGTTCCTAAAATTTATTATAGAGTTGAATCACTTGCACTAATCCACCAGCTGGATTTTCAGAATGACCAGCATGATTTGTGACTGCTTTAAGTCATTTTCAGAAAGCTTAATGACATAGAATTACTATATTTTATTTATTTATTACACTTATATCCCACCCTTCTAGGAAAAAATCATTTCTACTCAGGGCGACTAACATCATAAAACCAACAATAAAACAATCAAGAATTATTAAAAGTTACTCATAATAAAATCTTAACCTATAAATCCAGATGTTAACCGTTGGACTCCAGCATACACTTCCGCACCCATCCATACTATCCCGTACCGAGCCTCCTGCACTCGCCTGAACCCGGCCCGCAGAGCGCCACATGGTTCCCAAAGTCGGCAGTGGGGCAACAGCCCCACGAACGCAAACAAAGGGAAACAACTTCAATTCCCAATGTCCTCCACGCCACACCGCCCCTCAGCCAATCAGGCTGACAGGCAACAGCAAAGAGAATGTTGAGAACGGCGCTGTGCCCAATAGAAACTGAGCCGCAGAAAAAACCACTGCATGAACGCAAACAAAATAAACAAAACTACAAGTCCCAGCATTCTACATACCGTGAGCACTTCAGTCAATCAGGCTGAAGGGCATGAGAGTGCAGAACCTGAAAAAGCTGGTGCATGATAAATAAAATAAAAAACGCCAGCCTCCCGCAATGGGAGCGCAAGGCCACCGCAAGTGGATGCAGCACCTTACGGCCTTGCAAACAAACATCCACAAAAAACCGTGGCAAGACACCCGCTGGCCTTCTTTCCCAGAGCAACGGGGAGAAGACGGACTCCCTCTCCTCCAAGCTACCCCAACGAAGACACGGTGAGGCCACCACTGGCTTCAAGGTAAGTTGAGCCGGGGTGGAAAAAAAACCAGCAGCAGGCAGCAGTTCGTCAGGGGAAGCACACTCCCTGGCGAATGACTGGCTGCTGCCTTTGTACTACCGACACCACTGTTTTGAGAACTAGCACAAAACAGTGGTGGAGGTAATACAAAAGCAGCAGCCAGCAATCTGCAAAGAAGAGCACCACCCCTTACGGATCTCTGCCTCCTGATCTCCAGTTAGGTAAGCCAGGAGAAAAAGGAGACAGAGAGGAGAGAACCATCATCAGGCAGATAGCTCTTCTCTGCCTCCTTTTCACCTGACCTACCTAACAAACCTTACCAAACAAAGAGTGAGCTGACTGCCGGCCCCTCCTTTTCCCCATTGCTGCATCAAAACCAAATTTCGAAGCAGCAATGGGGAAAAGAGGAACCGACAGACAGGCTGTTCTTCACACAAAAAAACACAACAACAACAAAACCAAACATTTACCCAAAACTCCAACCACCAAAATTAATAAAACACAAATAAATAAATAAATAAATAACACATTAACCAACAAAACAACAAAATCCATAAAAAACACCCAAAATACCATAAAAGCACAGAAAAAACACCTAACTACAACACAAAAATACCTAACTCAAACAACAAAAATACCACAAATTAAACAAATAAACACAAAATAAATCAGAAAAATAAAAAACAACAAGAAATAAACAGAACAATTAAATACATCTAAACCCCAAAAAACCACACAAAAGAACAAACAGAAACACCTTCCAGCCCAACACCACAAAAACAACAACAACAAAACCCCAGAACATCAACAAAAAAACCCAGATAACTCACCAGCACGTCCTCCCTCCACGAGTCCGGAACAGAACTGAAGAAACAAAGACTACTTAACAGAAGAAGTCCCACCTAGAGGCTGGGAGAGAAAAAACAAGTCAAACAAAAAAAGAATCCAACACTATTACTAACAGCCCCACCTGTAGGCCGGAAGATTAAAAACAAGTCAAAAAATGCAAAGCAGCCCTCTTGCTAACAGCCCCACCTAGAGGCCACAAGAGTAAAAACAAGTAAAAAAAATAAGAAATAAATCAAAATCACAAATAAATCTAATAAAATAGATCAAAAAAAGTCACAAACAACAAATACAAAACACCACCACCCAAACCACCCCTAAGCAAAAACACACACATAAAAACTGCCCGGCAAGGCCGGGCAAAATTATGCTAGTTCACAATAAAACAGTCACAAAACATTAAAATTGCCAGAAAATACATCAAACAGGACCCTAAAAGCACAACCTATTTAGGACAGAGAAAAACAGGGCAGCATTTCTAACAACCAGTTGTAGACAGAACATTCCCAAAAGCCTCCTCAAAGAGCAGTGTCTTCAGCTGTTTTTTGAATGAGAGCAAGGATGGAGCCTGGCACAGCTCAGCTGGAATAGTGCTCCACAACATTGGTGTCACCATCGAGAAGGCTTTTCTCCTAGTCACGGCCTTCCTAGCCAAGATTTGAGAAATGGAGATTCTATTTTATGCAAAATTAATTCATTACTTTGCTAAAATATCTCTTGGCCTTCTCAACAGTAATGAAGTAATAATGTTTCTGGTTGACTATATGGAAAGGAGGTATATATTAATAAATCTGATGAAAATTAAAAAAAACAAAATTAAATGGACACAACAGCAATTTTCTGATAAAATGGACACAAATATGAGATATTCGAAACAAACTAGGTTGATTTTTTTGAATGATTTTGAACAGAGCACTGATTCAAAAGTCATCCGTTTAAATTTAGAGTACTCAATTATAATAATTTAAAACATTGCTTCTGTTAATCAATAATGTAATGGTGTCACACAGTGCAATCTACTTGTAGTTTTCATTAGGTGTTGTACAGAGAGTCATATATTTTATGTCTCTTACCCACCCCATTTTCTTGTCTAGCACAGCTATCACTTGTCTTATGCTTCTAAGTATGTTGCTACAATACTTGTGTTAAGTTTTTTATGCAGCAGTAAAGTGGAGCAGTTTTACAAATAGCTCTAGTTTGATTGCAAGTTCTCCAAGCCTTATACAGTACTCCCCACTCTAGACCAGTAATTAAACACACTCCACAGGATGTTTTAGAAATATAACAAAAGTATTTCTTTACTTACAGTTGTTTCAAAGATAAACATGTGCTTTGCAAAAGTTTCTTTACAGTAAGTTTCCATATGCTCAATCAAAATATGGTTTTCTTAAATATACATGCTTTGCCTGTTAGGCAAATATAGCAACAATAAATAGGAGTAGTTGAGAGAAGAGAGCAGAACAGCAGAACTGATGAGAATAAAGGTACAGCTTACTTTCCCTTTGAAACTAGCCTAGTTTTGTATGTATTGTTTTTTATTCTATTGATTTCAATTCTTCTGTTATTGCTATCGATAAGGTTATTGTTATTGATAAGACCAATCAATTAATAATAAGTCAAGCAAGATGATATGTGGCGTCATTGCTTAGCTGTGTTCTGTATTTTCTTATTGGTCTCAAAGAAGTGCTGTCTGCATCCGCTGGCTCAAATGTTGTAGAAGTTACTGTAGCACAAATCTTAAAAACTGTTGCTGGACCCACTCCCCAATAACGAGACGGACACTTGTGATGGATTTAAATTGGGCCACTTTATTAATTCATAAACTGTGTTGCGGCAAACGGGCCGCAATGGCACTGGTAAAGAATAAACCTAATTGCCAATCATAATTTGGCAACATTGTATCCAATTGTTATGCCAATCATATTTGGCCATATTGTATCCATTTGTTTACCAATGAAACAAATTGTTTACCCTGATCAGATGCTACTTGTTGACTCCAGCATCTGACGTATATCCGGCAAATTTCAAGGTGTTGCAGGCTGCATAGATCATAGCATCACCTTGTTTGTGGTCCACCTTTGATTGGCCAGCCCAAGTCTCACTGTACCTTGTCCTATCCGGTGGACAATCAACTGTGTCCCTGCCAGATTCCTAGGGGTAATCCCCTTTCTCCTTACCAGTGCCACCCGCCACACAGGTAGGAGTTTACACGACTCACCGTCCCCCCGACCGCCAGCACGGTCAGCAGGCCCGCCTGCCATGGCAACAGAAAGGAAGAGTGCCAAGTGCCTCATGACCGAAGGAAGAGGACAATGCCTCAGGTACTCCCATGAGGTGCCCAGCCTCATGCCACAGGAAGAGGACGATGCCACAGGTACTCCCACGAGGTGCCCAGCCTCATGCCACAGGAAGAGGAGAATGCCTCAGGTACTCCCATGAGGTACCCCGCCTCATGCCACAGTAAGAGGACCATGCCTTGGGTACTCCCATGAGGCACCCAGCCTCATGACCAAAGGAAGAGGACCATGCCTCAGGCACACTGAGAAGGGGCATTACACTTGTGCCAAAAGGAAGAGGACCATGCCTTGGGTACTCCCATGAGGCACCCAGCCTCATGACCAAAGGAAGAGGACCATGCCTCGGGTACTCCCATGAGGTGCCCAGCCTCATGCCTCAGGAAGGGGACCATGCCCCAGGCACACTGAGAAGGGGCATTACCTTGTGCCAAAAGGAAGAGGACCATGCCTCGGGTGCTCCCATGAGGCGCCCAGCCTCATGCCGAAAGGAAGGAGACCATGCCTCGGGCACACTGAGGAGGCGCACTACCTCATGCCAAAAGGAAGAGGACCATGGCTCGGGTACTCCAATGAGGCGCCCAGCCTCATGCCGAAAGGAAGAGGACCATGCTTCGGGCACACTGAGGAGGCGCACTACCTCGTGCCAAAAGGAAGAAAACCATGTCTCGGGTACTCGAATGAGGTGCACAGCCCCATGCTGAAAGGAAGAGGACTATGTGTCAGGCACACTGAGGAGGCGCACTACCTTGTGCCAAAAGGAAGAAGATCATGCCTCTGGTACTCTAATGAGGTGCCCAGCCCCATGCCGAAAGGAAGAGGACCATGCCTCGGACACCCTGAGGAGGCGCACTACCTTGTGCCAAAAGGAAGGGGGCTATGCCTCGGGTACTCCAATGAGGACGCAGCCTCATGCCGAAAGGAAGATGACCATGCCTCAGGCACACTGAGGAGGCGCACTACCTCGTGCCAAAAGGAAGAGGACCATACCTCGGGTACTCTAATAAGGCACCCAGCCTCATGCTGAAAGGAAGAGGACCATGCCTCGGGCACACTGAGGAGGCACACTACCTCGTGCCAAAAAGAGCAGGACCATGCCTCAGGTACTGAAAAGAGGCACCCAGCCTCGTGCTGACAGGAAGCATACCATGCCTCGGTTACACTGTGGAGGCACCCTGCCTCGTGCCAAAAGGAAGAGGGGCATGCCTCAAATGAGGCACCCAGCCCTGCGCCTAAAGGAAGAGGACTACTGACATCGTCGGCCACGTATCCAGAAGATGCATCCTGCAGTGCAGCATTGACCCATGTTAATGACCAGGTGGATTGCCCTGCACCACAAGGAGAGTGGCAATACTGCCCCTGCCCTACTGGTGACCCTAGGACAGCAGATGTTGAACTGGAGAAATCAGCAGTAATATCAGCAGTTGACAATGGCCAGAAAGTGTCCAGCCCCAAGGAAGTAACGTTAATTAGTAAGGAGCACGGTACCAGACTGACGTACCAGTACCGTGACCCTGGGTGAAACAACATTTGGGCATTGGCCATGTGTATGACAATAGCAGTAACCCCAATGGGTGAACCACAGTATTGACGCGTATGCCTGACCGCAGTGCTCAATGCAACATTTTTCAAAGAAAGGGAAAGTCCTGAAAGATTCAGAGCCCCACAATCTATCAGGCTACTGCCAAAGCAAATTGGCCACTGAACTAATTGCCATACCTCGATGGTACCGGCACGTGGTGAACCTGACAGACGGTGCGATGTACAGTCCATGGCTCAAAAAGGCAACCCCCATGAAGTAGGCCAGAAATGCTGTCCATACCCGCACATCGGCCCTGGGGTAGTACTGAGTACACTCTGTGGTACGTCCATGTAAACCCACTAAAACATCGCACGAGAACCCCACGAAAGCCCGGCCAGGCATAATTGCCCTGCTGGGATATGAAATATCAACAAAATACCGTGAGATAACTTGGTTAAACCCAACGCACTGCTAAATTGAACAAGTCCATGTCCGGGTTCGGACGTCCTATTCCCAGGTGAAGCAGGGTGACTCGCCCTGAGTTAAATGCCATCCAAAATAAATAGCATCATGGCCGGGTCTTCAGTCTACCAAAAGCAACTGGTCTGCCCAGTTCAGCCTGATGTCTGAAGAGTGACCAGGGTTGTGAATGTGTATCATGGCCGTTCCCGTCCTGGAAACAATCACACGGATAATGGGGAAGGGGTCAATTAATATTACTAAGGGCATATAATGGTGCCCCCTCCCTTTTTCCTTTTCTTTCTTTCTTTCTTTTTTTTTTGAATGCAGAAAGGTACAGGGGCCAGTGCAATCACAGCAGTTCATGACCGTACTGGCAGACATCATCGGCCAGCCCCTCCCGTGGCGAGGTACCCAATCAAACTATAATGCAGATATAGGGAGTCCCCATAAACCATCTACGCTGCCTAAAAGCGAAGCGCTGGTCGAGCTCAGAAAATCCATCATCAATGACAAAGTATGCTAACCCCTGGACTCCCCCCACCTATATAGGATGTACACCGCTGGAGTTAGCCGCAGTTTATTGGCCACTCGGTGACCTAGAAATGATCGGATGGCTAGCACAATACGAGAAGCTAGATAGGTACCACAGCGTAATTGAATATGTGCAATGCATAATGCGAATTCATTTGACAAACATACTCACTGGATGCACCCACAGCGCCAGCTGGAGGGAAGCCAGCTAGGTGTCCTGGCCCGGAGCACTCTAAAGGGCAGCAGCTCGGGCCAGCAGGCCAAACCGGGTGCAGGCATAATGGTAGTCCCTTGTCGTATCCGACTCTAGGGTGCAGTGCTCCTCTCTGTTTCAAGCCAAAGAGGCCAGCACTGTCTGCTGGTGCAGACCTTTCCGTGGTCATGTGGCCTACATGACTAGACACCAGAATGCATGGAATGCTGTTACCTTCCCACCAAAGTGGTCCCTATCTATCTACCTGAAATCTCCTGCCTTAAAACTGCTAGGTTGGCAAGAGCCGAGACAAAGACAGGAGCTCACTCCATCCTGCAGTACTCAGGCACAGAACTGCTAAGCCTCAACCTACCAGTCAGCATGTTAGCCACTCGAGCCACCGTGGCCTCCGGCTGCCACCCAACACATGCAAGGGGCCCACATGGAACCCCACAGGGCCGCCCCCTAGCCCCACCATATACAAAGTCGGGCCCAAAAGAAGGGGGTGCAGCCATGGGGCCAGGGGATGCCACTCAATAAATTGAGCGAAGGCCACGGAGCTAAGGACCAGGCCCCTGGAGGGCTGCGGGGGCCGCGGCCAAGCACCGCAGCAAAAACGTGGCTCGAAAGAGGGGCGAGCCCAATGGAGGCGAGGCCGTGCTGATGAAGGCCGGGCAAGCCTGACGCAAGGCCGCAGCAGACTGCCACAGCGAGGCCAAGTACCGGGCCCCGGGAAGGCCGTGGGCCCGTGGCCCAGGGCTGCAGGGAAAAGTGCGGTTCCCAAGAGGGGCGCGCCCAATGGCGAGGCCACGCCGGTGAAGGCCGGGGCAAGCCACATAGCCATGGTGGATCCGCGACCGTCCTCCCGAGCGGTGCCATAGCACATGGCCCAGCCGCTCGGGGAAGCCTGGATCGGCTGGGAGAAGCCAAACAGGCGCTTCACCCAGCCGATCTCGGAAAATGGCGGTGAGGCTGTGCGGAGCCGGCCCCTTTTAAAGGGGAACTCAGCTCCGCCCCTTGCCCGGCTCCAGTGCCCGGCTCTATGGGGGCGGGGCCAGCAAAGAGTGCAGCAGCCACAGGCTTGCCACCGCGCTTCCCATTTATTCATTTTAAAAATTTTGAATGGATATGTTCTTAAATAATATATTTTAACTACATTTTAAGCATTTAGATTTTAAAAGTTTCCCTTCATTTTACTATGCTGGTTGTTGACCGAAATAAACTGATTGTATTGTATTTGTAAGTACAGTAGAAGATTTTTCTATTGGTTGCTAGGGATAGAATTAGCATTCAGAACCCATTGTATGCTGGGGTTGTTCTAATATACTCAACACCTTGAAACCTTACTTGAAAAAAATACTTTTTAAAAGAAGTATATGCAACTATTACTGCTCTTTCAGTGATAAGATTCCTGTTTATATTATTTATTTTACTTATGAATCTATGTACTGTATTATATTTCTTTGGGGGGTTAAGCCAACATATGGCTGAGATGAGAATTTGCCTATTCCTTGCTAAATGTAACATTTCAGAAAATTTCATGACAGTTGCTCTGTCATTACAGAAGAGATAGGTCTATCATTAGGCCAAGTGATATAGCCACCCCAGGCAATAGATGTTCAGAAATATCAGAAAGAAGCATTGCAGATAGCTGATCTACACAGATTAAGCCAAGCAACTGCTTTCATGTGTGGCTGAAGATGTTGCCCTATTGTCAGTCTTGGAGAAAATGTCACCTCCAAAGTCCATTTGCAGCACACTATTTTTTTTTAAAAAAACAACAACTCAGAATAGTTTTGGTATTTGTAGACTGGCTGTATAGCTCAGTGAGTTGGAGCAACCAGTTGGGAATTTTGATACTCCCACAGTAGCTTGCAAGTGAAGAGCCAAGTTGTGTGACCTTGAACAAGCTACATAACCCCACAGTGTTCCAGAAGATAGAAATGCTAAACCACTTCAGAGTACTCCATGCTTTTCAAATTCTAGAAGGGACACAGAAGTTGAATCAACTTGATGGCACATAATTATAATTATGTAAAATGTGGACTGCGAGGAGAACAAATCAGTTAATCCTGAAGGAAATCAACCCTAATTGCTCATTGGAGGGACAAATACTGAAGATGAAGCTCAAGTATTTTGGCCACCAAATGAGAAGATAGGACTCACTAGAGAAGGCCCTGATGCTGGGAAAGATAGAAGGAAAAAGGAGAAGGTGGTGCCAGAGGATGAGGTGGATAGATGGCATTGTCAATGCAATGGGTGTGGATTTGAGTGGGCTGAGGAGGATGGTGGAAGATAGAGTAGCCTGGCATACGATGGTCCATGGGGTCACAAAGGGTCGGACTCGACTGTGTGACTGAACAGCAAAAAAAGAGACATCACCCTGCCAACAAAATTTTCATAGTCAAGGGTCTTCCCAGTAGTAATGTATGGTTGTGAGAGCTGGACCATACGGAAGGCTGAGTGCAGAAGAATAGATGTCTTTGAACTGTGGTGCTGGAGAAGACTCTTGAGATTCCCCTGGACTGTAAGGAGATCAAATAAATCCATCCTGAAGGAAATCCACCCTGACTGCTCCTTGGAAGGACAAATACTGAAGTTAAAGCTCAAGTACTTAGGCCACCAAATAAGAAGAGAGGACTCACTGAAGAAGAACCAGATGCTAGGAAAGATCAAAGGCAGAAGGAGAAGGGGGTGGCAAAAGATGAGATGCAGTGAGCATAGATCTGGGCAGACTCTGGAGGATTGTGGATGATAGAGGAGCCTGGTGTGTGGTGGTCCATGAGGTTGCAAAGGGTCAGTCTCAATTGTGCAACTGAACAACAAACATTTGAACAAGCTACCCAATATGCTACATAGCATGGGAGGATCTAAGTGTAAGTAAGTACCATTGAAAAAACTGCATTTCAATTGTTTGAAACTTAACTGATGGTCAGTGTACTTGGATCCTATGTTCCCTTACTGTGGCCTAAAGACATTTTACAAAATTGGGAAAACAAATACTCACTATTCACTAGTCAGAAAAGGCAGATGAATCTTGCAACCTCTTGCTCCCCTTGCAGCAAGATTTTTCTGTGTGGTATCTTTTCCCCTTAACAAATCTTACAAGAAATCTTTTGAGAAAAAATAAAAAGGTGTGGGTGAGACTAGATTTGTGTCTGATTTGTGCAAGTAGCTTGAAAATCTGGCCAATGCTAGGAGGAAGTCTCTGTGGGGGGACCTTGACAGGATGAGTCACACAAAACTGGTAAGAATGAGAACATTTACTAGTACCTGTCACATCCCTCATCAGAAGAGATTATAGTCATGTTTAAGCTTTTAATCAGGTTCTACTAGAAAGAAGATGTGTTCCTCCAACATTTATGCAAATGTGCATTTCAATTTTCTGTATTCATAGCACTTGTGAGCAGCTTTCCTTTATATTGGTCACAATAGCATGTATAAATTGGCAGTAGAGCTTTTTGGATATGCTGCTAGTTGGTTTCATGTGTATGTCTGTGAAAAAAACTACCCCTCCTCCTTCTTCATAATGTAAACTTTAAAATGGCCTAAAGTTCTGCTTTTTAAGTTGCATTTTAAGCAGTTTATCTGATTTTGAATATTTGTTTGTTTGTTAGTTGTTTAAATTTCTGTCCTGCTTATCTCACTATGCAGTCATTCTGGGCAGTGTCAGTATAACAAAATAAACAAACCCAACAAAAAATAAAGATACTGTAAAACCAGAGGAATAAAACCACAAGACACCCCCCCAAAACAACAACAACAGTACAATAAATACTAAGTAAAACAGATACAATGAAGGTAATAGCATAATTTAAGTGGAAGGGAAAGTGATTAATTTTCCAACTTTTGTAAATTTTTCAGAAAGTATTATAATTCTGTCAGATCACTAAACACAGAACGAAGAATGGTTAGGTAAACTCCGCTATCTTGTCAAGTCTGGCAAAGGACTTTCAGGTGTCAGATATAATGAATGAATTAGTAACGTAAAGGCTAAAGGTTTTATCAGAGAAATAGCAATTTGGAAAAGTATATCCTTTCCTTTCTATATTTTGGGATCCCTGGAAAATTGTAATGGACAAACCCTTTGCAGCCAGTAAATGAGTATCTGGCTCTACACTGAAACTCCCTGACTGAGGATATTCCAAGGATTTATGTGTAATAGTGTGTTAAATAATCACAGCTGTGGTTGAGCAGTATGGCCAGTGTTTATGCTTTCTTATTTGCTCAAAATGACAACCAAACTAATCCTCCTAAGTACTCTCTTCACTCTGTAACTGACCCTGAACCTTTGCCAAGGACATTTGGAAGTAAATTAATTTTGAGCTATAACATCCTGGCCAACTGACTATTTTATGGACAATAAGAAAAATGGGGGGAAAGCAGAATGGAACTGATTCAACAGAACATCTAAGCACAGAAGGAATATTGATGTATATCATTAAATATCCTCACCATAGCAAATGTCCTCCAGACCAGTGTTACACCCACATGCTTACCTTCACCTATTTGGGCAGCTCCTGTCACCACCAGCAAAATAAACCCCATTTTTATACCCAAACAAGATAAACCAGACTACAGTTCTTGAGAAAGCCCTGAATAGCCCTGATTATTTCTTATGTGCAGGCAAAGCCTATGAGAAACCCACTAATCTAAAGAAGGCATACATACCCTCATGCTTTATTACAGTACAGAAAGCTGAATTCAGACAACTGAAGTTGTATTTTTATACCTTTCATTGCCACTGCATTGCTGAATTATGTGGGCACACAATTAGATGCAGCCACAGTAAGAGCCAGGAATCTGAAACTGGCCATCAGACCCATCAAAATTGTATTCCAGTGCAGAGCAAAATCAGCAGAAGGTATTTGGGATGGGATTCCCAATCACTTTCTCTGAGCTGAATGCTGGATATGGAAATCTGCCAACCTATTAAGAAGTTCTACAACTCAACAAACCAGGTTAGAATCAATATCATAGAAAAAGAGAGGTAGAAAGATATTGATCTGGTGTGTTTTGACAGAAACTGTTGCAACATGGATGTTACCTCTAAAAATTTCTGTGACAAAGCCCCAAGAGAGATGGTAAAGGTTTTGGCCAGGGGTTTTCAATCTTTTTAAGCTGGGGGCCAGATCACACCCCCTCAGACTGTTGGTGGGTTGGGCTGGTTCCCCCCCCCCCACCGCTGCCTCTGGCCACCACCATTCCCCCTGCCACCACTGCCACCGCTACCTTTGGCAGTGGAGACGGTGAGGGAAACACCAGTCTGCCACTGCCAACACTCCCCCTATGCTACCATCACTGCCAACACTCCCACCCATGCCACCAGTCTGCCCTGCCAACACTCCCCCATGACAATGCTGCCAATGCTTCCTTGCTCACCGGCCTGCTGTTTGTGAAGGAGGGGTCCTGACTGTCCTTGCCTGCACTTGGCCAGAGTGGCCCCCAGGAAAGACGTGGGTGGGTGCGTATGTCTGCCGCTTCCGCTTTCACTTCTGTAGCCACCATCCTTGTCCCCTCCACTTGGTTTGGTGTGTCCCTAGTGCCACTCAATAACAGGGTGGATGTTGTAAACCTTCTTACAATATCTGCTCTGCTATGGAGCAACATTAGGGACATGCCACACCAAGCATGCCCCTAATGCCAAGCGAAGCATGTACCCAACCATGGGGATATGCCAAGTGAAGCATGTCCCCAACCATGGGGACATGCCAAGCCAAGCATGTCCCCAACCAGATGACAGACAGGCTTTGACCACGGCCTTGCCTAAGGGCTTCTCCCGCTCCCAGCAATCAGCTTTTACCAGCCTGCGCTGTGGAACATACTCAAAGTCTCCGACCCAGGAGGTCTGTTTGCCATCCGACATTGCAGGCCACAGAAACCCTGGGGCTTACCTGCCTTAGCAGAACCCAGCAAAGTATTATGGAGAGTATTGTTTAAGTGTGGTAATGTGTGGTGTCTGTGGCATCTGGCTTAACTCTAAGTTTATCCCCTTCTACAAAGAACAGGTGTTGTTGATGAAATAAAGAAGTTTTATTGTTCACGAAGCATATTGAAGAATAACAGTTTCTTGAAGTTCAGGATACAGAATCAGCATTCAAAAATGCTAATCAAAAAGAACAGTTAGGGAAATACACACCCAGGCTCCCCCCCCCCCCCCCCAGAACTGACATCGGCGCCAGTGGGAACAAGGGCGTGGGCTGAATGGAATGGTGCTGCGGGCTGGATCCAGCCTGTGGCCCATAGGTTGAGAAACCCTGGTTTAGGCTTTCTAATGCTAAGAGACAAACTGCAGGAGAGGATTCTTATCACACTTACAGATTTGTTCAGAAGACATGGCTTTCATTCCCTCCACTTCTTTTATGATGTCAACAAATTCAAAACCTCATTGATGTGTTCTTTCTTACTCCTCCTTATAGGAATAAACACTGCTGCTACTACTTCTATTATTACTACTGCTAGCCAGGAGATTATGATAACCTTCCATTAGAATCACTGCCTGGCAAGTGCTGAGGGGTGAGTGAGTGGACTAGAGGAGAATATGAGAATAGTAGGATTTGCACCAGACACCAGACTTAGATTCTGCATATTTTCTTATTTTAAGTATAAGTATGCATGTTAGAGTAGAATTAGAGTAAGGACCCAGGAATGGGATATTTTATTTTATGAGTATTTTATTAGATTAGTAGTTTAGCTATTGCTATGTTTTGGATTTTGTTTTGCTTCTCATCACTACAATAAAAGGAAGGAGCCAGGCTTGGTTTCCCTTCCATGAAAAGACAAACGGACATTTTGTTTTGTAAACTGGACTGATTAGTTCTTGTGTCAAGATAATATTCACTACCAAAGTTTTGGAAAGTTGAGGGAACTTGCGATATTCCAATTGCATGTCCTTGGAAGCTCGCCCCGAGGAGGGGGAATCAAAGGAATAGGAGTGGCTCAGACAGGAGATACTGTCTCAGGACTGCCGCGGGAGTAAAATTCTGATGCCCAGCAGTCTGAGGAGGACCTCAATGCAAGGCCTAACCATCCCATTCTAGGTAGCACCTGGTTCCTCGCCCTCTCTGCCTGCTCGCATTCCTGTGGGGCCACAAATTGGAGGTTCAAAGGGAGTGTGAAAGGTGGTGACAACATCATCTTTTTTAGATGGGAAGAGATCTTGAGGACATGAAAGTAGTCTCATTTGGGCTTCCCCTGAGCCGAGTTCCTCCAGCAAAAATCTTTTCAACACAGAAAACGCCTTTGTGTGCATCTGACACAATTTAAAAAATCCTTTTTCGAGAGATACACTCATAGGAACATTAAGCCAAACACGAATCATGGAGCATATCAGAGTATATATGAAAGATCTACAGATGTCTTCTGATACTGAGGAGGTCTCAGAATTTGGATTGGTCTCACCAAATGATGATGACTAACAGGCCCTCCATGACAAGAAAGGCTATGAAAGTCTTCTAAACGTGATGGGTGTTGTCTAAGTAACAATGGTCTTCCTGCCTCTTGTGTGTTGCTGACTCTTGTTTCTGGTTTGGCCTACCTGCAGTAACTTCTACTCTCAGCTCTTCATTTCCAAATTCTCCTCTGCTGCGGATTCCGCATGCCCAATTGGCATAGAACCTTGGCAGAGGTTAAACCAATCGAGCAGACTCCTGGCCACTGGCCCTTGCCAGTACAGAAATTGGGGGAGCGGATTAATAGTATAAATCATAAGGGTTTATTCACCCACACCTGACCTGACTGACGGTTCTGCTGAGAGAGCAAATCTCTAACCTCCGTTACCCATTAAGCAATTACTGACTCACAGATCAGCCTAATCTTTGGTGCAAATAGAAGCCATATTTACCCTAGTGTAAGCCTCAGACAATGGTTTTCCCCTGTCAGTGTTTGCCTTAGTTAATTAACTTCCCCAAGAGAGGTTCTCAATTAACCCGGGTAAATGGGTGATGTGATTTTCTGTCAGATGACCATTCTACCATGCGCAGCCTTGAACATAATATATACTGATGATTTTCCCTCAATAAATCACTGGTCTTCGCTCCATCTTGCCTCGTGTCATTACTCGACCAGTCTCCTCCGGGACCTCAAGGGCCGCTTCATGGCCCCAATCCTACATCTGGTGACCCCGAGACGTGATCTTACCCGAGAGTAAGCGATCACACGGTCTGGTTCTGCGCTAGAACCACGTCCAACCATCCCGGAGGACAGCGCGGCAGCCCGGTCGGTAAGCCAGCTGATCGGGAAGATGGCCCAAGCGGTGAGGCATTTTCAGAGAGGCATCCTACAGCTTGCTCCCGACTTTTGCGGCGGCTTGCAGTTACGGAAAAACACGTTCCGCTCAGGGTCAGCTGTGAACCCCTGACAGCGCAGAGGCCACCGAGAGCCCATGGCAGCAGACCACGCTCCGAGTTCTACCCAGAGAATCGTTGCCAAAACCTATTACCTGGCCCAGCAGACGCGTCGCTCGTCCCGAGGAGGAATCTTCGGAGAACCCCCGCAGGTAATATGGGGACTTGTCCTCAGCGGCAACGTCTGTCCGCTAGCCAAAGAACTCATGAGGAAGAGTTCAAAATCCTGGCCAGGGTATTTCAGTTACGTTTTCACAGCGGAGAGCTAGCGAGACTTTTGGTGTACCTAAGGGAACACTGCCTGCTTTACCCAGAAGTAGGTACGTTAACCCTTCAGCTCTGGGATCAGATAGGAGACTGCATTCAGCAACCCCCGAAAGCTCCAGAGGGCGTAATTCGCACATGGAGCAAATGTAGGAAACTCTCAGTAGAGGATGACCCAGTCCGGATAGAGACCCAGAAACCCCCAGCACAGTCAGAACCATCAGCCCCAAGGAGTCTCTATCCGTCATTTCAGCTTAAGCAGGGCAGTGTAGGGAGCATTCCCTCAGTGACAGCTGCAGACGTCACTGAAGGAATTCATGGCATGAGAGGCCCCGGCGCTTCTCTGACAGTTAAAAGTTCCCTGCCAATTAAGAACTCCATTCAGCGCAGGGGTGAGGAAGATCCATTCACGGGGAAATTGCCAGTGGCACAATTAGCTAGCGCCCAACTGCTGTGCTCAGCCTATCTGAAGGCAGACACACACTCAGGCAGGGCTGCTCAGCGCCCACTGCTCACGGAAATCTGCACGGCCCCTGGCCACGCAGGGCTCCAGAGCAGACCCATTACCACACTCAGGCGCAGAGCAGTGCCAAAACCCCAAGGCGCCTGTTTCCAGTGTGGTAAAATGAGATACCTTAGAAGAGAAAGCCAATCTAGACCAGGCAGATCTTCAAAAGGTTGTCTTAATACCAAATGGCCATGCTGGCACTGGAAAGGAGGCAGCCATCGCCCTGGCTAGCCCAGAGAAACTCACCCCTAAGTAGAAGCACCCAGATGGTTGTAAAGGGCCAGCTGTGTATAAGTCATTTCCTCATGTGTAGGATAGAACGCTGCAGATCAGGGGAGGAATGTGCGAATGCGTAAATAAATGTGTGTATGCGTGGTGCACCACTGAATGTATGACTGCAAGAACTGTGTATGATTACAAAAGCCTTCTCTCTATGACCACAGTATGGTCAAAAAAGTGTCCCTTGTGTGTAACTGCGTGGTAATGTCACTGTGAAATATGTGTTAAACAGTTTGCACTCTGCTCATGGGCAGGAACTATTTAAGGTTTGAGAAAGCATGGTGAGCAAAACCCCTTTGCCTTGCCTGCTTAGCAGCTTAAGGGCAGCGAAGGCAGGAGGGTGGAAGAGGGGGGGAATTCTAACCTGCAATAGGGCAAAGTGACCCCCCTTCTTCCCTTGAGACTTTTTCTTTGTCAAGGGATTAAGCCACTCTTGGAAACCGGTTTTGCAATCCTTGCCACTCAGGAAAACAGATTTTTCTTTTCAGAAGCGCGATCTAAAAACAAAAATCACTTCTATGAGTTTTCCTCACTAGATCATAAACTATGGGGCCCCTCCCTACATCTGTGTTCCTCAAACCCCCATCTCTGTGTTTTAAGGTTTTTGAATGTCCCTTAACCATATCTCACTAGGAGTGAGAGAATTGCATTGTCTTCATGTGTGTACTGTGTTATCATCTTGTAACCTCGGTTCCCAACCTTTTAAAGTCAGGGGCCAAGTTCCGGGGCCTCAGGCAGCTCTGGGGGTCCGGACAGTCATCCTGCCCTTCCTTTGCTGCACAGCCCTTCTTGGCTTGGTGAAGGTAGTGGCAGAGCAACGTGGGCCGCATCTGGCCCACTTACCCACATCTGGCCGCGGGTTGAGAATCGTTCTAACTCTCCTTCATTCTCTTAAGAAAGATATTGTTCTGGTATTTTGACTTTAATCTGTGCAAAGTAACTCACTCATTGTACCCCTTTCACAGGAAAAAGCACGCAAACATTCTTGCGCTCTGTATATTCAGAACCTTTTTTACAGGAACAAAACTCCTCTCCAGGCCTTAATAGTAACCAATTTATTTCTTCCTACAGTCTTAAATTGCTTCCTTTCCCAGGGTCCAGAGTTAATTACTGGTAGGGACCCCTTAAAAGAAGGATCCCAGCCGGTGGTCTTAATTACCTGACCTAATCTGATTTCGTTATGATAAGAGTTGCTGCATTCTCATTATGCTAACTTCTGACTTGTCTTTCCTCCTTTCACCAGTGGAACTCCCTGCTGGAAATGCTTAACTTGTGTGTCTTTTCATTTTTGTGTATTATTTCCTTACACCTGGCACGTCATAGTTGGCTTGTTTTTAATAAGTCTTAGTCGGTCATTTTAGGTATGGCACCTGGCCCACAGCACCCTCTCTAGTGAACAGACACATTTTGCAAACTCCAGATCACAGAGGGAGGATTAGTCCCTAAGCTCCTGAGAATGTGCAGAGTGCCACTCATTAGCCAGGACTGCCTAGGACCATTTTAAGAGTGCAGTCAGGTCACACCTTTCAATCAGATACAGGCATTTTTAGGCCACCCCTTCCCTTTTTGCTGCTAGTCTAAGCACAGGCAAAAGGCTAAGCCACCATCTGGCAACCTTCTAAAAGTGTGCACGCACACCATGAATGGATGTGCGCAGGGGGGCCTTCATGAGAAATTTACCCAAGGGAAGCCAGGCACGTCATGCGCCAAGGTTTGCCATAAGACCCCAGACTCGTCTCGCTTCAAACACAGACAGTCACCTTGTGTGAATTAATGTCACTGGTTCCCCTTCGGGGGGGCTAGGACAATTTTCACTTATGGGGGTCGCACATATTAGGTTCTTACTTGGCAAGAGGGCCAGGCTTGGCGCACGCTGTTAACTCTTCCACAGAAGTCCACGCAGCGGGCAGAGTTGGCAGCGGTGAACCTCGCTTTGCGCACCTTCGCCAAAGAGCGCCTCAACATCATTACTGACAGCCAGTTTCCTAGGAATTTGCTTCACAGTCTACCGGGAGCATACATCACTCCCGCGACAGACAAAAACTTGCTGAGTTTGTTCCTCACAACTCCAATTCAGAGTCATACATTCTTTCATCAGAATGCCAAAGCGCTCACCAGACAGTTCAATCTGCCACTTTCTCAAGCCCAAGGCATAGTTCGCTCTTGCCAGCATTGTGCAGGGGCACCGGGGGGGGGGCCCTCGTGGGGGGTCAACCCACGAGGGACAGAGGCCATCCAGGTGTGGCAAATGGATGTCACACATCCCCACATTTTGGCAAATGGCAGTACATGCACGTTTGCATTAATACCTTCCCACAGTTTGTTTGGGCAACAGCACAGAAGGGAGAAACGGCTCCCCGTATGGAACAGCATCTCCTTTCCCACGGCCAAGGGCGAACCTTGGCACACAAAGTCCGATGACGCCCCAGCTTATAGCTCCAGGCAGCTGGCCACCTTCAGGGCCACCTGGGATATTAAGCACACCTTTGGCGTTCCGTACAATCCACAGGGGCAAGCGATTGTGGAACGGGCCTATCGGACGCTTAGGTCCTACCTTGACAAACAAACAGAAAGGGGGGGAACAACATCCCATAGTTGCACAGCAATTGCTATCCTATAAGTGCAAAAAAACTAACTAACTCTTTCAGAATTTTTATCTCCCAAACAAGTCTCTTCCCCATGCAGGTCCCAGAGGCCAGAATCAGGCCCGGATGCCAAGTTCGGCTACTGCAAAGTCACTGCCAGTCACTGTCCTGAATGTCATCGGCTGTCCGTCTTCCTTTATGACTTACATCTCCAAAGACATTTCTATGAACATTTTGCATACTCAGTGCTACTTCTAAGGACCATGCTTTTCCCCAAAACAAGACTTTTCCAAGCTCAAGTTACACATGAAACCCCACCAAGAAGGGAATGTCTTTTATTATCTGTAGTTGCTCTTTATTTATTCATGCCTTGTACAATGCTCCAGTTGGGATTTGCAAGGGACACTTGAATTTCTGTATATTGTTAATAACGGCCAGCTTCCACCAAGGGAAGCCAGACCGGCCCATGTTTGCACCAGCCCATTGCTTGGAAAGATTGAGCACCCGGTAGCCGGTAATCCCCAGTTTATTTTCACACCTCCCCATAGGTGCTAGAAAGATATTTGCACAACGCCAGAAGTTGCAGAGATAGCTTAGAATCACCCCAGGTCACAGTATCAATGACACATCTCATTATCTTGCCTTGCTACAGAAAGCAGTCTGGATTCAGACCCACAGTTCTGAAAAACCAGGCAGCAGGCAGTATATTCAGCGTGTCAGGCTCAGCCATAGGCAACGCTCGGAGAATGAATTGGTCAATTGGCTTGCACTTTTGCAAAAGCCATTAACCATACCTCCTCAGCGATAGCGCTACTCAATCAGGAGCAGGCAGAGCTTCGCCATGCCATACTGGATAATCAAGCAGCTATCGATTATCCCCTGTTGTTACATCATTTGGGTTGCGAGTCTGTCCACAGCATGTGTTGCTTTAATCTCACAGACAATACCCGTAAAATACAGAGCCAGCTCACGGACCTCCACACCCTAGTCAAGAACATTAAGCAGGGTTCGATATGGGACTGGTGGAGTTCCTTGTGGTCGTGGCTCCCATGGGGGTGGCTCCAGACGACGCTTCAAGTAATTGTGGGGGTGATAATACTAGGCATAGCAGGATGCTGTTTCATGCAATGTATTCCCTCACTGTTATCAAGGTGTCCCTCGTGGGGGGAACCCCGAAGTGTCGTTCCCGTACATCAGCTGATGCCCTTCTTGCGCAGAGTCGCCTGTCAGGCCCCTAAACAATAGAAAAAGGGGAGATGCGGATTCCGCATGCCCAATTGGCATAGAACCTTGGCAGAGGTTAAACCAGTCGAGCAGACTCCTGGCCACTGGCCCTTGCCAGTACGGAAATTGGGGGAGCGGATTAATAGTATAAATCATAAGGGTTTATTCACTCACACCTGACCTGACCGACGGTTCTGCTGAGAGAGCAAACCTTCGTTACCCATTAAGCAATTACTGACTCACAGATCAGCCTAATCTTTGGTGCAAATAGAAGCCATATTTACCCTAGTGTAAGCCTCAGACAATGGTTTTCCCCTGTCAGTGTTTGCCTTAGTTAATTAACTTCCCCAAGAGAGGTTCTCAATTAACCTGGGTAAATGGGTGATGTGATTTTCTGTCAGATGACCATTCTACCATGCGCAGCCTTGAACATAATATATACTGATGATTTTCCCTCAATAAATCACTGGTCTTCGCTCCATCTTGCCTCGTGTCATTACTCGACCAGTCTCCTCCGGGACCTCAAGGGCCGCTTCACGGCCCCAATCCTACACTCTGTCATTTGCCTACAGTTCAATCTTGGAAAATACCACATGTTAGCAGATAAAAGTGGGGCAAATACATGGATTTGTCCACTCCAGCTGACAACTTCCCTCTTGGTAGGTTGCAGATGATTGGCCTCATCTAAATGGGCCACATGTTTACATTTTGTTTGTTTGTTTTTGGCTGCTGAAGTCAAAGTCCTTTTAAAAGAAGAACTGGCATATGCCAAATCATTCCTGAGAATTATTCAGTTTATAACCTGGAAGTGTTTGACATGAAATGTCCTTCAAAAAAATCTTCAAGGAGGCAGTTGGAATGTATTGATTTCTGACTAAACATGTTTGGAAGCATTCTACATGATTTATTATAATGAGCCTTACACTTTATGGACTTTAACCATAAAATGATGGGGAATTGCCTTATTGATGAGGATTTCTTACCTTTACTTACAGATGAGGATTTCATCTGAATGAGTATGCCATTTAATATGCAAATACAACTACATCTTTAATAAATCAAATGTTGAATGACAATGTACAACTATGTATGCTGCAAAAAGATTTAGTAAGTATCCCTGTGAAAGGCCATATTAGAAAACCAAATCTTATTTTTTTGACTTGGATTTCTATTGATTTCATCCTTGAAATGTTTCTAAGATGCTTGTTATGGTTCAAAATGGGTTCTGTTGCTAATAGCAACAGTTTCAGTAATTGTAAAATCTATAAAATACAGAAACTAAGTCAGTGAAAATTTATAGCTCAGCAGACTTAATTAACACATTCAAATGTAGGAAAGCATTAATGATTTAAATTTTGCATTACATTTTTCCTATATATTTTTATTTTTATTAAAATAAAAATAATTTACATAGCCCTCTGAGTGAGTCTAGGGTGGCATTATATTTATTCCTTTCAACAAGTCAAGATTCCCATTGATTTAGGTTGATCATAGTTAGAATTAATGTAGAAAGTTTTTCCAGTGCCCTGTTGATAAGTGACAACTAGGGGATACTGGGCATAATTTTACAATAATTGTGGTAGCTGAAATGCAAAGGACTGTCAAGGGTAGCAGAAGGCCAAGTGAGATCTTTGGCTTTGCAGGTGCACCCCCCAAAGAAAGACTCAGACACCGGTATATGGATAAAGGCATTGGGCCACTTTTATTGAATAATGCCCTAGTCCGAATTATAACTTTCAATTGGTGTATTCATCCAATTGTAATTCTTAAGGCAAGCAGGCCGCAGTAACACTGGTAAGGTTCCTCCCAAAATTGCCAATGGCAATTGGCTACAATGTATCCGTTTGTATCAATTTGTTTGTTGACACAAACAAATTTTTGACCGGAGTCAATAAACTATCTACTGACCCCACCCTATGACGTGTATCCGTCAAATCACGAGGTGATGCATGCTTTGACCGGTCAAAGCTATTACACCTGTACCTGTCTAAGTGTTGGCCAGTCAATTGTGAACCTGCCGGATACCTATGGGTCATAAATCTTTACCTTACCAGTGCTACCCGCCACACGGGGAGGCGTCTATGAAGACACGCCGCCGCCGCCCCCCCCCCCCAGACCGTCAGCTCAGTCACCAGGCCTGCTTGCAAATCTTCCAGAAAGAGGTTCATACCTCTAGCCGACAGGTGGACCCCATCCCCTGCATAGAGATCATAATTTTGCAAACTAATCGTGGGGTGCCGGATGACCATCCTCAAACCCTTGTCTGCCAAGAACCGGGCAACAGCCCTGTTCACCGAGCGAAGAGCGCGGTCAAGGGCACGGAGGTCAATACCTCCCCTGTATGAATGACGCGGTACGATGTCCGACTATAGCAGCCTTGTGTACGGCCACACATAATGCAAATAAGCTAGGTCACTGCAAATTGTGAATTTTAAGGAGAGGCCAGTGACCTGGCCTAGGTCATTGCCCCCAAGGTGCAGTACAAGGACATCAGGCGGTTCAGCATCCCTGATGGAAAACAGGAATGGCAACAGTTCCCGCCATCTCATTCCGCGCTTAACGTACCAACGTATACGTGCGGTTGCACACAGTCCAAGCTGCGGTCCCCACTCTGTCGCCGCAGCATACTGCGCTGCCCAGTGCACGTAACTGTGGCCCACCAGCCATACTGCCACCGGGGTGCGGGGACACGCAGGGTCTGTAAAAGAAGAAAAGAGAATAATGACTTAACTAGTACTCATGCCTGAAGTGGGCGAACATACAATGCAAAACGCATGGATCCCCATCTCCCCATTCAGCGTATATCAGCCTCAGAGTACCCAAATGCAGCCGCAGTGGATGCAGCACCTATCCTAAATGAATGGGTGCCGTAACAAGCCCCGGGGAGGCCAACACTGGATAGTGCCATACCGGTCACCTTCCAAAATTGAAATTTAGTAAGGGGAGACCCATCCTGGTGGCAGAAAAGCGGGCCAGGGTGCGCGCCACGCACTGCCAAGAACTCCTGTAGGGCACCAACCAGACAGATGTCTGCAATGGAACATCGTAGCAGTCTAACTCCACTGCCTACACTGTGCTGATCAACTTTTGAGGACCGTATCCTCAAATGAGCCCACTCATTAGTGACATAGACATCGTCAAGTTCCAGTGCCCTACGAGTCGCATCCGCCTTAGACAGTAGTACCAACTCACTGATGCGGAGCGCTCCAAAGAAGGCCACCGTGGTAGCCGCGTGAAAAATAGCCACCTCATACTTATCATAACACAGGTTATGCCAGCCTCGAGCAAGGTGGGTCAGTACCTCTGGTGAAATTGGGTGGTGAGTGTCCGGGCGGCGGCCACGTTCCCGTGTCCACCCCTCCAAAATATGACGTATGCGGAAATCCTTCACGCAGTCAGCAAAACCCCTCACTTTGGCCATAAATGCCAGTGCCGACAGCCTGGATGCTATAGTACGAGGAGCCAAACCCTGACTGTGTAGATAAACCATAAATTGTAAAACCTGTTCCACTGGAATGGGCCACACTTCGGGCAACTGAAGTTGCACACAAAAGGTTCTAAATTGAACGAAAGCATGTTGATATGCCTTATGCGTGCGAGGTGCCAAAGACATGCCGATCGCCCGGTTCACCTCTCCTCGCCAAATATCCAAATCTCGGCCGGGAGTGGCGAGGGGAATTCCTCTGCTTCTGGAGCCAAGGCACGGAACCGGGGGATCTGCAGGCGGGATAAAGCATCAGCAATATCATTATTAATGCCTGGGACATGTCTGGCCTTAAAAAGCACATTCAGGCATAGGCTTCGTAACACAAACTGGCGAACCAACGCCATAACCCTGGGTGATTTAGACGTCTGAGCGTTGACAATGTGCACTACCGCCGCATTGTCACACCAAAAATGGACCACTGAGTCGGCCCACTCCTCGCCCCATAGCATCAAAGCTCCCAGGATTGGAAGGAACTCAAGAAATGTAAGATCGCGGAGGCGATCCGTGCCCCGCCATGCTGGAGGCCATTGGCCATAAGCCCACCTCCCCTCAAAATAAATCCCATATCCCAGGGAGCCGGAGGCATCCGACTGTACTTGAAATCTGGGGGAAACCAAAAGGTCGGATCTCCAAAAAGAGACCCCATTAAATTCCTGTAGGAATGTGAGCCAAACCAAAAGGTCAGCCCGCATGCCTCTGGTCAGTCGGACCCTGTGGTGGCGCTTTACCAGGCCAGACATGGCGTCACATAGGCACCGCGCAAATGCTCTACCGGGTGTCACCACCCTGCAGGCAAAGTTAAGATGGCCATGAAGAACCTGAAGCTCACGAAGTGACACTTTACGTTTGGCCAGCAACGCCAAAATCATCGCGGAGATCCGGGTGACCTTCTCAACAGGTAACCGGGATGCCTGTGCGACCGTGTCAATTTCAATACCCAGAAATGTGAGCGTAGTAGATGGGCCCTCGGTCTTTTCGGGCGCTAAAGGGATACCCAGTTCCAGTATTAGCGTCTGAAATGTAGTGAGGAGACGCGTGCATGTGTCCGAGCCCGTTCACCCCCGAACAAAAAATCATCGAGGTAATGGGCTACAGACCGAGACCCGGACCTGCGAACAAAGGCCCACTGAAGGAAAAAGCTAAAACGTTCGAATACCGAACACGAAATAGAGCAGCCAAAAGGCATGGCCTTGTCTACATAGAACTTCCCTTGGAATCTAAAACCCAATAGCTCAAAGTCCCCTGGGTGCACTGGCAGTAATCGGAATGCCGATTTAATGTCACATTTTGCCAGGAGGGCACCGGGACCACAAGAGCGCACCATCCTTAGGGCTTGGTCAAATGATGTATACCTGACTGAACAAAGATCATCAGGAATAGCATCATTGACAGAATAACCCGCCGGGTACGATAGATGGTGGATTAAACGGAATTCACCCGGGGTCTTTTTAGGTACTAGCCCCAGAGGGGAGACCTTCAGGTTAGGGAAAGGTGGTTCGGAAAAGGGACTCGCTACCCTCCTGGCCTCTACTTCTTTGGCAGTACTCAGGGCAGCTACTCCCTCCTTACCCTTCAGGGAAATTAAATTGGGGGCATCTTGGGGTCCTCGCACCCCTTTGAATGGGATACGAAAGCCCCACTGGAAACCCTCCAGGAGGTACCTCGCGTCCTCCCTCCTTGGATAAGTTGAGAGCCATCACTCCAACATATACACATTAACTGGGGAGGGGGCCTTTTGACTGGCTAGCTCCATCAGCAGAAGCTCTGACCGCTCCCTGTCCGCCTCTACCTCTGCCCCGTGACCCACCAGCCCGCGGGCATGCGGAGGCGGCGTGCGGGCCAGCGCAAGAGGGACACTCATGTTTATATCGACACTGTCGCTTATTGCACACGCCGTTAGCTGAGAAGCTCCAACACAGCAAGCGGGCTGGAACCCCCTGCCCCACCGGCTGGCGGGGAGCATGTGTTGGAGCAGCTCGCTGCACAGCATGGCCACAATGGTACCTATCCCCAGGCGCCGGACGTGTGGGGGTCATGTACAAGAGCCACAATTTTGGCAGGGCTCATCCCATCTCATCTCCAGGTGTAGGGCCACCCTCATTCTAAATTCCTCATCGTAAGCCAACCACGATGGGCCAGGGAAATCCACCATCGCCCTGTAAATATTGTCCAAATATTGGACCATAGGAATGGCCAGATCAGACTTTAAGCTGCCTTACAACATGGACTGCAATGGCTCAAGTGGCTTAGACGCTGCCTGGGAGGTGGAAGGACAGCAGTTCGATTCCCGAGTACTGCAGGACGGAATGAGCTGCTGTCTTTGTCCCAGCTCCTGCCAACCTAGCAGCTTGAAAGCAAGAAATTGCAAGTAGATAAATAGGGACCACTTCGGTGGGAAGGTATCAGCATTCCGTGCACTCCGGTGTCTAGTTAGTCATGCCTGCCACATGACCACAGAAACGTCTACAGAAGCAGACAGCGCTGGCTCTTCGGCTTTGAAATAGAGATGAGCACTGAGCCCTAGAGTCAGATACAACTGGCTTTTGAGCAAGGGAAACCTTTACCTTTACAACATGGAAAGGTGATGGATAATTTAAAATAAATTTAAAACATAATATTCTTAGAAATCTGCCAAAGGCCAGGAATGTGGTTTGCTCTGTGAAATTGCTGGCAGCCACAGAATATTAATAGGAAGAGGAAGAGACAATCTCCTTGGGGATTTGACAGATAGGGGAACAATGTAAAGCTGTTTGTTCATTAGGGGCTGTGGTGGCTCAGTGGTTAAGAAGCTCACTTTGTTAGCTGGAAGGCCGGCAAGTCAGCAGTTTGAGACCCAGGTACTGCATGATGGATTGAGCACCCATCTCTGTACCAGCCCCTGCCAACCTAGCAGATTGAAAGCAAGAAAATGCAAGTAGATAAACAGGGAACACTTCGGTGAGAAAAGATCTCGGGGACATGAAAAGGAGCCTCATTCGTGTGTCCCCTGAGCGGAGTTTCTCCAGCAAAAATCCTTTCAACCCAGAATAATTTCTGACATGAAATTATTATGATGATGGTAAGGGTACAAGCCAAAAGAATTCAAAAATTCAGGAACTCCTTAGGATTCAAAAATCTATGCCAAGTGTCCTGATCTATATTTCTCTGATCTCTGCATTTCTCAAAGTGGGAAATATGCAAACAGAAAAATACACTGAAAACAAAGGTTTGTGAAAAATTGATCAGAATCATCTTAAGTGTGATTGTAGCTATAGAGTTACATGTATTTCCATGTGTCAGTAACACAGCTTGCTAAACAAAGCCTTTGAAAAAGAAGACAGGATTTTGAACCAAGAATGCCAGTTAGATACCATAGTCTTTGAGTTGACACAAACTCTAATCAATATTCAACTGTAGCAGTTAAGGGAGCCTTTTAGGAGAGGAAAGGAGAAATGCTAGTCACTAAAAAGACTAGCTCAGTAGTTGAAGGAAGATCTGATACAATGTGACCTTATCCCACTGAATTTATGTTCATGTATTTTAAAATCTACTGGACCTGCAAAAAGAAAGGCATAATTTAAAAATACTGTACATATACAGCTCATTCCATCAACCTCTTTGTTAAATGCAGGTAGGCCAAGTGCTTTATTGGCTGTCACATAAAGACAAGGAGTGGTTTCTTTACCAAAGTACGATAAATGGGCATTTTTTTCCTCTTGATAGTTGTCAATATCTTTTAAAAAGCACCTCCACTTAATCTAGTACAACAACATATCAAGATGGGTGAAAGGAATAGATGCAATTTCACAGATGCATCATAAAAGATAAAGTTAAGTGATGAGCTTGGAAATCAGCATCTTTGGGCTTTCTCCATCCCTTTAAAAATGAATATTCTAGAATTTATGCTATGAAATATACATTAGAAATAAGCATCCAATAAATCTCTAAAGTAAAAAAAGAAGACTGCACAGAAGTTCTAGCAGTCATCACCTGGAGTTTTATATAGTCTTAGCAAAACCTAGGAAGTTACTTTTGAAATTTGAGTAGTTATTTAGTTTCCAGTGTTCCAAAAAAGGAATTAGACTCAATATCAAGAAAACCAAGATAATGGCAACAGGCCCGATCAGTTCCTGGAAAATAGATGGGGAAGAAGTAGAAGCAGTGACAGATTTTACATTCTTAGGATCTAAGATCACTGCAGATGGGGATTGCAGCCATGAAATAAAAAGGCGACTGATTCTTGGGAGACAAGCCATGAGAAACCTGGGGAACATAGTGAAAAGCAGAGACATCACCTTGAAAACAAAAATTAGAATAGTCAAAGCAATGGTATTCCCAGTGGTAATGTACGGATGTGAGAGCTGGACAATTAGGAAAGCTGAACGCAGAAGAATAGATGCCTTTGAAATGTGGTGCTGGAGGAGAGTTTTGAGGGTACCCTGGACAGCGAGGAGAACAAATAGGTCAATCTTAGAAGAAATCAACACTGACTGCTCATTGGGAGGTCAAATAGTAAAGATGAGGCTAAAGTACTTTGGGCATCAAATGAGAAGGGAGGATTCACTTGAGAAGGCCGTGATGTTGGGAAAGGTGGAGGGCAAAAGAAGAAGGGGGAGGCCAAGGATGAGATGGATAGATGGTATTGTAGACACAATGGGCACAGAACTGGGAGGACTGAGGGGGATGGTGGAGGACAGAGGCGCCTGGAGAACGATGGTCCATAGGGTCGCAAAGGGTCGGAATCGACTGTGCAACTGAACAACAACAACAACAAAATTATGTAATATTTAGAAAAGGAATTCATTTCCTCATATTTCTCATAAGAAAACAAGTAGCTTTTTAATTACTAAAGAACTTGCAAATGCTACTAACCTCTGGCTAAAAGCACACTCTTCTGCTCTACCATCTTGTCATCTGCTGGCCCACAAGAGATCATGAGGCAGCAGCTCCAGATACATCACAAGCCAATGCTTGAACTGTGGAATGATCCTCTTCTATCACTTAGTGAGGCTGTTTCCCTGCAAAAACAAAAATAGTTAAAATGTTACCCTGAAAAAGGATGGAAGTTATCTTTCATTGGCTGAAATCTTGTTGATCAGCACAGAAACTTTCACTAGAGCAGACCCACCAAATTAGTGGGGATTAGATGAGTCAACTCCCTATATGTCATTGATTCAAATGGGCCTATTCTAGTTGATTTACTAAAGCAAATCAAAAATAGAGTAGATCCATTGAATCAATGAAACTTAGAGGAAATGATTCATGAAACCAACGTTGATTCAGTGGGCCTACTCTTCTGCAACTTATGCTAAGGAATAGGATTTCAGTTATAATCATAAAGTAATATTCCAATACCATTTTTAGAGGGGAATGCTATTACAAACACAACCTTATCTATAGCTACTTTTCTCCCAGCTCTGATTGTCAGTGTTGATATCAGCATTCGCTAGAATTTATTGGTGTTTGGGTAATGTTTTTTAACTTGCTCTGGCTATTAAGGTTAATTGATAAAGTGGCAGATCAAGTTGATAATCCTTACCCAAACACCAATAGATTCCAGCCATTTTTTTAAAAATGCACTAGCTTAGAGCACTTCTGACAGAGCATTATTCTGCAACTTTCAGATAAATCAAAATGGTGTTCCCCCAATCCATCCCAGTATACACTCTTTTTTTTTCTGGGTACCATTCTAGTTGCTGAGGTTGGCTATTATCATGGAGTATTTCTAACTATCTCTTGCTGCTTTTATTAGTTGTTTTCTATTACAGCCCAGACCCACTCTGATGTTACTCATCTAAGAAATCCATCATCTACCTCTCCCATGTTTATGCTCCATCCTTCCTGCAATGATGTACTGCAGTGTATTAAATTTGTTGTGATGAATGATGTGTTCAAGATGTAAGAATTCATGTTTCTTAATAGTCAGCTGTTTCAAAGATTCTTCAAACTATTTGTCATGCAACATTTTCTTTAACTTCATAAAAGCTGTTCTAGTTATATCATTTCTTCACTTCATTTCCCTACTGCAGTTATGTGTTAGCTAAGCCCTGTTAACTATATGTTGGTTAACCATCCAAAATATATGTATCTGCCTGCCTAGTCTAGATGTGAATTGTTACACTTAATTATTATATCGATCCTATTTCTACTTATTGCTACCAAGTTTCTTTTCCTTTCCTCCCACCCACCCCCATCAAATATCATGCTGATACCCAGTGTGGTGAAGTAGATAGAGTGATGAGCTAGAACTCAGGAGGCCTGGTTCAAATCCTTACTCAGCCATAAAAACTACAGTACTTAAATACCTTACTTACCTTGAAAGCCATATTAGGATTGCTATAAGTTGGTTCCAACTTGATGGCACATAACAACAACCATGCTGAGGCCTCCATCAAATGTGAAGCTGTATGTTCTTTTTACCTTCAGTTGTATAAACTGCTTTTAATTTTTAAACTGATTCACAAAGCAGTGCAAAAATCACGTTAATGATATCTGAAGGACAACAAACAACAAAGATAGTCAACCTAAAGAACAGCAGACCAGCTCACTAACCACAGAACCAACAATATAAGTAGTAAAACATAAGAGGAGAAACATGATCTATGGTAGAACATGCAGTGTACAAAACCAAGCTCATTGTTTATTAAAACAATTATGGTACTTTTTTTGCTGAAGCAGGAAAAATGCCATTGGTGTGAATTTGTATAAGGTGGATCACAGCTTGCCATGAAGTGAGCCACACACTGTGATCACTGAGCCATCTCCTGTGGCACATATGAAATGAGACATGTTGGATTTAACACTAGGGCTGCAATAGACTGCCACAGCCTTGAGGATATTAACAAGGTGCATCTTCACAGTCAGTCCATCTGGCATGGCCTCTTCTGCCTACATGACCATTAGGAATCAAGAGTTCCTCTGTAAATTTTGCTGTTGGGCCCAATGTGATGGTTTCCAGTGGCATTTCATCCACTGAGGGGGCCATCACCCCACCTAAAGGGGCTTATCCACCTGTAGCCATTGACACTTTTAGGAAGTCAGGTTATTTACCACCACCCACCACTTGGCGTTGAGTCGCTGGCTTTACGGTCTACTCCATTACCCTATATATCTCATTGCTAACAAAACACATTCTGTGGTCATGCCCCATCTGTGGAATTGTATCCTCCCCAGCTCATCCAATTCATCACTGTTAGGATTTTTTTGTGCCTCATTCTATGGCATTTTTGGCGGCAAAGCATATGACCTTGCTTTTTATTTCCCCATCAATTCAATGTTCCTTCAACATAGATGTTGGATACTGAGTTGTACTCTTTTAATTTCAAATTGCATTGTTTACTGCTATCTGCATATTCTTTAAAATAAATCTGGAAGATGCTTTCTAAGGCAATTTTGATGCAGATCCAAGGCCAAACTTTTTAAAAGAAAACTTAAAAACTAGTTAATTTCTGAGATTTATAACTCTGGTCCTGGACATCTTTACACAATTACTAGCTTTTATTTTAAAAATACTACCAGCAACTCAATGCCGAGTGTCAGGTGGTGGTTAAGTAACCTGACCACCCTTAAGACCAGTGGCCTTTGGCACCAAAATCCACAGGAAAGGGTGATGGTCCCTGAGTGGATAAAATCCCACTTTAATCCATCTTGATGGAGGGCAGAAGCTTCATCAATACTGGCCTGGGGCTGAGGAGGACTTTGCATGCCAAAAGGGCTCAGGACCAGAAAGTGACTTGCGGAACTGGATCAGTGGTATGGGTGTTAAACTGTGATGCAGAAGGCAGTTGAAAGGTCACTGCAATATATTCTCAGGACAGTCCTCAAGGCTGATTATCATGACAATCACCTATATTCAGATTCAGATACTGCAGAAGAATCTACATAATTAAAATCAAGGTCCGGCGCTGTATGTTCCTTATAAAAACCCACACCCCTGCAATGATCATGCTGAAACTTGGCACACAGTACCTTGGGCCGAAGAGACAGTCACTGCAGGGGTGACAAGCCCTATGTCACCCTTAGACTTATAGGGCCATCAATTTTCCCTCACCCACTGGACAATCTTATTTACATTCTCAGCTGTAATTACATTCTGATATTGATCACCTTATTTCTGATCATGCCTTACTATGTGCGATAGCAGTTATTGCAATCCTTTTGGAGGCCAAGTGCCCAAACAGCAACCCAAAACCCATTTTTATTTATTGCAAAGTGCCAACACGGCAACAGGGGAGGGAGGAAACTCTCCCATTGGGCTGCTGGGTAGAGGGGCAGGGCAAACTGTGTGCTGGGGGAGGGAGGAAGCACTCCCATTGGGCTGCTGGGCAGAGGGGCAGGGCAAACTGTGCTGGGGAGGGAGGAAGTGCTCCCATTGGGGTGTTGGGCAGAGGGATGGGAAACTCTGTGCTGGCGCAACCGCATGGGTGCCAACAGAGAGGGCTCCAAGTGCCATCTCTAGCATGGTGCCAAAGGTTCGCCACCACTGTGCTATACTTTTTCGTTATTGGCTGGGTCCTGACACCTCTAAGTGTATATTGAAATAAAATATCTTGAAGAAAAATGTGCTAGTTTCCATGATCACTTATTTATTTATTATACATCTCTATTATCGTTAAAACCTGACCTCACCAGACATTACGGCCCTTAAGGTAGCAGCGCACAAAAGCTTCTGATTAATTTTAAGCATGAGAGCAGCTTCATTGAAATCAATGGCATTATTAATTTGCCTATTAGATGTTTCCCATGAAAAACAGAACCCAACGAAAGGCAGAGACTCCAGGCTGTAAGAGAACCACCAATGTCTGCACTCAATCACAAGAATCAGCTTGAAAATTTTGCTCAAGGAACATTCTCTGTTGCTTCACATTTCATTATTTAAACAAAGCACATATCACATAGCTAAAAGGCATGATGAATTATTTAGAAATCTCTTATTTTACAAATAATGGGGCCATTTGATTCTATACCAGAATTACATTAACGCATACAAGGAGTTTGTAAATATTAATCTAACCAGAATCTTTGTGCATTTCTGAACTTCTACAAGGATTTTTAGAATTATTAGCAGAGGACCCGGCATTACCCGGGGGTAACCTACCTGGGCCAAGGAGAGACCCGGGCCCACCCCCCACCCCAGCTGCCTTACCCTTTTGTCCAAGCCCTCTGTGAGGTGGTGCTGCAGATTCCCCACAACTGAATAAAATATTATGAAACTTCCATAGGGATTGTACCGGTACATGAAATTTATAAGATACAAGTATCATTGTGACCTATAATGTGTTACCTTAAGAAAGTGAGGGTGTAATAAAGTTACATTTTTAAAATCATCATTAATAGAAACTATGTCACTTTTCTGGGTATAATGGGTAACATTTTCCAGTTACTGTGTCTGTACTTTGTAAGGTAATAGAGGCATTTTAAGTGGATTTTTTCATGTTTTATGCCTTTCTTCTACCATTCCTAAGCTATTCCATTCCAATGAAATGAGAAAAGAGATCTATTGGTGTCTACTGTTAATTGGAATAAATTACCTCATTGGACTTTTAAATGAGCTGTATAACAAATTACTGTTACAAAATAACTTTCCAATCTCAGACTATACTATTTGAGACTTTGTCATTCTTGAATTGCTTCTTCCATATTAAAAAAAAAATCTTACACATGGATTTCCAATATGCAGAGAAGATCTCCTGTATTTCTCACTGAGGCCAACTCCTCACATATGTGGAATTTTTCATGCAAGACAATGCTGAAACCTTGCAAAGCAGTATCTGCAACTGGAGGAAATTCAACTACTATAATCTACCTCTACTTCCTCATCCATAAAACTGATAGATACATCTATAATTTGTGGGGATAAATGAAAATAAGCATAAGGAACATGATGACTCTTGGGTTTTAGGAACAGGACAGCTTAGTCCAATGAGGTAATTTATTTCAATAGCCATATGAAAATGCTAATTACCTTGTGTACTGTCCAGAGAGTGCAAACGTGCTGTGTGACAGTATACAAGTGTAATTGCTATTGCTATTGCTGCTTAGAAATGTAAATAAATAACTTGGAATACCAGGTCAGGAATAAAACACAATGAAATCTATGGAGGCATTAACTTACAAAATCACCACTGATTCAATAGGCCTAATCTAGTTGTGACATACTACTGGATGGCAGCCAATGAAATGGATGCCAGGAGAGGATCATATCAATATGAAAAACAAATTACTAGATTGGGTCTAGAATCAGCAATTAAATTAATGAAATGGATTTGACATAGATTTCTTTATGAATATGGGAAATAGTACATTGTGTGATATCTGCTACTTATGTAATATCTACTTGTGTGATATCTGCTACTTATTATTTTGCTTTTTGTTGTTTTTGCTTTTGTATTATGTTTATTAAAATTTCAATAAATATTAATTTAAAAATAATTAGCTATTATACAAAGGTCATACTGAAATCATGCTCTTTCCCCTCCTTTTTAAAAATCCAAATTGATATGAAGGAAACTGGAAAAGCATGTACTAACAATCTACTATATATACAGTATACAAAGCTGTGCTACCACTGATTGAGCTACCGCAGCTGATCTGCAACAGCATAGCTAAATCAGCCACTTCTCAGCTGATATGCTACCATACAGTCTTCAATCAGCTGGGAATTGGAACCTACAACTACACTGTTGTGGATCAGCTGCAGTAGCCTGATTGGCAGCATGTGGCTTTCAGGATCTCCAGTAGATTGGCAGGAATTTCATTGGTAAATCCACTGATTGAGCTGCTTCAGTTGATTCACAGCAATGCTCTTTTTTATCTTGTTCCCAGCATGCACATATGTGGGGAATGGGTTAAAATAGAGTATAGCATTTCAGAACAGCCCTCTGATCTCAAGATGGGGGGGGGGGGGAATGGGTCTGATTGACCCATGCCATGCATGCAATTGGACCAACCCATCTCAACCCAACCAAAAAACAACCCCAAAGAGTGGCCATATGCCCAGGTAGAAAGCCTCTTATTCACTAATTTATTTAAATTTTTTTTGTGCTGGCAATGGCATTCATGGATTCACAGTCGATGATAGGACTCCTTCCACTCAAAAAAGGAAGTTGTATCTTGTGAGGATTTGTTTGTGTGTAAACTGTTTTATCCTATTCTGCTCTCACTTTGCAGCTTGACCATCACTTTCCATGCAATTCCAGAGCATCTCCATGCCTGTACATTCATGAAGCTGAAGAGAGAAATGAGATGGGGATAGAATCACAGCACCATACTTTCTCAGTAGAAATATACTGTTGAGTTCTCTTCATGATGAAGCTGTGGGCTAAGCCTCCTATATATGGGCCAAAGTTGGATGGAGATGGTTGTCCTTGAAGTCTGCCCAGAAGATCCACCCCAGGAGTGAGATGGCATTGCAGACTGGTTCCCAAGTCACAGCTTTGTTCTGCATTATTGACTCACAATGCAGTAGTCAATGATGAAAAGCCAGGTCATTGCTGCAGTGCCTTCTCCACTCTTTGCCTATGTGGCAGGCACAAAAAGGGGGATTCCCAGATCAGCAAAGAAATGGTATTTAATGTTATTCCTTACTCTCCCCATCCAGTGTCTTTCGGAAAGGCAATGTGCAGGTAAAATGAGTAACACCAATTTCCTGCAATCCTGAAAAACACTGACACATGTCAAAATAAATTGACTCCTCTGGGAAGTCAAAGAAAGATCACAATAATGAAGGAGAATGCAGGGCATATTCAATATGCAACAAAATCCTAGATTATTTTTTTTTTTGCATACTTGTAGTGAGATTTCTCATCACACTTTCAAGTCAGTGATGAGCATTCTCATTTGAAATCTGGTTCTCATTAACTTACATAAGACCAGTTGGTTAAGTAAAACAGCTGAGGGAATAAAAATGTATATTACATTTACATTCAGACTGTTGTCAGGGTGGCAGAAATCCACAGCTCTTCAGGGCTAATTTCTGCAACAGTGCTCACTAAATTCTGTGCCAGCTCTGTGAAATTTCCATGACAATTTCAAGAGAGTAAAAGGCTGCATTATTCATAACAGCAGGAAACATAATATAGGTACATTTTTAACATTAAAAAACTTAATTTATTTTACACATTTGGTTCTCCTGATAGAAAATACTGCTGCTATTATTGCTTTTGTTTTTAAACCAACAACATGTTTTAAGAGACCATCCATTTTACTTCCTCGATGAATGTTTGGAATGGACAGGGGGGGAACTAATAGTAAGCTGAACATGTGCCTAATCAGAGAATTCAGACTTCTGAATGAATTATTTAAGAAATACCAACACACATCTCAGGGTAGCCATATTAAGCAGTGTGAAAGTAAGCTAAAAAATAGCACTGGATGAAACTTAATGACTATTTTCAAAGATTTAAGAGCAGTGTGACTTTTTTTCTCTTAGCAAAGTAACATTGCTTTCTGTGTCCATTGCTCTGGTGAGCAACTACTTTTTGTTTTCTTTCAAGAGCGACGAGCATGACGTAAAAGACAAGATGTTGAGATTGTCCATTACTATAAGATGATAAGGCTAGTCATAAGCCTTCAAGAATCAAATATGGCTGAGGAGCAAAGATGTGTTGTTCAAAAGTCTATAATTCAGTTACAAAATAACTTAATTGAATAACATCCTGGGTTTACCTAGTCATGAGTTCCTATGAACAGAAAGTAGTAGTTAAGTTGCATAAAGGTCATCTCTTGAAAACAGCCATTTGGTGAAGATAACTGATTCATGCCATTCCCAAACAATAGTAAGACCTTTCTGTGGGAAAAACAAACAACCTGTCTGACAAAGACAGAGAAATCAGTAATGGTGAGATCAAGAACTGTGTGAAGGTATCTTGGGATTCAAGTGGTTCTTCCTTATTTCTGATGATGTGCAGTGTATGTACAGCTTGCTTTCAGCTAAGTTCTCATTATTTTTATATAATTCTATCATAAAAGCATACTGTATGCTTCCACTGATTTCCCCCCTCTCTTCAAGCAGATGCAGTACAGCAATACACTTAACATAGTTCTAAGACAAATTACTAGCACAAATACTTAGCATTAAACTTTGGGAGCCCCTTCAGCTGCAGCTCCCATGAGGCCCAGCACTGGATGTTGCTAAAATAAAGCATCAGTGTGTGAGATAAACCAATGGATGGAGAAAAGCAAAATAAATAGAAATCCTCCAAATGTGTTCACCTCTACCTTGTCTATTTTAAATATACAGCTGGATTGGTACTCTTAGGCTCATTCATCTCAGTTAGGGGCTGTGGTGGCTCAGTGATTAAGAAGCTCACCTTATTAGCTGGAAGGCTGAGAAGTTGGCAGTTCAAGACCCAGGTACTGCATGATGGATTGAGCTCTCATCTCTGTCCCAGCTCTTGGAGACATGAAAAGAGCCTCATTTGGGTGTTCCTTTCAACCCTTTGAGGAGGAGCAGCAGCAGCAGCAGTATTGGCCTCTATGTCTTTGGGTGCACAAGCAGCCATTTCTTTTACTGAGAATAATAATAATTTCATGTCAGAAATTATTCTGTAGTAGTTCCTTCTCATGCTGCATGGCAAAGGCCAATACTGCATTTAGGATATTTTATTCTCCTGCAGTATCCATAGACTGATTTATTATACAGTAATACCCTGGATAATGACAAAACTTGGTTCCACAAGTCATGTCGTTGTCCGGTTTTTGTCCGTATCTGGTGAATGCACCAGAGAATGACAAAATTTGGGGGAAATCAGCTTTTTTGTGTCCTTATCTGGTGCATGCACCCGATATTGCTAAAAACCCTGCTTTTCCCCAAAGCAAGCCCCGGCTTGGTTTGAGAGAAAGCAGATGTGCACCTGCGGCCCCTCCGGGAAGGGAAGCAGCCAAGTGTGTTGCGTGTTCCCTTCCCAAAGGGGCAGGAGTGGATCTGCGCGCACTCACCACCGTTGCAGGCAAGGAGCCAGTTAACCGGTTGGCTCCTTGCCTGCAATGGCGGCAGGTGGGTCTGTGCGCCCCCACCCCCGCTTCCCGGAGTGACCGGCTCCCAGCTGGCAGCGGGGGTGGGGTGGATCAGCACTCACATGCTGCCGCTGTAAAACATGCCCTTCTGCTTCCAGTCACTCTTGGAAGCAGAAGGGTGTGTTTTACAGCAGCAGCATGTGTGCGCCGACCCACCCCACTCCGCTGCCAGCCGGGAGCTGGTCACTCTGGGAAGTGGAAGGGCACTTGTTACAGTGGCAGCAGGTGAGCACCGATTCACAGGGGTGGGGGTGGGGGGGGGCGCAGACCCACCCTGCAGTCCTCTGGGGGGGGGGAGAAGTGGCAATGTGCATGGCTGGTTCTCCCCCTGGAGGGCCACAGAGTGAGCACAGACCCACCCGCCACCCCTGCCAGCAGGGAACTTGGCTGGTTCCCTGCCAGCAGGGGCGGCAGGTGAGAAAAATGACAGCATCAGATAACACCAAAGTGACGCTATCCAGTGCACAGTTTTTCTCCAAATTTGGCATCGTTGTCTGGTTTTGTCCTTATCCGGTGTTGTTGTTATCCAGGGTTCCACTGTATTAATAATGAGTGAGCATCATCCGATTGGTAGACTCTAGTGAGATTCACATAGCTCTTGATTTAGGCTTCAAGTGAGTACTGCTTACTTTGGGGGAAGGGGGCAGAGGGGTATGATTTGGAGGAAAGCAGAAAATCATCCCATGCTTCAGATATTGCTTATCTACCTGTCTAAGAGATGGTTTCTACTTTAAAAAGAAGACAAAGCATATTGACTGCTTGGGTCAGAAATGCTTGGAATTCTTGGGAAAGTAGGATAAAGGGAGATAAACATTTATTTATTTATTTACATTTATACCCTACCCTTTTGGTGCAGGCACCATTCAGGACAGCTTACAATGTGTATAAACATTTTATAGGTAATATTAAAAACATCTGGTAATAAAAACACAAGAAAAAACACTGAAAACAGCCAGATGGCCTAAAAATCTTAAAAACACAACAATATTCTAATTAAAACACTATCAGCAGCAGGACAAATTGGGTAATATCAATTAAAAATAGTCCAGGGTCAACATTACATAATTCTAATAATCTTATAGCCTTAAATGGCTTGCTGACACAGGTAAGTCTTAAGTTGTTTACGAAATATTAATAGAGTAGGAGCAGTCCTTATCTTCATTGGCAATTCATTCCAGAGGGTGGGGGCTACGGTGGAGAAAAGTCTAATGTGGTAACAGCTCTCTCTCCCCGCCCCCTTCTCTAGGTGTAACCACTCGGAGCTTACATGCCTGGGTGTTTCAAATATAACTCCTGTGGAAGAGGTGCTCAAGGCTTTATAGGTCAACACCAACACCTTGAATTTGGCATGGGGGCACTACTGGCAGTCAATTTAGACTAGTCAGGACTGGAGTGATTTGGTCAAACCAACCAATATCCACAACTAGCCGGGTTGCTGCATTTTGCACCCACTAAAGCTTCCGTACCAGCCTCAAGGGTAGCCCCACATAAAGGGCATTACAATAATCAATTCTGGAGATTACCAGTGCATAGGTTAATGCTTATGTAAAGATATCCACCTGTTTCAATCTTTCAGCTAATGTACACTCTTTCTCCCTGTCCAGCTAGTGGACAGCTCTTCAATTTATTCCTCTTTCTGGCCACTTATGGTGAAATTTATGCTTGATAAGGGAGGGCTTTGGATGATACCTCTATGCCTTCCCCCACTAAGATGTTCAATTTGAATGAGGGACAAAAGGGGAAAACCAGACTATTTCTGCAGGCATATGTTGTTATAGAAGCTATATTTGCTGAAATGTCATCTTCCACACATCTATTCAAGGTAGAAGAGATTGTTATCCACCCTAGCCCCCCCTCCTCCTCCATGTCTAGGCCAGTCATAAATGTGCCAAAATGAAGGCACGTTTTAGTGAGTTCATTCTGCAGTTTCTTTCACCACCTGCTTCTGCTGCTTCTTAACCTTTATCTTTATCTCTGCATTCCCTCCTATTCCCCTTTTAGCTCTTTTATTGTGGGGTAGTAGAGGGTGGGTGGGTGATTTTTTTAGATTTTTTTGTAGGTTTTAATCTGTTTTTATATGTCTTTTATTCTTGTACGCTGCCCTGAGTCGGGTTTACCCAAGTGGGTGGGATAAAAATTGAAAAATTAAAATTAAATTAAAATTAAATTCTGCTTTTGCTTCTGCTGCTGCCAGACATGGAACTGCCAAAATGAAGGCACCTTTTTGTGAATTCATTCTGCAGTTCCTTTCACCTTACCTGGTATGAGAAGCAGGGCCGGATTTAAGCATAGGCTACCTAGGCTGCAGCCTATGGGCCCGCAGCACAGGAGGGCCCACACCACGAACCTCCCCAAAAATGAAGGCAGGCACCAGGTAAGAAAGAGGCGCGCCACGGGCAAAGGGAGCAAAGGAGGGATGGAAGCGAGAGTGACAGCCACCCATCTGACTCAGGGGATTGGCTGGCGTGTTGCCCTGGTGATGGAGGGGAGGAGGCAGGAGCCCTGTGTGCCCCCACTTTGAGACTCGCCCACCAAAAGCCAAGCGGCACACAGTGGCAACAACTTCCTGCTCAAGCTAGGGGGAGTGGAGCAGCATTTGCTGGCTTCCTTTCTCCCCGCAGCGACACAGGTGACACATGCATGGGGGTCGGGGATGAGGGGAAAACTGGTGCATGCCTTTCCCCACTCCTATTGGCTAGGCATCATGCATGCACACAAAACGTGGGCATTCCTTTACAGGCATGTGGATAGATGTGTGTGTGTATGTTTGAGTGAGTGAGTGAGTGAGTGAGTGTATGTGGAGTGAGCTCCCAACTCTGTTTCATCTCCTATCAGGTTACCAGTTTGAAAGCAAGAAATTTCAAGTAGAGAAATAGGAACCACTTTGGTGGGAAGGTGAACAGTGTTCTGTGCACTCCAGTGCCTAGTCATGCCTGCCACATGACCACAGAAAACAGCACTGTTTCTTCGGCTTTGAAACAGAGATGAGCACTGAATCCTAGAGTTGGATATGACTGGCTTTCACGCAAGGGCAAGCTTTACCTTTACTAAGATGCAGACTGGGTGGCAGAAGGTCAGCAGTTCGATTCCCGAGTACTGCAGGATGGAATGAGCTTCCGTCTTTGTTCCAGCTCCTGCCAGGCTAGCAGTTCGAAAGCAAGAAATTGCAAGTTGGTGGGAAGGTAACGGCGTTCTGTGTGTCTAGTCATGCCTGCCACATGACCATGGAAACATCTGCAAAAGCAGATAGCGCTTTGGCTTTGATACAGAGATGAGCACTGAACCCTAGAGTCGGATACAAATTACTTCTGAACAAGGGAAACATATACCTTTACTAATAACAGCAAATCCCTGATTGGTATTCAAATTTGATGTGAAGTTTGGTCCTGTTTATGCAAGTTCTTTTCATTTTATCATCCCATGAATTCATCAAATTCTAAATACTGTATAGGAATATCATACGTAAAACTTCTATAATAATAAACTTTAAACATTTATTTTTCAGTTTTTAATGGGATAATTGCTGAAAATGCGGTTTTTGTAGGTTAATTTTAGAAAAATACTTTCCCCAGTAGGGCCTGCACCACAGGTTCAGCCTAGGGGCCAACAGATCCTAAATACGGCCCTGATGAGAAAGATTGGCTGGTAACACCTGATTTGCAAAGAAGCTGTTCCAAAAGAAAGCTATTTCAACCAGCTTTTATTTTTAATATTTGAAATGCTTGTGATGATTAAAATGATTCTACCTTAGAAAATCTCAGTGCCAAACCACCTCCTCTGGTAGACCCTCAAATGACACACAAATCTGAACATAATATGACAAAAATTACTTTAGAAGCATTTAAAGTAGAAAAAATGTATTTTGTTGTTACATTCAGTAGAAAAAAGAAAGGGGAAAATGGAGTCTCCCAAATGTGGAGAACACCTCCATGCTTGTTGCTTAGTTGGAGGTTAGAAGAAAAACAAAGAACTATCAACAAAGCAATGGATACAAGAAAGCAAAACAGGAAGGAGGAGGGACTTGTCTCACTGACCAGAGGCAAAAAAAATTTTACTAATCAAATTCGTGGTAAAGGGCAATCACATTAGGTTGTAAAGGCCCCCTCGCATTGATACCCAGAATTAGTGCTGCAAGATTGTATTTCATCATCTGGACCAGCTTCACTTCATCTATTCCAAAGTCTTTTAGCAGCCATAGCAGTTCTCTGCATGCTTATGCTGCAGCACTGAACTCTGATTCCATGAATGACAAAGCTTCAATACCTTGTTTATTTACCAATAAAATAGGCCCATCTGATACCCAGTGTTTGTGTATGCGATTGCTATTATCCTAACACCTTCTTTCTTCCCTTCATTTTTTATAGGAGCAGCCATGCCCATTAGCAATTGTGAGTCTAAACAAAGTTTAAATATTGGTGCTATAATTTCTCTAGTATAAAAACTTGCAGTGACCATAAGTTTGACATCTCCTGAGAACAGAAAAAGAAATGATTTTCCTTCCCAGGGGGGAAAATATATATATTCTCATTACCATTTTTATTAACCTTTTCTAACTTTAAATTCTTTTTAAACTATCTATTTAACAGTGGTATAAAAATATAATAAGGATTTTAAAATTCACCTCTAGTAACATTTGATAAACAGACATGACATTTCTGATCCTGCTTTGCCATCTTCATAGTGAACTAACAAGAAAACGGATATTTTGAGAGGAAGCGCTGAACAATTCCTGTACTCACATTCCAAAATAAATATAACTTTTAATATCCAAAACAGAAAATTTAAAAGTGAGACACAAGTGAGGTTAAAATGGGCCAAAAATATTATTATTCCTCATGTCTGCAGTGAGGTATCTCTGTGGTATAAATTCTAGGTACAAGAGTAGGAGTCCAATCATCTGGATCTCCCAGATTCTAGGGAGTGAGTGCCCACAGCACTAGGGCCATCCTGTAAGCTCCAGCTGTACCCTAACAAGCCAAAATCTGAAAGGCATTTCCTAGCCTGTCTCTTAACCAATTTATAAGAATTAAAGTCACTCATGAGCTGAGTTGGCCTCAACAGTTATCCAACACCAGCATGCCTGAAGCACCTCAATGAGGGCACTCAGTCTCAGCAACTGGTGCTCTGTTGAGCTCACCACTACCATCTCTCCTTTCCACACCACTCACTGCAAACAAAATCATTCACTATGCATATTCCTAGTGGGGGTGGGGGATGATCCACCAGAAGGACAGATTGCTCTTTAAAAGAGAGCATCATTTATTAGGAAGTGCTGAGGATCATTGCACAGTGCAGGGAAGGTTTCCATGCAGTGGAAGCCAGGTATGATACAGAGGGAGATGCTGAAACTGTTAGCTGACTCCTGTTCCCCTCACTCTTTTACCAACTCTTGGGAATGATGTCAAAGGATGCAGCATGCTCCCGTGTTACCCCACTCATGCTGCTGCTACATTTGTAACTCTCTGGCATTGGCCCACCAGGGCCCATGCCCTTTATTCTCCTGCAAGAGCTTTGCTCCCAGCTCACTTGCCACTATTCTATTAGTGTATGCTCCAACTTATCCACTTTCAGTTTCCAAAGCTGCTAGACAATTATTGCTTGGTGCCTTGTTCATCTGGGCAATGCTCCTTTTTTTAACATCATTTTCTGAAATTGTTGAGAGAGGAAATCTACTTTGATCGCTTGTGCCACTCTAGCCTCTTTTCAGTGAGCTCAGTCTAACCATATGTATAAAATTCTGGAAGTCCCTTCTCATCCAAGGATGAAGATACAACCATTAGGGAATGGCATAGTGCAGGTCTCTTCTCTCTTTGCTCATTCTCTGACCTTTCTTGTGAGACATGATTACTCACATGTGTCCACAATCCCAAACCAGTTAACATTCCTCACATCCTAATCCTATTTCCCTGATTGTCAAGAACCAGCTAAAACTGGGCCAGTCCAGTAAAGCAATTGCCACTGAAAACTGATGCTAACTAGCCCAAAGTATGGTGTGTCAATAAAGTAAGGAATTATAGTGGTAGTAGCACTCAGAAAGAATTTGTAGTATCATCTAGCCAAGATCAACCACTGTGTGACCAACCCACCCACCCCAACGGCTAAAATTGAGCAGTCTACAAAAACCTGTCCCTACTCAGCCCTGTCCATGGCCAGAGGTCAAGGACAAGGACACTGTAGCCTACAAAAGGCTAAAGCCCATGACCCTGTTCACCAGAACCAAGCTGCAATTCTCTGCACAAAAGCAATCTATCCACCCCAGACCCTGCCTAAATCCTCCCCCAGACTGTCCAGATCTGCCAAAGCCATGAGAACCCCACTCACTTAAACCAGGCTGTGGACCTGAAGCCCAAAAAATCAGGCCTGATCCCCAGACACCAATTACTCTCAGACATGTGGCTCCCTACAGTGGCCAGGGCAAAGTTGGATCTGAGTCCGGCCAGTAGGCCAAATCAGGAAACTGCTAAGCCATTGCTCTGATCTGTCTTCTTACCAGTGGGAGCCTGACACCAGCCAGTGTGAATGAACTATCCAGAACCAACCATGATCCATAGGTCACCCAATTCTGTCCCAAGGCCTCCAAGCAAGCCACCCTCCATGTCTGCAATTGATGTGGAAATGCAGCTGCACCACAACTTCCATAGTTTTTGTGACCTTGGTCTGCTGCTTCCTCTTGCCTTCTCAGTTGTGCTATTAGTGTTCATCACATACCACATTAGATTAAATTTGGTAAATGGAAAAAAAACCAGAACATTGTTAAATTAGCATACTTCCATTACTGATGATAGCTTACTCATTTTCAGGAATGAATGCCAGATTCAAACAATAATAATTTAAAAAGTCATCCATTTGAGAATACATATAAATTATACTATCAGAAACTTTAGAGAGATGTTCAGTAATTTGCTAAAAGGACTCTTTTTTATGGGAAGTATATAAATCAAATATACAGGATTTGGTATCTTTGCCCACAAACAGTTCTCTTTGTATACCATGGCAACAAATATAAAAATGAAATAGTCCATGTCATTTCACATCTGCAGTGTTCTCTGACAGCCATTTGAAAAGATGAGTGTGAATTGGTAAAAAAAAACCAAAATGTACTAAAGTAACTAAATGTTTGCTGTAATTTATTTCATAAAAATCATTCTGACAGTCTGTTTCAGAATGTTTTGTATTTTTTCCCAGCTGGCATACATCAAGTATTTTTAAGAGGTTTTTCATATATTTATCAGTCATTTACAGACAGCAGCAAAGTTTATGTTGCAAAAAGATCTCCATGTCTCATAAAGAAATGTAAAGGGGATTTCAAATAAAAGAATAGAGCACTGTACAATATAACTATACATAATGAATCCCATAAACTGGAGCAGTATGCATATACTTTTGAAACAGAAAACTATGATGAAGCTTACTTACAACTAGGAAAATTAGATATGTGTTTAGGCTATGTTTGTAAACAGAAGTGAAAAGTATATGAGAAGGTCAGTTTAGCAGCCTAAGAAACAGCTGTTAAACTGTGATGTTTATAGGTCATGATAAAGCTAACTGTTTGAGAGAAGTTCTGACATATATACCAGGCGAAGGACTCCAAAGGGATAAAATCTGACAGAGTGTAAGAAGAACATTCTATGACATCAATTGGTTCTTGGTTTAGAAGTGATGGAATTTGACATCCTAAGAATCCGATTGGGTGAAGGCTAGTCAGTTTTAGGGAAATGGCAGTTGCTGAAAAGAGAACATATAGGAGATAGCAGAGAAAGAGTGCATAAAAAAGGTGGGAAAATTCTGAAGACTTTGTGATGGTAAAAGATTCCAAAGACAGAAGAAAGACCACAAGAGATGGACTGGCTCTTGCAAGAGAACAGTTAGAGAAGGACTATGCATGTAGGATTGAAATTCAGAGATAGCTTGGAAATAAGAACTATGTCTGGAGTGTTAGCTGAGTCAGAGACAATGGTTGCCCCTGTATATTAACCACATACTGAACTGTCATCTAAAGACTTTCTAATTTATTTGGATTCCAGAGTGGATCAGGACATTTGTTTATTTCCAAACTGAAGTCCATTTGCTTAATTTGATTTCCATAGTGCAGCAAAGGAACCTGAAATAGAAGTCAAATTGAAGCAGGGCTCTTCAAAGCTTGAAATATTGATTCAGTACCCTGGAGGTTTAACAAAGCTGTTGATGTTTTGGAGCCGTGATAGCAAACCTTGGCACTCCAGATGTTCTTGGACTTCAATTCCTAGAAGCCCAAGCCCAGATGAATCCACACAAATGGGCTTACTGCAATTCATCCGGCACACACTGCACTCGTCTCTCCCAGAAGCAAAATGGGCATGTTTTACTTCTGCTTCCAGGAGCAACGAGGGTGGCACGGGCCAGATGAATCGCAGTAAACCCATTCATGTGGATTCATGGGGGCTTGGGCTTCTGGGAATTAAAGTCCAAGTGTTGCAATGGTGGCCAGAAATGGCCTGCTGGGTCACGGAGTGACTGGACACAAGGAAAGCACGTAGGCAAAGATGAGGTGAAAGTCCAGTTCCGATTGGCTTGAAGTGCTGGCATTTATTGCCTGTCTCAGGTCATTGCTCGCATAGGCTGCTCGTGACCCGTCACAGAAGACTGCCGATGTGGCACATTGTTAATCTGGCATATTTACAGAAGTTACTTGGAAATGATGTGTAATCAGGAAATTACCGGGGAAGTCTGTTATCTACTAATTAACTACGGGCTGGCGAGACCATTATCTTGCCCTATCACGGAATCTTTCCGGGACTAACTTCATCAAGTATAACACATTGCAGTTTACTCTCCTACTTAGGGAGTCTGTGGATATGATTAATACATCGTGTGTTTACCTTTAATTACCACCTTGTCCAAGCTCATGGCCGAGGTGTTATGCTTGAATCCTTAACTATGGCTAATATTAATCCGCACCCAATTTCCCTTCCTAACCAAGTTATGAGGGCTCGAGGGCATGTGCGCCCGAACCCCCACCTTTCAGGAAAGGTTATGCCAATTATATCTGCGGATAAACCACATCCCCTCTTTCTTTTCTTTCTAAATCAGCCTGGCCAAGAGCTCGGTATATGTATGGCATTATTTGACGTGGAGTGACGATGTCTCAGGGTTTCCGCCATTGGGTACGCATTGATAGCAGTGAGGGAGTACATTGTGCAAAACAGCAAAGCACACTGCATGTCTGATCTCAATCTGCTCTCTATTGAGCATTGCGATGGCGGATGAGGTATGATTAACGGCCTTAGCTAGCATGCACGCCAACTGACCAATTCTTCGAGCGTTGCCCACGGCTAAGCCTGGCACGCCAAATATGCTGACCGCCAATGAAACGTACTCAGCTTTGCTCAGCAACCTAATATTGCTGTCACAGGTACTGTCTAACCTGGTCGCACGTACGTGCCGTGTGGGTTTGAGAGTGACTGTGTTAGGAATGACCATATCTTTTGTGGGGAGCAACAATGTTAAATGACTGATACAACAATATGAATCAGATACATTCGCAGGGATATAGTTCCATGTGCGCTGGTTACAAGTCCAAAACCAGCCTGAGGGCAAGATGATGTGCTCGTGCAGATGAGTTGCTGGTACTGGTTGATCACAAGTCCAAGTCTCTTTTTCCATGTCCAGGCAGAGAGAGTGGGCACCCTTTTCTGAGGCGCACCCCAGCACCCGGACACAGGATGAGTTTCCGCCAATGGCCACCCTGGGAGTTTCCAGAGTAACCGCATCAGCGGGCAATAGTTTTGTGGCCCCCATCCCCCAGAGAGGATAAGATACATATGTTGCACCTTGGTGTGGACCAAGAAAACTCGGCGGCTTGCCGTCCTTGGTCGGCTTGTCTGGCACGTGGCAAACTGGGATGAGACAAGTACTCAACAGAGAAGCAGAGTCCGTGGTCTGCTTCAAGCAAAAATCTGACTGGTTGACAAGTCCAGCCAATTTCTCCCAAATGTTGTAGTGGAGTCTGGCAGAGAGGGAGAGATCCCCGCCAGGCATCAAATCTTCCAATGATTCTGCTTCCAATGAAGCTGCTTGAATCCCTCCCCCCAAAAGCAAGGAAAGGATCAAGATGATCACGAAGGACAAAACTGCGATGATCATGTTTTCCGGAGTGGGCTCGGCATTCTGCTGTCGCATAATGGATGCTGCATCGTCACACAAGGTCTTGACCATCCCCCATGTGATCTTCGGTGCTGTCCTCGGTTGAGGTCGCCTCCTCCATCTGGGTCCCCCGTTCATGCTCAGTCCCTCCATCTTGGGCAACGGATCCGGGAACGCTTGGCTCCACGCCATCGGGTCTGAGATGCGGCTTGACACACCAGGCTGGAATCCAGATGACACCTGTAGGAGACATAATTGCTGTATACCCTCTCCCCCACATTATCAAGAGCGCCGGCCCCTTCCAGGAAGGGTCCGGTGGCACTCGATAACGCACTAGAGGGCGCAGGAGGATTTTGCCCTTGGGCTTACCCCAGCCTTGTACTGCCGCCGCTAACAGACCCATTTTATAGGAATCTGTCCCAACATCAGCACAAGCTCTGATCATGTTGGTAAGCGTCAGATCAGGACGGTTGCCCATAGCCTGCAAGATTTTGCGGCAATCAAGGTTGGCGTTATCTTTAGCCAGCTTCATCATAAGCTCTCCCTGGGCCTCCTGATTGTCTATCTGCCTACTGATTGCTTCCTCTAGCCTATTTATGAAGTCCATGTAGGGTTCTTGTGATCCCTGCTTGATTGCTGTGTAATTTTTTGCTGCTTTGCCAGTAGCGGGAACTTTGAGATATGCCTTGAAGGCAGTTTCAGATGCCAATTGGAGTGTGGCTGCTAGCAGGATGGACTGCGCTGGGATGGTTTCGAACAGACCTGAGCCATATAGCTGCTCAGCGATTACTGCTCCTCCCATCCGAGCGGTCCTTGCCTGCGCTTCAAGCCTGACTTCACTGTCCCACAACAGATACTGGCTGGGGCTGAGCATCATCCGCATAATGACTTTCCAGTCATATGGGATAAGCGTCATTGCCTTACACAGCGGCTGGAGCGTATATCTTGTGAAGCGGCTATGGAGCCCTGTTTCTGAGATTGCTTTGCGGATCTCGCAAGTAGCTTGTATGGAATCACGGTGTGAACCGCTGCCTGGTTGCCTGTGAGGGCGTCCATTTTGATGTGGACTGGACATAACTGTCCCTCCTGTGGCATCTGCAGTTACCATGGGAGTGAAGTCCCCTATACCTATTCAGGAAAGGTTATGCCAATTATATCTGTGGATAAACCACATCCAAGAGCATCTGGAGTGTCAAGGTTCACCATCACAGTTTTAGAGCATTCTCTGGGAAAACAAAACCGACACTGTGAGAGAACCAGTAAGACTTGATCAGTATACACAAAGAACCTCCTTGAAAATTGTGGTATTTTCAAACCACAACTGGGCATACCCAAGGCAATAGCCACCTTTTGCCAGCTAATCTTTCTCACACTAGGTCAGGCAAAAGGAACTGTGGGATGAATTTACCAAAAGGTGGCTTCATTTTGGCAGTTTCACTTCTGGCCTGGGAAGGAATTTCTCTGCCCATGTGATCAGTGGCCATTTTGTGTGGATAGCATGTTGGAGAATAAACAGATTGCTATTTGCCTCATTTTCAGGAGGCTGAGAAAAGTTGGCTCTTCTTCAGTGGCTGCTGCAGTTTCGTTTTATTTCATTTCAAGTTTAATTTCAGTTCTCTCCTCTGTGTGTGTAATTTGTGTCACTGTGCAGGATTTGAGCAGTATAGGTCATAATATCATTAGGAATAGGACCTAAGCTACTTAAATTGCATGGCTCTAGAGTTTGGATGAGGGAGAGCTTTGCTTGCATGCTAGAGGTTGATGGGATTGAGGTCATAGCCCTTTAGTTCCCCCACTTTCCTCATTCTTGCTAGAATAAAAACAAAAGTAAACAAATAGAGATTTCCTGTACATACTCCAAATCCAAACAGTAAATATTCATCTAAGAGAAGTGTTAACAAAAGTGGAGCACATGACAAAATGTAGGGGCAAAATGAAAGTATGTCAAGACAAAACATAACCTGTGAAATCTACTTGTCCCTTGCCTTTGTTCTCTTTTCTATTTGCCATACAGTATGTGAGAAATCTGCATAGTTTCCTCCTAGTTTTCAGATGGAATGAGTTCTGCATAATGCGTATTCACTTCAGAATTTTATTATCTCCTCCCTTTCTTCAGTCCTTTGAATCATTGCAATGGAGGCAATATTAAGAAGGTCTTACTGAATGTTAATGGATTTAGTAGCTCAATAAAATGTACCAAAAAGAGGGGTGAAAGGGCTTTCTGAAAAGCCTGGATTTAGATACTGTATGACCTACATATGCTAAAACAGCTCATCTTATTAACGTAAAATATTGAACAGATTTTAGTGCCAGTCAGTTTAGGAAACTGGGCTTATTAAGGCAAATACACAAAGGGGAAAACACCAGGTTATCATTCCTACCAGTAGGTACTGTCTGGTCACTTCTAAAGAGGGTTGAGAAAGAAATGTTTCAGTTATTTTTGGAAATGCTCCTGTTTGAGAAGTTTATACTGGAGCCAGGGATAAAGCAGCTTTTTCTAGCTCATAACTCACATTCTTTATACAAACCAATAGAGCAGAATAAGTACATCCTCCCATCCATAAAAACTGGAGGAAGGGAATTCTGTATTCTTGCCAGCTCAGATCTGGCTCATTTCCTAGAGGATGTGACCTCTGAACCCTCTTCTTTCCTCTATTGAAAACCCATTTAATCAACTAATTTGGGGGCCATGTCATAGTTCTTGAGTTCACTGGTATGGTAAAATGCTGCCTAATCAAAGCTCTGCCTCTTCAGACATGATATCCTATTCTGTTGTCAAAGAAGAAACTTCTTCATGTAATGACTCCAAGACTCGTCCCACTGGTCTTTGCAGGCGCACCCCCCAATAAAGGACTCAGACACTGATGAAAGTGGATAACGGCATTGGGCCACATTTATTGATTCATGCCCTAGTCCGAATTATAAATTTCTATTGGTAATTGACCAATTATAATTCTTAAGGCAAGCAGGCCGAAGTAACACTGGTAAGGTACCACCCAAAATTGCCAACGGCAATTGTTACAATGTATCTATTTGTATCAATTTGTTTGTTGACAAGAAACAAATTGTTGACCGTAGTCAATATCTAACTAATGACCCCACCCTCTGACGCGTATCCGCGAAATCACGGGGTGATGCATGCTGTCTAGCTGTAGCCATCACCCCGTCGCCTGGTTCGTCGTTGACCGGACAACGTTTAACCAACTTATGCCTGTCTAGTGTTGTCCAGTCAATTGCGAACCTGCCGGATACCTGTGGGTCATAAATGTTTACCTTACCAGTGCTACCCGCCACACGGGGAGGCTTCCCAAAAGGCTCACCGCCCCCCCCCCCAAGACCGTCAGCTCGGTCAACAGGCCTGCTCGCCAGTCCACTAACAAGAGGTTCATACCTCCCTGCGACAGATGGGCCCCATCCCCTCAGTAAAGCTCGTAATTTTGCAGACTGATGGCGGGGAGGTGAATGACGCATCCCCCACCCTTGTCGAAAAGGAACCGGGCAATAGCCCCGTTCACAGAGCGTCGGCTCGGTCAAGAACCTCAAGGCCGAACGCTCCCCTGTAAGCGTACCGTGGTATCGTGTCCGACCAATTGAGGGTTGTGGCAGGCCACAGATAATGTGAGTAGGGCAGGTCACTGCAAATCGCAAGCTTCCGCGCAAGGCCAGTGACCTGTCCCAAGCCATTGCCCCCAAGGTACATAACCAGGACATCAGGCGAGTCAGCATCCCTGATGTATAAAAGGAATGGCAACAGTTCCCGCCATAACATGCCGCACTTACCATACCACCTGAGACGTGCAGATGCACCCAGTCCCAGTCGGGGTCCCCACTCTGTCGCCGCAGCGTAACACGCTGCCCTGTGCAGCGTAACGCGCTGCCCTGTGCAGCGTAACGCGCTGCCCTGTGCAGCGTAACGCGCTGCCCTGTGCAGCGTAACGCGCTGCCCTGTGCACGTAGCTATGGCCCACCAGCCATACTGTCACCAGTGTAATACGACACCCAGGGTCTGTCAAGGAAAAAAGGGGAGGGGAGAAACAGTGCAGTGACTAAACTGGTACTCACGGCTGAAGAGGGCGAACACAAAACTGAAAACATTGTGGTCCCCACCCTCCCATGCGGCATATTTCAGCCCCGGAGTACCCAAAAACAGCTGCAGTAGAAGCCGCCCCCATCCTGAATGAATGGGTGCCGCAACGAGCCCCAGGGAGGCTAACACTGGCTAGTGCCTTCCCGGCACCCTCCAAAATTGAAATTTAGTAAGGGGAGACCCACCTTGGTGACAGAAAAACGGGCCATGGTGCGTGCCACGCAGTGCAAGGAAATCCTGTAGGGCACCAACCGGACAGATGTCTGCCAAAGAACATCGTAGCAGTCTTACTCCACTGCCTACGCCGTGCTGATCCGTTTTAGAGGAGCGTATCCTCAACTGAGCCCAATCATTGGCCACATAGACATCTTCGAGTTCCAGTGCCCTACGACTCGCATCCGCCTTAGACAGCATCACAAGCTCGCTGATGCGGAGCGCTCCAAAAAAGGCTACCGTTGTAGCCGCATGAAACAGGGCTGCCTCATACCTATCAAAACATAGGTCACGCAAGCCCCGAGCAAGTTGGGTAAGAACCCCTGGGGAAATTGGGTGGCGGTCGTCCAGGCTACGCCCATGCTCCCGCACCCACCCCTCCAAAACGTATCTCACAGGAAAGTCAGCAGTATAGTCCGCATGACCGCCTACTTTGGCCATGAAAGCCAGCACTGACAGCCTGGATGCTATGGTACGAGGCGCGAGGCCCTGGGGATGTGGGTGAACCATAAATCGAAGGATGTGGGCCACTGGGATCGGCCAGGTGTCTGGCAGCCGGAATTGGGCACAGAATGCTCGGAAAGAATTGAATGCGTGGTGATACGCCTTACGCGTGTGTGGCGATAGCGACATGCCGATCGCCCAGTCACCTCTCCTTGCCAATGGTCCATATCCCGTCCGGGAGTGGCGAGGGAAATTCCTCCGCATCCGGGGCCAAGGCGCGGAACCGGGAGATCTGCAGGTGGGACAAAGCGTCAGCGATATCATTATTGACACCCGGGACATGCCTGGCCCTGAACAGCACATTGAGGCGCAGGCAGCGCAATACAAACTGGCGCACCAGGTCCATGACCCTGGGTGATTTAGAGGTTTGTGAGTTGACAATGTGGACAACGGCCGCATTGTCAGACCAGAAATGAACAACCGAGTTGGCCCACTCCTCATCAAGGCCCCCAGAATGGGAAAAAATTCCAGATAAGTAAGATCACGCAGGCGACCCGTGCCAGACCAGGCTGGTGGCCACCCACCATAGGCCCACTTCCCATTGAAGTACATACCGTAACCCAGGGATCCCGAGGCATCGGACTGTATCTGGAAACGAGGGGAAGCCAGAAGGTCAGACCTCCAAAATGACACCCCATTGAACTCCCTCAGAAACTGGAGCCAGATAAGCATATCTGCCTTAATACCCTGGGTCAGTCTCACCCTATGGTGGGGCCTGGATAAGCCTGTCATGGCGTCGCACAAGCGCCGAGCAAATGCCCTGCCCGGTGCGACCACCCTGCAAGTGAAATTGAGGTGACCATGTAGCACCTGCAGTTCCCGCAGTGATGCCTTGCATTTAGCAAGCAAGTCCGAGATAAGGGCCACTATCCTTGACACCTTATCCCCTGGTAACCTAGAAGCCTGCACTACCGTGTCAATCTCCACCCCCAGGAACACTAACTGGGTAGATGGGCCCTCTGTCTTTTCGGGCGTTAAAGGGACACCAAGTTCCTCCATTAGCATCTGAAATGTTTTGAGGAGACGTGTGCACGTGTCCCAGCCCCGTTCACCCCCGAATAAAAATCATCCAGGTAATGGGCTACAGACCGGGACCCTGACCTGTGGACAAAAGCCCACTCCAGGAAGGTGCTGAAACGCTCGAATGCCGAGCCTGATATGGAACAGCCAAAAGGCATGGCCTTATCGAAATAATATTCTCCCCGAAACTTGAAACCCAGCAACTCAAAGTCACCCGGGTGGACCGGCAGGAGTCGAAAGGCAGACTTAATGTCGCACTTAGCTAACAGCGCACCCGGGCCACATGAGCGCACCATGCGCAGCGCTTGGTCAAAAGATGTATACCTGACCGAGCAAAGGTCATCAGGGATAGCATCATTGACCGCTCTGCCGGCTGGGTAGGACAAGTGATGAATCAGGCGGAACTCACCCTGTGATTTCTTGGTCACTAAGCCCAAGGGTGACACTTTAAGGTTAGGGAACGGGGGTGCAGGGAAAGGGCCAGCGACCCTGCCCGCATCAATCTCCTTAGTAATGCTGGCAGCAGCCACCCCCTCCCTTCCCCTAAGGGACAAAAGGTTGGGTGCGTCTTGGGGGGACCTATCACCCGTGAAAGGACTACGGAACCCCAGTCGAAAACCCTGAAGCAGGTAAACTGCATCTGCCTCCCTCGGGTACAATGCGAGCCAACGCTCCAACATGTCCACATTAATTGGGGAGGGGGCCTTTCGATGAACCAGCTCCCTCTGCGGCAGTCTTGCCAGCCCCTTGTCCACCCCTAACCCTGCCCCGCATCCCTCCAGGCCTGGGGCAGGCGGATGCAGCATGGGGGCCAGCACAAGAGGGACACTCATGCCTGAACCGGCAATTCTTCCTATTGCAGGAACCATTGGATGAGAAAGTCCAGCACAGCAGGCGGGCTGGAACCCCCTGCCCCGCCACCTGGCGGGGTGTCTGCGCTGGGGCCGCCCGCTGGACCGCATGTCCACAATGGTATCTTTCCCCAGGCGCAGGGCGCGTGGGAGTCATGTACAGAAGCCACAGCTTCTGGCAGGGCTCGTCCCACCTCATCTCTGGGTGCAGGGGAATTCGCATACGGAAGTCTTCATCGTAAGCCAACCACGACGGGCCCGGGAAGTCAACCATCGCCCGGTATATATTGTCCAAATACTGGACCATCGGGATTGCCAGATCTGGCCTGGCCCTGAGGTAAACCGCCATGTATATGAGGTACACTGGCAGCCAGTTGGCCCACGTGCGTGGCGGCTTACGACGACGTGCCTGTTCCTTATCCTTCTCACCCTGCCCCTCCCTCTCCTCCTTGGTGGGCTCTCTGTTAAGAAGGGAGAAGATGTCCACACACTCCCCACACCAGATCTTTTCCTTGGTAGCCTGGGCCAGATGATCCCCAAGGGGCAAGGAATACCCCGCTGTCGGCAATGCCGACATCGGCACGGTGGGAACTGTGGGCATTGCGAAAGGAGCCTGGACCAACCTGGTCACCCCTAACACGTTCCCCACTGAGCAGGAGGTGCCACCCCAAACAAGGCCCTGGGTGGGAAGTGAAGTCGCCGGGTGGGACGTCGGCGACTGAACCGTCGCGCCACCCGTGCGAGGCCACGGCCACTGAAATGTTCCCCCCATGTTAGCCAGGTGTGTGGGTGTACTAGATTGAACCGCATACTCACATGCTGCACCCCCGTGGGCCGCCCCCACCGGGGGTTCAGGCCCACTGGGGGCGTCGGAGCTCACGACCGCGACTGAGCTCGCCGATGGGGCCTGCTCTGCACCAGCCTGTTGATTGGGGAGCTGCTAGGCAGTGGCCGACGCCGGCCCACGCGCCTCGGGCAGCTCGACCCGTCCTGCCGCCTGCCGGAGCCCGGCAGACGAAGCATCAACCTGCGCCCCAAAAGGGACCCCCGGGTGGTTAATAGAAGAAGGCCCCGAAGAATGGGCCGTGCCAGGGGCAGTGGCCATTGCTTGCGGGCCGGGGGCCGCGGCCCCTGCCGGGCCGGTATACGGACGGCCCGCCTCAGGCCAAGGGGCTATCAACCCCATCCCACCGGTCCCGGTGGGCTCTGGCAAGGGGGGCTGCTGAGGAGGCGCAGTCGCGGTCCTCCGACCTGGCTGGCGCCTCCGCGCGGAGCGAACCGCGTTCGCAGTTGCCTTCTTCTTTGAGGGCATCGCAGCTAACCGATGGGAAGCCGAAAAAGAAAATCAGCAGCCAAGAGGCTTCCCGGTGAAAGGCACGAGCGACGGAGGTAAGAGGAAAAAACTTCTCCGCTCCGTTGCTTCGCAAAATGGCAGCGCTGCTGCCTCGTGGCCACCCCTTTTATAAGGGAGCTGGCCACGCCCCCTAACTACCCGGATGCCTTCGTCCGGTGGGGGGGGCCGCAAAGAGAGCAGCGGCCATTTTGGCGCCACGCTTGCATTAGCACACTTTTCTATTCCATGGAATTCCTAGGCAAGAAAAGGGGAAATATCTCAACAGGTTTATCTCTTCTAAATCCCTCTCCATGGCTTCAAATAGTCTTACTCAATTTCCTGCCTTCTAGATGTATATTCCTTCATTCTGATCCATGGTGGGTGGGCTGCTCCAGTCTGCCAAATCTGAGGGCTGCCAGGGTGGGGCAGGACAAACTAAACAATAGGTTGTCATCAGTGTCCACATACAAAACTCATAACACACCAGAATTCTACTTTATAGCGTGAACACAAGCTATTGCTCCTTCTTAGAAGAATGTTTTAAAATGGGCTAAGCATTTGTGTTTCCATTTGCTTTTGTTTTTGCTTGTGTGGAGAATATTTTCTGTTCTGTCCCATATAGGTCCTATGCATCCTATTGCCCAGAAAAAGTGCTGATGCTCTTATCTGTAGTGCAATTCTGAGAATCCTTTAACATACAGTAAGTGCACTGTTTGAGGAATGCTCAAAATTGCTGGCCAAGATAATGTTCTCCTACTGGGGTGGAATCACATTCGAGTGCAGTTGTCTGTGCAGTTTTTGACCTCTTCTATTCAATTAACTTCAAAATTTTAAAGAAAAAAAAGTCTTGAATTAGAAGCCAGAAGTTGAACATTGTGTGTCTCAGCAGAACTTAGTCTTACACCTGAGCTGGTGGCTCTGTTTCATGACAAGTAAGCTGACGTAGGTCTCTTTCTTCACCACATAAAATATTGTAGTCCAGAAAATAGAAAAGTTAACACTGTGGGATAACTCTTGATTATTAAATACAAACAACTCCCCCAGTGGCGTAGTGGTTAAGGTGCTGAGCTGGAGACTGGAAGGTTGGGTTTCGATATCCGAGAGCTGCACTTGGGGACATGAAAGAAACCTCACTCGGGCATTCCCTAAAAATCCTTTCAACCTAGAGTAATCTCTTTTTTTTTGTTAATAAATTTTTTATTGATTAATTTTCAAAAAAAATACAAACATATATAATATGACATAACAAAAATACATAAGCTTCGTAAAAATAATCGCATAAATGATAATTGCATTATTGTCTGTTATAATACACATACCATTTAATAAACACATTAAAAATTAACACAGTGCCAATAACCAATTCATAAAACCTTCCCACAGTACTATAACTTGTTTGCAACTATCAACTTTTAATTTTCAACTACACATCACCCAGTGTTTATTTACAATGCCCCGGAGAGTTCGGACTCAATGTTATCTCCAAAAACTACTCTGAGATGGTACAGGTCTGCTATATTCCATACCCATAAGGGAGTGATCAACAAAGGGCTTCCAGATATTCCAAAATCTATTTGCCTTCAGTTTATCACTTTTTACTTTTATCTCCCATGTCAATTTATCATTCAATGCTAGATTCCACATTTCCTTATACCACTCCCCCAATTGTATAGTAACATCATTTTTCCAATTTCTAGCAATACATTGTCTACCCATGGTTAACATAATTTCTAATAACTCTTTTTCCTCCTTATTTAAACACATACCCTCCACATCCGTTAACATAATGGTACCTGACACCAGTTTGATTTTCTTACCCATTATTTCCCCTGGCTCGTTTTCTATTCTTTTCCAAAAATCATTTATCATTTTACAGCTCCACCACATATGTTCGTAGGTTCCAACAGTCTCTTTACATCTCCAACATAAATTATCCCTTTTATTATCAATCTGATGTAACCTCTGTGGTGTCAAGTACCATTGCCACAGCATTTTATAATTATGTTCCTTTATTCTTACTCACATAGTTCTCATTATCCTCTTTTTCCACTTATTTCTCCATTCATCATTGCCTAGCTTTATATTCAAATCCTGTTTCCACTTCAATTTCAAATCTTCCTGTGGATCACTCCCCTTATTTATTAAAACATAGAGTTTGCTTACTAGACCCTTAATGCTCTTATCGCCTTTTCGAATTTTCCAAACCAATTCTTCAAAATCCGTCATTTCCCTATCTATACATAATTCTCTTCCATATTTTTTGTTCCAATTATTAACCTTCAGTTTCTGAAACCAGTCCAATTTTAACTGCACTTGTTCTTTCTTGGTTTCATCTCCACAACTTCTTAACCATTCTTTCACCAGAAAAACTTCATTTTTATCCAATATTTCCTTTATTTTTTTATCTATTTTTATCGGAAAACACACCATATCTGCCAGTTCCAAAATTTGAGAGGCACCCGGAGCCAAATCCTTCTTTAATTTTTTCCACATATTCACGAGTCCCCTCATCATAATATTACTAGAAACTGTCATTTTAACTTTATCCCCTAAAAAGATCATTTTACCAATTTTCATATAATCATTCATCTCAATCTCCTCCCAAATTGCTTTTCCCCTCGCCAAAATCTTCACAACATTCTTAATTTGAAATGCCCAGTAATACGCTAACAAATTTGGCATTCCCAAACCCCCTTCTTTCTGAGGCAGGTACCAGAATTTCTTTGGCAATCTAGATTTTGTTACCCCGTTACAAAAATTATTAAACATTTTTTGAAACTCACTAATCTCCTTTTCCTTCAATTGGATTGCAAGTGCATCAAATAAAAAATTAATCCTTGGCAACAACATCATTTTGCACATTGCAATTCTCCCAAACCATGACAACTTCAACTTTTGAAAACTCTGTATTTTAATCTTAAATTCTGCCTTCAGGCTGTCGTAGTTCAATCTTTTGAGTTCTTCCACTTTATTTGAAATAATTATCCCCAAATATTTCAAATTATCTTTAATTTGTATTTTAGATAGCCCCTCCATCCTTTCCTTCTCCTCTTCCCCCATATTACACAACATCATTTCCGATTTGTCCCAATTTATCAGCAGCCCTGTTATAGCCTCAAAATCCTCGATTTGTGCTTTAATCCTATCCATTGCCCCCTCCGGATGCTTCACCATTAATAATGTATCATCTGCATACATACTTACTTTATTAGCCATTATCCCTTCTATACTTAAATCCTCCCTTATATTTTTAGCCAAGATTTCCATTGCCATGATGAACAAGATAGGGGACAAGGGACAACCCTGTCTAGTACCAGCCTCCAGCTATACCTCATCTGTAACCTCATCATTAACTCTAATCCTAGCAAACCCTTTCTGATATAACAAATCAATTACCCTTCTAAATCTATCCCCAAATCCATAGCCATTAACTATTTCCTTGATCGAAGACCGTTGTAGCGAATCAAATGTCTTAAAAATATCTAAAGATATTAACCCCACCTTTTCCTTCGTTTGATTAACGTTGTCAATTAGATCTAACACCCTCCTAGTCAAATCAGCCATGTGCCTTCCTTTTAAAAAACCTACTTGATCAACATTTATATATTCTCCCATAAATTTATTTAAGCGATTAGCCAATATTGCTGTGAAGATTTTGGCATCTTGATTTATAAGAGAGATTGGTCTATAGGATTCCACTTTTTCCAAATTTTCCCCCACTTTTGGCAGCAGAACGATAATAGTGCTATACCACGAAGTCGGTATTTGTCCACCATCTAAAATGTAATTATATAGCTTTACTAACTTTGGCACCACAACATCTTTGAATTCCTTATAAAACTCGGACGAGAGTCCATCATCTCCCGGAGCTTTCCCCAGCTTCAGACAGCTGATTACTTCCTTCACCTCTTTCTCTGAAACTTGTTCTTCCATTTTGTCCCAATGATCCTGCTTTATTCCACTCCCTAATTGCCTTTCCAAAATCCCTTGAAGCTTCTCCACATCTATCTCTTTTTTGCATATAATGCTTGATAAAAATCCTTCACAATTTTGCATTTACCGCTAGCTTTATTACACCTTATTCCTTGTTTGTTGACCAAAACCCCAATTTCCCTTTTTCCTTTTTAACTTTGGCCGCTCTTGCTAGTAATCTTGAATTCTTATTGCTAAATTCAAAATATTCTCTTTATAGATATATCAGATCTCTTTTTACTTTTTCTATATCCTTACCCAATAACTCTGCCTTCAATCTTTGTAATTTAGCAAAGATTTTTTTATCCTTGTTTTTTGAATGTTCTTCCTGTAGATGTTTTATTTCCTTTTCTTTTTCCTCCTGTGCTGCCTTATACAATCTGTATTTGTTACTTGCTAACTTTATACTTTCCCCTCTAAACACCGACTTCATGGCATCCCAAACCACATTAAAATTTACCTCCCCATTATCGTTCCACTGCCAACTTTCCATCCAACTTCCCATAATATGATCTTTACATTTTTGGTCTTTGAATAGATTGGGATCATATCTCTAACTTCTTCCTCTCCTACTATCCTTTCGTATCCTCAGTTCCAAAAACACTTTAGCATGATCTGATTCCTTAAAAATTCCTTCTTCAATACCCTCGATACTTTTAACCAAATTTTCCGTTAAAAATACGTAATCTATTCTGGAATAGGACCCACGAACATGTGAAAAATAAGAATATACCCTTTCCGACCCCTTAACCTCTCTCCAAGAATCCTTCAGCCCCAGCGCAACCATCCAGTTATCGAGAACATTCCTTTTCATACCTGCTCCACACCTTGCTAAGTTCGTACAATCTAAATTTGACCTAAACAAATTAAAATCTCCAGCCACAATCATCTTTGCCACTTTTTCTAAAACCACAATTTTACGAACTTTTTCTAAAAATTCCACTTGATGTTCATTTGGAGCATAAATATTCACCAAAAGTATTTCCTCATCATCAATTTTCCCTCTCACTATCAAATACCTACCCTCCTCATCCACAATACTTTTTGTTATCTCAAATCCTAATCTCTTAGAAATCAAAGTTGCGACTCCTCTCGCTTTTGAAGTGCCAAACGCCATTTCATAGTGTTGCATCCACCCCAAAAAAATCTTATTTGTATCCTTTGACTTTTGATGCGTTTCCTGTAAGAACACTATATCGGGTCTATCCTTCTTCAATGCCAACTGTAAGTTCTGCCTCTTAAGAACGGAACCTGTACCTTTTACATTCCAGGTTAATACCTTGATACTACTCATAATCTGTTACCATTTCACCTTCTCTAATTTCCAAACTCTCCATTAGGCGTGCTACCACCAACCCCCTACCCTCAAAAAGAAAAAATATACAAAAAACACACAATATCGCTCTCCCCACTTTCTCCAGAAAAAAAGCCGCCTTCGGTATCCAAAGAGGGGAGAGGGGGAACATGGAAGATGTGCGTAGGAGTTAATGCATCGCACCACCCCATCTTTCTACAATCTTAGATATAAAGAATTGTTGCATCAACATATTGCTCACTGCTCCTTACTTGCCTCCTCCTCCACCATGATCAATGACAACTCCTCCTCCTCTCTCCCCTGCTGTGCCCCACCCGTAGCACCACCAGCATCCGCCCCCTCATAATCTCTTCTTATGGCCCCCGAATCCAGCAAATCTTTTCTGAGAGTTAGCCACTCCTCCGAACCCGCTTTAACCAAATCAAGCAGACACAAATACTCCAATGGGTCGGTCCTCTCATCAATAACTTGCATTCCCCCCCCAAAAGAAACCCGCAATTGCTGTGGAAATCTCCAATTGTACCTTACACCTTTAGTCATCAACAGTTTGGTTACCGGTTTCATCTTATACCTCCAAGCTCTTTCCTTAATAGAAATATCGTTATACACTTCCACGTCAAAACCATCAATTTTCAGGGCGCCAGAACCTGCTTGTTTTAAAAAAGCCATTACTCTAAGTTTGTCACCCCAATTTGCAAATTTAACCAAAACATTTCTTTGGACCACTTTCCCTCTTCTTGAGCCCACCCTGTTTGCACTCACAATGTCTTCCTGTACAAATTCCTTTCCCATACTTAAATTGTTTAACCACTGGACCACCCTCTCTCTTAAGAGGTCTGGCGTCCGTTCAACCACGTGACGTATAACAATATTCTGTTTTCTCATCATATCTTCCATAGCATCAATCCTTTTTTCCTGTTCCTCCATTTTCACTTTATTCTCCCTCACCCCCTCCTGAGTCCCCTTTATTTCATTTCTCATAACCTTCACCTCATTTTGAACCAACTTCACATTTCCTTCTATTTTTTGCAAATTTAATTCTACTTTTTTTGTTAAATCCATAACAGATGCTACCACCTTATCTTGCTTTTTCAACATTTCATTTCTGTCCTTCACTCTTCCATCTTCCATCTTTTCCATCTTCTGAAACAATTTACCAATTTCCACCATAATTTGGGTTTGATCATAAGGTTCAGGTGGTGGTGATGACGACGGGGGGACCTCTTCCGTTGGTAGTTTTTCCTTTCTCTTTGATTTCACCACAGGCTCCTCCTCCTTTGCTTTTCCTCTTGTGCCCTTATCCATAATAATAACGTCCACTGAAAGTTCTAATGCTGCAATGCACTGTATAGTTATTAAACACTCCAATTGAGCCTGGTCCAATGCAGCCAAAGCTGTCAGCAATCCTTTGAATATAGTATAACCTAGTTAATGGAGAAGAGCCAGCAAATCAATTGTTGTAATCCACAAGAAGCAGGAAGCAGGAACCAAACAACCAGTGAAGATTTGTAATCCAACGGAGCCAACCACCAAAATCAGCCACTAAACATGCCCAGTATTTTCAGGGGAGCAAATGTCCCAATATATCCACTTGTATCCACTTGTATCAGCTCAGCAGGGGAGAGAAAGAGAAAGGAGAAAAATTCCCAAGAAAAAATTAAAAGCTATAATCCACACAGGCTTCAGGCTTCAAGGGGGAAGCCCCTCCTCCTTCTTCTTCCCCAACTCAGCAAACTTTTTTTAAAAAAAGAACCACTCTTCTTTACTTCAGCCTCGGCTTCAAAATGCTGAGATGACTAGTGCCCCAAAACCAAACACTTTTCTTCAATAGCCACTTCCACACACCTCAAATCAATCTGCAGCTCCCCTGGGTCTCTCAAAAGCCATTGTCCAAAAAGCAAACTCCACTTTCGATTTCCAGGATCGCCGCCATTATCTCCTAGTACAACGCCCCTCTATTCTCTTCTGTCGACTCTTGCCACCTCCAATCACTTCAGGGCAAAACAATCCGCTGCCACCTCAAGCTCCCATCAATATATATATATCAGTTGTTTAACTCACTTTCTTGCTGGTGCCACTTTTATCGGTGTCACCACCGTCTCGCCGGTCCCATTCTCAGCTCCTCGGTCAGGAGAAACCGCGGCTTCCGTCGCTTCCTCTCCCGCCGAGGATACCTCCCGAACTTCGACCACCCTGCAACAGCTTTTCCCACCAGGCAAGAAGGAGACTTATCGCCACCAAAATACCTCAGTAATTTGCCTCGTTAATTCCTTATTCTCTTCAATTACCACATTGATAAGCGCGAGCACATAAATCAAGATGTTACTAGCCGGCCATTTTAGCAAACCCCCCCTAGAGTAATCTCTGACACAAAATTATTATTAAGGGGCTGCTGTGGCTCAGTGGTTAAGAAGCTCGCCTTGTTAGCTGGAAGGCTGGCAAGTTGGCAGTTTGAGACCAGGGTACTGCATGATGGATTGAGCCCTCATCTCTGTCCCAGCTCTTGGGGACATGAAAGGAGACTCATTTGGGCATCCCCTTAGCAGAGTTTCTTCCTCAAAATTCCTTCAACCCAGAATATTTTCTGACATGAAATTATTATTATTATTATTAAATACAAAGTTATCTCCTGGCCCATTCAACTTTAAAAGGGGATATGAGAAAGTTGAGAAGCTTGGAGAACAGTTTTTGTCTGTTAGGGACCACCAGGGTCACACCTCCTATCAAACTGCAGTTATTTTGCATTTCCAACTACAGTTGGTTGTTCACATCTATGATCTTTATAAAAACATGGACACCCTCCCCACCGCCCTCACACTAGCGAAACTCTGCTTCTCTGTTGCCAGGTGAAGAAAATTTGGTTTTGCATGGTTCAGTCTAGGAGGAGTCCAGGCTTTGCATAAAATGACCTTATAGGCCTGAACAAAGTCCTTAGGCTGAGTGAGTTCCACCTCTACTTTAAAAAAAGCTGTACACTGATACCTTGCTTTGTGAATTTAATGTGTTCCCCGGGATGTTTCGTATTACGAAAAATTCATACAGTGAAACACAGTGCAGAACACACAGTATTACCAGAAGTGGACACTAGAGGCCACTGTATACCATATAATTTATAGAGAAACTTGTTTTGTTCTGTGAAAAAATTCATACAGTGAGGTATTTTTTCAATGGATTTTCATTTGTCAAGTGACAAATGAAATGTAATTGTTTACATTAAACAAAGCGTTCATAAAGCAAGGTACTACTGTATCTCCATAATCCTTGCTGCAACTAAATTAAGAAACATGGAATAGAACTAGAAGCTTTAGAGATTTCTGCCTACCTGACATATTGAGTCAGCTGTATCCTCAGTGTTTTTGAGACGGATATTCAGGTTTGTGGGAGACTGTTCACAAGCTAATGTCCATCTCAGTCCTCACATCTGGCATATGTTAAAAGCCCCAAATAGAGTACATGAGTTCCCTGCTATGAAGAAGGTTGATCTAGAGATACTTAAGTGAAATCACTGGGCTGGACCCAGTGAACGACTTTTACCTCTTCTGGGTCCAAGTCATGACATCCACTTGTCAAGTCTCACCATTCTGAATCAGCTTCAGAGGGAGAGGTATACTTGTAAAGCTGGAGGACGCTAGTGTGGAAGAGGAGTTCGGTGCCCCAATGGTCAGAGTTGATCCAAAAGCACAGTTGCTGTGAAAGTATCCGGGGATGAAGACAGCATAATAAATGTGAGGCCCTTTTGTGCCAGGGAAAGATTCAGATTGAAGAGCTTAGCAAAGAACAGCCATCACTTCAAGACTCTCGGGGTGCTAATTAAAAACAGCTGGATGCTTCTGTGGGGAGAGCTGGATGAGAGCTATAAAGTCTGTGTCTTCTGTCAACCAGGCTTATGTAGGGGACAACATGAAAGCTGTCTTTGCTTACTTCCTGAATCTAAGGTGATAAAACTGACTTGATGACCATGTATTTATTTGCTCCCTGTTATTTTTTGTGATGGATTTGTTAGGTTGGACTAAAACTTTGTTCCTTGGCCAGAGTCATAACTTCTTGCTTTTTGAAGAATGGTTGACATAATACAATGCAGCCCTGGCATTTGCAACCTGACATACAACACTCATCTTAGAATGTTTCCCACCTTGTCTCCATACAGTAATTCTGTCTATTTCAAAACATTCTTCAGAGAAATCTGATTCTTACATGTAGCATTTTCTTGGGGCTGCAGTACAAAGGAGAAGGTGGGACCTCTACCTGTTCAGCTGCTCAGGCTTACATCTGGAAACAAAATACTATTGTGATTTTATTCCAGCGTAAATGAAATTATATAGTTTACGGTGATAAATTGTGGTGAATTAATAAGATTCTGATCCCATGCCTAATTTTGTGACCAGGTACACAATTAGACATGTGAGTAGCACTTTGTTAAGTAATTCCGATTAGCTGACAACATGTACACAATTTCATATAGCTGGAAGTAAAATGTCAATAAGATTCTGGCTGCTTGGTTTAGGTGTCACCATTATTTACCATTTACTCACCCATTTATTTGATCAGATGTTCTTCAATACATTCATTTTCATAAGATGTTTCATCAATATTGACCTCTTTCACCAATGTTTGTATTTTTCCCATGCCATGGAAAAAGTAACTAACATATCATGTTCTATAACTTCCACTTATTTTAAGTATAACAGGAACTAAATATGATCAGAGATCTCCAATTAATTAGCATTTTGACCAAATCAATCAGAGCTGTCAAAATCATTATGACTGTATCTAAATTGATTCATTAAGTTATATACACAACTATATTTTTCATCAATTTCCTGTAATATTTCGGTGTTTTGCTAGCATAGCTAAAGACATGCTACAAAGTTGTATTCCAAGAAAGATGATTAAATTAAATTAAATATTTATGATTTTTAAAACAGAATGTCAGATGTTCAATTGCTGTAAAGATTAACATAAACTTTTATTACTTCTGATTTGCTATCATTTAAATATGTATAAGTAAATGAAGATACATAGCTACAATCATCTGAAATTGGTAAAGGGTGCAGATCCTAAGGGTCATTCAACAATAAATTCTGGAATTATGGAAGTGAACTATGGAATATTTTACTTAACATTTCAAAGTACTATCATCACTATATTGGGTATGACTTTTAAAAAATCAAATGTATTCATTGTGACATCCATTCAAATTTTCCTATGGATTTTACCATGTTTTGGTGAATAATTCACAATCCAAGACATAATTACTTCCTATTTCTTAATGTTGCCAACATCATCTAACAAATTAGGTAATAAAACTGAGTGGATAAACTGAAAGTTGTTAGTATACATTATAGGGGGATACTCTTTTTATGCTACCCTGCTCTTCAGCTTGGAGACTGGAAGGTTGGGGTTCGATACCCGAGTGCTGCACGATGGATCTTGGGTACATGAAAGGAGCATCATTCGGGTGTCCCCTGAGCAGAGTTTCTCCAGCAAAAATCCTTTCAACTCAGAGTAGTTTCTTTTTTAAAAAAAATTATTGAGTTTTTTCACAAAATACAAAATATAAACACATCAAAATTATATATAAAACTAGTGAAGAAAAGGAGTAGAAAGAAAGAAAAGCATATAACGCAAACATAAAAATGATCAATTGATTAAACAAAAACTAAGTTTACTTAATGCTGCGTAGTTGTTAGATGCCAACATTTAATCTCTAGTTTACCCTTTTCTTAGATTCTTATTAAAAGGCTTAGACCACAACATCAACCTTCATATTTTGTTTCTCTTACATAAGAGTAGTAATTAAAGATATATATAGAAATAGAAATCAATATAAAAAGAAGAGGAAAAAAGAAGAAAAAAAATTAATAAAAAATTGAAGAGAGAAAGAGAGAAAAGAAAGGGGGAAAAAAGGGGGGGAAACACCAATCCTTCCCCTCCCCCGCTCTTCCTCCTTCCCTCTTTTTACAAAAAACAGTTAAACAGTTCACCATGTGATATATACAATGCCTTTGGGGGGAAGCGGCTCATCTCATCGTTCTTTCAATATTTCCAGAAGTCCAATTGGTCTGGTACTGCCCTACTTCCAACTCCTTGTTTTAATGCAAAATCCACTTAATTATTCTCTGTAATTAATCCTTTTTCTCCTTCAAATCCCAAGTTAATTTAGCATTTAAAGCCAATTGCCAAGTTTCCTTATACCATTCTTCTATATTAATTATGTTTGTTCCTTTCCACTTCCTTGCTATACACTGTCTGCCAGTTGTCATCAGAATTGAAACCAGTTCTATTTTGTCCTTATCAAGTTTTTTCTCTTCTAAATCTGCAAACATGGCGGTACCTGAACCAATTTCTATACTCATACCTAGTATTCCCATAATCTCTTTTTCCACCTCATCCCAAAACTTCTTTACTACAATGCAATTCCACAACATATGTATATATGTTCCCGTTGTTTTTCCACATCTCCAACAATTATTACTTTTAGTTTTATCAATTTGATTCAGTCGAACTGGAGTCAGGTACCACCTCCACAACAATTTATAATTATGTTCCTTAACTCTTACCGATAAAGTACTCATTATCCTCCTTTTCCAAATAGATTTCCATTTTGTTTCAGTAATTTTTATATTAAGATCCTGTTCCCAAATTTTTCCCAATGTCTCCTGTGGATTTCCCTCTATATTTAAGATCTTATATATTTTACTCACCAGACCCTTTAACCCTACGTCACCTTGTCTTATATTCCACAACAATTTTTCAAATTCCGTTCTATTTCTTTCCAGACTTTGATCCGATATGTACTTATTATTCCATTTGTTTAATCTTATTTTCTGCAGCCAATTCAATTTCAATTTTGCATACAGACCTAATTTTTTGTCTTTATTCTTACAGATTTGTATCCAATCTCTCAACAGGAATGCATCCTTACTTGTCAACACAGCTCTTAACCTCTTGTCATTTTTAAAGGAAAGCTTTGAATATCCCCTACTTCAATTATTGGGGATATACCTGGGGCTAATTTCTTCCTAGTTTTCCCCCAAACATCCCACAATGTTTTCAGCATCTTATTCTTAATAGCAATTTTCCCAATATTCTTATCTAAGAAGGCCGCATTACCTATATGTCTAAACTCCTCTGCATTACCTATATGTCTAAACTCCTCTGTCTCCAGCTCCTCCTAGATTGCCTTTTCTTTCATCAAAATCTTAATTATATTTTTAATCTGAAATGATCGATAATAATTTTTAAGATTGGGCATTCCTAATCCACCTTCCTTTTGTGGCAAATACCACAGACTTTTTGAAATTCTCAATTTGCTTCCATCACTACAAAAATTATTTAACATATTTTGTGTGGGAATGTATCTGGATTCTGTCTCCTGTCTTCTGACACATTTTGTAAACAAAAGCCTCTTTGCTTGCATGAGAGACAACGCTCCTTATCTCTCCTTATTTGGGTTCTGACATTCTGATTGATTATGTAGCTTGAGTTTCGTTTCTGGTATACTCTGCTTGCTTAAGTTTCGTTTCTGTTATACTCTGCTTGAATAAAGAGAAGCCATTAGTATCCTTTGTTCAGCCAAGGACAGCAGTCGTGTTTTCTCTGTGTCTCTCTGTTCTTTCCTTACTCTGAGCCTAATGAAGCTGGACTTCGTGGACTCTTAAGTTTCTATCTGGGGCAATAAACTGCTCTGTTAGATGAGGCTGATTATCTTTACATGAAGCAGATTCCAACAAGTGGCGCCCCATCGTGAGGCCATTGAATGAAATTCAAAGGAATGCTTAGAAGCAGCAATCAGCGATTAACACCCCATAATTGGCGACCAGGGACAAGGTCTTCTTCATTCACCTACGACCAGGCAAAAAGGTCCGACCGGGAAGGTCATAAATCAAGCGCTTGAGAAAACATCACAACAGGGTGAGTGAAAAAAAGAAAAAAAGAAAAGAAAAGATTTTTTTTTAATCATGGGGTGTGTGCTGGCATCGCAAATGCAGGAACTTTGTAAAGATATCTCAGATCTTTTGAATAACAATGGGTGAAAGGCTGATGAGAAGGAGATACAAAAGCTAGTCAAAGCTATAGGGAAAATCAGTCCTTGGGTTAAATATGATGAATGTTTGGACTTAAAACAGTGGAAACAGATTGGGAGAGAAATGCAGAAGCATAATGGAATTTCTATATCAGTGCTATTTACGTGGGAGGAAGTTAGAGACTGCCTTCAAAGACTCACTCCAAAGAATATTCTGTTGTCTCAGGGGCTTGCTGGCCCCCTCCCAAAGCTTCTGCCCCCAGCCAAAGGAGGGACTATAGCAACTGCCCCTCCATCATATGAGCAACAACAGCATAAGCCCCCTGATGGGGGTGGAGATGGAAAAGAAGATGGGACATTATATCCTGTCTTGCAGCAATCAAGCACTTTTAGCCCTACAAAAGACCTGTTCACTGCTGCAATACTGCCTGCCGAGTCTAAAAAACAACTAGTGCCAGCTGATGGGGAACAAATGGTGGGGACCTCATCACAGATTGAAGCTGTTAATGCATGCAGAGTGGCAGGAAGCAAGGAGTGTGTTTCAAAGAGCAGCATAGGAGATCTCAGCCCCCCCGTGAAGCAACCCTCTTCACAAAAGCCGGAGAAGCTGAGTAGTAAACTTGATACCTCACGTATGGCCAAGAAGTGGGAGGATGGCCCAGAGGAGGAATGCAGAAAACCCAAGCAAAAGGGGTCTTCTTGCAAGTACAAACTAACAGATGCAGTTTGTCATAAAATTGAGATTGAGATGCTGCAGATGAAAGAAATCCAGAGGACAAGGGGGGTGGATCCTGCCTCGATGGACAGCAGGCTGTTGCAAAAATACAAGGAGGGAGAAGACATACAGTTTTTGGCTGATTTTGAACTGCCCAACCCTCAAACAAAGAGATCAGAGTGGGCTGTCTCAAGTTTCCAGCATCAGGATGGCAGGGAAAGCAACGGGAAATTCCCTGTACTATTCTTCTGTGTGAAAGCTGCTTGCAAATTCTGGAGAAGTTCTTTGTGCTTTCACACCTCATCGGCCTGCCTTAATACAGATGGGTGTGACTGGAGCAAGAAGGAATGTGTGTTTGCCTGAAAAGCTGAAAAGGGGGGGTCTGGGTGTCTTGTGAATTCAGTGAGAGTTAATTTATGGCTTAGTTTCAGCTTGCCATGCCAAGAACTGTGCTGGAGAGAAGATAGTGTTTAAGAAGAAACATTTGGACTTTTAATTTGGACATTTTAATTGGACTAAAAAGTTTGTGTGGACTCTAAGCAAAGAATTGGCTTTGTTTGCATTTTAAAACCTGAAAACCTTTTTTTAAGCAACCTGCTCATGCTATGAGTGTGAAATGCTCTAATGATATTTGTACTGTATTGATTTACCATGCTATGCTGGTTTTAAGTTATTGAATGCAATGGAGACCTACTTCATGTAAGGAAGAAGAGAAATGTTCATGTTTTGTTCATGCTTAAATGTTTGCTTATGTTTTGCCTTATGAAACTGCATATCTCAAGGTACCTCCAGAAGCACATGGAAGAGTTTTAAGTACCCTACACATGTAAATGGGTTTGTGATATTGCATTTGTGTTATACATCAGGCATGTTTCATGTTTGGTTACATGGTACTAGTAATAACAGGGCATGCTCCTGTTTCTTAGGGGAGTGTCTTCCTAAGCCTTTGGTCATTTATTGGCAACAAGGGGATCCTGAGTGGAAGGATTCCTGCTGGAGCGATCCGCCCATGGAGAGAGAAGAAGGTTACTCAGCTCCAGGATGGTGGTTCACCAGTAAACTAAATGTGCTGACATTTGTTCTTTTCTTTCTTACTGTGCTTCCAGCTGTAAGAACAATGCCTCATGGGGGCAACCCCAACTTTTGGATTCGTCATGCTAACTATATGTTTGAAGTTCATGGTAAGAATGCAACGTTATACTATGAGCATCCACTGGCAGTGTCTCAAATGGCCTTTCTTCCAGCATTGTTCAACACGCCAGAGTTGGTTATTGGACACTTGCAACATATTGATAGATCTACACTCTTCTCTAATCCTCCAGAACAATTTAACAACACCCGCTGGCGAAGCATGACATTCAAGAAATACACTAAAGGACTTTGTTTCTGCTGTCATAGTTCTGGAGTCTGGAATAGTAAATGGAAGTACTGGACTCAAGCAAAAAGGGTTTTGCGGAATGTAGGCAATTATACGGGTTGTGATGATTATTTTTGGTTATGGGGTAGTTATAACAGTTCTTATAAGCTTAATTATACCTTGTTTAACACTACTATTGAAGATATATATGATGTGTTTCCTATGTTTACTCCTGATTATTCTGCTATAGATAGTGGTTCAATTTGCAATGGATGGCAAATCAAGGATCCCAACATGTGGTTCTTTTTTAATGGAGTTGCCACGAATTTCCATCCAGGACAATATCAATGTGCAGCATTGGGTTATTTTACCTTACAGACTGGCCATAGATTACCTGTTAGCAAAATCCGGAGGGTTTTGTAAACTGGTCGGGAACCAGGGATGTCGGGTAAAATTCCAGGATCTATAATACTATTGAGAAAGAACTTCAGAATTTACAGGAGAGCATTACTAACAATGTACGCACTGATGTTAATCTCTTTGATTGGGTGACTTCTTGGTTGCCTGATTTATCTGTCCTTAGACAAGTTTTCTTTTATGGGTTTATTATTATTATCTGCCTTATACCTTTGTGTTTTTGCATTAATTTTATTCCTAATCTTATTTCTATGTGTAACACATGTCCACTGCGTAGAAGGGAGACATCGAGTTTTGCACGACGGCAATTGTACTCAATGAGGTATCATCCTCCAGAACAAGGTACCAGGAGTCAGGAGGGGTACGATGTCCAGGAGGACAGTGATGATGTATATGGAGGAGTAGTTATGGAGTATGATGACATGCAGGGGTATGATTAGCCGTCCCTCTCTCAAATTTAAATGAAAAAGGAGGACATGTGGGAATGTATCTGGATTCTGTCTCCTGTCTTCTGACAAATTTTGTAAACAAAAGCCTCTTTGCTTGCATGAGAGACAATGCTCCTTATCTCTCCTTATTTGGGTTCTGACATTCTGATTGATTATGTAGCTTGAGTTTCGTTTCTGGTATACTCTGCTTGCTTAAGTTTTGTTTCTGTTATACTCTGCTTGAATAAAGAGAAGCCATTAGTATCCTTTGTTCAGCCAAGGACAGCAGTCGTGTTTTCTCTGTCTCTCTCTGTTCTTTCCTTACTCTGAGCCTAATGAAGCTGGACTTCGTGGACTCGTAAGTTTCTATCTGGGGCAATAAACTGCTCTGTTAGATGAGGCTGATTATCTTTACATGAATCAGATTCCAACAATTTTGATACTTCTTAATTTCTTTGTCGTTAAGTTGTATTGGCAGGGCATCAAATAAAAAATTCATTTGTGGTAACAACATCATCTTGCACAATGCAACCCTGCCAAACCACGACAATTTCAATTTCTTATAGCAACCAATTTGTTCTTTAATCAATTTTTCCTATTTATCATAATTTAATTTTTTAAGATTTTCCCATTTATTAGTAATGTTAACACCCAAATATTTTAAACTGTCCTTAATTTGTATTTTAAATTTTTCGGATATCCTCCTCTGCTCTTCCTTTTCAATATTACAAGTTACCATTTCAGATTTCTCCCAATTTATTTTTAGCCCCGTCACATCCTCAAAATTTGTTAAATGCTCATGAATTTTTCCCATAGACTTCATTGGATGTTTCATGATCACCAAGGTGTCGTCAGCATATAAACTTATTTTGCTTCCCATCAATCCCTCTATGTTGTTATCATATCTAATAGCCATTGCAAGTAATTCCATTGACATTATAAAATAAAATTGGAGATAATGGACATCCCTGCCTAGTCCCTGCTTCCAATAGTATATCTTCTGTGTAAGATATACTTTAACTTTTGCTGTACCTTGCTGATACAATTGCTCTATAACATTTTTAAACTTAAAACCAAATCCATAGACAGATATCATTTCTTTGATTGTTACCCATTGAATTGAATCAAATGCTTTAAAAATGTCCAATGACACTAAACCTATCTTTTCTTTATTTCGTACGGCAATATCTAATAAATTCAATACTCTCCTTGTTAAATCCATCATGTGCCTGTTTTTTATAAATCCAACTTGATCCGTATTAATGTAATTTCCCATAAATGTATTCAACCTTTTTGCCAGTATAGAGGTAAATATTTTAGCATCTTGATTTATTAAAGATATTGGTCTGTAAGACTCAATTTTTTCCGGATTTTTCCCAGGTTTGGGGATCAATACAATCACTGATCTAACCAGGTGGCAGGAATTATTCCCCCCTCTAGAATATAGTTAAACAATTTTTTTCAACCTTGGAATAACCATATCCTTAAAATATTTATAAAATTCTGAAAATAAGCCATCCTCCCCGGGTGATTTACCTATTTTCAATCTTGTAATAGCATCACTAATTTCAATTTCACTTATTCTATCCTCCATTAAGTCTTTGTGCTCCTGACTTATTTTTTGTTTTAAATGCTTTCTCAGGTAATCTCTTAATCTTTCTGTATTAACCTCCTTTGTTGAGTATAACTCCTGATAGAAATCCTTAATAATTTCAATTTTATCTTTGATCTTGTTACATCTAATTCCAGCTTTAGAAATCTGAACACCTATCTCTCTTTTCTCTCTTTTTTCTTTAGCCATCCTTGCCAATAACCTCAAATTCTTGTTAATTTCAAAGTAATCTTTTTAAAGGTATAATAAGTTTCTTTTCACTTTGTCAATATCCTTCCCCACCATTTCCTTTTTCAGTTTCTCCATGCAATCTAAAATCTTTATATTCTTTGTCTTTGCATGTTCCTCTTGTAATCTCTTTATTTCTTGCTCAGTTTCCCTTTGTTTTGCCTTAACTTGTTTACTTTTGAAACTGGATAACTTAATACTTTCCCCTCTGAATATTGCCTTCATAGTATCCCACACCGTATGATAACCTACTTCCCCATTACATTCCACCTCCAGCTTTCTTCCCATTTTCCCATAATCCAATCTCTACTCTTAATGTCCTTGTATGTGCTGGAATCATATCTCCAAGTGTTCCTCACTTCGTTTACCCCTTCTAGTCTCATTTCCAACATCAATCGTGCATGATGTGATTCTTTAAATATCCCATTCTCAATCTGTTCTATATTTCTGATCAAGTTCTCTGATACAATCCTAGAATACGTGTTATAAACCTGAGAGAAGAAGGTATATGCTCTTTCCATTCTGTGGAGTTCTCTCCATGTATCTTTCAATCCTAAAGCTATCATCCAATTATCTATAATCTGACATTTCGTGCCTTTACTACACCTGGTCGTATTTGTACAATCAATTGCTGATCTAATTAAGTTAAAATCCCCTGCTACAATCAACTTAGAACATCTTTCTCTCTCCAGGACTTCATACACTTTATTCAAAAAAAATTTCTGCTGATCATTAGGTGCATATATATTAACCAACGTTATCTCCTCGTCCTCCATTTTCCCATTAATTATCAAATATCTTCCCTCCGGGTCTGAAATGATCTTAATTACTACAAAATCCAATCTGGTTGAGATAAGAATCGCAACTCCTCTAGACTTTGATGTTCCATATGCTTTTTCATAAATCTTGGTCCAGCCTAAAAATAGCCTATTTACTTCTCCCGACTTTTGATGCGTTTCCTGTAGAAAAATTATGTCTGGTTTTTCTCTCCTGAGTGCTGCTTCTATTCTTTTTCTCTTAATCTGGCAGCCAGTACCTTTCACATTCCATGATACTACCTTCACTGTCTTCATTATTTATCTATAACTTCCTCATTTCTACGGTTGCCACTTCCCCCGAAAGGCGTGAAAAAATACAATCTAAAAAACCTTATCCCCAAACATAAAAACATAAAAAGTACAAAAGCAAAACATACTAAAATACATTTTTACCCTCCCCACTTTTTTCAAGAAAAAGAGGCCTTCGATAAACAAAGAGGGGAGGGGGGAAAGCACGTCAAATGAGGGCGGAGCATTACTGAGTTCCACCTTCCGCTCCCTCAGGCACGCTATCATCATCCTTCCTGCCAAAATGTAGACCTCCTGATGTTAACAATTCTTGCTTCAAGGATTCCCATTCTTGAGTGCCATTCTCCAATAATTTTGCCTCAACTAATATGTCCACTACAAAGGCATTCTCCCTCACAACGTATCTTCTGCCTAGGTGCCAAAAAGTTAACAATTTTGGAAATTTCCAATTATATTTGATACCTTTGCCAATCAAATATTTCGTGAACGGTTTCATAGTTTGGTGCCAAATTCTTTCCTCCAGCGCTATATCATTGTAGATTTCAACATCTGCACCATCAATTCTCAAAACTGTTGATCCCATTTGTTTGATGTGAGCCATTAATTTCATCTTGTCTACTGCACAAGTAAATTTTACCAGTACATTCCTTGGAGCAGTTCTTCCTCTCTTCTGACCTAGACGGTACACACTTATGATATCTTCTGACGAATAACTATACTCCATCGTCATACCGTTCAGCCAATCCAATATCCTGTCCCATAACATATCTGGGTTTTTCTCCGGTAAATTGCGGATCATTATATTGGAACGTCTCATCTGCTCCTCCATTGTTGCAACTCGCTTTTCCAATAAGTCCACCTTGGTATCTCTCACCGTCTCTCTCTGTTTCAACCTTTTAACCTCCAGTTTGATTCCCTTCTGCTCTACTTTAATTTCTTCTTGATCTTTTTAAAGTCAACTTGTCCTTTTTCTTTATCATCAAATCTTTTATCAAATTTATCAGACAGTGCTCCCATTTGCTTTTGTGCATCACCTTGCCCATCTTTGATTAGTGACTCCATTCTTTCTAGCCTTTCAAAAATCAATTCAAATTCACTCTTGGGTCCCAAAGGAGTTTTCCTTATAGCACCTAATACTGCTGTGCCACCTGCCGTAGTTGCTGTGATTGAAGTCATTGCTGCTAATGTTGATGTTACTGCTGTTACTGCTGCTGTAGTCGCTGCTGTTGTAATAATTGTAGTCATTGTCCCTGCTACCATTGAAATTGGTGTCATCTTTGTTGCTGAGGCTGATGTTGTTACTGCTGCTGTGGTTGCTGCTGTTGTAGTAATTGTAGTAGTTGTCCCTGCAACCGTTGAAATTGGTGTCATCTTTGTTGCTGAGGCTGTTGTTGTTATCACTAGTGCCGTGGGTGCCGTTGTTGTTGATATTGATGTAGTTGTCGCTGGCTTTTTCGCTGGTGTTGCTGTTGCTACGGTGAGTGAATCTTGTGTCTGCTTTTGTTGCTGCTGCTGTTGTAACATCTTTTTCACTTTCTCCTGTTCCTCTGCTTCTTTAACCTCCTGAAACAATGTCTTCTTCATATCTTTGGGCTCTTCTTGTAACCGAACCAGACTGTTATAACTTCTATCAGATGATGTCTCCCAGTCTCTTGACCAGCCCACTTTCTTCTCCTTATCTTTACCACAACCACGGCAGCTCATCCACTTGCACTTCCAGTTACACTTCCAGTTACAACTCATAAACAGACTCAGAAAACTTCATTAAAATATATTGAACCTCTAGCCACTTTATCTCCAACTCATCAGTAAAAAAAAGAAAAAGAAATAAAATAAATAAAAAAGAAATAATAACAAAGAGGAAGAAAAGGAAAAGGGAGAAAACAGTAACATTAAACTTTTATATATATATCCCCTCCCACCCTGTTTACTCCCAATATTCACTCTACTAGGATTCCAATACTCAAATAATAGAATAAGTGTTCTATCAACCGCAAGATAAAAATATAGAAAAAAGTTTTTTTGACTTGAAGTAATGAATATATATTAAAAAAAAGTAAAAAAGTAAAAAAATCCCTTCTCTTATTACAAATGTCCAATACTTTATCAACCAAAAAAAAGAAAAGAAAAAAGAAAAAGAATTTTTTTAAAAGGAAAAAACAAATCCGTCCAAACAATAATAATAATAATAATAATAATAATAATAATAATAATAATAATAATAATAATAATAATAATAATAATAATAATAATAATAATAATAGGGGGAAAAATTAACTCCTACACACAAAGCTTGGATGTTCTCTTTTTTCCCTCTTCTTCTTCTTTATTGTAATCCGTTCCCCTTTGCTGAAGTTCCAGTTCCATCCAAAACCAAAAAATCTCTCAGTAAAAATAGAGACAAAATAGCTTAACTCTGCAACTTAGAAATAAAGTATCCCTTTCTTATAAAGTCCGTTCTCTTCCACTGAGACTACAGCCGTAGCTGCCAACAAATAGTTCCAACCAAAAGAGTGTGTAAGGAAAAAAAAGAAATGAAAAAAAAAGTTGCTCAGTCACATATATATCCCTTTGAATAAATCCACTCGGTCTATTTCACCTTAAAAATTCTGCAGATAAAACAAAAAATTAAAAAAAATAGAAAAAAAAGCAGGAAAACTAATCCAAATGTCTATCTTCTGACTATTCCCAGTCCAAAAAGTAAAGTCAGGAGACAAAACTTTTCTTGACTGCATCACAGGCTCAGGTTCCATTCTCACTTCCTCAGTGCCATTTTGGCAATAAACCTCAACAGTATTCTTTCTTTGGGCAACAAGGTTCAAACATCCATCCGTTAAATTCTAATAAACAGGAGATAAGGCAATCAGAACTCCACTTTTTGTAATCCGGCAAATCTTGAACTGGTTTACCCCAGACAGAACGTAAGCTCTGCGAAAACTCCACTTGATTCTCCTCCACTCCGATCCACTTCGGTGCCGGCGAGACCAGCCAACTGAGGCTTGATTCCGCAACCCCCCGCCGAGCTCCCGCAGGACTTAACCTTGCCAACCACCACTTTCTCTTTTCGCCCGCTTACATCTGTCTCCACATCTGATTCTCTGCCTCCGTCTCCGTCTGCCTTCAATCTCCAGCCAAGAATCAGAAACGCAGTCTCTCCTTCAGCTTCCCGCAACCCGCTGCAACCCAGGATGGATCGAGACAGGGTAGCACAACACTGCGCAGCATGGCCAAATGGCTACCCGACTACACCTCCGCTCCGCTCTGACCGCTTACCACGCCGACCTCCAGTACTCCAGTAATCAGACTTGCCGCCTCTCCACTAGACTTTTTCGAAACTATTCCACTCAAGGTAACTTTTACATTTCCTTTAAATGCTTTTTTGAAAGGATTTCTTCATTTAAAACCGCCTTTAATAGCCCCCCCTTGAGGGAGAACAGAAGGTCCCTTCTGCTCAGCCCGCCATGACGTCAATTCCTCAACTCAGAGTAGTTTCTGACATGAAATTTATTTTTAACACCCTGCTCTGTTCATTGCATTACAACCCACTCCTCCAGGAAAAAGTAGAATCAAAGCTTGCCTCCTCCCCTTTCTTCTCCATTAGGGTTAGCAAAATAATTTCTACATGGTCATTACTAAACATTTACTGCTTTCCTCAAAGATTTATTTCCCTCTAGTTTCAATCAATGACTATCTATAACTGTGATGGTGAACCTTGGCAATTCAGGTGTTCTTGAACTTCAATTCCCAGAAGCTCTGATCAGCAGGATTGCTAACTTGAGCTTCTGGCAATTGAAGTCCAAGAACACCTGAAGTGCCAAGGTTTGCCATCACTGATCTATAGCAAGCCAAATGAGATTACTGTACTTCACTTCTAAACTGTGGCCCCTTAATTCACTGACATCACAAATCTCTTTAATTGAATCAGCTGGTATATCTTCAAGATGTTAATAAACTATAGTAGTTGATGGACCTTATGGATTTTTGACACCCTCAGAAGAAAAAGAGTCATGTTTCAGAGACTATAGTCCACCGATGACTCACCGCTAGTATGTTGACCCTGATGTAGGCAGCAGCCCTAAATAAAAAGAAATTGCCCTATATGGCACACACCTTATGATAAAAGCTAAAGCGTAGTTATACTTGCTGAACACCTTCACCTTCTTATTCATTACTGTTTCTCTATGTCTTATTTCATAGAAAAGTACTTTTCATACCCATATAATACAACTCATTAAAAAGAATGATGCCAAAGAAGAAAGTGAGAAGAACAGAGACCTTGTTTCAGAATACAATTCCCCCAAAAATGTGACATGGATTTTATGTTGGCCATGATTATGAAGCCCATGGTTAGAGATTCATCTCAACTGTAGAAAGGTGCTATCTCTGTTCATAGTACTTATGAGATGCTTTTAATTTTTGAACATTAAATTCCATCTAATATAAACTTGAGCACCTATAATAGTTCTAATGGTCGATTAGGTAAGGAAGAGTGGATCTTTATAATATAGCATTCCTCCCAAAATCTCATTAAAATATAGAGATAAAAGCTGAAGTGAAGAACTAACCCCCAGGGTATTCTAATAATTTATTTTAACTTGAGAAGAGTAGGGAAGAGCCAATTGAAAAATCATATTTCAGTGGTCTCTTTGAGACCAAAAGTTGGATGGTCAGGAAAGCATGTTGCAAAAGTCAGTAACACTACAAAACCATCAGGAAATTTTCATTTTGAAGGAAAGCTCTGCTTGAAACCAAGGGCATTTAAGAGCATTCAATGCTGTACCATTATCCTACATGTTCAGGCTTTCTGGGTCTGATATTCAAACATAAGGGAGGTATGTTGTTTTTATTGTCACAATGATGCCATCAATGTTCCAAAGGTTTGCAGAAGCAGGACTAAATATTTTGGTGGGGATCCCTAAAAGAAGGGCCTCAAAAGCAGCTCATTAAGCACTAAGCATGTTCAGTAACTATTGAATGTTGACTAATTGCTAGATAGCAGGGAAATCATCATCGTCGGCTGCAACTCATTCGAGCACACATTTTTTTCCTGCCCCAGGACACCGGGAGGCCTGGTTTTGGAGACCAGCTGGTTCTAGGCTGCCTTCACCCTTCGAGGCAATCAGGAAAAATGGCACTGGCATGAATTTATTTAAGCTGGATCCTTGCTTGCCAAGACGTGACCCATACACTATGATCATGGAGCCATCTCCTGCAGCACATATGAAATGAGATATGCAGGATTTAACACCGGGTCTGCAAAGGACTGCCACACCCTTGAGGATATGGACTTGGTATGCCTTCACAGCCAGTCCATCTGGCCTGACTTCTTCTGCCGCCATGACTGTTGGGAATCAGAGTTCCTCCTCCACTCATTTTGCCATTGGGCCTAATATGATGGTTTCCAGTGGTATTTCCTCCACTGAGGGGGGCCATCACCCCACTTAAAGGAAATCATCTGTCCATAGCCATTGGGGCCCCTTTAGGGAGTCAGGTTCATTAACACTTAGCATTGGGTCACTGGCTGTACGGTCTACTGCATTACTGTAGTGGGATGTCTGGCCAGTATGAAGAAATAGGATATCAGTATGAAGAGGAATAGAGCATCTTAGATGAGGCAGTGGGTATTTGATGACTGCACAAAACAAAGTGATGATTAATGGAGAAGGTTTATTCTTTCAGTTATTCCCTCTTGTTAGCAGAATGTGTGGTTAAAAACAACAGCACAGAAATGTGGAGCGATCAGCCCAGTCTCATCAGCACCCCTTTCGTATTTATTTTTCTGCACACAAACTAGGACTTTGCATGATAAACTCACCGTAGAATCATTTGAAACAACAACAACAACATATCTTGACTTACAGTTACCATCTAGTAGACTACCCTTCATGCTTGTTGCTTGAAGGAAGATCAGAAGAGGGGGAAAGGATATCAACAAAACAATGGAAGCAAGAAGAAAGGAAGATGGTTGGAGCTTGCTTCAAATGCCAGAGATGGGGAAAGAATTTTAACACAAGTTAGTAGTTAGTGGCAAAAGTCAACCACATTAGGCTGTGCATGTTAGTGCATGGGAGATTGCTATTATCCCAGCAATTCCATATATAGTATGGATTCACCCCCAATTCCTCCTGGTCTCCCATCTTTAAATTAAAGTCACTTGCCATCTCTGATGTGGACAGGTAGCCCTACAAGTTCTTCAATGGGCACATTCCCTAGAGACACCTCAGCATCTGCTACTGGACCCCCATGGTGCCTGTCACCTCTCTCATTGATATTCCCTCTGCCATAGAAGGGTTTATATGGTTTCCTCTCAGGTGCCTGACTTTCAGCCTTGTAAATGGATTACCTGTCATGTCCAGTGATTCTGTTTGAAGAAGAAAGTCTGCCCAGGTGTAGTTGTAGTGGGTTTTTCTGCTGTTCTTCTCCCCAATACCTTTCTGCACCATCCCTTTCTCCTTTCTCCACCTCCAAAGGTCCCTCATTTTTCTTATTAGCTTTCTGTTCTTCCCCCGCCCTCGCCCCTCAAACCATTCTTTATGTACTATCACCTCCTTTAAGGGTTTATCTAACACCCCCATCTTCTCCCCTTCTGCCTTCTCAAATCTTTTCTCCCTTAGTTGCACCCTCTTGCCTTTCCTTCTGCTTTTCTAACTTCTGCACATGGAAAGACTCAGCCCCTTCTAAGCTCTCTGGGCCCAGTCTAGAAGGAGCTATTTGTGGGAGATTCACAGGCAGGGATGGACCACAAAGGCTACAATATGCAAGCAATTGTACCATTCACTTTTTAAAAAGTAACTAAAAGTAAATAAATGACAATTGTTGTTTCTCAAACAGTTACCTTTTTAAAAATAAAAGTAACATTCAAAAAATGTAACTGCCAAGGTGGCTAACTTTGAAATGATAATAATGACTCATTACTTTAAAAAAGGTTCTGAGTGAAAGGGAACACCACCATCATTCTCTGAATCCCTGATGCACAGGCATAAAAGGCCCATGTAGCCAAAACATCTTGGCTACACCTGTACACAAAACAGAGAATGAGAGAGGAAGATGAAGAGAGAGAGAGAGAAATGTCACCAGGCTTGAGAATATACCTAAATTTACAGAAATGTAAAAATATTTTGTTGACTATGCAAAAATAGTTGCAAATGCAAGAAACATCACTAATATGGAGATAAAATATCTCGATCTCTTATAAACAAGGATTTCTTGTCTATGAGACTTCACTTCCCTCTTTAGGAGTGCATTCTCCAGAACTACTGAGCTAGAATTTTCCAGCAGAGATTTCAAAGCACTACATCTTACTACAAATATTAGGATTCTGTCAGATGAAGCCATGACAGTTAAAGTTGTTATCTTCTGTAACTATGCAATGTAGGTACACTCAGACATAGATGATGGCACGAAGAGCAGGGACCTGGCTGAATTCATCTTGAAGATGTGGACATCTGATGTGAGGTAGTGGATAGAAGTGAATGTTCGAAAAACATCTTAAGTCGTGCTGTTGGATTTTCTCTCCTATGTTGGAAACTAAGTCTGCGAGCATTGACCTGGAAACTTTTCATTACTTGTAGAACCAGAGAACATGTCACAATATATAGGTGAGTGCAGAGCCACTAAAGGTAGAAGTATATTTTTTAAAAGTTGCTTTCGGGTACTTTCCAAATGATAAATTGCCTAATACTATATCTAAGGAAATCTGTGTGTTAAATGTATTTGAAAACATAATTATCAGGATGGTGACACCTTTTAACACTGTTTGAAGACTTAAATGGAAAATGCTTCTTTCAACAGTCCTGACAGAATATTGAACAGCAAAGAGCATATTTTTCTCCCTCAGGAACATATGTCATCATCTGCTAAAGAGTAAAATAATTTAATCATCCTTGTCAATGTTGTTCTAAACAAAAATCCATCAAGTTTGTCAAAACTTCAATATGAAAGATAAAGTTTGAAATGTATTACGTGCTTGCCATCCAGATCCTTTTGATATGAGATGCCCTGAATTAATGCCCCTATTCCGGATGGATTTTTTTTGTCAGTTTTGCATTTTACCACATTTGACGTTTACAAATCTTAGTAGAATTCTTATTTAAAAATTGAACTGAAATTGAATTCTCACCTATCTCTAGGGAAGATACACAAATTGATGATGTTTGGGTTCTGCTACATTCAGAATAGTCCATTATGGAAAATTCTGATTTTAAAAAAATGAGGCAGAATTCACATCCATCTCCAATCCATGTCAGTGGCAGATGGGCTGATACAGGAACATTGGTGACCCTCTTTTACTGGGCAGATTAGCAATCCATGTAACTCAATACTGTCTGTTCTAAACTGATCAACAACAGCTCTCCAGAGTTTCAGAGACTTCTCATCCTCACCTCAAAATGTTATGGATTGAACCAAAGGTTAATGTTATGCAGAAGAAATGGTTTGCCACTGAGTTACAGCCTTTCTTGAAATGTAGTTCAGTATCCTTGATCCCATAGAACAGTGGTGGTGAACCTTGGCAATCCAAGTGTTCTTGGACTTCAATTCCCCAAAGCCCAAGTCAGCACTCCTGCTGATCAGGGCTTCTGGGAATTGAAGTTCAAGAACACCTGGAGTGCCAAGGTTGGACATCACTGACATAGAACAATCCCTATTTTGGAATGCTAATTTTGGAATACAGCAGTTTGTTTAGGCACATCTGAAAAGTCCACATCTGAGAGGAGATTTAAACACGAAATTTCCCAGCTTGCTCAACTTTTTAAAGGATGTACCAAATCCAAGGTAAATGGTTAAATAACTAAAGTTGTAAGAAGGAAGCAAGTTTTCCCCCCAGGACATCAGAATAAATAAACTGTCCTAATAAGCACCTTTTAGAACAGGGGTTCCCAACCTTTACAAGCTGGGGGCCGAGTCACACTCTCTCAGCTTCGAGGACCAGATAGCCATTTTGCCCTGCCTGCATGATGGGAGTGGCCATTTTGTCCCAACAGCTTCAAAGGGGAGGCCATTTTGTTTCTCAAATGCCATTGGAGAGGGTGGGGGCCACATGAAATGGCACCATGGACCGGATCATACCTGTCAGGTTTTGGATTGGAAAATAAGGGAAATTTTGGCCACACCCCTCTGTGGGCATGGCCAAATCTGTGGGCATGGCCAAATATAGCCATGTGACTTGTTGGGCTCTAGTCATGCCTGCCACATGGCTATGAAAATGTCTGCAAACACAGACAGCACTGGCTCTTTGGCTGTAAATGGAGATGAGCACTGCACCCTAGAGTTGGATACGACTGGCAGATTTTACTTTCTTAGGATCAAAGATCACTGCAGATGGTGATTGCAGCCATGAAATAAAAAGGTGACTGATGCTTGAGAAACAAGCTATTTTTTTAAAAAAATATATTTTTTATTAAATTTTTCAAAAATATACAAACATACAAAACAATACATCATAAAAATACATATATTTCACAAAAAATAATCAACATATCCGATAATTGATCCAATACATTTTTATACCTTATTGTAAAACATCCCCTAAAAAGAGAATTAACATTTAATTATGATTTAGTAGTTAACATCTAACCTATTTCAAAAATTCTTCCCAAAACACTTTATTTATTACTACCACTAAATCCATTCCCATTAAACATTTCAATAATATTTTGATTTAGATACAACTATCTAAATAAACACAGTACACCCTGTGTTTATTTACATTGCCCTGGAAAGCTCAGAGTGTCTTATTATTTACCTCCAAAAACTGCTTTGAGCCGGTACAGGTCTACTTCTTTCTGAACCCATAAGTGAATGATCCACAAAGAACTTCCAAATATTCCAAAATCTATTCTCTTTCAACTTATCCCTTTTTTCTTTTATATCCCATGTCAGTTTATCATTCAATGCTAAATTCCACATTTCTCTGAACCATTCTTCTGTCTGTATAATTACATCATTTTCCCAATGTCTAGCGATACATTGTCTGCCTGTTGTTAACATTATTTCTAGTAACTCTTTTTCCTCCTTGTTTAAATTCATACCATCCACATCTGTTAGCATAATGGTACCTGACACCAGTTTAATTTTTTTACCCAATATTTCACTAATCTCTTTTTCTATTCTTCTCCAAAAGTCCTTTATCATCTTACAACCCCACCACATATGTTCATAAATTCCTATAGTATCTTTGCATCTCCAACATAGATTATCCTTTTTATTGTCAATCTGATGTAACCTCACTGGTGTCAGATACCATCGCCACAACATTTTATAATTATGCTCTTTAATTCTAACTGACATAGTTCTCATTATCCTCTTTTTCCACTTATTTCTCCATTCATCTTTATCTATCTTTATATTCAAATCCTTTTCCCACTTCAATTTCAAATCCTCCTGTGGATCACCCTCCCTATTTATTAAAGCATAGAGTTTGCTTGTTGAAATCTGATTCATGTAAGATCTCTTCTCATTCAGTCTCATGAAGCAGCAATTTATATCCTCAGATCTTTTAAGATAGAAACTTAAGATTCCACGAAGTCCAGCTTCATTAGGCTCAGAGTAAGGAAAGAACAGAGAGAGACAGAAAATAGGACTCCAGTCTTTGGCTGAACAAACGATACTAATCCTACTCTTTATTCAGGCAGAGTATAACAGAAACGAAACTTAAGCAAGCAGAGTATACCAGAAACGAAACTTAACAGAAACAAAACCTAAGGCACAGAGCCAATCAGAAAGTCAGACCCCAAATAAGGAGAATACTTTTTCACTATTCTACGCATGCCCACAAACCAGCGTTGTCTCTCATGCAAGCAAAGAGGCTTTTGTTTACAAAATGTGTCAGAGACAGCCTGATAGAATCCAGATACATTCCCACATGTCCTCCTTTTTCATTTAAATTTGAGAGAGGGACGGTTAATCATACCCCTGCATGTCATCACTGTCCTCCTGGACATCGTACCCCTCCTGACTCATGGTACTTTGTTCCGGAGGATGATACCTCATTGAGTACAATTGCCGTCGTGCAAAACCCGATGTCTCCCTTCTACGCAGTGGACATGTGTTACACATAGAAATAAGATTAGGAATACAAGTAATGCAAAAACACAAAGGGATAAGGCAGATAATAATAATGAACCCATAAAAGAAAACTTGTCTAAGGACAGACAAATCAGGCAAACAAGAAGTCACCCAATCAAAGAGATTAACATCAATGCGTACATTGTTAGTAATGCTCTCCTGTAAATTCTGAAGTTCTTTCTCAATAGTATTATTCAGATCCTGGAATTTTACCCGACATCCCTGGTTCCCGACCAGTTTACAAAATCCTCCGGATTTTGCCAACAGGTAATCTATGGCCAGTCTGTAAGGTAAAATAACCCAATGCTGCACATTGATATTGTCCTGGATGGAAATTCGTGGCAACTCCATTAAAAAAGAACCACATGTTAGGATCCTTGATTTGCCATCCATTGCAAATTGAACCACTATCTATAGCAGAATAATCAGGAGTAAACATAGGAAATACATCATATATATCTTCAATAGTAGTGTTAAACAAGGTATAATTAAGCTTATAAGAACTGTTATAACTACCCCATAACCAAAAATAATCATCACAACCCGTATAATTGCCTACATTCTGCAAAACCCTTTTTGCTTGAGTCCAGTACTTCCATTTACTATTCCAGACTCCAGAACTATGACAGCAGAAACAAAGTCCTTTAGTGTATTTCTTGAATGTCATGCTTCGCCAGCGGGTGTTGTTAAATTGTTCTGGGGGATTGGAGAAGAGTGTAGACCTATCAAGATGTTGCAAATGTCCAATAACCAACTCTGGCTTGTTGAACAATGCCGGAAGAAAGGCCATTTGAGACACTGCCAGTGGATGCTCATAGTATAACGTTGCATTCTTACCATAAACCTCAAACATATAGTTAGCATGACGAATCCAAAAGTTGGGGTTGCCCCCATGAGGTATTGTTCTTACAGCTGGAAGCACAGTAAGAAAGAAAAGAACAAATGTCAGCAAATTTAGTTTACTGGTGAACCACCATCCTGGAGCTGAGTAACCTTCTTCTCTCTCCATGGGCGGATCGCTCGAGCAGGAATCCTTCCACTCAGGATCCCCTTGTTGCCAATAAACGACCAATGGCTTAGGCAGACACTCCCCTAAGAAACAGGAGCATGCCCTGTTATTACTAGTACCATGTAACTAAACATGAAACATGCCTGACATTTAACACAAATGCAATGTCACAAACCCATTTACATGTGTAGGGTACTGAAAACTCTTCCATGTGCTTCTGGAGGTACCTTGAGAAATGCAGTTTCATAAGGTAAAACATAAGCAAACATTAAAGCATGAACATTTCTCTTCTTCCTTACATGAAGTAGGTCTCCATTGCATTCAATAACTTAAAACCAGCATAGCATGGTAAATCAATACAGTACAAATATCATTAGAGCATTTCACACTCATAGCATGAGCAGGTTGCTTAAAAAAGGTTTTCAGGTTTTAAAATGCAAACAAAGCCAATTCTTTGCTTAGAGTCCACACAAACTTTTTAGTCCAATTAAAATGTCCAAATTAAAAGTCCAAATGCTTCTTAAACACTATCTTCTCTCCAGCACAGTTCTTGGCATGGCAAGCTGAAACTAAGCCATAAATTAACTCTCACTGAATTCACAAGACACCCAGACCCCCCTTTTCAGCTTTTCAGGCAAACACACATTCCTTCTTGCTCCAGTCACACCCATCTGTATTAAGGCAGGCCGATGAGGTGTGAAGGCACAAAGAACAAATTCTCCAGAATTTGCAAGCAGCTTTCACACAGAAGAATAGTACAGGGAATTTCCCGTTGCTTTCCCTGCCATCCTGATGCTGGAAACTTGAGACAGCCCACTCTGGATCTCTTTGTTTGAGGGTTGGGCAGTTCAAAATCAGCCAAAAACTCCTTGTATTTTTGCACCAGCCTGCTGTCCATCGAGGCAGGATCCACCCCCCTTGTCCTCTGGATTTTTTTCATCTGCAGCATCTCAATCTCAATTTTATGACAAACTGCATCTGTTAGTTTGTACTTGCAAGAAGACCCCTTTTGCTTGGGTTTTCTGCATTCCTCCTCTGGGCCATCCTCCCACTTCTTGGCCACACGTGAGGTATCAAGTTTACTACTCAGCTTCTCCGGCTTTTGTGAAGAGGGTTGCTTCACGGGGGGGGGGGGGGGCTGAGATCTCCTATGCTGCTCTTTGAAACACACTCCTTGCTTCCTGCCACTCTGCATGCATTAACAGCTTCAATCTGTGATGAGGTCCCCACCATTTGTTCCCCATCAGCTGGCACTAGTTGTTTTTTAGACTCGGCAGGCAGTATTGCAGCAGTGAACAGGTCTTTTGTAGGGCTAAAAGTGCTTGATTGCTGCAAGGCAGGATATAATGTCCCATCTTCTTTTCCACCCCCATCAGGGGGCTTATGCTGTTGTTGCTCATATGATGGAGGGGCAGTTGCTATAGTCCCTCCTTTGGCTGGGGGCAGATGCTTTGGGAGGGGGCCAGCAAGCCCCTGAGACAACAGAATATCCTTTGGAGTGAGTCTTTGAAGGCAGTCTCTAACTTCCTCCCATGTAAATAGCACTGATACAGAAATTCCATTATGCTTCTGCATTTCTCTCCCAATCTGTTTCCACTGTTTTAAGTCCAAACATTCATCATATTTAACCCAAGGACTGATTTTTTCTATAGCTTTGACTAGCTTTTGTATCTCCTTCTCATCAGCCTTTCGCCCATTGTTATTCAAAAGATCTGAGATATCTTTACAAAGTTCCGTCCCTGCCGAAGTAAGCACGCACCCCATGATTCACTCACCCTATTGTAATTCTCAAGCGCTTGATTGGACCTTTCCTCTGGTCGGACCTGTCTGGTCGGAGGTGAATGAAGACCTTGTCCCCGGTCGATGAGGTGATAATTAGGTGCTAAATGCTAAAGCAGAGTTCTTCAAAGCATTCCTTTGAATTTCATTCAATGGCCTCGCGACGGGGCACCACTTGTTAAAATCTGATTCATGTAAGATCTCTTCTCATTCAGTCTCATGAAGCAGCAATTTATATCCTCAGATCTTTTAAGATAGAAACTTAAGAGTCCACGAAGTCCAGCTTCATTAGGCTCAGAGTAAGGAAAGAACAGAGAGAGACAGAAAACAGGACTCCAGTCTTTGGCTGAACAAACGATACTAATCCTACTCTTTATTCAGGCAGAGTATAACAGAAACGAAACTTAAGCAAGCAGAGTATACCAGAAACGAAACTTAACAGAAACAAAACCTAAGGCACAGAGCCAATCAGAAAGTCAGACCCCAAATAAGGAGAATACTTTTTCACTATTCTACGCATGCCCACAAACCAGCGTTGTCTCTCATGCAAGCAAAGAGGCTTTTGTTTACAAAATGTGTCAAAGACAGCCTGATAGAATCCAGATACATTCCCACATTTGCTAACTAGACCCTTAATATTTCTATCTCCTTTTCTAATTTTTAAAACCAATTCTTCAAATTCCGTCTTTTCTCTGTCTATATCTAGTTCTCTCCAATATTTGCCATTCCAATTATTAACCTTCATTATCTGGAACCAATTCATTTTCAACTGTTCAAACAACTTTTTCTTCCTACCTTCATCTCTGCAGATCTGTAACCAGTCTTTCACCAAGGAAACTTCATTTTTATCCAATATTTCCTTTATTTCTTTGTCTATTTTTAGCGGAAAACAAGCCATATATGCTAATTCCAAGATTGGAGAGATGTTTGGGACCAAATCGTTCTTTAATCTTTTCCACACATTCATAACTCCCTTCATCATTGTATTACTAGTTACTGTCTTACTCCCAAAAAAATCATTTTGCCTATGTTCCTAAAGTCTTTCATCTCAATCTCCTCCCAAATTACTTTTTCTCTTGCCAAGATCTTCACAACATTCTTAATTTGAAAAGCACGGTAATATGCCACTAAATTCGGCATTCCTAAACCTCCTTCTTTCTGAGGTAGATACCATTATTTCTTTGGTAGTCTAGGCTTTTTACCTCCATTACAAAAATTATTAAACAACTTTTGAAACTCATTAATTTCCTTGTCCTTCAATTGAATTGCCAATGCATCAAATAAGAAATTAATTCTAGGTAACAGGGAAACAAGCTATGAGAAACCTGGGGAACATAGTTAAAAGTAGAGGCATCACCTTGCAAATAAAAAATTGCATAGTCAAAGCAATGGTATTCCCGGTGGTAATGTATGGGTGTGAGAGCTGGACCATTAGGAAAGCTGAGCGCAGAAGAATAGATGCCTTTGAAATGTGGTGTTAGAAATAGGTCAATCCTAGAAGAAATTTACCACGACTGCTCATTAAAGGTCAAATAGTAAAGATGATGCTAAAGTACTTTGGACATCAAATGAGAAGAGAGGATTCACTTGAGAAAACCTTGATGCTGGGAAAGGTGGAGGACAAAAGAAGGGGGTGGCCAAAAATAAGATGGCTAGATGGTATTGTAGATGCAATGGGCACAAAGCTGTGTGGGCCAAAGAACCCTTTTCCAATCTTCTTGGGGGACTTTTGTTTTGTTTTCTTTCTTGTTTACTCATTTTTAATTTAAAAAATTTTCTGGGAAGCAAAGAGCAGAATAGTAAACCAGCCCCCTAGGGTGAACTAGCCCTGCACGTGGCTAGACAACCCCCCCCATTAGGGTGGAGGAGCAAGGGATTAACTCCCCCAAATTAACCAATCTATTTGTTCCTCACTGCAACCAGTTGAAGCACCAACACCTGAGAATGTCGGATCCAGCTTAAGGAAGGGAATTAGTAAAGTAAAAAGCAACCTCTGTAGTTTCCAAGCCTCCCAGCAGCTGAGGAGTTAATCTCCATATATGAAATATCGCTCACCTAGAGTAGACTCCTATCCCATGGTGGCTCCGACCAGCAGCACCAAAAACGAAGCCTCCATGACCATGTGGCAGGGAAATGAAAGAGAAACTACAGAAGCCCCCCCCCCCCCACCTTCTCTCTCTCCTTCCACAAGCGAAAAGCAACAGTGACCTCTGGTAGCAGGAAAAACATAATGCAGCTTTACTTGTGAGGGCTCCAGTCAGGATTTTTTTTTAAAAAAATAAGGGATATTAAGGGGAAATTAATAAAACAGGAGGGGGCAGGAAGAGGGGTAAAAATAAGGGGTTTCCTGGGAAAAACACTTGACAGGTATGGACCAGATCTAGCCCATGGGCCTTGGGTTGGGAACCCTTGTTTTAGAACAGGAATCCTCAACCTGCAGCCCGCAGCACCATTTCATGTGGTCCCCACTGTCTCCACCACACCAGGAAGTGCCATATGGTGGAGGAAGGGCAAAATGGCCATCCAGCCCCTGGCACTATCTGAGGGAGTGTGACCCGGCCCCTGGCTTAAAAAGGTTGAGAACTCCTGTTTTAGAAGGTCTGCCAATGTGCTGTGTGTATATATCTGCTTCTGTGAAGAACTCTCACGCAATTAAGTACTTAAATTTGATTTTCAAAAAGTTCTAATTATTAATGCCACATAAAAAACTGATGAGTTTGCTGAAGTGAAATTCAATAGGCTGAATATCTTGTGTAAACCAAATAGATTCATATTAATTAAGAAGTTGCGGTGTATATTAAAATAAAAGAACATTCAGAATTATTGGCCTGTCTGGAAACTATTGAGAACTGAACTTTTCAAACTACTGAACATACAATTTATCATCGAAATAGCTCGCACTGCTTTCCTCTGAAGTGAGCAAAAGAAAGAACTTCCCTCAAGCCTTAATGGAATGTTGAAGTACTTCTACAATGCAATTTCCAATAACATAGTTAGAAAATTCAAACCTGTACTTCCAGTCATTTTGAGGGGATGGAAATGAAAAATACATAGTGTAGGAATAATTAAGTGAATGATTTATAAAGAAGTTTTCTTACTTACTTTCTTTCTTTTTATCACCTTCAGCCTGCAGTGAATATACAGCAGGTACATGATAATGTTTCTGTTGTTCCATGTGAAGTCCTGTTCAAAATAAGTTATGTTTAGGAGCCCCAACGAAAACTAAATTTATATCATTTTTGGGAGTGGCGAGTCAAACACAAACCTGGAGCACCTTTCAGTGCCTGAGTGTTGTAATTCTTATTATTGATTTAAACTTATTACATCATTTCATCTTGGTTCTTAAAGCCAAAAAGTGGTAACCTTAAAAATATGTGGAATTAGCCAATGATGGAAGGGGGGATATGGGGTGGGGGGAGGGAATTGCAAAGTAAAGCTAGAATCCCAATGAAGAGCAAAAGTCAATTTATATCTGAGCCTGATTAACTGACGTAGATTTTTTAAAAAAAATCAAATATTGAAACAAACAAAAAGATAATAGTTTTCAGAAAGTTAAGAATAATCTGTATTCATTTTTAATTCTTGGTGTATACCTACCACTAATTTTAAAAACTTTTAACTGGTCCTTTTATTTGTTTGTTGTAATAATTGTCTGTTTTGTGTTGTTAAATCTGTATCATACTAGTTGAAATCCAGCAGTGCGTTGCAACTAGAGGAGGCCCATTGAATCAATGGAGATATAGTTAGTCAACTCCTCTGGAAGATCCAGTAATTCAATAGGTCTATTCTAGTTGTAATTTAATATTACTACTACTACTACTATTGTAGAACCTTTTCGCCAATTTTCAGAAATGTACATCACTGGAAGAGCTATGACATCCTGTTTCTACTTCTAGTGTAACTCCCTCTGTTGTCCAGTACACCATCCAAAGTGCTACCTTAACAGCAAAGAGGCTATGAAACACTAGTCCTATCACCAAGTGACACTAAACAGTTATACAGTTTTTGAAAAGTACATTTGAGTAAAAACTCCCCAGAACAGGGAAAAAGCCAACTAGTATTCAGCCAAGTAAAAGCTGTGAAAGCCAGGGTGGAAGTAAATGATGACATCTACTATTCAGACCCTGCTGAGATATATTGCTGAATGGTATGTGTGGGCTAAATTAGAATAAAAGGTGAAAGATTTATGTGATCTGAAGAGAAACCAGAGAAACCTCAGATTGAGTTGAATAATCATATATTTAGAACCATGATCTCAGATAGAACCACTGACCTGACAGCCACTGTTGCCAGTTTTACCTGTAGGGCAACTAGGGTACGAAGCATTAGAAAGAATCAGCTACAGTGGGGATGGGTTATAAACCAACTATAATGATTGTTATTTTGCACTAGTAATTCTATTTTATATCCTACTGATGTAATGATATCCACTATGTTCATATCCTTATTTTATAGCTGTAACCATCTTTTAAACTTTAAAACTGTTTCATGTGCTGTTTTATTTTTTTAAAACCAGATACCTGTCTCAAATATAGCATAAATTTTAAAAAACTGATTTTATTCTATTTTGTTTTAAGTCTAACAAATGTGTTTGTGGTGATGCATTTTGATGGTATTTCATGCACTTAAACCCTTTTTACTGCACTGGTCATCGACTGCAATAAAGTTTGATTTGATTTGATTTGAAATTAGAGTAAATCTAATGGAACTCATCATGGTGGTGTTGTATTGTGAAGGTTATGAGAATAACCAATTTTAAGTGGCATCTCAGCATCTCATTTGTTCCTGAAGGTAAAGTGATCATTTGTTCCTGAAGGTAAAGTGATCTAAAGGACAGTGGTCACTGACAGCTTACCATAAAGCAGTGGGACTCTCAGGAGTGGGTATTTTTGCCACTTTTGGACTCCCTTTTCTGTTTTTTTGGGTGTGCTGATGTTGCACAAGCAGAGCAGACATGCTAATGCTTTTCATTCTGAGCCAGTGTGCTCTTTCACCAAGTGAGCATGAGACCAAATGGACCCTGAGGTGAAAAACCACTTCCCACAAACCAATCTAAATTTCTTGTCCTTGAGTGTCCTCATCCAGAGATTTGCCTTCTTACCTTGGAGACCCAGAGAAGCACAGCAATTCCCTGAGACTTCGGCTAATGATCTAATCCTTGGCAGTTGTGTGCCCAAGACATGTTCCAGAATTTAAGAGTGCTTCCTAATTATGAACAAGAAGTCTCTGCGTGTATGGGTGCAGTACCTATGCATTTGTCTGGTTTAGCCAAGCCCAGGTTCCTTGGGTGCAACAAACAGCTGACACCTTAGGACCACTAGTTTAAAAGTGTTCATCTGGTATTAAGTGGGAACTGTGCAGTATTAATGAGAACAGTTTCTAAGCCTACTTACATGGTTTTCTGAACACCGTAATGTGAAACAAGGCCATTCATTTTACCTTAACTGCAATGTTGCTGCTGTTCAGTTTCATTAAATTTTGGCTGAAGCAGAAAATGGTCTGTAGATTGAAGTGAATAATTTATTACTGAAATACACAGAATTCACAGTCCATAATTAAATTATTAGTACTCTCCCTAGTATTCTGGAAAATATGCATCTGATAGTTTGGACATTCTGCCATTCCTGAGAAATGTATGCTGATGCTCCCCGCCCCCGCCCAGCAAAGTAATGGCAATTTCTGTCTTTTTCGTTGTGATTCTGAAGAGTTTGATAGATATTTAGAATTAAACTTTAATAATGCATAGTATTCAGTGTGGTAATAATGGAGTATAGGAAGTTAATCAACCATGTCTTTAATGGAATTAAAGTTTTAGCTGTGGGTGAAATAAGCACACCCTCTTACTTTCTGCCTTGCTTTTGCTGACCTGTATGTTCAATGAGTGAGGAATGAGTAATGAAATGCTAATTTAGTGAAAAACACTCATTATGTTGGGTGACTCATTATGTTGGGTACAACATGTCCATATCAAAGGTAGATTTTCATCATACAGATGATACTTTTAAGGCACAATTGGTGGGGGTGGTGGGGTGGAAATCTATTGATCTCACCACAGAAGTCTCTTCTAAAAATGGCAAGTAATTGACTATGAATGTGCTGCCACAAGTGCTATCAATGAATTTGTCACTTTTTTATTTGAAATAAAATGAAAATACACTGTCAGAACTGATACAGATGTGCATAACAAACAGAGAAAGCAGAAAGCTATATATTTTTCACATGTTAATTCCATACTTTTGCAGAATCATGGGTGTGGGGGGGGTTGTTGGAGGGGTGGAGGGAGGGGTTGTAGACCTTTCCTTTGGTTACAGACATTTTACAGATAATGTACTAGTTATATATTTTAATCCATTTATTCATTGGATAGTTATACACCACCTTGCATCTTGAAATGACAGGGTAGGGAACAATAATTATAATAAAAAATGGTCAGGCAGGGATGGAGCCATAAAATGAAGTAAAGCTAATAAAATGCAATGATAGAGCAGCATTTGAAAGCAGTATAATACACAGTAGAACAAATTGACTAGCTAATATTACCTTGGCCAAAAGGATCCTTTTGACTTGGCACAGAAACTAAAGTCAGCACCGGTTGAACCTCTGTAACGTCGAGGAGGGTGCTCCACCAAAAGAATGTAAAACAAGAACATCCCCCCCCCCCCCCGCTTAAAATTAGGGTTTGGATTTTTTTTTGTTAGATTCACTTTTTCTTATGTTTAGACTTCCTTTACCCTCTCCCAGCACTGTCCATAAAATATAACTAGTGCCTTACACAGAGGAATAACATGCACCGAATGTGTACTGCTGAAAAGGTATACATTTGGGAAAAATGTGAGCAAACATTTTTAATCATGAGAAAGTACATGTAAAAATGTGAACAAAAGAACACATTAATTTTCAAATGGGGAAAGAAAGGAATCTGCAACTCTGGAAATAAACTGGATGGAATGAGCGTGATAGTGAAAGACTGAGAAATTCACAAAATTGAGACTGCAAAATGTGTTATATTAAGTCTGTCTGTCTGTCTGTCAATCTATCTATCTATCTTGTCCATTGATACATTAGATCAAATTAATTCATTAATCAATCTTTGTAAAAGTTTGGTTTGCTTAGCTTGATTGGAAGCAACATACCCCTAAAGCTGTCAGCAGAAGCCTTCTACAGCTTTGCTTACCTCTGTGATTATTTAAACCTAGGTTAATCCATGTAATGCATGCACTCTTGCATATGTCAACATTTCACACTGTCTAAGAGCCATTATTCCTATGATGTTTGATATATTAGAAATATTTAATGCCTGTTTGAAATGTTGCCATTGTTTTGCAAACTCTTTGCAATACTTCAAAAGCCATCCTTGGAAAAGCCAGCATGGATCCACCTCCTTTTCTTTGCCAGTACCTCCTTACTCCATGAACAACAGATATCTTAACTCTACCAAGGGTTCACTTGAGAAGGCCGTGATGTTGGGAAAGGTGGAGGGCAAAAGAAGAAGTGGGAGGCCAAGGATGAGATGGATAGATGGTATTGTAGACACAATGGGCACAGAATTGGGAGGACTGAGGGGGATGGTGGAGGACAGAGGCGCCTGGAGAACGATGGTCCATAGGGTCGCAAAGGGTCGGAATCGACTGTGCGACTGAACAACAACAACCAAGGGTTAGTGGACATAACAGGGAAAAGTTCAGAGACAGTGCAAGTTATCTTTTTGAACTACTGCTCCCATGGGAAACTGAGCATGACAAGCAATCATGATACCTGGGCATCTAATTGGCTCAAAAAAGTAACTTTCCCCATTCCTGCTCATTACTACATGGATGATCTGGCTGGTAAACCCAGAAAAAACTCACTCAACCCTTTTGCTTGGCAGAACGAGATGTTTATACAACAGTTTGTTATTAGACCAGGGTTGGGTAACATTTTTATAATTCACCAAAATGAGAAAAGTTCCTTTTAAAAATTACAATTCTCAGAATATTATCCAGCATGACCAGCGGCCGCGTCATTTGTTGAGACGTCTATCATTCACACACACACAAACCCCAATTTACCCAACTCTTAAAGGTAGAGGGCCCCTTTAGTATCTAGTCACCCTTCATTTAATGGATCATCTGAAATTTCTGCCAAAGGCAGAAGACAAAAGCTGTATTACTTCATGCAATAGGCAAGGACCGATGTCACATTTCTGTGCTCTTCATAAATGTGGATAATGGAAACTGAATCAGAGCTGTGAGCTCACTGCTTTCCAAAGGAAGGCAAAATTAATAGCACTTATCTGAAGGTGTCAGAATAAAATGTCAGGCAGCAGCCATTATGTAAGCTCTATTGCTCTTTACAGAGAGCAGGCAGTTGCTTGGCAAAGCAGCTGGTGACATTGTAGTCAGTGCTTTCCCAAAAGCTAATTGACAATGATAGGGGAAAGAAATTCTTGTCTAATATATAGCTGCATACATTTCTATTTCACCCCTGATGCTCATCATCCACATCTGTTCTTTGGTTCCAATAAACAACCCTGTTCTTCTGAGCTCCTTCCTCCTCCAAAATTCATCAACAGCCTGGAAGACAAAGAGGCACAAGGGAGGTACAAGTTGAGGCTTGTTGCTTCAATTACAATCCCCTTCCCTTACAATTTGAAACACATCATTAGAGGTTATTCACTTTTCAAATCCCACACGTAATTTGTTTTACCATCTGCATCATATAGTGCCAACTACATTGTGCTAAGGACAGTATGGCTATACTGGAGTGGTGTTTCCCAGACCAAGGAAACACTACTACTACTACGACGACGACGACGACGACGACGACGATGATAATGACGGTGGCGGTGGCGGTGATAACTATGACTTCTTCTTCTTCATATAAAAGAACAGCAAATTTTAATTATTCATTCATTGATCAAGTGTATTGTACACTGGCTAGATCTTCATTAAAAGAGAAATTATGATTACTTTAATGCCTATAGCCTAAAACAGTGGCTAAACTCCAGCCGTAAATTGCACTACAGTAAACCCATTGAATCTCTGGGGATTTAGTGGATCAATTCCTTTCTAACTTCTATTGACTCAGTTGGCCTACAGTTCTGTCATATGGTGCAAATAGATGATATATATGTCCTGGCCTAGAATGTTCTGATTATGCTAAACCCGGGATACTCAAATTTTTCGGGCCATGGTGGTTTCTCCCACTGGAAGCATAAGTAAAATGTGCATGTGCATAACACTGCCATAAATGACCCATGGCTGTCATAAACATGTTTACAGCAGCCATGGGTCATTTACAGCAGCATTCTGTGCATGCATGGGTGTGTTATGCACACATCCATGCACATTTTACTTCTACTTCCAGGAGCAGCAAGGGTGGAATGGGTTAGATTAATTGGTTGTGTGGGCCAAATCCACCCCACAGGCTATAGTTTGGGCACCCCTGTGCTAAACAGAATCACTTTGTGGTATGGTATACCATTTTGGTTGATCATTGCATCCACATGAAGGTAAGACCACACTGCACCTCAAGTGGCCCTGCTTAGTACAATCTAGACCAGTGTTTCCCAAACTTTGATTTTTGGACTTCAATTCCCAGAAGCCTAAGTCAATTCCCCAAAACACTGATCAGTCGATGTACTGATTTAGGCTCTTGGGAACTGAAGTTCCTCTGTGGGGCATATGCCCCATATTGGGAACCACTGATCTAGACAAATCTTTTTTTCCCTTTAAAAAGAAAGGAAAAAAATTGGCCTCCTGTTTCGTCCTCCATATTTTGCTTAAGCTGCTTCATGATCTTGAGAAATTAAAAGCTTCCTTTCTGCTCCTCTGTGATGGAAAGGAGATGAAGTTTTTCATTTCTTTTTGTTGCAAACCGACACAGTTTTCAAAAAGCCCTTTCAAAGCATCACTGATGTGTTAGTAGCAAATGCAATGAAATGGAAAACATCCTTCCCCCCTCCATTTGTGATGATAACAAAGCTTTACACTTCTTAAGATTGTCAGGTAGCTTAAGCCAAGGAACAACTTAGAATCTCTATTCGGTTTGATCCCAGCAATCGCACATGCTGGAACTGAACCAAAATGGAGCAATCCTTCCCATATAAACCTCCCTCCTAAAAACAAAACAAAACAATCTTTGGTGTTCAGGGAAGCAAGATGATAGAAGCAGCCGTATTCTGGCTAACACATCTTGATTGCATGAAGTACAGTTCGAACATGAGGTAATGGTGGCAATACAACTCTTTTTATACAGTCACTATACATTTGAATCTGATTGCACTGTAGTCTATTGGCTACTGTCGGCGTGACGTCATCAGGAGTCCCGCCCTTCTTGTCCAGGTTTGTCCATGGCGGGAAGGTTTCCCCCGGCTGTGCATGATTGGGGAATTTGTACCATGTGAGTTGAATGCTCTGAATTTGTACCATGTGAGTATGGCCCTCTGTGGTAGCAAGCTCGCATTCCAATAGCAGCTGGATACAATGTGTTCTTTACGAATGGCTTAAGTATACATTTCGTGTAGAACTGGTTACATTCAACTTAAAGGCACAACGTAGCAGTTACATTCCATACTATTCCATACACAACATCCCTCCCCCCTAGGATGGGACAAAGTCCCTCAACCAATGTGGTTTCCTGCATGTGCATTTGGGGCGTGCAGCTGCTGTGCTTGGCTCGGGGGCCCTTGCACATCTCTGCTCTTTTGGTTCTTGCCCTGCAATAGGAGGGATGGACTCGTTAGCGGTTTGCTGTGGTTGTGTAGCCCCTGACTGAAAACGTGGGGAACTGGGGTTTCGCATTTGCGCCGGCCCTGACTGGGGGGCCCTTGGCTGGAAACGTGGGGTAGGGGTGAACTCTAATGTCGAGAAACCAGGGGCTACTGGGACTAATGAAAAACCCCGCTCTTGGCTTGGACGGGTGGGGGAACACTCCACCCCCCCCCCGGTTCTGAAACTCAAAATCAAACTCTTCCTCCCCGACAAATTCGTCCCTCTCTTCCAAAGTATCCCTGGTGTCCAAAGAGTTTGGGCTTGTATCAACCCCCTCCCCCCTAGGTGGGGATCGCCGATCCGCATTTGTACCTGAAGGGTACCCTGTGTCTCCCCCTTGGGATAAACAGGTGGGGGAAGACCCTAACGCTGAATCCTGTGGCTGCATGTCTGTGTCCTGCCTATCGGTAACCCTACACCTGAGTTGATCAGCATGCCTTCTCCAGAGTAGACCTGTGCTGGTCTCCACACAGTACAAAACTTGCCCCGTTTTTTCAATGACTACTCCTGGGACCCAGGCTGGTCCTGCGGCCGCGAAATTCCTGCAATATACAGGCTCTCCTATTCTGAAGCTTTTGGTATTTCCTATTTCTATGTTCCTCCCTTTATCCTCCACCCGTGTGGGATCCAACCTAGTTAGAAGTGTTACAGGTTTCCTGTGCATGAGGAGCTCTGCAGGCGAGAGCCCCAACGTGAGCGGCGTCACCCTATAGCACACCAGGAACTGGCACAGTTGCAGGTTCAGGACCCCATGCGCCGCAATGCCTCTTTTGTAGTTCGCACCTGGCGTTCTACCTGGCCATTTGTTGCGGGGTGGAAAGGGGCAGAGGTGATGTGCCGAATGGCGTTTTTCTCAATGAATGCCTGAAATTCCACAGACATGAAGGTACTGGCGTTGTCACGCACAAGCATGTCTGGTATCCTGAAACAATTAAACACCCTGCGCAATTGCTTTACAGTTGCTGCTGACAAGGTGCTGGACATCGGAATTACCTCCAACCACTTGGAGTAAGCGTCTACAGGAACAGGTTTCCCCTGAAGGGACCCGCGAAATCTACATGTACCTGAGACCACGGCCCTTGGGGCCACGGGACTCTTCAGGTTGAGAACTTTGCCAATTCTCGCACTTGCCGACCATGTGCTCTATGTCAGCATCCATTTGGGGCCACCAGAAGTAGCTTCTGGCCAACGCTTTAGAGTGTATGATCCCGGGGTGGCTGATGTGCAGTAGCTTGAGCACTCTCGATCTCAGTGACTCGGGAATGACCACCTGCTGGCCCCATAGGAGGCAGCCCCTTTCTGTGGAAAGCTCATCCCTTTTTCTAACATAAGCCATGAATTCCTCTCCGGGGGAAGTCATTGGCCACCCTTTCTGAATCCAGGAGCTCACTAGGGAAAGGGTCTTGTCCTTCGCCGTGGCTTTGGAGAAGTCTACGGGAACTATCGGGGGTGAGTCGAGGGCTTCGATCAGAAGCACTTGATGTTCTTGCTCCACCTCACACTCAGGGTCTCCTAACTGTGGCAGGGGCGACCTGGAAAGAGCATCTGCATGGCTAATGTCTTTCCCCGGGCAATGGACCAGCGTGTGCTGGTATGCATTGAGAAAGATGGCTCATCGGAGCATTCTGGGGGACAGAATCTGTGGCATGAGCTTGCCTGTGGTGAAAATGCCTAGTAGGGGCTTGTGGTCGGTCACAACGGTGAACGGTCAACCATACAGGAAGTCGTGGAACTTCTTTGTACCCGCGACTATGGTGAGAGCCTCCCTGTCCGTTTGTGCGTAGTTGTGCTCTGCCTGTGAAAGTGATCTGGAGTAGAATGTAACTGTCTAACACGTGGCATACCACCGCTCCCACTCCTACTGGTGAGGCGTCGCAGACTAGAACTACAGGCTTTCTGGGGTCAAAGTGGATCAGGACTGCTTCTGAGGATAGAAGCCGCTTTAATTCTTTAAACGCCTTTTCTTGACTGTCTGCCCACCGCCAAACCACATCCTTCTTAAGTAACTTATGCAGTGGCTCTGTAACTGATACCTTCCTTGGCAAGAAGGAATGATAGAAATTCAGGAGCCCAAGAAATGACTGCAATTCCGGTTTTGCAGTGGGGCAAGGGGCATTTTGGATAGCCGCAACCTTGGATTTGGAGGGCTTTACTCCATCGGGGGTTATTTTAAACCCAAGGAACTCAACCTCCCTCACTAGGAACACACACTTGCTCTTTTTCAACCTCAACCCCGCTTTTTCGAAAATCGACAGAACCTTGTCCAACCTCTTGGCCAGTTCTGACACACTCCCCCCTGTTATCAGTATATCATCGAAATATGGGAGAACCCCGGGAGCCCCTTCAACAAACATTCCACGAGGGACTGGAAAATCACGGGGGCCAAATTTACGCCGAACTGCAGGCACGTGACCTTAAAAGCCCCTTTGTGGGTTACAATTGTTTGCCCTGCGGCTGCAGCTGGAGTTACGGTCAGCTGTTGATACGCCTGCACCAAATCCAATTTTGCAAAAAAAAACTTTCCCCCATGCAACGTGGCTAATAGGTGGCTAACAACCGGCACCGGGTGTGCATTTGGGCGGATTGCCTTATTTATCGTACATTTATAATCTGCGCAAATCCTAACCTCCCCATTAGGTTTCAAAGCAGTAACAATAGGAGTTTCCCACTCTGTAGTGTCCACTGGAACCAAAATCCCCTGCCCCACCAGTTTGTCCAGTTCCGCCTCTATTTTGTCCTTGAGGGCGAATGGGACCCTCCTTGGCTTGCGCCGAATGGGCCGGATTTCCGGGATGAGATCACATGAAACTGGGGGCCCCTTGAATTTCCCGAGCCCCTTCTCAAATACCACTGGGTGTGCATTGCAAGCATCCTGGATGGGGTCGGACCCGACGACATGAATACCCTCTATTGAAATCCCCAGGGGCTTGAACCACTGCGTTCCCAGGAGACAGCAACCCCCCTCTTTCAGGACTACTAAGGGCAGCTTCTCCCTATAGTTTTTAAACCGTACCTTGAATTCCCCCAACCCCAACACTGGGATTCCAACCCCTTGAGTCTTTAAGGCCTTGAGCTTGGGTCGCTCATTGGGGGGAATATGCAGGAATTCCCGCTGGGATATAATGGAGTAGGAAGACCCCAAGTCTATTTCCATCCTAACTGGGACCCCTTGCAACAGTACCTCAACAAAAAATGGGGGTGCCCCAAGGACACGCTGTGAACAGCTGCACTGTTGTTGCCGCAAACCCGCCGGTACATGCGATGCACTTCTGGGTCGCTGTCATCGGAAACTCTGCCAACGCCATCCAGTCTCCTCAGGGGACATTCCGCAGGGCCCTTGTACTCTCCTCGCCGTCGTCTGCATACTTTGGCAATGTGGCCCCTCCGTCTGCAATTGTGGCACTCGGCCTTCCAGAACTGGCACTTGCTTCGGTCGTGGGATGCCCCGCAGCCATCGCAATGGTGACTCTCCTTGCCACGCTTCTCAGTCGCCGCCTTCTGCACCTTTCGGATGCCCTCATCCTCGCTGACCTCCGAGGAGGAGGAAGAGGGTGATGCTGGGGATCGATGGTCCCGCCAGGCCACTTGTACTGGAGTCAATGCCCTGTTGTTTGGTGGGGCCCTTGCCTTGAACAGCTTGACTCTGGCCCTCGTGGCTTTGGCCGCCTGTGCTTCCTTTAGGACCTCTTGGAACATCAGGTCGTGGCCACGGGTCATCAGCTTTCGTTGGGTCTCCTCGTCCCGCAGATCGCAAATGGTCCCTGAGGGTGGTTTCCAGGTCTGCCCACTCACATAGGGTTGCCGCCATGTGGAGGGCCACCGCAAAGTCGGCCACAGTCTCACCCAGGTGCTGGTCCCATCTCCTGAAGGCAGCTCTGGCCGTGAAGATGGACACGGTCGGCTGGAAGTGGTCCCACAGTGCTGCTAGGAGCTGCTTGACCTGGACCTCTTCCACCTTCCTCGGTGCCACCAGGTTGACCAGGAGTTTCACGGCATGGTACCCCAACATCGTGATGAGCTGGGTGCGCTTTTTCCCCTCATCGGTGATTCCGGCTATCGCCAGCGTGCTCTGGAAATGCATTTCGAATCATTCCCATTGCTCCAGCTGGGTTATGTCGAAGATTGGTTGCGTCTTGTTCCCGTGGGAAGCCATATCCCATCCTTGTCGCCAATTTGGTGTTCAGGGAAGCAAGACGATAGAAGCAGCTGTATTCTGGCTAACACATCTTTATTGAATGAAGTACAGTTCGAACATGAGGTAATGGTGGCAATACAACTCTTTTTATACAGTCACTATACATTTGAATCTGGTTGCACGGTAGCCTATTGGCTACTGTCGGCGTGACGTCATCCAGAGTCCTGCCCTTCTTGTCCAGGTGTGTCCGTGGTGGGAAGGTTTCCCACGGCTGTGCATGTTTGGGGAATTTGTACCATGTGAGTTGAATGCTTGCTACTCCCATCTCTGGTAGTAAGCTCACATTCCAATAGCAGCTGGATACAATGTGTTCTTTACAAATGTCTTAAGTATACATTTCTTGTAGAACCGGTTACATTCAACTTAAAGGCACAACGTAGCAGTTACATTCCATACTATTCCATACACAACAAAATCCCAAACAGGAGCCCCTGACAGGGACCCAAAAAAAGTGTGGGTAAGCAAAGACCAAGGTCAGGATGGTTCACATTGGCTTGTATGTTTTGTGGTCACCAGGCAAAGAAGCAAACCAGCCTTCCTCAACCCAAACAAAGTTGCAGGACACATGCCCATCCCACTGCAACCATACTTGAGGATTTCTTATGTTCCATGCTTTTAAATATTGAAACATTTGTTTTTTACCCTCATTGTGCCAGCTGGAGAGTGTTTGTATTCATGTTAATTCCAACCTCTTCAACTTTTCTTCTCTTTAAGAAACTGGCATATTTTTAAGAACTTATTTAAAAATATTTCAAAAAACCCTGAAGAATTGCTTTAAGAATTCTCTTCTATGTCAGTTGCTTGCTTGCTTGGTTTTACTAGATTAGTGTTGATATAGAAACTTCCAGTTTGAGCTCTTTTGTAAAAGAGATCAATTTTAAGCGGCAGCTGTCTTTCTGAACAACTCTTTCAATAATGTTGAATGAAAACTTTTAAAGTGGTTGTCCATGCCAGAATTATTTGCTTCTGTGTTCTGATAGATTAGTGGGCTGGTCAAATGATTCAGTGGGCCGGTCACATGGTTCAGCAGGCCGGTCACATGGTTCCTCCCACTGGAAGCGGAAGTAAATCATTCCTTGCAATCTGTTTTGAGATAGATTTTAAACTGTCATTTTCTCTGCTTAAACCAAGGGTGCCCAAACTATGGCCTGTGGGCTGGATCTGGCCCCTGACACCAATTCATCTGGCCCTCACCGCCCTCATTGCTCCCAGAAGTGAAAGTAAAATGTGCCCATATGGGAGCATTTTACTTCCATTTCCCGGGAGCAATAAGAGGTGTGTGGGCTGGATGAATCGGCATTGGGGGCCAGATATAGCCCATGGGCAATAGTTTGGGCACCCCGGATTAGTGCTACCACTGAAAGCTTCTAATCAGAGTCTTTTGTAATGGAGACTCACTCCACTGTTAAAAAATCACTTTCAAATATGTCAAGGGAACACTTTAAAAATTATCTCCTGGGCTGTGCGTCCTCCATCTCCTGTGGATTAGTCCTGATATTGAAAGACCACGCCAAGAAGCCCTTGCTTCTTGAACTCTGTGAAGTCAAACAGATGGACCTAAAGATAAAGGTTTTGTCACTTATAGTAATTTAAGACCTACAGTATGTCATCAGAATGGCTGCAAAAGTGCAAATGTCATCAGTACATAAATGGTGCACAACTCAAATGAAGAACAAATGCTTTGTCTCAATGAGCCTTTTCGATTGAGAAACAAAGGCAAAGGAGGATAGAAATTAAGCAGGTGAAGAAAATCATATTTTTTAAGCATAGGGTAATATCCTATTTCTACTAATAAACAAGTATTAAACAATAAATGACAAACTGATCTGAGAGTCATATGCTTTGGATAGTTTAAGTTAGAGAGAGAGAGAGAGAGAGAGAGAGAGGATGATTTAGATTTACAACTCCCTGCATTTGTTTTCACAACAGTGAAACTAGGGTAATAGTTCTATATTTATTGTTCAGAATTTCCAGGTGATAAATCCAAAACTTTTAAAGAAACTGCAAAAATGAAAAGAAATTATTTATAACCCTGTTGGTGGTGTCTTATCAATCTAAAAAAGAAAAAAAAAGAAAATATGAATTCTTTAGCTTAACTACCAATTTATCTAGGTCAAATAATTTATAACATTTTCATCTAAATATTGACTTTGAATATGAATTGCATTCCTGGACAATATTGATTAGGAACATAAGCAGGTAGACACTAATGAAATAAATTAATAATGTTACATATTCATCACTCAGGTCTTACCCAGTGAAAATTAATCAGTAAAGAAAGAGATGCGAGGTTCACGGTGAAAATGGCAAATCAGTATGTCATAGCAGTAATAAAGACAAGCTCCTTGTTAGAGATGAGTAGGAAAGGAACTTAAAATAACAGCCAGTACTGAATGTTATACATATATGGTTTAACAGTACTTGGAATGTACATCCATGAATCCCTTAACTCAAAAACAACATTGCTGAGATGGAAAAAAGTGTTGGAAACAAACAAGGGGCAAGAGGCTCTTCCTCATTAACTGTAGGGAAAAGGCTATTATTATTATTATTATTATTATTATTATTATTATTATTATTATTATTATTATTATTATTATTATTATTATTATTATTATTATTTGCTGTAAAGAATCCTTGATTGTTTATAACATAACAAGAACTTTATAATAGATTGCCATTAGTCTTCAAGTTGTTTCTGAATTATGGTGAATTCTCACTTGAAAATGAAAGCAGGGAAGCAGGGATAGAATTAGTATAACTATCCTTATATATCTCACTTATCTTGAAAGCCTTATTAAAGTCACCATGAGGCAGTCCAACTTGACAGCTCATAACATGACATGATTTAACAGCCTCCAAAAGGTTCTGTTAATAACATCCTTGTCTTCAAAAGTAAATGGTTCACATTTTTTATTAATTCATCTCCTCTATTCCTACCACCAACCACTTTCCCTAGCATTATTATCTTTCCCACTGAATCTTGTGTTTCCACAATATGTCCAATGTACTATGGCAGAGGTTGCCTACTTTTTCAAATCAGGGACTGTGTCATGCTCCCTCAGACAGTTGAGGGGGCCTGACTGGTGGTCCCCCAGTGGCCGATTCCAGCTGTCATAAATTAGTCTGTGACCGATTCTGGTGGTGGTGGCAGCGGCTGGAATGAGGGCACCCGGGGGGGGGGGGGGCGGCAGATTATTTAGGACTTATTAATTGGAAAATAGTAAGTAAGTAAACAAAGAAACAAACAAAAAGGCATAAAAATAGTTTTTGTAGATAGCATAACATTCGACTGTGCAGTTCAGAGGCACTGTCATGCATTACAATACAGTATATGTCATCATTGTACCCTTGGAGAATATAGCCTGCTCTTTGGGATAGGGTGGAGTGGGCTGGTCTGACCATGTGCATTCTGCTCCTTGATTTATAATATTGGCAGCTGAACAAGGACTGATCCAGACACTCCCCCTTGTCTGTGTTTTCTATCTGAAATTGTCAGCATGAAAAAACCTAAAACACCATTCAATGTCTGTGCAACTGGAGCTTTAAAACCAAGCAGACATGGAACATTTATTTCCAATTCTGCTAGAACATTCCCTTGAATACTAATTGCCCTTGTAAGACTGGAAGTAGCATCGGTCCCTAGAGCTCTTGTTTTCTTGGTGTTGAGAAGATTAATCAATCTCCATCTAACCAGATTCCTCCAGTGCCACCTATGCATGGACAACACAGTAAGCCACTTGATATATAGGTCCTTTTTGCTGGAAAGGAAAGCGGCTGACAGGAGGAAGGATTTTGGCCTCTTTCAAGAAGACTTTTTCAAGCTGAGTCTAATCAGAAAAGAAATGTTTCTTGTGTTAGGCTAATGGAAACACATTTTTCTGTTCTCTGGCAAAAGTTACTTATAGTCAGGCACATGGAGTGTGCCCAAAAGGATTAGTTAATTAGTTGAAATGAAAACGCGGTGCCAAAATGGCCGCCGCACTCTTTGCGGGGCCCCCCACCCAGACTCAGACATCTGGGTGAGTTAGGGGGCGTGGCCACCCCTCTATAAAAGGGGTGGCCACGAGGCAGACGAGCTGCCATTTTAGAAATAGCGACGGAGAGGAGAAGTTTTTTCCGTCGCTGTTTTTTCCTTAGTCTTCGGCTATTGAGCCCTTGCAGTTCGTTTCCCGGCTGGGAAAGGAGGATTAACGCACGCGGAGCCTTGGTTGCTTGGCTACCGCGGTGCTTAGGCACTAGGAGTTCGATCCCTGGATAGGGATCCTGCTTTTCTTCTCCTAGGGAGACATGGCTCCCAAGTGGAAGGCCCCGGCGATGAAGCCGCGGCCGAGGGGGAGAACTTTTACCGGCCCTGCGCCGGACGGGGGCCAGCCATTGGGTCAGAGGACCAGGGCTGCGCCCCCACAGCAGGGCAATGTGCCAGCCTTGCCCACTGGTACCAGTGGGGCTACTCAGGCTGACACTTGGCAGCCGGGCTCCAGCTCGGTAGCTGGGCAACTACAGGCCGGCCCCTCATGGGCTTCGACCCTCGGCCTGCCGTTACCGGCCATGGGACAGGGCGGCATAGGGGGGCCTGGTGCGGGTATCCAACCCGCTCCTCCTCCGGCCCCTCATGGGCCGGAGTTTTGGGCATGGCCCTATTCTGGCCCTGGCTCGCCTTTTGGGTTACCTTTTCAATTGCCTCGTGGGCCATCCGGCCCACCCGGCCCACCTTATGCTGGGGGCTCTGTGGCAGTGGATGCTCTGTTAGCATGGTTAGCAGTGCTGGAAGCATCCTTGGGCATTGCACATCCTCCTGCGGAGGGGGGTGCTACTCTTTCCACTGGGGCCCCTTCGTTGACCCCGGCTACCTTGCCGGCCACAACGCTTCAACGGGCGGGCGGCCAGGTCGAGCTGCTTGAGACACTCCGGCTGGCACCAGCTGGTGTCTCGCAGCTCCCGGTTCGTCCCGATGTGCAGACTGGGAGTAGTCAAGTGTGGTCCCAGAGCTCGATTCCAGTCGCAAGCTCCGACGCCCACCGTGGGCCGGAACCCCCGGTGGGGGTGGCTCAGGGGTGCACCTAGTGAGTATCAGATTCAATTTAGTGCACCTACATCACAGCCCACTTACAGTGGTGGGGTACAGTGGCCCTGGCCTCGTCAAGTTGAGGCGAGTGGGCATCAGTTACCAGCCTATTCCAGTGCCCCATGGTTTCAAAATGGCCTCTTGTTAAGGGCGGGGGTGTCCGCCCCTGGGGCAGTGCCGAGCATCGCAGGGGCTGTCCAGGTCCCGCTGCGTATGCCCTCTATAAAGAATGTGCCAATGACGGCTTTGCCGACCGCTGGTTATTCCTTGCCCCTGGGTGATCATTTGTCACAGGTCACGAGGGAGAAGATTTGGCGAGGGGAGTACGTGGATATATTCTCCCTATTGAACCGTGAGCCCACTGAGGAAGAGAGAGAGGGACAGGTTGACAGATACAAGGAGCTGTCTCGTCGTCGTAAGCCACCGCGTACCTGGGCCAACTGGTTGCCGGCATATCTTATTTATATGGCGGTATATCTTAGGGCCCGGCCTGATCTGGCCATTCCTATGGTCCAATACTTGGACAATATTTACAGTGCGATGGTTAATTTCCCTGGCCCATCGTGGTTGGCTTATGATGAGGAATTAAGAATGAGGGTGGCCCTACACCCGGAGATGAGATGGGATGAGCCCTGCCAGAAATTGTGGCTCTTGTACATGACCCCCACGTGTCCGGCACCTGGGGATAGGTACCATTGTGGCCATGCTGTGCAGCGAGCTGCTGCAACACAGGCTCCCCACCAGCCGGTGGGGCAGGGGGTTCCAGTCCGCTTGCTGTGTTGGAGCTTCTCAGCTAATGGTGTGTGCAATAAGCGACAGTGTCGATACAAACATGAGTGTCCCTCTTGCCCTGGCCCCCACGCCGCCTCCGCGTGCCCGCGGGCTGTTGGGTCACGGGGCAGAGGTAGAGGTGGACAGGGAGCGGGCAGGGCTTCCGCTGATGGAGCTAGCCAGTCAAAAGGCCCCCTCCCCAGTTAATGTGTATATGTTGGAGTGATGGCTCTCAACTTATCCAAGAAGGGAGGACGCGAGGTACCTCCTGGAGGGTTTCCAGTGGAGCTTTCGTATCCCATTCAAAGGGGTGCGGGGACCCAAGGATGCCCCCAATTTGGTTTCCCTGAAGGGTAAGGAGGGGGTAGCTGCCCTGAGTATTGCCAAAGAAGTAGAGGCCAGGAGGGTAGCGGGCCCCTTTTCCGAACCACCTTTCCCTAACCTGAAGGTCTCCCCTCTGGGGCTAGTACCTAAAAAGAACCCAGGTGAATTCAGTTTAATCCACCATCTATCGTACCCAGCGGGTTCTTCTGTCAATGATGCTATTCCTGATGACCTTTGTTCGGTCAGGTATACGTCGTTTGACCAAGCTCTACGGATGGTGCGCTCTTGTGGTCCCGGTGCCCTCCTGGCAAAATGTGACATTAAATCGGCATTCCGATTGCTACCAGTGGACCCTGGGGACTTTGAGCTATTGGGTTTTAGATTCCAAGGAAAGTTCTATGTAGATAAGGCCATGCCTTTTGGCTGCTCTATTTCATGTTCGGCATTCGAAAGTTTTAGCACTTTTCTTCAGTGGGCCTTTGTTCGCAGGTCCGGGTCTCGGTCTGTAGCCCATTACCTCGATGACTTTTTGTTCGGGGGTGAATGGGGCTCGGACACGTGCACGCGTCTCCTCACTACATTTCAGACGCTAATGTGGGAACTGGGTGTCCCTTTAGTGCCCGAAAAGACCGAGGGCCCATCTACTACGCTCACATTTCTGGGTATTGAAATTGACACGGTCGCACAGGCATCCCGGTTACCCGTTGAGAAGGTCACCCGGATCTCCGTGATGATTTTGGCATTGCTGGCCAAACGTAAAGTGTCACTTCGTGAGCTTCAGGTACTTCATGGACATCTTAAGTTTGCCTGCCGGGTGGTGACACCCGGCCGAGCATTTGCCCGGCGCCTATGTGACGCCATGTCTGGCCTGTTAAAGCGCCACCACAGGGTCCGACTGACCAGAGGCATGCGGGCTGACCTTTTGGTTTGGCTCACATTCCTACGGGAATTTAATGGGGTCTCTTTCTGGAGATCAGAGCATTTGGTTTCCCCTAGATTCCAAGTACAGTCGGATGCCTCCGGCTCCCTGGGATATGGGATTTATTTTGAGGGGAGGTGGGTTTATGGCCAATGGCCTCCCACATGGTGGGGCACGGATCGCCTCCGCGATCTTACCTTTCTTGAGTTGTTTCCAATCCTGGGAGCTTTGATGCTATGGGGTGAGGAGTGGGCCGACTCAGTGGTCCATTTTTGGTGTGACAATGCGGCAGTGGTGCACATTGTCAATGCTCAGACGTCTAAATCGCCTAGGGTGATGGCGTTGGTTCGCCAGTTTGTGTTACGAAGCCTACGCCTAAATGTGCTGTTTAAGGCCAGACATGTCCCAGGCATTAATAATGATATTGCTGATGCTTTATCCCGCCTCCAGATCCCCCGGTTCCATGCCTTGGCTCCGGAAGCAGAGGAATTCCCCTTGCCACTCCCGGCCGAGATTTGGACATTTGGCGAGGAGAGGTGAACCGGGCGATCGGCATGTCTTTGGCACCTCGCACGCGTAAGGCGTATCAACATGCTTTTATACAATTTAGAATCTTTTGTGTACAACTACAGTTGCCCGAAGTGTGGCCCATTCCAGTGGAACAGGTTTTACAATTTATGGTTTATCTACACAGTCAGGGTTTGGCTCCTCGTACTATAGCATCCAGGCTGTCTGCACTGGCATTTATCGCCAAAGTGCGGGGTTTTGCTGACTGCGTTAATGATTTCCACATACGTCATGTTTTGGAGGGGTGGACACGGGAACGTGGCCGCCGCCTGGACACTCGCCACCCAATTTCACCAGAGGTACTGACCCACCTTGCATGAGGCTAGCATAATTTGTGCTATGATAGGTACGAGGTGGCTCTTTTTCACGCGGCTACCACGGTGGCTTTCTTTGGAGCGCTCCGCATCAGTGAGTTGGTACTACTGTCTAAGGCGGATGCGACTCGTAGGGCACTGGAACTCGACGATGTCTATGTCACTAATGAGTGGGCTCAGTTGAGGATACGGTCCTCAAAAGTTGATCAGCACAGCGTAGGCAGTGGAGTTAGACTGCTACGATGTTCCATTGCAGACATCTGTCCGGTTGGTGCCCTACATGAGTTCTTGGCAGTGCGTGGCGCGCACCCTGACCCGCTTTTCTGCCACCAGGATGGGTCTCCCCTTACTATATTCCAATTTTGGAAGGTGACTGGTATGGCACTATCCAGTGTTAGCCTCCCCGGGGCTCGTTACGGCACCCATTTATGCATTTGGGTACTCTGAGGCTGATATATGCCAGATGGGGAGATGGGGATCCATGAGTTTTGCATTGTATGTTCGCTCACTTCAGGCATGAGTACCAGTTAAGTCATTATTCTCTTTTCTTCTTTTACAGACCCTGTGTGTCCCCGCACACCGGTGGCAGTATGGCTGGTGGGCCACAGTTACGTGCACTGGGCAATGCAGTATGCTGCGGCGACAGAGTGGGGACCCCAGCTTGGACTACGTGCAACCGCATGTATACGTTGGTACGGTAAGCGCGGAATGAGATGGCGGGAACTGTTGCCATTCCTGTTTTCCATCAGGGATGCTGAATCGCCTGATGTCCTTGTACTGCACCTCGGGGGCAATGACGTTACCCAGGTCACTGGCCTTTCCTTAAAATTCACGATCTGCAGTGACCTAGCTTATTTGCATTATGTGTGGCCGTCCACAAGGCTGCTATGGTCGGACATCGTGCCGTGTCATACATACAGGGGAGGTATTGACCTCCGTGCCCTTGACCGCGCTCGCTGCTCGGTGAACAGAGCAGTTGCCCGGTTCTTGTCAGACAAGGGTTTGGGGATGGTCATCCGGCATCCCACGATTAGTTTGCAAAATTACGATCTCTATGCAGGGGATGGGGCCCACCTGTCGGCTAGAGGTATGAACCTCTTTCTGGAAGATTTGCAAGCAGGCCTGGTGACCGACCTGACGGTCTGGGGGGGGGGCGGGGGCGGTGAGTCTTCATAGATGCCTCCCCGTGTGACGGGTAGCACTGGTAAGGTAAAGATTGATCACCCATAGGTATCCGGCAGGTTCGCAATTGACTGGCCAACACTTAGACAGGTACAGGTGTAATAGCTTTGGCCGGTCAACGACGAACCAGGCAAGGGGTGATGGCAGGAGCTTTACAGCATGCATCACCTCGTGATTTGACGGATACACGTCATAGGGTGGGGTCAGTAGATAGTTTATTGACTCCGGTCAACAATTTGTTTGTGTCAACACACAAATTGATACAAATGGTTACATTGTAGCCAATTGCCATTGGCATTTTTGGGAGGAACCTTACCAGTGTTACTGCGGCCTGCTTGCCTTAAGAATTACAATTGGATGAATACACCAATTGAAAGTTATAATTCGGACTAGGGCATTATTCAATAAAAGTGGCCCAATGTCTTTCTTTGGGGGGTGCGCCTGCAAAGCCCTGCAGCCACTGAATAATTCTGGACTGTTTATGCACCACTGGGATACTATCAGAGACTGAGATTAGCACCAGGCTTGGCCTTTTTGAGAAAGTGCTACCTGCCAGTTTGAATGCTCTGTATAAAAATAGATGAAGCATGAGTCGCAAAGTAAAAGCAATGTGCTTGAAGGATTCCAGTGTGGAAGAGCATCACAAGAAGCTGGTGCCGGGCTTCAAAAATTATCTGTGAGTTGCTTGCTAGCAATATTTATTTAATGGTGAGCTTTGCCACAAAGAAGAAACCTTCCTCTTCCCCAAATTTTAGCTATTATATATTAATTACGTTTCCTTTGAAAAGCTTAACAGAGAATACAGTGCTCTCCTCTACCCTACTTTACTGTTACTGCTGCTGCTGCAAATTTTTATTGTCTAGTGACCATAGCAGGCTCAAGCAAGAAACCTAAAGCATAATTGCATGTTTAAGTATTAGGAAAACTTTGGTGTACTGGAACCAAGACAATAGAAGCAGCCAAAGTCTGGTTTAACACATCTTTATTGGCACACCGGTAGACTGAACATGTGGTAATGGCGGAGGTACAGCTCCTTTTATATTGCAACAATACATTTGAACATGGTTACACGGTAGCGTATTGGCTGCTACCTGCGTGACATCATTCTGAGTCACGCCCTTCTTTTCCTTGCGCGGGAAGGTTCCCGCGGCTGACAGTAATTGGGGAATTTGTACCATGTGAGCTGAACGCTCGCAGCTGCCCTCTATGGGTAGCTAGCTCGCATTCCGTTAACAGCTGAGATACATTGTGATCATTGTTAGGTTACATTCAGACATTGCAGTGGCTACGTTCATTCTTACAGCGATACAGTTTCATACACAACAAAAACCTTCTTGACAGCAAGCGTGTTCTGTTTCACAGTGAAATGGATTTGCCTCAGAAGGTGGTGGAATCTCCTTCACCCAAGGATTTAAAACAGAGTCTAGGTGGCCATCTCGCAGGAAACCCTATACTGTGGATTTCCTGCTTCAACAAGTTATGCTGAGTGACCTATCGGGTTATTTCCTACTCTAGAATGTTGTGATTGCAATCTGGTCAAGTATGTCATGAGTTTAGTGTAAGGGACCAAAGACAATGAAACAGCCGAAAGGTTGGCTTAACACAGGTTTATTGCATGATGATCCGGAGGAACATGTGGTAATGGCGGATGGGTAGCTCAATATATACAGCTGGCTATACATTTGAATGTGGCTCGTTGACAGTCTATTGGTTGCTGCCTGCGTGACGTCATAGAAGGTCGCGCCCTTCTTGTCCAGGTGAAGAGGTGGCGGGAATCTTCCCGTGCTGCTGATCCAGGTGAATCTGAGCCATGAGAGCTGGACGCTCGCTATTGCCATCTAGTGGTCACTAGCTCGCGTCCTCTTATAGGGGTTACAGTGATACAGCTGAAGGTTATAATGTTGCACACAGAAAGGTTACATTGTTACCACATGGCTAGGTACATAGTTAAAGGCACAGCTTTACAGAACACAACATCCCTCCCCCCTAGGATGAGACGAAGTCTCTCAGCCAAGATGGCTTATTGCACGTGCGTTTGGGCCGTGATGGGGGCTGACCCCCCCCCCCCCCGGGGGCGCTACTGCTTCTTTGTTCCCTGGTCCCTTGTCCTGTAATGGGAGAGGGAGACTTGTTAGTGGCTTGCCGCGGTTTGGCGGCCTTAGGGGAAAGGAAAAACTCCATTGTGGGCAGACCGGGGGCGCTCGGGGCTAACGAAAAACCCCTCTTCTCGCTTGGACGGGTGGGGGACCACTCCGAAAAACTCCCCCGGTTCTGAAAATCAAATTCTAACTCAGTTGGGGTACCCGCATTTGTGGGGGAATTCCGCGAGATATGTATGGGGTTGGGTTCCTCCTCTTCCGAAAGATCCCCCAAGATATCTATGAGAACATCCTCCCTTTCTTCCTCCCCCCTTGGTGGGGACCCGCGGCCCCCTTCTCCTCCCCCTTGGGCTGAACGGATGGGGGAGAACCCTAACGCTGATTTTTGTTCCTTTCGGTCTGCGCCCTGCTCATCGGGGACCCTGCGCCGGAGCTGGTCCGCGTGCCGCCTCCACAGTAGTCCTGTACTGGTCTCCACGCGGTACGATACGGGGCCGGTTTGCTCCACCACTACGCCCGGTACCCAGGCTGGCCCCGCGCTGGTGTAGTTCCTGCAATGCACGGGGGCGCCTACACTGAAACTCTTTGTGGCCTCTAGCCCAATGTTCCTTCCCTTGTCTTCTACTCTCGTGGGGTCTAGCCTAGTAAGGATGGTGGTCAGTTTCCTACGCATTAAGAGCTCTGCGGGGGAGTATCCTGACGCCAACGGGGTCACCCTGTACCCTAGCAGAAACTGACACACTTGTAGGTTTAGGTCCCCGGGGCCCATGCGCCGCAACGCGTCCTTTGTGGTGCGGACGAGGCGCTCCACTTGACCATTGGTGGCTGGGTGAAACGGAGCGGACGTGATATGCCGAACGGCGTTAATCTCCATGAATGCCTTAAACTCGGAGGACGTGAAACAACTAGCGTTGTCACTAATTAATGTGTCGGGTATGCCGAACGTGGAAAAGAGTCTCCGCAAATGCTTAATGGTCTGGGCTGAGGAGGTGCTCGTGACTGGGATGACCTCCAACCACTTGGAGAAGGCGTCCACGACAAGAAGAAACAGGGTACCTCTGAACGGGCCCGCAAAATCAATGTGCACCCAGGACCACGGCCCCTTAGCCGTGTCCCACTCCCTGTGGGGAAGGTGGGCCTCCTCTGGTCTGGAGCATTGGCAACTTTCACAAGTGCCGACCATGTGCTCGATGTCGGCGTCCAACTGGGGCCACCAGAAGTAGCTCCGGGCCAGCGCTTTGGATCGCACGATGCCGGGGTGGCTGACGTGCAGCAGTTTAAGCACCCGCGGCCGAAGGGATGTGGGAATCACCACCCGCTGCCCCCACAAGAGGCACCCCCTCTCTAGGGACAGTTCCAACTTTTTCCTGAAAAATGGGGCGAACTCCTCCGCTGGGGAGGACGCCGGCCACCCTTTCTGTACCCAGGAGCTAACCGCCGCTAACGTCTTGTCCTTCTCTGTCACTTTGGCAATGTCGGCGGGCACTATGGGGGCGAATCCAGCACCTCTATCATGAGAACCTGATGCTCTCGCTCCCCCTTGCTCACTTGGCTGGGCGTCAGGGGGAGGGGAGACCTCGATAGAGCGTCCGCATGGCTGATCTCTTTCCCGGGCCGGTAGACCAACGCGTGCTGGTACGCGTTGAGAAAAATAGCCCACCGGAGCATCCTCGGGGACAGGATCTGTGGCGTGGGCTTATCTGCGGTAAAAATGCCTAGCAGGGGTTTGCGGTCCATCACAATAGTGAAGGGGCGGCCATACAGAAAATCGTGAAATTTTTTCGTCCCCGCAATTATCGCTAGCGCCTCCCTGTCTGTCTGTGCGTAATTTCTCTCCGCTTGGGACAGGGACCTGGAGTAGAATGCTATCGGGGCCTCTCTTCCGTTTTCCAGCACGTGGCACAGCACCGCCCCCACCCCCACCGGGGATGCATCACAGATCAGGACTACCGGGCGTTTGGGGTTGAAATGGGTCAGTATGGCATCAGACACCAGGAGATTTTTTAGTTCACTAAATGCCCTCTCTTGGTCATCGCCCCACTTCCATGCCTCGTCTTTTTTAAGCAGTTTGTGTAGCGGTTCAGCCACTGCTGCCTTCCGGGGGAGGAAGGAGTGGTAAAAGTTGAGCAGCCCTAGGAACGATTGCAGCTTGGGCTTGGAGGTGGGGCGAGGGGCTTTCTTAATGGCGGCCACCTTAGATTTGGATGGTTTTATCCCTTCAGGAGTCACACAAAACCCTAGGAACTCAACCTCGGTCACGAAGAAGACGCATTTGTCTTTTCGCAGTCTCAACCCCGCTTTTTCGAATATTGCCAGAACCTTTTCCAATCTCTTGGCCAATTCGATCCGATTCCCCCCGTTATTAACACGTCATCAAAATAAGGCAACACCCCCTCTAGCCCCTTCAGGAGGCGTTCCACGAGTGACTGGAAAATTCCAGGCGTCGAATTTACGCCGAATTGAAGGCGCGTCACCTGGAACGCCCCCTTATGGGTGACTATGGTCTGCGCAGCAGCTGCGGCAGGGGACACCGTAAGCTGCTGGTAGGCCTGTGCTAAGTCGAGCTTAGCGAAACACTTTCCCCCGTGCAACCTGGCCAGCAGATGGCTGACTACCGGCACCGGATACGCGTTAGGGCGGATCGCTTTGTTGATGGTGCACTTGTAATTGGCGCATATGCGGACCTCCCCATTGGCCTTTAGTGCTGTTACAATTGGAGTTTCCCACTCTGCAGAATCAACAGGAACAAGGATCCCCTGGCCCACCAATTTGTCCAGTTCCGCCTCTATTTTGTCCTTGAGTGCGAACGGCACCCGGCGCGGCTTGAGTCGTATCGGACGGACCTCCGGGTCCAGGTCGAATGTCACTGGGGGCCCCTTGAATTTCCCCAGTCCTTTTTTGAAAACTTCGGGGTGCGCCTCGCACACCTCCTGAACCGGATCAGTCCCAACGGCGTGCGTCCCAACGGCGTGCACCCCCCCAATAAACAAACCCAGGGGCTGAAACCATTGAGTCCCGAGGAGGCTGCAATCTCCCCCTTTAAGCACGACTAGGGAAAGAGACGCGGCGTGCTTCTTAAATTTGACCTGAAATTCTCCAACCCCCAACACTGGAATGCTGTTCCCTTGAACGTCCCGTAGTGTGGACCTCAACGCTTTGAGCTTGGGTCGCCTGTGGGGGGCAATTCTCAAAAACTCCCTCTGGGAAATGATTGAATATGAGGACCCCGAGTCAATTTGGGAATTGGGAACCCCTTGTACTAGTACCTCAACAAAGTAGCGGGGGTGTCCTGCGGACACGCTGAATACTGGGGCGTCGTCCTCGCTGCCGTCGGAGATGCGGCCCACGCCGTCCCGCTTCCGCGTGGCCTGAGCGCCGTCCTTGGGTCTCGTTGAGCGGTCTTGTCCCGCGGAACGGTCTGCCGAGCTCCTCTGGGCCTCGCGCCTTTTCCTGCACACCTTGGCGATGTGCCCGCGGCGGCCGCAGTTGTGACACTCGGCCTTCCGGAACGGGCATTTGATGCGGTAGTGGGCCACTCCACAGCCGTCGCACCGCCGGCTCTCTTTCCGGACCCTCTGGACGTCCTCGTCGTCGCTGCTCTCTGCGGACGATCTCGACGTTCGCCGGGCTGCATGCACCGAAGTCTCTGCCTTGCTCGACTTCGGCCGCCAGTCCTGGAGTTCTTGCACCCCAGCCTTTGTAGCTTCCGCGGCCTGTGCCGCTTTGATGACCTCCTGCAACGTGGGAGGCGGCTCTTGGTTCATTAACGTGCGCTGAGTCTCGGCGTCGTTCAGGCCGCACAGCACACAGTCCCTGAGGGTGACTTCAGCATTCTCCCATTTGCACGGGCCGGCCGCCAGTCGCAGGGCCGCCACGAAGGCGGCGACCGTCTCCCCGGGCACTTGGACTCGCCTCCAGAATGCACTCCGAGCAGGAAACATCGCCGTGGCGGGCCGGAAGTACTCGCGCAGCATCTGCATGAGTTCTTTGACTTTGAATTCGCTCACCCTCTTCGGTGCGATCAGGTCCACCAGGGTCCTTTTGGTTTCTTGTCCGAGCATCCTGGTGAAGATGGCCCTTTTCTTTGCCTCATCCGTGACTTCGGATTCAAGCAGTGCTCCCTGGAAGTCCATTTCGAAGATCTCCCAGTCTCCCGGTTTCCTGATTTCGAAACCGGCGCATGTCTTGGTCCCGTGGGCTGCCATCATCCCACCTTCATCACCAGTTTAGTGTAAGGGACCAAAGACAATGAAACAGCCGAAAGGTTGGCTTAACACAGGTTTATTGCATGATGATCCAGAGGAACATGTGGTAATGGCGGATGGGTAGCTCAATATATACAGCTGGCTATACATTTGAATGTGGCTCGTTGACAGTCTATTGGTTGCTGCCTGCGTGACGTCATAGAAGGTCACGCCCTTCTTGTCCAGGTGAAGAGGTGGCGGGAATCTTCCCGCGCTGCTGATCCAGGTGAATCTGAGCCATGAGAGCTGGACGCTCGCTATTGCCATCTAGTGGTCACTAGCTCGTGTCCTCTTATAGGGTTTACAGTGATACAGCTGAAGGTTATAATGTTGCACACAGAAAGGTTACATTGTTACCACATGGCTAGGTACATAGTTAAAGGCACAGCTTTACAGAACACAACAATGAGTGACTGGGTTTAACTCTATACTGAGTTTCATTGCCTTGTGGGATGTGAATTTGGATCTCCAAAGTCCTACTCAAACACTTTTTACTGCTGCTGCTTATCAGACTACAGTGTATACTGAAGCTACTGCTGACTTGGTCTCAATTAATATTTGTTGGGTGTTTTTTTTTTTGTTTTTTGGTACAGCTAAAGTTTTATATATGTGAATCCAGTGAAAAGATGTCTTAGGGTATGGTCACTCAGAGACACCAGTAGCAATTAGACTGCTAATGGAGTGGTCTGGTCCAGTCAATTTCAAGCAATCACACAACACACAGGGAAATGATCATCAGCTTAACTTCAATCCATGCCCAAGCTGGATCTTTTGAGTCAGCTGTAGGATTTTTACTTTTGGGGGCTGGGCAACAGATGGAAAGATCACTTTAAGGGTTGATAGTTCCCATTAAAGTGGCAATTTCTGGTGCATGCCTTTGCAGCTGTCTGATTCCATGCTTGCTATTGGTGGGCTTCTCAGTACTGATCATGTGTTGCAAAAAAGGGGGGGGGGGAATTGAAGAACTGCAGATAGAAATATGATTTACTTTGTTGGCATAGAGCAGTGTTTCCCAATGTGGGGCACAGGCCTCACAGGGGGACTTCAATTCCCAGAAGCATAAGTCAGTACATTGGTTGACCCATGCTTTGCCGATCTGACTTAGGCTTCTGGGTATTGAAATCCAAAAACCAAAGGTTGGGAAATACTGGCATAGAGTGAGCAAATTGATTTTAAGGGGGGGGGGGCAATTTGAGAATGAGTTATTAACAGTGAATGGTCTTTTAGGCTTCCTCCACATAGGTGAGGCAGGGTCAAAAAAAAAGTTGAGAACCACTGCTCTAAATGCATTCCAGTTGGGGTTTATGCTTCATCACAACACCGAGACTGTACTAGTTGCTCTGCTTGATGACCTCTCTGGAAAGCTGACAAGGGTGCTTTGTTGTTCCTGGTGCTCCTGGATTTCTTGCCGGCTTTTGATACTGTCAACTATGGTATCCTTATGGAGAAGCTGCCTAGGTTAGGAATTGGAGGCACTGTGTTACAGTCTTTCCAGTCCTTCCTAGAAAGCCACACTCGAAGAATCCAACTCAATGAAACTGATTCGCTTCCTGAATGCTCCAATGTCTGGTACCCTGGGAGTCAATCAGCCTTATAGCCTTGTTATAGGTCAGAACACTGAGATAATCTCCACACCCCTTACTCTTATCTTAATAATTGTAATAACAATTGTATACTGTCAAGTCAATTCTGACTTATGGTGACCCTTTCCAGGGATTTCTAGATAGGGAATTACTCAGAAGTAATTTACCATTCCTGGGACTGTGAAACTTGCCCATTGGCTATGCAGACTGGCATAGTAGGAAATTGAGATTTCCAACCTCTGAGGCTGCAACTAGATTGATAAACCACTGAGCTACCAAGACAACTCATAATCAATTTACCACATGGGAAAAGGCAGAGATCTGGTGATTGAGATTCAGATCTAAGAAGGCCTCCATGGCAAAGGATTGCCACAAGATTAATGACTAGCCAAATAATATTTGTGAAGTTGGTATGCTTCCCATTCCACATTCAAAAGACAGCTGGAGTTTCTTCACTACCAGCAATGAAACAGAATCCTCAATCATGCCGGCAAACTAGTTTTGGGTTCTTTCCTCCAATAGCATGCCACTGTAATGACAACTTCTGTCTGCTTTGTCTAACAGGGTCAGTGACATGTACTGACAGGCCTGCACGGGTTACCTGTTGCCTACTGTGTCAGACACAAGGTGTTAGTGTTATCATATAAGGCCCTATACGGTTTGGGACCTTGTTTTCTGTCAGAGTGTCTCTCTCTCTCAGAACAACTCCCTGCACCACCTGTTCATCACAGTCTATGCAGCTCCAGGTGCCTACCCTGAGGATGGCTAGAAAGTCTATAACTAAAAAATAGAGCCTTCTCAGTGTGGCACCAATGATGTGGAACACACTGCCGGTGGAGCTATGCCAGACCCCATCCCTGGATATCTTCAAAAACAATTAAAAACATTCCTATTCAAGCATATTAGAGAATAAACAAAACAAAAATAAAAATGCTGTAGCACTTTAAAGACTAATTGTTATATTCCAATGTGAGCTTTTGTGGATCAAGTCCACTTCATCAGACATGGGAGTGAGCTTCATGCTATCCGTTTATACACATCGGGTACAGAGGTCAGGTACAGAGTGATTGGTTAGCATATGAATCAATGTGGCTTCATGCAGTTGGTAATAGCAGATTATTTCTGGCTGTTGTTCAGATTAGCTGTGAATGTCCCCTTTTCAATTGTAAATTCGGGAAAATACAAGACAAACACCTGGCACTGAACATTTGCTAATGAGTTTAACCTTTGTGTTGCTGTGTGATCACATCCTTTGTTTTGTGAGATAGCCTATGTTGTGAAAGAGAATTTTTCAGGACAACATAGGCTATCTCACAGAACAAACATTGTGCTCACACAGCAGCACAGAGGTATTGGAGCGTGTTTAGTCTTATAAGTGGTAAGGTATTTTGTATTAAAATCATATATTTGTGTTGTTCCCAGTTTCGGGCATATATTACAGTCATGCTAATTTATTTCACAGATGTTACAATTTCAGGGTGTGTGTGTGGCTAAGATGAGCCGGGAGTAGGGTGTATTTTCCCTCGGCTCGTGCTGGAATGAGGAAAGAAAGTAGTTTTTAAAGAAAATTAACCGACTTGCTGTCCCATAAAAGACAAATTTGGATTCCTGTGGTGTTTTGGATCAAAACGAGGTGCGGCGCAGGCTGCAAGCCCCAAAATCAAGTGGCGAGTGAGGCACGGCGAAAGAGCGAGCTGCTTTGGTCTCGGACATGCATCTGACTGAACCTGGAACCCAGGCGCCGCTACACGCTCCGTGCACCAAAATGAAACCCCATTGAAGTCCGATAGGAACCCCAACCACACCTGCAGGTTGTCCCTGTTACTCCTGGTCAATCGGACCCTGTGGTGCTTCCTGAATAGACCCACCATGGCGTCGCATAGATAACCATGGTGGGCAAAAGCCCGGCCGGGCACAATGACCCTGCACGCGAAGTTAAGGTACCCATGAAGCACCTGCAGTTCATGAAGTGATGCCCTATGCTTGGCCAGTAGGGCCTGAATAGCCTCAGAAATATGAGCTATTTTGTCCACGGGCAACCGGGAAGTCTGCGCCACAGTGTCAATTTCAATCCCCAGAAAAACCAAATAAGTGGTGGGTCCCTCAGTCTTTTCAGGAGCCAACAGCACCCCTAATTCAGCCATCAGCCGCTGAAAAGTGGACAGCAGCCATGCACACTCGCCGGAGCCGGCGGCGGCCCCGAAAAAAATTCATCCAGGTAATGTGCCACCAACCGGACCCCAGAGTGGCAGACGAAGGCCCAATGCAAGAATGAACTTAAACGCTCAAATGCAGAGCAAGAAACAGAGCACCCAAAAGGCATGGCCTTGTCTACGAAATATTGCCCCTGGAAATGAAAACCAAGCAGTTCGAAATCATCCGGGTGGACGGGTAGTAGGTGAAAGGCCGACTTAATGTCACACTTGGCCATAAGTGCCCCCCATCTGCAGGCCTGAACCATGACGAGTGCCTGGTCAAACGAAGTGTACCGGACGGAACAAAGCTCGTCCGGTATAGCATCGTTCACGGATATGCCAGCAGGGCACGACAGATGGTGAATTAAACGGAATTCACCCTGAACTTTCTTAGGGACCAAACCCAGTGGCAATACCTTCAAATTGGGGGAAGGGGGTTCACCAAAGGCGCCTGCCACCCGACCGTCCCGACCCTCCTTCATTATCTTATCCTTGGCCACAGTCTCCATGCCCCTCAATGACACCAAGTTCGGGGCATCCTGGGGCGAGCACACTCCCGTGAAAGGGATGCGAAACCCCTCGGAAAAACCAGCCCAGATGTATTCCGCATCCATTCAATTAGGATAGATACGCAGCCATCGCTCCAAAACATCGAGCTTAATTGGGGAGGGGACCTTTGTGCCCAGCTGGCACCCTGCTGACCTCTACCCCTCCCCCGGGATCCCCCGGGCCTCGTGCATGCAGTGGCCGGGTGAGGGCCAGAGCAGATGGTGCACTCATGCCTGTACCTGCACTGCCTACGGGCGCATCTGGCCATGGACGAGTAGTTCCAGCACAACAGGCGGGCTGGAACCCCCTGCCCTGCCGGCTGGCGGGGTGATTGTGCAGAGCCAGGCCTCTGTACAGCGTGGCCAGAATGGTACCGATCGCCCGTGGCCAGGCGGGATGGCATCATGTAGTACAACCACAAAAGTTGGTTGGGCTCGTCCCAACGCATCTCCGGGTGAAGCGCGGCCCGCATACGAAACTCCTCATCGTATGCCAGCCACGATTGGCCCAGATAGTCTACGTAGGCGCGATAAATGATGTGAAGATATTGAAAGAGGGGAATAGCCAAATCGGGGCGAGCCCTGAGAGACACCACTGCGTCTATATGATAGGCGGGCAACCAATTGGCCCAGGTGCGCGGCAGTTTGTGGCGACGGGCCAACTCCTTGTCTGCGTCATCCTGCTTGTCCTTTTCATCGCAAGTAGGCTCCCTGTTCAACAAACTGAACAGGTCAACGTACTCCCGGTGCCAAATTTTGTCTCTTGTGGCAGGAAGGAGGTGATCGCCCGGGGGAAGGAGGACCCCCGCAGTAGGAAGGGCGGACGTAGGCACAGTATGGTAGCCCATATTAACCGGCGGGCCATACAGCCAAACTGGATAAGGCAGCGATGGGCCAGCAGGTGGGACAGGGGGAGGCGGAGGTGGGTACAGAGCCCTCCAACCCCCGGGCTGCACCTGTCCAGCCATAATGGGCAGGACTGAGGGCCCTGCGGGCACCGGGGCCTGGTTGGTAGGCCAAGACCAGGCCAACGGTGCGGGCTGGGAAAAGGAGTGTGCACTTGCGGAGCTAACTTGACCACCATACTCACGTGCTGCTACCCCCCCCCCCAGCTGCCCCCACCAGTTGTTCTGGCTGGGCAGGGGCATTGGAGCTCAGAACCGCAGTAGAGCTCGCCCCAGATGGCACAGCAGCAGAGTGATGGCCCAGGCCAGCTCCAGCCGGCTGGACAGGCAGGCCAGCCGAACTTGGCAGAGGGCCACCCGTAGGCACACTCAGCAGGGCCGCCTCGAGCCGTGCCAGCCTTAAGTCAGTGGAAGCTGGGGGCGGGGGGCCCTGCGAAGCAGCCGGGTCAGCGGCAGGCTGTGTGGCCCCCGCCCAGGGCAAGAGGCCTGCAGCCTGCTCAAGGGCTGCAAAACGGGCCTCCCAAGAGGTGTGGCTGGGGGACTGGCTGCAGATGCCAGGGTCAGGCACGCCCCCCCATGCTCAGGCTGCCTGTACATGGGCGCCTGCCCAAGGGGCAAGTTGGCACCTGGCGGGTCACCAGGGGGCAAGGTGCTCCCCACCCTACGGGCCCTCCGCCTCGGAGGGGGAGCCAACTGCGGCGTCAGGACAGGTGGTGTTGGTGCATGTGAATGGCATGCCGCAGGGGCACCACCGCACACAGTGCTGCCGCACACGGCCTTCTTCTTAGGTGCCATGTGCGTTGCAGAGGGAACAAGGCGGCCGGCCGAAGCCCATCCCAGGGCCAAGGGCCGGCCTCCAAAAAGACGAGCAAAGCCTGCCCGCAAATGCGCTACTGGCGCATGGCACAAGCCCGTTCCCGGGCAGAGAGCCAGCACTGGAGCAGGAAGTGGTGTCCGCCCAAAGATGGGGGACACACTCCGGGCTGTTTGGCGCAAGCCGGGCAGCCCCAACGGGGAAAGCCATGCCAAGCAGCACTGGCGCAAGCCTGTTCATGAGCTTGCGGCAGCAGCCGGAGGAGCGGGGCGAAAAGGCCCCAATGACGGATCGGCTGGACATGGGAAACGCACCCGGGGCCAAGCCGAATTTTGAAAGAGGGGGCCGTTGGCGCAGCCACCCCTTTTAAAGGGGTAGCCGGCCATGTCCACGGCTCCCACCTGCTGTGCCCGTGCCTCAGGGGCGGGGCCAGCAAAGCACGCGGCGGCCATGTTGTCGTCGCGCGTCCCTTCTGTTACTGTACTGTATATATTTTGCACTACCTGCTTAAGTTCTTCACCAAAGCCAAGGCCTGTCTGTCTGTGTCACTCTCACAAGGATGTGAGACATCTCCCCAGGTGTGAACCTTCTGTCTAAATCACTGTCTCAACCACTGTGCACCTCTCTGCAGCTCGCCCCACGGAAGCTGTCAATATCATTGAGATGTAAGGCTGGCATGTGGTCATGGCCTTGCTGTCATGCCCTGCCTTGCTGTCATAGGTTATTTGATCCATCAGGAGAAAAAGCAGCTGTGCTGGTAGACCAATATACTTTACTACAATAATAGGGTCGGAAGATGTGTAGCCTTCTAGGTGCCATTAAATGGCATTAAATGGCATTCACCTGGCTTCGTAAAAGCACAACCACTGGTGAAGAATAATGAGATTTGAATTACACAGTATGTGGAGGGTCCACCTCTTGTCTAGAGGACATATTAGTGGTGCCAAGATTAAAGATGAGTTCCTTATGCAAATCTCTCATCAACATTCCTAATTTCTAGGGCTGTCTGCCAATCCATTATAACTTTTGAGGAACACAGAAAATGGCCACTTGTCAAGACATAACAATTGTGATGCATGCTATGACTGTCTATTGTGATGTGTTCATTGTTCTAGGTCAGTGTTTCCCAACCTTTGTTTTTTTGGACTTCAATTCCCAGAAGCCTAAGTCAATTCCCCAAAGCACTGATCAACCACTGAACTAGGTGGAGAAGAGCAGCATTTCCTTTGAGTCCACAGGCCCAGTTTCTAAAGGAAACACACAAAAGAAGATGGGGCCTCTTTTTCCATTGATTTACAAAGAGAACAATAGTAACAGAATAAGAGTAGGACGGGAACAACTCTCTCACTCATATACCTTAAACCATAACTGTTTAGTCGAAATAAGGAAAATATTTCATGTTACCAAGCAATAGGAATTCATTCCCATTGTTTCCAGTTTCTCAATGCTGTAACTGGGAAAGAACCTCCTCAAAGATTGTGGTATTTTTGAACCACAATTGGACATACCCTGGTAATGGCAACATTGTGTTGCCAGCTAATCTTTCTCACACTAGATCAGGTGAAAGGAACTGCAGAATGAACTCATCAAAAGGTGCCTTCATTTTGGCAGTTTGATGTCTGGCCCGGCCACAAAAGAATAATAATAATGCTGAAACCGAGTAGGTAAGCACTTAAGGCTCCTTACTACCTTAGATTGCCAGGTTAGCAGCATTCCATTCTCTTAGATTTTGGGGGTAAAACTGGAGAGAAGAGAGATGTTTGAGTTATTTTGGCCATTACAGAAGATGAGTAGGCAAAGCTGGGAGGAGGGCATGAACATACTGAAGTTGCATAGGGACATCATATAAACATCATCATTTTGATCCAGTGAACCAAGATACCATTTCAAGGTTGAAGGAGACTACTGTCCAGAGACTTACACTAGTAACCAAGATCAGGCAGACCTATTATTGCTAATTAATATGACAGTTAGTCAGTAATGGTGAACCTTGGCACTCAGGGTGTTTTTGAACTTCTATTACCAGAAGCCCAATTCAGCAATCCTGTTGATCAGCACTTCTGGGAATTGAAGTTGGAGAACATCTGGAGTGCCAAGGTTCACATCACTGCAGTAGGTCATGGTTTATATGGGAGAAAGGGAGTGAGAAAAGTAACTTTCAAAGACTCTTGTAGTCTGAGTTTTCCCTATCTAGTAATGTAAATATGAAGATGAAGATGTAGGTAGGTAGAGAGAGAGAGAGAGAGAGAGAGAGAGAGAGAGAGTGAGAGAGAGAGATAGAACATTCTTCATTTCAGAAGATAACATGTTCTCCAAATAAGTAAGAAACCAAAACTAATGTAATGTGTGCTTTTGTAAAACCCATCCTGCACTTCCTCACTGTTTAATGTCATACACTTCTGCATTTTATTTACACATTTTGCTGTCACAGGTTGCTTGCAGTGCTTGTAAAGGCAGAGAGGTGACAGAAGAATGAATAGTTACATGTAACGAGGAGATAAGTTGAGAGCCCTTTCAATGTTGTTTAAATGTCTCAAATGCAACAGCAAACACGGAGACCTTGAAAAGCAAAGAAATGAAACAATAGTGTGTGTGTGTGTGTGTGTGTGTGTGTGTGTGTGTGTGTGTGTGTGTGTGTGTGTGTGTGTGTGTAATTTGCTGAAGCCTGGGGGGAAAAATACAGCTAAACAGCAATGAGGTGAGAATCATTGCTGAATAGTTCAGTGGTTTAGATACCTGGCTACAAAGCATAAGTCTGGGAGTTCAATTCCTCATTCAGCTTCCTTAATAGGGGATGGACTTGGTGATCCATTGTGACCCTTCAAGCTGTGCAGTTCTAAGATTATTATGATGATGATTTGAAAAGATCTGAGAGAATTTTGGAGTACTTGTTATTCTTTAAATCAGGACTACTTTTGCAGATGGAAAAGGGAAAGTTACCATCTTGAAAGCATAGGTGTGGGGTACCAGTGATGTGGTGACCCCTGCCTGCTGGCTGATTTAGTAAGGACACTCTCTCCCTCTTTTAATCTCTTTTAATCTGTAGGGGGTCGGAGTAATTTTTGGTGGCAGTTTTAATGGGTTTTTATTGTTTTTTAAAATGTGATTGGTTTCATTTTCTGTGAGCCACCCAGAGTCTTTGGAGTTGGGCGGCAATATAAATCAGAAAAATAAATAAATAAAGGAACAAATGAATGAATTAATAGCTAAAGGTAAAGGTTGCCCTTGCTTGAAAGCCAATCATAACCAACTCTAGGGTTTGGTGGTCATCTCCATTTATAGCCAAAGAGCCATCACTGTCTGTGTGTGCAAATGTTTCTGTGGACATGTAGCAGGCACGACTAGACACCGGAGTGCACAGAATGTTGTTTACCTTCCCATCAAAGTGGTACCTATTTATCTACTTTTAATTTCTTGCTTTCAAACTGCTTGGTTAGTTAGCAGGAGCTGAGACAGTGATGGGAGCCGACCTGCTGACCTTCCAGTTGTCAAGTTTAGTGTCTTAGCCAGTCTCTTGAAAGCATAGCAGAATGTTAATTCTTTGAATTTTCTATCGTGGGTTTAGAATGACAATAGAAATGGATACGGTGGTTGAGAACAGAATAATAATAAAAATCTGTTAATAAAAAAGGTGAGGAAATTAATCAAGCAAACAATTTTTTACCTTTGATCTCAGGAATGAGAGGTAAGCAATTTTATCTTTTTTCTAACATCTTAGTGGCATTTATGAATGCAGTAATTTGCTGCTGGCTTTTAGTAATAGTTTGCATTATTTTGTCAGCTGCTTTGCACATGACCCAAAGAAATGTGGGATATAAATTTTTATAATCTGTTAATTACATTTTCCCTTTACTGATCACTGTAGCTCAGTATATGCATGAGGAGTATGCCCAAAATGACTCAAGCTCTATTAAATGAATTATTTGTCATCTCCACGTGAATAAAAATGTTCTTTTTCAAGCTCTTTTGAGTGACAATCAATGTAACTTAATTTGTTGTTTAGGTTTCAGAGTAGTCCACCCGAAAAATAGGGCTATAAGAATGCTTTTAAAATGCTCTTTAATGTACCATGGGGAACAAGAAATATCGGAGAAAGAGCCCCTGATAAGCGATATAGGGTAATTTGTTTGTTTATGTTTATGTTTATTCAATTTATACCCCGCCCTACTCAGCACATGGCCGACTCAGGGCGGCTAACAACATATAAATGACCCCAAGAAAACCAAAGGGGTTTACATACAGGATACAAAGTTCAAAATACAATAATAAATACAATACTGTATTCAAAAATACAACATAGGCCAAGGCCCAGATACAGTATTACAAGTTACAATACAAAGCAAAAACAGTCCACAGTAATACATAGTATCAGCACTGCATCAAAATAATGTATCCATAATTACAATTAGAATTACAAGGAATGAAAACATCACACAATATTATATGCTGGGTGTGCATCTGACATAAAGAAAAGTTAATTTGTGAATTTTTAAAAAGTGAATTATCTCAATTTACAAAGCAAACTGGGACGAATCGGCCTATGGATCAGATGTTACCGACCAATCTTCTATAAAATTTGCACAGGAACAAAACAGATGCAAAACTAGCATGGAGAAAAAGGTCTACTATGCAATGAAACGTGGCAACCCCCATTCATAAAAATCAGTTGTTTTTCTCTACCTGGATTCCTGGAATTTCTTGAGCAAACTGGGCCGATCCTGGTTGTGCCGACGCCAAAACCAGTGCTCCACCTGGTGGGGGGCATAGCCCATTGTTCTGAACTACAGTAAAACCCCTACTTACGAAAAGTCCATTATGTAGGCTTTTGCTTAAATCGAATTTTTTTGTAACTGGAAACAAACCCATAGGAAAAATTATTTCTTATGTAACTCGAAGCAAACCCATAGGAAAAATGAAAATTTTATGTAAATCGAAGGAAACCCATAGGGAAATGAATGTTTACGTAACTTTAAGCAAACCCATAGGAAAAAGAATCTTTATGTAACTTGAAGCAAACCCATAGGAAATTGTGTAAATTGGGACATGGTTTTAGCACAAAATCATTATGTATGTCGAATTTTACATAACGTGAGGCATTTGTAAGTCAGGGTTTTACGTAGTTTACAATGACCAGCAATTGTTTATGTGCATAATTGCAGCAAGGGTGGGAAATGCTAAAGCTTTTCTATCCGTAGCATTGATCTCAACGAGCCCTGGAGAGAAACACAATTAACCATAACAGAAGAAACAAACTTTGCGTATCCGAGTGTGTTGACACAATAAAGTCATACAACAGTTATATTACAAACATTATCAGCGATCTTGAGTATATATATGTAGACATAAATCTTATAAAGCACGTAGCTGGAAAAACATGGGATGAACCTATAAAGGTAATACAAATACAAATTTCAAAGTCACAATAATTGTGCAAGAGAATATTTTGTCACGGCACATATATCATGTATAGTACTTTGTATAACCCAAGAGTAAGGCTAAGGAGTCTATGAAATAATATACGTTGAAAGGCAAAGTTCCATGAGTAACAATAGCAGTGATATTGATGTAATCCTTCGAGACTATAGCTGAAGGTTTGCGCCTTGAATAGCTTTCTCAGACTTGTCTGTACAGGGGGTCACAGTACTCCGAATGTTCGGAACCATGTGGAGAGAATTCATCAAATAGATAAAGGCAGAATTTCACAGTCACTATCTGTCCGGTTTGCTCGGATATTTCGTATCTTCTTCAAGATTCTGCAACATTGTAATAATAACGTCAATTTTATACAGCCCGTGGGAGAATTATATCATGATGTATGCTAACATTGGTACCAATACTATGTTTCCTACCTTGGAGATAGTTACTTTGCACGCGCTCTGAAGTAGCCTCCTGGTGCTTTCTCTTGCTGGGCTGGAGCGTTAGAGACTACTCTATCAGTGTGAATTTAAGTGCTCCTAATGATGTATCTGGGGCAGGTGTGTTGAGGAGAGAGACTCGGAAAAGATTTCTTAAGGGGAAATGTATGAAAATACCCTGATAATTATTCTCACAGGCGTCAATAGAGTTCAGAATGTCCCCGAGAGACAAGGACTAAGATTATAATCATAAGAAAGCTGAAAAGTCTAAATCGGCGTTAAGTCCCCGGGGGGTCAGAGTTGCGAACCGGTGTATAACGAATGCTTCCTTCTGGAGGAGGAAGCGTTCAATGTCCACTATTTGATGTTTGTGTGGTTTAAAGCTTTCTAGAATGACTACTTTCATGTCATTGCAAGCATGATTTTTTGCCAGAAAGTGAGAAACCATGGGAGCGATGGTAATTCTATTCCTGATTCTCGATTGGTACTCACTTAGCCGAATTTTGAGGGGGCGATTGGATTTACCGATGTAAGCCATGTTGCAGGCACATATATCATGTATACACAGTTATTGGTCCCGCAATTGGAGAAACCAGATAGCTTTAATTCGAACTCACTGCTGGGGATCCGAATCTTGTCCACTTGTAGCATGTTTGAACAAAACTTACAGTTAGGCCCAAAACAGATGCAGGGGGGAGGAGGACATTCATAGCAAAGGGGAAAAACTGAAACAAAATAATAAGAAAAGTGCATTAAATATAAGATGAACAAAGGACGAACTAAGCACATTTCCCAGCTCCCATTTTTCTCTTTGGTTGTGTCTATATGCCTTGGCTGTATCCGGGTGATTGAACACATAGATATGGCTGGCAGTGGGGCTTGTGTCATTTCTCTTCAAATCCTCAAATAATGTTGATTCCAGTTCTGAAGAGAAGATTGGCAAGAGATGGTTGATTTGTGCTCTTTCAATTCTCATGGCCTAATTACTTATAACTATTCAAAGAGGAATAAATTCAATTCTTCTTTTCAGTGTAAAGGTGAGGAATGTATAACTCTGAATGCAATTCCAATTAATAGATGTAGCTCTTACATTGAGGCTCAGTGCTGCAGTGTGTAATGACATTGTAACTGTTTTGATGATCCCAAGAAGAAATAAAGCAATTTTAGCATAGCCAGAATCAACTGTAGACAGGAATGGAAAATTGCAGTGGCTAGAGTGTATTATGGTTCAAAACACTATTTTCCCTGCCAGTGCACAGATAGAAGCTGTGATCTCCCATTCACGTTGGTAAAGAACCCCAGAGCACTTTAGAGGTTTAGACATAACAGTTGTATAATCTCAGATAATACTTATTTAGAGCCTTCTTTTTCCACCATGGCTCAAAAACTCTGCCTTTGATTCTTGTTTCTGATCTACAGCTCCCATAATTCCTCACCACTAACTATGCTAGGGCAGGAAGTCTTTGGGGACAGGAACTAGGAACAAGGCAAGAGATCTTCAGAGGCAAGAACCAGGAGCAAGACAAGAGATCTTTGAAAAAGGATTTAGCAATAATTCAGGAGCCAGGCAACCACAAGTCCTATTACTTTTGTTGGTGAGGCATCTTCTGGGGGAAGTGCTGGTTCTTATTGAGCTCAGCCTCCCATGACCACCAGGTGTATCCAGAACTTTCCCTAGGGTTGATAGTCCAAAACCTTCTCTAGGGCTCAGATAGGGTCTAGCAGCTGCAGCAGGGCAAGGGTATAACCTGCTAGCACTAGAGCTTCCAGACTGGCTGTCTGAATCCTCTGAGCATCAAAGCAGCCTTTAGGGAACTCATCCTGTAAATATTAGAGCTGCCTCAGATCCTGACAGTGGGGAATCAAACTCCCAATTTCTGGCTCTACAGCCAGCTACCTAAACCACTAGGCTATCCAGCCAGGCTTTTTCATCAGGTCAATTCTGACCTATGGCAACCCTTTCCAGGATTTTCTAGGTAGATAATACATAGAAGTGGTTTCCCATCCCATTCCTTTCTTCTTGGGGTACTCTATGATTATGCAGTTTCCCCAAGACTGCACAGGTTGGCTCTTCTCCCAGGAGGCACGGTGAGGAATCAAATTCCCAACCTCTGGCTTCTCAGCCAGACATCTAAACTATTGAGATTGTTTTTAAACTCTATACATTTAACATTTCAAGCATTCACTTAGGCAATATGGTAAGCCACATCTAAGTACTGTGTAATTAGACAAAATGGAAAGGGTCAGAACTGATGGCACATCATCTTCACCAACTCTACCTTTTGTAAAAAGAATTAAATTAAGCATTTCAGTTTCTGCACTAATTCTGTAGTACTTTTTCTGGGTTTTGCTGAGGGAAGCAGATGTAACTGCTGGTCAGAAGGCATTCTTGACAGAGCACATCTGATGCTCCTGATCAGGACTGAGTTAACATTGGTGAGCAGGTTGGATAGCTCAGTGGTTGAGGTGTTGAAAGTTCAATTCCTCCCTGAGCCTCCTGCGGACAGTTAGCACCTGCAGCTTTCAGCAAATGGCAGTCACAGGATGCTCCCTGAAGAATGGAGTGGCAAATCACTTCTGAGCATTCTGTACCTGGAAAACTCTGAAAAGGATTGCCATAAATCAGAATGGACTTGACAACACATGACGGTGATGAGGAGGAGGAGGAGGAAAAGCTGGTGGGATGCTAGAGATGGTGATGGTGGTCATGGTTTTTGCAGAATTATTTTTTTTTTTACATGGTGGTAGAAACAACCTCCCTTTAGGCAATTTTAAAGGGAAATTCTGTGGCTTTGACAAAGTATTTGACTGATAGTGCTATATTGTTCAGAAGTAAAACCTATTCAGTTTGATGAATTGTGGCTTCAGAGATTTGTATGGGGTTGAATCCTTTATTTGTGTGTGGGGGGGGGACACCTCACCATTATCAAAATGATCTCTATCTCTCCCTTCCTCTTTCCCTCACAAACACAAACACTTACTTGGTGAATCTTAAAAAGTCCTATTTTAATGTAGTAGCTTACTCTACTACCACTCGCAGTCTGACCAGGTTATCCTGCTATGGTAATAGAGTAAACCATACTGCCAGCAACTCAGCGCTGAGCATCAGGTGGTGGTTAACTAATCTGACAACTCTGTGGATTAAAGGCTTTGTTGATGTCCACAGGGAATGGTGATGGTCTCCAAGTGGATTAAATCCCATTTTATTTCATCTTGATAAAGGGCAGCAACTTCATCAATATTGGCCTGGGGCTGAGGAGGACTTTGGTTGCCAAACCAACTCAGGACCAGAAAGTGACTCATAGAGCTGGATCAGTGGTATGGGTGTCATGCTGCGATGCAGAAGGCAGATGAAAGGACATATTTACAGGACAGTCTTCATGGCTGATCGCCATGATGATCACCAATATTCTGAATCGGATACGACAGAAGAAGAAGCTTACCAATACAGTTCCATTACAGTCCCATTTTTCAATTACTGGTCAGCATCTGGCTAGTGATCTACATTTGTATTAGTAAAATTGCATGAGTTGCAGCAGCATATTGGAGTTAGACAGACAGACAGACAAAAGCTTGCTTTTTCCTTGAAGAAATTCCCAGGTTGAGTCCAAAATGCAAAACTTTTTCAGTGTTTAATATCATAACATCATTATGGTGTGTTTGGTAAGTAAAAAAATATGCTACATACCTGTAAAAGGATGCAATGAGTCAGAGGAACAGCATAAAAACATGATTTTCATCAAATAGGTCAAATATCATGCCATAAATCCAGTGGTGAGCATCAGCAGGTTTGCACCAGTTCACCAGAACCGGAAGCAGAAATTCTGGCTGGCCCCGCCCATCCAAGTTTTGAAATAAAGTGTAGGGATTGCAGCCGTGCATGGGGATGAAAGCAGACACACACACGGGTCAAGGCATCAAGATGAGGCGACAGCGAGGAGCGCCAGGCAACCTCAATTTATTACCTGGCCATATTCCTTGGACCGTGCACGCCTAGCGCAATCGCACATCCATCACAGGCTACAAGGAAGTGGTTTCGAAACAATGGGTTTTGTGTACCTTGGTAATACATTAATGAGTGTGCATACATTGATGAGTGTACGTGTGGCAGAGAGGGCAACCAGGAGACAAGGGCAAACAATGGTATGTGGAATGGGATAATTGGGAATGGTCTGGTGGGGAAGGTAGGGAGTTTGTGTCTCCAGGAGTTGTTTGCTGGTCCGATAAGGATTTGCACTCATCAGCTTAGTCCGGGAGGCGTCCATGTAGGACATTGTGGTTATGCCTTTAGGCATTGACCCCAGGTCACTGGCTGCGTTACCTGGCCTCCACCCTTTAGAAGCTGTCAGTGGCTATGGGCTGGGGCATTTCTTGGGCAGGCTAAGGGCACTTTTGGGGGGCTAGGGCTGGGTCACCCCTTCAATAAAGTCGCTAAGACGCTGACTGGGAAGCGGAGGGTCAGCAGTTCGATTCCCGAGTACTGCAGGACGGAAATGAGCTCCCGTCTTCATCCCAGCTCCTGCCAACCTAGCAGTTCGAAAGCAAGAAATTGCAAGTAGATAAATAGGGACCACTACGGTGGGAAGGTAACAGCGTTCCGTGCGCTCCGGTGTCTAGTCATGCCTGCCACATGACCACAGAAACGTCTGCAGAAGCAGACAGCGCTGGCTCTTCGGCTTAGAAACAGAGATGAGCACTGCACCCTAGAGTCGGATACGACTGGCTTTCGAGCAAGGGAAACCTTTAATTCATGTTCAGTCAGGGCTTTCTCCCTGGCCACGCTCACCATATCATGCCCACATTGTGGTAGTAAAGGTTTTTGGACCCTACCACTGCATAAATCCAATTGGTAATTATGACCTTACAGAAGCAGCTAAATATTAACTAGCTTTTGTGAAAATATGGAGGAAGTTATAATTTGAGGGAGTCATCTAATATGGTGACTTCTGAATCTGAGCTTTTAAAGTCAAAGGACTTTACTTTAAAAAAATAGAGTAGACATCAGCAGGAATTAAAGATTTGCTTTTGTCAGCTGCTTTCTAAGACATTTAAATAATTTCCCGGAATACTGAAAGGTTGGTTACTATAAATTTAATATATGAGACATAATTTCATTTTATTTTCTCTGTAGTGGTAGGAAAATCTAGAGGGCATGTCTATTCATATTAAGACAGCAGATTTATTCAAATCTGTATTAATTTTCTGTTCATATTTGCAACAAAATGCATCATATGTTTTGATCAGTTAATGGATTGCATAATATTATTTTGATTCTAGAAATGCTACATTTTTTAGCTTATAGCTCCCAGAATCCCCATCATTAGCCTTGCTGGATAAGGGTCTCCAAGTGCTCTAGGGCAAAGTAATATTTCCTTATCAGCTGTTATTGGCATTTAAAAATACAGAATGTGGAGTAAATGAATAGGATGACAAAAAGTATAAATAAATGAATGAATTAAATATATGCTGGGGGCAGTATTTTCAGTACAGGCCATGTTTTCCCTTTTTATCATTCTGACCTTTCTTTAGGTCCATTAGTTTCATTTCTAATTATCAGAGTTTAAGAACTTTGGCTGCTAGGCAATTATATTTGCTTTAGTGAAACTTTTGCTGAGGTATACCTGAATAGAATAACTCATTGCAAAACACAAAGAATGAAAGCGCACCGCCAAAATGGCAGCCGCGCTCTTTGCAGCCCCCCCACCCAGACTCAGACATCCGGGTGAGTTAGGGGGCATGGCCACACCTCTATAAAAGGGGTGGCCACAAGGCAGCCGAGCTGCCATTTTAGAAACGCGAAGGAGCGGAGAAGTTTTCTCTGCCGCGTTTCTTGCTTCTTCGCCCTTCGTACCTTTCCTTTGAACGGAGTTCGCTCCTCTTCCAGGGATCCGTCACTAGCTTTTTCGGGAGCCATGGCTCCCAAGCGCAAGGCCCCGGCGGTCAAGCCGCGGCCGAGGGGAAGGGCTTTCCCGCCCCCTCCCTCTACTGGGGGGCAGCCATCGGGTCGGAGGACTCGGGCTGCACCCCCCCAGCTTGGGAGCGGAATGGCCTTGCCCACCGCTGCCAGTGGGGCCGAACAGGCTTCCACTGGTCAGCCCGGCACAGGCCTCCAGGCTGGGCTGGCACAGGCTGGCTCCTCGGAGATCCCTGCCCTTGGACGGCATTTTCTTGGTTCAGGACAGGGTGGCCCACTTGGACTTGGTGGTGGTTTCCGCCCCACCATTCCTCCGGCCCCCCACGGGCCGGAGTTTTGGGCATGGCCCTACTCAGGCCCTGCATCCCCATTCGGGCTTCCGGCCCAGCAATTGGCCACAGGGCCGTACGGCCCATCCGACCCACCTTATACTGGGGGCTCGGAGACTGTCGATGCGCTTCTTGCACGTATTTCGGTGCTAGAGGCATCACTGGGCATTGCCCAACCACCTCCCAATGGGGGTTTAGCTGCTGCTTCTATTACGGCCCCTTCGTCGGTCCCGGCAGACACGTCGGCCGTGACTCTCCAGCAGTCCGCCAACAGGGTCGAGCTGCTTGAGGCCATCAGGCCAGCCCAGGCTGCCGCCCCGCAGCTCCCCGCACGTTCGGATTTGCCGGTGGGGAGCAGTCAGGTGTGGCCCCAGAGCTCGATGCCTGTCGCGAGCTCCGACACCCGCCATGGGCCGGAACCCCCAGTGGGGGCGGCTCATGGGGGTGCGACTAGTGAGTATCTGGTTCAATTTAGTGCACCAACACTGTCCAGTCACACTGGGGGGGGGTACAGTGGCCATGGCCATGCCAGGTTACTATGGGTGGGCAGTTGCTTCCACACTGCCCTGTTAATTCCTGGTTCCCAAATGGCCCCTCGGTTAGGACAGGGGTGTCCGCCCCCAGGGGTATGCCAAGCGTTGCAGGGGCTATTCAGGGCCCGCTGCGCATACCCTTCATCCAACAGGTGCCGACGGCGGCTCTGCCAACGGCTGGTTATTCCTTGCCCCTGGGTGATCATCTTTCACAGGCTACTAGGGATAAGATTTGGCGAGGGGAGTACGTTGATATTTTCTCCCTCCTGAATCGTGAGCCCACCAAGGAGGAGAGGGAGGGACAGAATGACCGGGACAAGGAATTGTCCCATCGTCGTAAGCCACCACGCACCTGGGCCAATTGGTTGCCGGCATAGCTTATATATATATGGCTGTATACCTTAGGGCCCGTCCTGATTTGGCCATTCCGATGGTCCAATACCTCGACAATATTTATAGGGCGATGGTTGATTTTCCTGGCCCGTCGTGGTTGGCTTACGATGAGGAATTTAGGATGAGGGTGGCCCTACATCCTGAGATGAGGTGGGATGAGCCCTGCCAGCAATTGTGGCTCTTGTATATGATTCCCACACGTCCGGCGCCTGGTGATAGGTACCATTGTGGCCATGCCGTGCAGCGGGCGGCTGCGACGCAGGTTCCCTGCCAGCCGGCGGGGCAGGGGGTTCCAGCCCGCCTGCTGTGTTGGAGCTTCTCAACTAGTGGCTTGTGTAACAAGCGTCAGTGTCGTTTCCGGCACGAGTGTCCCTCTTGCTCTGGCCCTCACGCCGCCTCCGCATGCCCGTGGGCTGGTGGGTCACGAGGCAGAGGTAGGGGTGGTCAGGGGGTGGTCAGAGCTCCCTCTGATGGTGCTGGCCAAGCAAAAGGCCCCCTCCCCAATTAATATCCCCATGTTAGGACAATGGCTTTCCGCTTATCCTAGACGGGATGATGCGAGGTACCTGCTTGAAGGCTTCCAGTTTGGCTTTCGTATACCATTTAGGGGTGTTCGGGGACTGCAGAATGCCCCGAACTTACTTTCTCTAAAGGGCAATGAGGAGGTCGCTGCACAAAGCATAGCTAAGGAGTTGCAGGCTATAAGAGTTGCGGGGCCCTTTAATGAACCACCATTCCCTAACTTGAAGGTCTCTCCTCTGGGGCTAGTCCCGAAAAAGACCCAAGGTGAATTTCGCCTAATCCACCATCTTTCTTACCCTGCGGGTTCCTCGGTCAATGATGCTATTCCTGATGATTTTTGCTCAGTCAGGTATACGTCGTTTGATGAGGCCCTACAGATGGTACGTGCCTGTGGTCCCGGGGCCTTCCTATCAAATCGGCATTCCGATTACTGCCAGTGCACCCCGAGGACTTTGAGCTGTTGGGTTTCCGTTTTAGGGGAAAATTCTATGTAGATAAGGCCATGCCTTTTGACTGCTCTATTTCATGTTCGGCATTCGAACGATTTAGCACTTTCCTCCAATGGGCCTTTGTTCGCAGGTCAGGGTCCCGGTCTGTAGCCCATTACCTCGATGACTTTTTGTTCGGGGGTGAACGGGGCTCGGACACGTGTACGCATCTCCTTACTACATTTCAGGAACTTATGCAGGAACTGGGTGTCCCCTTAGTGCCTGAAAAGACCGAGGGCCCAGCCACCAAGCTCACCTTTTTAGGCATCGAAATTGACACTGTCGCACAGGCATCCAGGTTACCCATGGAAAAGGTGGCTCGGATCTCTGCGGCGATTCGGGCACTGATTTCTAAACATAAGGTGTCCCTTCGTGAGCTACAGGTACTTCACGACCACCTCAACTTTGCCTGCAGGGTGGTCACACCGGGCAGAGCTTTCACCAGGCGTCTGTGTCATGCCATGGCTGGCCTATTAAAATGCCATCACAGGGTCCGGCTCACCAGGGGTATGCAGGCACATTCCTCCAGAAATTTAACGGGGTCTCTTTTTGGAGATCGGACCTTATGGTCTGCCCTAAATTTCAAGTACAGTCGGATGCCTCTGGCTCTCTGGGTTATGGGATCTATTTCAAGGGGCGGTGGGCATATGGCCAATCGCCTCACGCATGGCAGAGCACGGATCGTCTCCGCGATCTTACTTTCCTGGAATTTTTTCCCATTTTGGGGGCACTAATGCTATGGGGCAATAAGTGGGTCAACTCAGTGGTCCATTTTTGGTGTGACAATGCAGCATTGGACCAGGCAGGCGGCGGGAGAGGTCGCAATCCTCCACCGCCGCCGCCGCGAGGAGGCTACCCGTGGCCAGGAGCAGCCGCGAGACCACCCCAGCCGGGGGTGAGGAGGACCGGGCAGGCGGCGCGAGAGGTCACGATCCTCCACCGCCGCCACTGCGAGGAGGCTACCCGCGGCCAGGAGCAGCCACGAGACCACCCCAGCCGGGGGTGAGGAAGACCAGGCAGGCGGCGGGAAAAGTCACCATCCACCACCGCCGCCAGAGGCAGAGGGAGAGGAACAGCTGACCCACGGGGAAAACATCCACTGCTCGCCACTGCGATGTCACGGGAGCAAGGGGCCCAGAGACAACAACCCCACCTGGGGAGTGAGGACACAAGGATAAGTAGCTGATATGAAAAATGTAGCTGAATTTATATAGCAACTGACATAGAGACTTTACACTGTCTTAATATAGCAATTAACATAGAGACTGTGTTTTAGAGTGTGATAATTATGCATGATAATATGTTGTTTAAACTGTTTTAAATTTTTAAAACTGTGATATGATGTATGATGCGAGAAAAAAAATGGCGTAGAAACCGGCAAACCACGCCACAAAGCTTGCCAAGAGAACCCTATTGACCAAAACAAAAGGCAAAACAAAGGGGCAAACAAAGGGGCAGGCTAGGTGATACAGGATGCTTAACACCACAGAGTGGAGGAAGGGGAGGGACAGGAAGGAGGGAGGAGGAATGCAATGTTGTAAGGAGCAATACTGCATAGGGACATGGAATGTGAGATCAATGAACCAAGGTAAACTAGAAGTGGTAAAAAATAGATGGAAAGAATAAGCATTGACATCTTGGAAATCAGTGAGCTAAAATGGACAGGGATGGGCGAATTCAGCTCTGGAAACCATCACATCTACTACTGTGGACAAGAAAACCTTAGAAGACATGGAGTAGCCATAATTGTCAATAAAAGAGTGAGAAGAGCAGTAATGGGATACAACCTCAAAAATGACAGAATGATGTCAGTAAGATTTCAGGGCAAACCCTTCAATGTTACTGTGATCCAAATATACGCACCAACCACGGGTGCAGATGAAGCCACAGTGGACCAGTTCTATGAGGACTTACAACACCTCATAGAACAAACACCAAGAAATGATGTCCAAATTATTTTAGGAGACTGGAATGCCAAAGTAGGCAATCAAAAAGTGGAGGGAATAACAGGCAAGTTCGGTCTTGGAACACAGAATGAAGCAGGGCAAAGATTGATAGAGTTCTGCCAAGAGAACGCACTGGTCATAGCAAACACCCTCTTCCAGCAACACAAGAGGCGACTTTACACATGGACATCACCAGATGGCCAACACCGAAACCAGATTGATTACATACTCTGCAGTCAAAGATGGAGAACCTCCATACAGTCAGCAAAAACAAGACCTGGAGCAGACTGTGGCTCAGATCACAACCTACTGATTGCAAAATTCAGGCTTAGACTAAAGAAAATAGGGAAAACAAAGAGACCAGACAGATATCACCTAGATAGCATCCCTAAAGAATACACGGTGGAGGTGATGAACAGATTCAATGGCTTAGACTCAATAGATAGAGTGCCAGAAGAATTATGGACAGAGATGAGGGACATCATGCAGGAAGCAGCAAAGAAAACCATACCAAAAGAAAAGAAGAGTAAGAAAGCAAAGTGGTTGTCTGATGAGGCTCTTAAAATAGCAGAGGAAAGAAGGAATGCAAAAGTCAAAGGAGAAAGGAAAAAATACAATCTTTTGAACACAGAATTTCAAAGAAAAGCAAGGAGAGATAAGGAAAACTACCTAAAAGAACAGTGCAAAGAAATGGAGGAAAACAACAAAAGAGGCAGAACCAGAGACCTTTTCAAAAAAATCCAGGAAATCAAGGGAACATTTAAAGCAAAAATGAACATGATAAGGGACAAAGACGGAAAGGAGCTAGCTGATGCAGAAGAAATTAAGAAAAGATGGAAAGAGTACACAGAGGAATTCTACAAAAAGGAACTCAACACTCCTGATAGTCACAATGATGAAGAAATTGAACCTGAGCCAGACATCCTGGAGAGTGAAGTCAGACAGGCCCTAAAGAGCACTGCAAACAACAAAGCTAGTGGAGATGATGGTATCCCAGTTGAATTTTTCAAAGCTCTAAAAGATGATGGCATCAAATTACTGCATTCAATATGCCAGCAGATTTGGAAAACAAAACAGTGGCCACAGGACTGGAAAAGATCAGTATATGTTCCAATCCCAAAAAAGGGCAATGCCAAAGAATGCTCAAATTATCGAACAATTGCGCTCATCCCACACGCCAGCAAGGTGATGCTCAAGATAATACAGGATAGACTTCAGCAGCATGTGGAAAGAGAACTACCAGAGGTGCAGGCTGGTTTCAGAAGAGGCAGGGGGACTAGAGACCACATTGCCAACATACGTTGGATCATGGAGAAAACAAAGGAATACCAGAAACAAGTTTACTTTTGTTTTATTGACTACACTAAGGCATTTGACTGTGTGGACCACAACAAGATGTGGCAAGTGATTAAAGAGATGGGAATACCAGAGCATCTCATATGCCTCCTGAGAAATCTGTACAGGAACCAAGAAGCAACAGTTAGGACAGAACACGGAATGACAGAGTGGTTTGGAATAGGAAAAGGAGTAAGACAAGGCTGCATTTTGTCACCCTGCTTATTCAACTTATACACAGAGCACATAATGCGCAACGCAGGGATGGAGGAATCACAATATGGGATCAAAATTGCTGGGAGAAACATCAACAATCTGAGATATGCAGACGGCACCACCTTAATGGCAGAAAGTGAGGAAGACCTAAAGAATCTCTTGATTGGTTTGAAGGAAGAGAGTGCAAAAGCTGGCTTGAGACTCAATATCAAGAAAACCAAGATAATGGCAACAGGCCCGATCAGTTCCTGGAAAATAGATGGGGAAGAAGTAGAAGCAGTGACAGATTTTACATTCTTAGGATCTAAGATCACTGCAGATGGAGATTGCAGCCATGAAATAAAAAGGCGACTGATTCTTGGGAGACAAGCCGTGAGAAACCTGGGGAACATAGTGAAAAGCAGAGACATCACCTTGAAAACAAAAATTAGAATAGTCAAAGCAATGGTATTCCCAGTGGTAATGTACGGATGTGAGAGCTGGACAATTAGGAAAGCTGAACGCAGAAGAATAGATGCCTTTGAAATGTGGTGCTGGAGGAGAGTTTTGAGGATACCCTGGACAGCGAGGAGAACAAATAGGTCAATCTTAGAAGAAATCAACACTGACTGCTCATTGGAAGGTCAAATAGTAAAGATGAGGCTAAAGTACTTTGGGCATCAAATGAGAAGGGAGGATTCACTTGAGAAGGCCGTGATGTTGGGAAAGGTGGAGGGCAAAAGAAGAAGGGGGAGGCCAAGGATGAGATGGATAGATGGTATTGTAGACACAATGGGCACAGAACTGGGAGGACTGAGGGGGATGGTGGAGGACAGAGGTGCCTGGAGAACGATGGTCCATAGGGTCGCAAAGGGTCGGAATCGACTGTGCGACTGAACAACAACAACAACAATGCTGCAGTCGTGCACATCGTTAATGCTCAGACGTCCAAATCCCCTAGGGTCATGGCATTGGTCCGTCAATTTGTCTTGAGAAGCCTACGCCTTAATGTGCTGTTCAAGGCCAGACATGTACCAGGCATTAATAATGATATTGCTGATGCTTTATCCCGCCTGCAGATCTCCCGGTTCCGAGCCTTGGCTCCAGAAGCAGAGGAATTCCCCTCACCACTCCCGGCCGAGATTTGGACATTTGGCGAGGAGAGGTGAACCAGGCGATCGGCATGTCTTTGGCACCTCGCACGCATAAGGCGTATCAACATGCTTTCATACAATTTAGAACATTTTGTGGGCAACTACGGTTACCCGAAGTGTGGCCAATACCTGTGGACCAGATTTTACAATACATGGTTTATCTTCACGGTCATGGGCTGGCCCCCCTACTATAGCCTCTAGGCTTTCGGCACTGGCATTTCTGGCCAAGGTGCAGGGCTTCGCTGACTGCGTGAATGATTTCTGCATATGTCATGTTTTGGAAGGGTGGACACGTGAACGCGGCCGCCGCCAGGACACACGTCACCCAGTTTCACCAGAGGTTCTTACCCACCTTGCACGAGGTTGGCATAACTTATGCTATGATAGGTATGAGGTGGCTCTTTTTCACGCAGCTACCACTGTAGCCTTCTTTGGAGCACTCTGCATCAGTGACTTGGTACCATTGTCTAAGGTGGATGCGTCTCGTAGGGCACTGGAACTCGACGATGACTATGTTACACAAGAGTGGGCTCAGTTGAGGATACGGTCCTCAAAGGTTGATCAGCAAGGCGTAAGCAGTGGAGTTAGACTGCTACGATGTTCCATTGAAGACATCTGTCCGGTTGGTGCCCTACATGAGTTTTTGGCAGTGTGTGGTACACACCCTGGCCCGTTTTTCTGCCACCAGGATGGGTCTCCCCTTACTAAATTCCAGTTTTGGAGGGTGACCGGCATGGCACTTACCAGTGTGGGCCTCCCTGGGGCTCGTTACGGCCCCCATTCATTTAGGATGGGTGCCGGTTCTACTGCGGCTGCGTTTGGGTACTCTGAGGCTGATATACGCAGGATGGGTAGGTGGGGATTCATGCGCTTTGCATTGTAAATACGCCCCCTCCATGCATGAGTATCAGTTATGTCATTATTCCTTTTTTCCTTCTTTTACAGACCCTGTGTGTCCCCGCACACCGGTGGCAGTATGGCTGGTGGGCCACAGTTACGTGCACTGGGCAGCGCAGTATGCTGCGGCGACAGAGTGGGGTCCCCATCTCGGGCTACGTGCTACTTTTGCAATGGTACGGTAAGCGCGGTATGAAATGGCGGGAACTGTTGCCATTCCTGTTTTCCATCAGGGATGCTGGACCGCCTGATGTCCTCATCCTGCATCTCGGTGGCAATGACCTTGCCCAGGTCACTGGCCTCTCTTTAAAGTTCACGATTTGCAGGGACCTAGCCTATTTGCATTACGTATGGCCGTCCACGCGGCTGCTATGGTTGGACATGGTGCCGCGACATACTTACATAGGAGGCGTTGACCTCCGTGCCCTTGACCGCGCTCGCCGCTTGGTGAACAGGGCTGTTGCCCGGTTCCTGGCAGACAAGGGCTTGGGGACAGCCATCCAGCACCCTAGGATAGGCTTGCAGGATTATGATCTCTATGCAGGAAATGGGGTCCACTTGTCGGCCAGAGGTATGAACCTCTTTCTTGAGGATATGCAAGCAGGCCTGGTGACCGAGCTGACGGTCTGGGGGGGCGGTGAGTCATCATGGTCACCTCCCCGTGTGGCGGGTAGCACTGGTAAGGTAAAGATTTATGACCCATAGGTATCCGGCAGGTTCACAATTGACTAGCCAACACGTAGACAGGTACTGGGAAAATAGGTTTGGCCGGTCAAGGGCGAACCAGGCAAGGGGTGATGGCAGAAGCTTTACAGCCTGCATCACCTTGATATTTAACGGATACACGTCATAGGGTGGGGTCAGTAGATAGTTTATTGACTCTGGTCAACAATTTGTTTGTGTCAACAAACAAATTGATACAAATAGTTACATGTAGCCAATGGCCATTGGCATTTTGGGAGGAACCTTACCAGTGTTACTGCGGCCTGCTTGCCTTAAAGAATTACAATTGTATGATTACACCAATTGAAAGTTATAATTCGGACTAGGGCATTATTCAATAAAAGTAGCCCGATGCCTTTATCCATATACCGGTGTCTGAGTCTTTCTTTGGGGGGTGCGCCTGCAAAGAGAGAAAGAAAGAAACATATACAGTGCCTTTTAGACAAGAACTAAACCAAAACAAAAGTAAAAACATCAAAAACGAAGAAGAAAAAATTTGGTGTTTTTGAGGGGCAGGCTTATTCTTTTTCACAAGAAACTACCAAATTCTGGACAGCTCAATGCTCTTATCAGAGAATCCTGCACAGGAAACATGCCATTTTGTACAGGAATTGAAATAATTCTCTGTAACTTGATGTTTCTTCTGGGAGAGAGAGAAATACTCCTGAAGCACATACCTGTCAAGCGCGGCTCTGGACAATATGGGACCTGCGCGGAACTGTTCTGCACAGGTCCCTTCTACACATGCATAGAAGGGTTCTATGCATGCGTAGAAGGGACCTGCGCAGAACGGCTCTGTATAGGTCCCTTCTACGCATGCGTAAAAGCCTTCTATGCATCCCCTTCTGCACAGAACCCGTCTATGCAGGGACCTGTGCAGAAGGGGATGCACAGTGACTACTTTCCCCCTGCCACCAAATTATGGGATGGCAACAGCTCCGGGCGGGAACGAAGGAAAAGCGGCACAAAAATACGGGAAATCCCAGAGGCCAATACTGGATACTTGACAGGTATGCTGAAGCATTCAAGACATCTTGAATAATTTTAGGCAAGATTTCTAAGGGAAAATAGTCTTACAAAAAGAGAGTTGACTCAGAGGACAGAATGGGCATATTATTTTTTCTTGGTTGCTGTCTTAAGGGCAAAAAAGCAGCAAGATCAACATCCGTATCATAAAGCTCCATTAATTTCAGTGGGGGGAAAATGAGGTCATACTGAATTCTTTTTCAGATAAATGAAAATTAAAAGTACTGTACCTAATATTGCACAGTATATTCTATACACTGCAACCAAAAGTAATATACATTTTGTCATCGGCTGCAGCTTGTACCCAAGAATGCATTTTTTCCCTGAAGCAGGAAAAATGCTATTGGTGTGAATTTGTTTAAGGTGGATCCCAGCTTGCTATGAAGTGACCCACACACTATGATCATGGAGCCATCTATGATCATGGAGCCATATCCTGCAGCACATATGAAATGAGACATGCAGGATTTAACACCGGGTCTGCAATGGGCTGCCACAGCCTTGATGATATTATCAAGATGTGCCTTCACTTCCATTTGGCATGGCCTCTTCTGCCTCCATAACTGTTGCGAATCAGAGTTCCTCCTCCGCTCATTTTGTCGTTGGGCCCCATATTATGGTTTCCAGTGGCATTTCCTCCACTGAGGGGACCATCACCCCAACTAAAGGGGCTCTTCATTGGCTCCCTTTTGGGAGTCAGGTTATTTACCATTGCCCAACACTTGATGTTGAGTTGCTGCCTGTACGGTATACGCCATTACTGTAGTGCAATGTCCAGCCAGACTTAGAATATACACTTAAATGACATAATAAACATTGACTTCAATCAAACTTAAAGATGCTGGTCTTTCTCTGGATTCTTCAAATTACATATGATACCTTTAAATAAATAAATAAATTTAGACACAAGTCATATTCTGACAAGATTCCATATAAAGAGTTCAGGGTGTAAACTTTAATGATGTGTGTCATTAGGTCTGAACAATACTTTATGAAGAGTAATGCTGAGATATCATGGCAGAAAGCCTGTCCATAATTATGAAACAACTCAAGTCTAATTTTTAAATTGTAGTAATTGATCCTACAGTAAGATTTATTCCATAATCATGGAAGCGACAGCATTTACAACCAGAATAAATTAAAGTAAATGAAGAGGAAAATTGTATTCTGTGTAACATTTAGTTCATTATAGGCTTAAACAACCACACAAATCCATGTTCATCAATATAAGTTATGATGCTCACAGACATAATTAAGTAAAATGTTATCACCAAGAAACAGTTTGTGTTCCACAAGCATAGAAATTGGCACATTAAAATTGAGTTCCTTGTATCTTGAGAGCTTATTGGCAATGCTTAAGAATATGAATGGCAGACACAAGCATGGCTTGCTCTCTTGTGCTTTTGATCTAAAGATAGAAATAATGGCACTCTATAGCCTTTTACTGCTGTGACGTTGTGTACTGTGTGAGTTCCACCATCTCTGCTGAAGACAGTAATGTTATTTTTCATACTCGGTAAGCTCTACTGTAGTTTGGGCTTGATGATGTTCTTCAGTTAAGCTTCTCTAAGTCTTTGCATGTGTTCAAAAACATCATAGGAATTTCTAAAAGAGTTTTGGATCTGTTACAGGGTTCAGGGAATCCCTCTATAGCCACTCAGGAACACTCTTCTTATCTCGGGCTGCATAAGCCCAAGAAAGAATCAACTGTGTTGACTATAAGCCCCTACTTGGCTCCATATTCTCTCAACTCCCCACCTTTGATTTGGCAGTGTTCCAGGAGTTCAAAATCAAAACCCATAAGACTAGGCACTAGATGCATTCTTTAAAGGACAGAACTGCCACCATGTCCACTTAAAATGCCAAGATCTCCAGTAGCCCAATTGAGGCAACATTCTTTTTTTTTAAAAAAATTTATTAAATTTTTCAAACAAATTTACATCATATAAAAAATAGAACAAAAACAAAACATAAAAAAGAAAAAATACATAATGCATTTGCATACAAATTATATCTATTTGGATTCTGAAACCATATTACAATTAGACAAGTTCTTTAATACACCACTACATTATTAGCCTATCCTTGTAAATTGCAAGTAAAACTTTTTTATCATAAACTTTAAATGTGGTGTGATATTTAATACATAAGTTCCTTAATAAAAATAATGCAGTACTATGTAAATAATATAAAAATACAATAACGAAAGAAAAAAATAATACACCCTGTGATATTTACATTGCCCTGGAGAAATCAGGATGTCTTAATATTTTCCTTCCAAAAACTTCTCTGATCAGGTACAGGTTTATTTATTTTATCCCCTCTAAGTGAGTAATCCACAAAAGCCTGCCAAATATTCCAAAATCTGTTCTCTTTAATAATACCCCTTTTTTATTTATCTCCCAAGTTAATTTATCATTCAATGCTAAGTTCCACATTTCTTTGTACCATTCTTCTATCTTTATTCTTATATCATTTTTCCAATTTCTAGCAATACATTGTCTACCAGTTGTAAGCATTATTTCTAATAATTCTTTTTCATCCCTATTTAAATTAAAGCATTCCACATCTGTTAACATGGTGATACATGACCCCAGTTTAATTTTCTTGCCCATAAGAAACATCAACAATCTGAGATATGCAGACGACACCACCCTAATGGCAGAAAGTGAGGAAGACCTAAAGAATCTCTTGATCGGTGTGAAGGAAGAGAGTGCAAAAGCTGGCTTGAGACTCAATATCAAGAAAACCAAGATAATGGCAACAGGCCCGATCAGTTCCTGGAAAATAGACGGGGAAGAAGTAGAAGCAGTGACAGATTTTACCTTCTTAGGATCTAAGATCACTGCAGATGGAGATTGCAGCCATGAAATAAAGAGGCGGCTGATTCTAGGGAGACAAGCCATGAGAAACCTGGGGAACATAGTGAAAAGCAGAGACATCACCTTGAAAACAAAAATTAGAATAGTCAAAGCAATGGTATTCCCAGTGGTAATGTACGGATGTGAGAGCTGGACAATTAGGAAAGCTGAACGCAGAAGAATAGATGCCTTTGAAATGTGGTGTTGGAGGAGAGTTTTGAGGGTACCTTGGACAGCGAGGAGAACAAATAGGTCAATCTTAGAAGAAATCAACACTGACTGCTCATTGGAAGGTCAAATAGTAAAGATGAGGCTAAAGTACTTTGGGCATCAAATGAGAAGGGAGGATTCACTTGAGAAGGCCGTGATGTTGGGAAAGGTGGAGGGCAAAAGAAGAAGGGGGAGGCCAAGGATGAGATGGATAGATGGTATTGTAGACACAATGGGCACAGAACTGGGAGGACTGAGGGGGATGGTGGAGGACAGAGGCGCCTGGAGAACGATGGTCCATAGGGTCGCAAAGGGTCGGAATCGACTGTGCGACTGAACAACAACAACAACATAATTTCACCAATCTCTTTCTCAACTTTTCCCCAAAAATCATTAACCACAGTACAACTCCACCACATATGTTCATATGTACCAATGTCCTCTTTGCATCTCCAACACATTTTTTGTTGTTGTTGTCAATCTGATGTAACCTCACTGGGGTCAAGTACCACCTCCACAACATTTTATAATTATGTTCCTTTATTCTAACTGACAAAGTTCTCATTATCCTCTTTTTTCCATTTATGCCTCCATACATCTTTTTCTATCTTTATATTCAAATCCTGCTGCCAACTTGCTTTTAAATCCTCCTGTGGATTACCCTCCTTATTCAAAATTATATACAATTTGCTGACTAAACCCTTAATATTTCCATCTCCCTCTCTTAATTTCAAAATCAACTCCTCAAATTCAATCTTTTCTCTATCCAACTCATATTCTCTCAAATATTTACTATTCCATTTATTTACCAGTGCAGTCTGAAACTAATTCATTTTTTTTGCCCAAACAAATTTGTTCTTTTATCTATATCTATACAGGTCCATAACCAGTCTTTCAGCAGGAAAACTTCATTTTTATCCAATACTTCTTTTACCCTTTTATCTATCTTTATTGGAAAATTTGCCATATCCTCCAATTCAATAATCGGTGAGAAATTCGGGGCCAGAACTTTCTTTACTTTTTTCCAAGAATTCATCAATCCCTTCATCATTGTGTTTTTGGTTACAACTTTTCCACTATTAGCTCCTAAAAATACCATTTTTCCTATATGTTTATAATCCTTCATTTCAATTTCTTCCCATATTGTTTTTTCCCTAGCCAAGATCTTCACAACATTCTTGATTTGAAAAGCTCGATAATATACCAACAAATTTGGCATTCCTAATCCACCTTCTTTCTGGGATAAATACCATTTTTAAAAAATAATCTAGGCCTCTTTCCACCATTGCAAAATTCGTTAATCAATTTTTGAAACTCTTCAATTTCCTTCTCTTTCATTTGAATTGCTAATGCATCAAATAAAAAATTAAGTCTAGGTAAGAGCATCATTTTACTAAGTGCGATTCTTCCAAACCATGACAGTTTTAACTTTTGAAAGTTTTTAATTTTTACTTTAATTTCATTTTTCAAACTGTCATAGTTCAATCTCTTAATCTCTTCAAGACTACTTGAAATATTTATCCCCAAATATTTCAATTTGTCTTTAATTTGAATATTACCCATTCCTTTTATCCTCTTCTGATCTTCGTTTCCTATATTGCATAGCATCATTTCCAATTTATCCCAATTTATCTTCAATTCTGTAATATCCTCAAAGACCTTCAAATGCCCTTGAATCCTAGCCAATGCCTTCTCAGGGTGCTTAGCAATTATCAAGGTATCATCAGCATATAAACTTAGTTCCCATTACCCCCTCTATTTCCCAATCTTCTCTTATAGCTTTTGCTAATAACTCCATTGCCATGATAAACAAAATCGGAGATAATGGGCAACCCTGTCTTGTGCCTGCTTCAAAATTTATCTCCTCTGTGACCTCATCATTTACTCTGACAATAGCTGTACCTTGTTGATATAATTGATCTATTATCTTTCTAAATTTATCACGAAATCCATAACATTTAATTATTTCCTTAATTGAAGCCCATTGTAAAGAATCAAATAAATGCCTTGAAGATATCTAAAGATATTAGTCCCACTTTTTCCTTTGTTTGTCTCACAGTGTCTAATAAATCTACCACTCTTCTTGTCAAGTCCGCCATGTGTCTCCCCTTCAAAAAGCCCACCTGGTCTACATTTATATAATTGCCCATAAAACTATTTAACCTATTTGCCAATATCGCTGTAAAGATCTTGGCATCCTGATTAATCAGCAAAATAGGTCTATAGGATTTCACTTTTTCCAAGTCCTTTCCAGGTTTTGGCAGCAATACAATCATGGTCCTATACCATGAAGTCAGAATTTGCCCCCCTTCTAATATATAGTTATACAATTTCACCAATTTTGAAACTACTATATCTTTAAATTCTTTATAGAAATCAGTGAGTAACCCATCTTTCCCAGGTGCTTTCCCCGTTTTCAAACTAGCTATTACCTCTTTTACCTCTTTTTCTGTTATTCGTTCCTCCATTTTATCCTTATGTTCCTGCTTTATACCACCCTCTTTTTGCTTCTCTAATTGTTTTTAAGCTTATCCACATCTATCTGTTTTTTGCATATAACGCTTGATAGAAACCTGTCACAATTTTACATTTGTCTCTAATCTTATTACATCTCAATCCTTGTTCGTTTATCAAAACTCCAATTTCTCTTTTTTCCCTCTTTTGTTTAGCTGCTCTTGCTAATATTTTTGAATTTTTATTGCTGTATTCAAAATATTCTCTTTTTAAATGGACAAGATCCCTTTTCACTTTATTTATATCCTTTCCTATCAAATCAGTCTTTAATCTTTGCAAATTATCAAAAACCTTCCTATCCTTCATCTTTGCATGTTCCTCCTGCAACCCCTTTATCTCACGCTCAATTTTTTTCTGTGCCATCTTAATTTTTTATGTCTAATACTAGCTAGCCTGATACTTTCCCCTCTAAAAACTGACTTCATAGCATCCCAAACCATGTTAAAGTTTACCTCATCATTGTCATTCCAATCCCAATTTTCCTTCCAACTCTCCATAATTTGTTCTTTACATTTATGGTCCTTGAATAATTTGTCATCATATCTCCAGATATTCCTCGACTTCTTTTTACCCTCAATCCACATTTCCATCACCACTTTAGTATGATCTGATTCTTTAAAAATTCCAACTTCTATATCCTCTATGTTTCTAACCAAATTCTCCATTACAAATATATAGTCAATTCTGGAGTTTGAATTATGGACCTGTGAAAAATATGTATATACCCTTTCTGGCCCCTTAATCTCTCTCCAAGTATCTTTCAAACCTAAAGATACCATCCAATTATCTAATGTCTGTCCTTTAATACCTTTTCCACATCTTGATATATTTGTGCAGTCTAAATTTGATCTTACTAAGTTAAAATCACCGGCCACAATCATCTTTGCTGTTATCTCTTTTACCAATATTTTACAATTTTTTTTCTAAAAAGTCAACTTGGTGATCATTTGGAGCATATAAATTCACCAGAGTTAATTCCTCATCATCTATTTTCCCCTTTACTATCAAATATCTACCCTCCGGGTCCGAAATACTATTTGTTAGCTCAAAGCCCAGTCTATTTGATATCAAAATTGCCACTCCTCTTGCCTTTGATGTGCCATATGACCTCTTGTAATGTTGCATCCATCCCAGAAAAAAATTATTCGTATCCTGCGATTTTTGATGAGTTTCCTGCAAAAAGACTATATCCGGCCTGTCATTCCTCAGCTTTGATTCAATCCTCCTTCTCTTAACTGGAGAACCTGTACCTTTCACATTCCACGATATGACTTTAAAACTCCTCATAATATATTTAGCCACACTCTTCTTCCACCCCTGAATTCTCCATTAGGTGTGACACCTTCTAACCCATGATAATTAAAACAATACTTACAACAAAAAACACAAAAAACACTCACTTCTGTCCTCCCCACTTTTTTATTCAAAAAATCCGCCTTCATCTTCCGAAGGGGGGGGGGGGACATGTAAGATGTGCTGAACAGCAATAGCTCTAGCGCTACTCTTCTTGATAATATAATCAATCAGTTTATCTAATCTCCCTTAAGACACATTAACTTCAGTCCCTTCACCTATTTCCCTCTCTTCTGGCCTTTACTTCCCCCCACATCAACTAGTACCAACAATTGTAAATCAACCTCAGTCTCTCCCATTTTCTCTCCTCCTGCAGCTCCTTCCTCCTTAGCTCCTCCGTAATCTCTCCTTATAGCCCCAGACTCCAACAAAGCCCTCCTCAGTGCCAACCATTCTCTTGAAAAATGCCTTAACCAAATCATTTAAACACAGATATTCCAATGCATCCATCTCAACATCAATCACATGCATTCTCCTTTCATGAAAGAATCTTAGCTGTTGTGGAAAACGCCAATTATATTTTATCCCTTTTTCCATCAAAAATTTTGTTGCCGGCTTCATCTTGTACCTCCAACCACATTCCTTCATAGAAATGTCATTGTAGATTTCCACATCATTCCCATCAATTTTTAAAGCGCCAGAACCAGCTTGTTTTAAAAAGGCCATTACCTTCAGTTTGTCACCCCAATTTGCAAATTTGACCAATACATTTCTCTGTACAGCATTCCCCTTCGTCGGACCCACCCTGTAAACACTTACAATATCCTCATTAACAAAATATTTCCCCATTTTCAAATTGTTTAACCAATCAATTATTCTGTCCTTTAGCTGGTCTGGCGTTTTTGCACCATATTACAAATCACTATATTCTATTTTCTCATCATCTCTTCCATGACATCTATCCTTTTTCCCTGCACATCCACTTTCATTTTAATTTCTTTCTCCTCCTTTAACCCTTGCATCAATTTCATATCATTTTGCATCGACTTAACATTGGCATCCATCCTTTGCAAATTGAGATCAACTTTTTTAGAAAAATCAATAAACATAGAAGCCAATTTATCCTGCTTTCCCAAGATTTCATTTTTATCTTTCACTCTTGCCTCTTCCATCTTCTCAAATTTCTTGAACAATTCCCCAAATTCAACCATTATTTGTGTTTGGTCAATTAATGGTGGCTCAGGCGATGAAGTTGGTGGAGATACTTCTTCTGCTAATGGTTTGTCTTTTTTTCTTAGGTTTCACAACTTCCTCATCCTTTCCTTTTCCCCTTGCAATTTTATCCATTGTGATATCAAACAATAGCTTCAATGCAGCAACTTTTTTAACTCCCAAAGGTCTCTCTCCTTGGAACTGTTCCAGAATTCAAGCTTGATGTTATCCAAATATATTATATTATTTGCCAATCTCCAATCCAAAACACAGGAAAGAGATTGTGTCCGCCAAAAATAAGGATGGTATTATGTCTCCAGTGTGAAGACCAAAAGAGAAAGGGAAAGCCAAAATGATGTGCCCAGTACTCCAAGAGCTGAACAAACTCACTTTGAAAACCAAGCTTGAATTATTTTTTTAAAGACTCCTTGTAATCCAAGTGTGCCAACCGTCCTCTTTATTAGATCCAATTATAATCCACAAATAGCCTTGTCTCAGTGTTAATCCAACTTCATAAACGCCAACTTCAGTAAAAATAGAAAAAACCCACACTTTATATTCCACTTAAATGTTGGTGACATAAAAGGGAGAGTAAATCCACAAAGAGTAAAATTGTATCCATTACCAATATTGTAAGTCCAATGTATCTCCAATGCAAAGGGAAAAAAGCAAGGAAAGAAAGGGAAAAAAAGCAGGATGACGTAATTCAAAACTCCAAATTCGAAACTAGCTCCAGTTTAAAACAAACAAGTCGCAAAATCAGGAGAGAAAGAGGAAAAAAGAATCCTAATTCTTTATTATAATCCAATAATGAAATTGCTTCCAAACCCCCTCAACTTGATTGAAGATTGTCTCAAAAATCCTGAATACAATTGATTAATCCAGCTATTGTGTATCCAAAACCCCAGTATTTAAGAAGCAAAAGGGAACAGGAGAGTCAGGCACACATAAAATCCTGCTGCAATCCAGTTGAACAATCTGAAGGATCCAAAAAATAAAGCTCCACAAAGAGAGAAAAGAAGACTCCTACCCAAAAAAGTTATGTTGTTTGAACTCAAAAAGCTCACCCCACAAAGAGATTACCATGGGGTGCCCCTCCTTCCTTCTTCTTCACACACTCCAGACCGTTAGTCCTCCACTCCTTTTCCCTCCTTCTCCTTCCATTCTTTTAGTCTCCCTCTCCTTCCGTTCTCCTTTCCTTCTTTTCCTTTTTCTCTTTTTACAAGCAAAAACCTTCCTCCAATGTTTCCATTCCAATCTTAACCTTCCACTTCATTTTTGTTTTCCTTCACCACCACCACCATTAACCCCCCTTCTTCTTCTTTCACACACACACTTCCTCACTCCTTCTCCACTTACTTTCCGCTTGAAAGTCCTTACTTCCACTCACCCCAGCAACCAGGCAAGCCACAGCTCCAAATTCAAATCCTTACTTTTCGGCAAAATCTCACTTTTCTTGCCCTTCTTGTTTCCTTCTTGGTCCCTCCCGTTCGCTGCTGCCCAGCTGGCAAAGTCGCGGCTTTCACCACTTGCCTCCCCAGCCAAGGCTGCTTCCCAAACTCCGACCTTGAAGCACAGGAATTAAGAGCTTTTTTTTGGGGTGAGCTTTTACAAGCTTTTTTATGTCTCCTTAAAGTTTGTCTTCTCATTTAGTGTCCCATTGTAATGCGCGAGCTCACAGATATGTGTGTTACTCCATCACAATTTTAGCCACGCCCCCGAGGCAATGTTCTAAGGCAAAAAACTAGACCAGTGCTTGAAATGATTTTTTTTTGTATTTTATTAAAAGAGAAAGAGTTCCACTCAATTATACACACACAAATGCATACACGCACAATCACATAGAGGGACATCCACATATTATGATGGCTCATGAGATAATTCATTGTTTCCAAGAGTCGTGGACAAGGGTCTAGTGTCCTACTGAAACACTTTTCAGTAGGTCACTAGAAATGCCACCAGACATGGGAGCTCTTAGTACGCAACAATACAAGATCTTGAATGATGAATAAGTGGCACATGATACGAACACAAGCATGGGTCATTATATCAGCAGCCTCTGTGTTAAAGCAATAGCTCCCATGCCATGTCATTTTATCTTTATTATAGTTTTAGTCTTCCTTATAATCAGCATTCTCTGGGCAGCATGCAATAAGATAAAGATTATAAACTGCAGACAGCAAAACACCGCCTTGAGACAGCATGTGATAAAACGTTGAATCAATGGCCAAAAGGCAAAAACACCTACAGCATGTAAATGCAGAGTAAAACCTACATCTTATAGGCTAAATAGAAGTATGTCACTGTCTGAAAGTACTAACACTGTACTTAAAAACCTGGGCAAATGACAAACATTTCACACAACATTGGAAAGACATAGGTGCTGGTTGGATCATGATCCTTCATGATCAAGGTGTTCAAGCCTAGTCCTCCAACTGTAGCTTAATCTACCTTCCCAAATCCACAAAGGTCACAGGAGGAGTGACTTTTCAGGTCAACATTGAATGTATCAGTGGTGAGCATGAGTCATTTGAAATTGCACATTCCCCTGTGAGTGTGGTTGCAAGGAGCTTTTATTCACTATCAGGGCTGTTGACAAAAACAAACAAACAAAAAAAAAACTCCACCGATACATGCTGTATTCATATGATGGTTCCATCTAGCAGTAAGATTTATGGATCAGGAATGCTTTGTTCTAATTTAAAAAACCACCATTGACATGTATAGAATGGCACCATTAATTTACTGAATTGACTTTTCCGGGCTGGTACCTGATGTTAACCGAAGGCTAAGTCAAGAGATCAACTTTTCTTTGAATGTGTATACTTGCCACAGTGTTTATGTCCTGTCTAAGTTGTGGCCCTGCAAGTCTCAATGAGCTACCATTTGCACCATCCATCAATGTTATCCAGGCTGGAATATATTCATGGGAATTGGAGTATAACACCTAGAAAGCCTTAAGTAGCCCTGCCCATGTCTAAACCATTCCAACAAACCTTGAGTAGACACTGTTCAGTGGTATTTATCAAGTCTGACCTGCTTATCCTGCTATAGTAATAGAGTAGACCAGGGATTCTCAACCTATGGCCTGTGGGCCGGATCTGGCCCACGGCACCAATCCATTTGGCATGCACTCTCACTGCTGCTGCCGCTACCACCCTTGTCTCCTCCGCTTGGCTTGCCGTGTCCTTAACACTGCTCCATAGCAGGGCAGATGTTGTAAGAAGGCTTACAATATTCGCCCTGCTGCAGAGTGGCTTTAGGTACATGCCAAGGCAGGCAGATGGGACAAGAATTGAGGCAGCAGGGCCAAAAGCAAAAGTGACAGGTTCATGCGGCCACCTGCATCTTTCCTGTGGCCATTCTGGCCAATCATGGTCAAGAACAATTAAGATCCCTCCTTCACCTATGGCAGGCCAGTAAGCAGGGAAGCAGTGGCGGCATGGGGGGAGCGTGTTGCTGGGCCAGACTGGTGGCATAGGGGGGAGTGTTAGTGGCAGTATGAGTGGAATGTTGGCATCATGGGAGGAGTGTTGGTGGTGGCATGGGGGAGTGTTTGTGGGTCAGACTAGTGGTGTGGGAGAGAGTGTTGGAGTGGCGGCGGCATGGGGGAGCATTGGCGGGCTGAACTGCTGTTTCACACACACACACCGCTGCCGCTGCCAAAGGTGGCAGTGGGGGAACACTAGTCTGGCCCATAGTCTGAGGGGGCATGATCCAGCCACCAGCTTTAAAAGGTTGAGAACCCATGGAGTAGACCATACTGCCACCTACTCAACACCAATCGTCAGGAGCGGTTAACTAACCTGACAACCCTGAGTTGACCTTGGGTGGCGATGTTCACAGGGAAGAGTGATGGTGCCCAAGTGGATTAAATCCAACTTGAATACATCTTGATGGAGGGTAACAGCTTCATAAATACTGCCTGGGGGCTGATGAGGTCTTTGCATGCCAAAAGGGATCAGGACCAGAAAGTGGCTCATGGAACTGGATCAGCAATATGGGTGTCACGTTGGGATGCGGAAGGCAAATGGAATGCCACTGCATTATATTCTTAGGACAATCTTAATGGCTAATTGTTATGATGCTAGCCAATATTCGGAATTGGATATGGCACAAGAAGAAGAGGAAGTAATATTTATAGGTTCAGAAAATTCAGCCCCAATTAATTGATTGATTGATTGATTGATTGATTAATTAATTATGCCATCTTTCTCTCTAGAGTGGCTTGCCATTCTAGCTATAAAACAATAAGAGTAAAAATACAGTAAGTGAAAAAATATATAATTAATTGTTAGTATTTTTAATACAATTTATCCCATGACTATGTTTTTAACTTTAGAACATAAAGATCCTCAACAAAACATCACAAACATCATTTGACCCTCGAAACACAAATCACGGCTGTGTGTAAGGCTGCCTTTTTTTCATCTGTATAAAATAGGCCAGTTGCGTCCCTACTTGGACAGGCGGTCCCTTATGACACTGGTTATCTCGCTGGTAATCTCTAATATAGATTATTGCAATGCTCTCTACATGGGACTTCCCCCAACCCTGGTACGGAAACTTCAGTGGGTGCAAAATGCAGCAACTAGGCTAATCACTGGGGTGAGGAAATTCGAACAGCCCTGGCATGGCTGCATTGGTTGCCCGTTTCATTCTGTATCAGGTTCAAGGTGTTAGTTTTGACTTTTAAAGTCATAAATGGTTTGGGACCCCCTTCCCCCTAAATAGCACCCTCAGAACATCTTTCCACATCACTCGATCTTCCCAGATGGAACAGCTCTTGGTGCCAACTCCAAAATTGGCAAGGAAGGCTACGACCAGGAGAAGAGCCTATTTGGTGGCAGCGCCACCCCTTTCGGTGGAATTGCATCAGATCACTTCTTTGCTGGCATTCAGAAAACAGCTTAAATCACTTCTGTTTAATGAGGCATTTGAGTAGGGGCACTCACCAGACTAGTTAGTCTTCTTATTCTGTCTCCCGCAATGAATTAAGTTATATATTTGTATTTTATTATGTAACTTATGTGATTTTATTATGTGTTTTTAATGTGCTGTTGTTAGCCGCCCAGAGAGGGGGTGACCCCTGATGGGCAGGATATAAATGGAATTTTATTATTATTATTATTTTATTAAGGGACCACATCACCCCAAGGGCATCTGCCCATCCCATTAGAGCAGACTGGACTGGCTCTCTGATAGTCCCTTTGGCTAGAGAGGCTCGCCTCTCCAGCACAAGAAGTAGGGACTTTTCTGTGACTGCTCCGGCCCTCTGGAACCTTCTACTAGCTGAGCTGTGGCTCCAGGCAGAGCTTCTGCCCTTCCGAAAAAACCTTAAGACCTGGCTGGCACAGCAGTTATGGCGGGCGGTTGAAGCGACAGCCACTCTAGGTTGGTTGATATAAGTGTTACCTGTGTTTTTAGCTTAGTTTAAAAAATCACAATGTGTCTGTCGGGGGTGGGTTTGCGAGTTTTTAAATTTTAAATTTTAACCTTAAATTTTTTAAACAATGTTATATTTAATGTCTTTGTATGCAGTGATTTATATGTTGTAAGCCACCCAGAGTTGCTTTGGCAAGGGGGCGGAAGCACAAATGTGAATTATTAAAATAAATTAAATTAAATTATTTAATAGCAAAACATTGGAGCAATAAGGCTAAAATCTTACTGGTAAGGTTTGCATAACTTGATGAGCTAATTGTGGTGAGTTTACAAGGTTGCAAGGATTACCTTAGTTGAATGCTTGGTCATGTTCAACCAAAATGCTACCTGGCACTTCATCAGTTAGGTGCAATTAGCTGCAACAAGTGATGGAAACCTTGCACAAACATCACTCAGGCTCTGGCTATTGTTCTATGTTATGTCTATGTTATTCGAGTTGATATATAGCAACCGAGAAATTTCATTGTTCCTGCAAGGGGACAATGACAATAAAGATTTATCTTATCTTATCAAAGTTGGCATCATATAGCCTATACGTGAATCCCGGGTATCCCCGGGAATTTTCAATCTCCCCAAGATGCTTACCTTCTTTCAGAATAATAATTGTCTACAGTCATACACACTGTGATTGTGCCTTTAGTCTCACTTCACTGCAAAAACAGATCCTTTCTATGGTTACCTTCCTTAGCAAAGGTTGCCCGGCGTTGCCGGGCTGTTTTAAATGGCGTTGGAAAGTTTTTTTTGTTGTTGTTAATGTTTGTAAAGAAGAGGTTAGTCTATAATTGAAATTTTTAAAATTGTTATTTATACAAAACATTTTTTTTGATGGCCTCTTATAAACTGTGATGAGTTTTGCTTGGTGTTTTGGTTTTGTGGATGAAAAAAGAATAAAGGATGATATACTTTTTTGAAAAACTCTTGGGCCTTTTGTGTGGGGCTATTGTGTCTTTTTGAATTTTTTTATTATTGTGGGCAGCAAGTGCTGCTGGTAGGGGTTATCTTGTATTTTGACTGTTTTTTCTCTCGTGGCCTCTGGGTGGAGCTTCTTCCAGTAAGTAGTCTCTTTCTTTATTCATTTCTTTTCCAGTAGTTGCTGTGTGAGGTCGTCTGGTGGTGAGTTGGCTGTTTTTCTTTATTTGGGGTGGTGGTGGTGTTTGGATTTTGTGGTGTTTGGCTGGGTGCTGGGTGTGTTTGGAAATGTTTGTTGTTGTTTACTTTTTGGTGTTATTTTTGTTTGTTTTTGTGTATTTTTGAATGTTTTGGATTGTTTGTTTTTGTGTTTTTGGTGTCCTACGGGGGGGGGATCCCCTCTCTGCCATCTCCCCTGGCTCTGGAAGGCTTTGGGGGACAGACCCCTTTTGTCTCCCCAAACCTTCCAGACTCATGGGACCCAGGAGAGGGGATCAAATCCAGGCTACCCTCTGATATTAAAAGGGAAATCTCAATTGAGGATTCCCCTTTAATATTAGGGGGGGTTGTGATCCCCCTCTCCGCTGGCTTCCTTGGGTTTTAGGAGGGTTGGGTGGACAAAAGGGGTCTGTCTCCCCCACCCTTCCGGACCCAGGAGAGCCATCAGAGAGGGGGATTCCCCCCCAACTCCGTTTTTAAAGAAAAGTAACCGCTTGGTTTCTTCTCTTTAAAATGGTGTGTGTGTGGGGGGGGGGGAAAGGGAATCCCCTCTCTGCTGGGTCCCCTGGGGTCAGGAGGGTTGGGGAGGCAGGCTCCTTTGGTCCCCCCAAACCTTCCAGACTCATGGGACCCAGGAGAGGGGATCAAATCCAGGGATTCCCCTTTAATATCAGTGGGGGGGGTTGTGATCCCCCTCTCCGCTGGCTTCCTTGGGTTTGGGAGGGTTGGGTGGACAAAAGGTGTCTGTCTCCCCCACCCTTCCAGACCCAGGAGAGCCATCGGAGAGGGGGATTCCCCCCCCAACTCCGTTTTTAAAGAGAAGTAACCGCTTGATTTCTTCTCTTTAAAGTGGGGCGTGTGTGTGTGTGGGGAAGGGAATCCCCTCTCTGCCGAGTCCCCTGGGGTCAGGAGGGTTGGGGAGACAGACTCCTTTGGCCCCCCCCAACCCTCTCAACCCCAGGGGAGCCAGTAGAGAGGGGGAGCACAACACCCCCGCCCCCACCCAGTGATATTAAAGGGGAAACTCCGATTAGGAGCTTCAGGCGCCGATGGGGAGGGGGACTTTGGTTCCCGCGGCTTGGTGGACTTGCTCTCCCGGTGTTTTTGTTTTATTTTTTGGGTGCCGGCTTCCTCAGCATTCTGCGCGCTCATGGTGCGCAGGATGCTGGGGCTTGTAGTTATGGGTTTGTGCTTTGTGTTTGTGCTGCGTTTTTTTAAAATAGTTTTCTTTTGATTGGCTGCGGCGCGTTTCCGAACGTTCCTTGCGCCGTGCCGTGCGAGAGCCTCTCAGCCTGATTGGCTCTGGCGCGGCACGGCGCAAGGAATGTTGGGAAAGGAAGTTGTTTCCCTTTTTTGTGGGGCTGTTGCCCCACTGCCTGTTTTCTCAATCCTTTGTTGATCTGCGGACCCAGATCGGCCGTTTGCACGAAGGGTGAGTGCAGGCAAGTAGGGCGAGGCATAGCAACCTATAGCCAGTTCCAACGGTTAACACTTGGTTTTATAGGTTAAGATTTATTATTATATGTTGATAAAACCATAGCTTCATAGGTTACATGGGATACAGCAATCTTCTTTAAGCAGCCTTCCATCATGACTCTGGAAGTATTTCATTTTTCTGACAGTCCATGAATCAACACTGGCATCATAATTATTTGCATGATTTCTTTTGTTTAACTTGGCAGAAGAGGACAGGACTACGGCTTTTGTCTTGTTGAATCAGAGCATTCCAGTGTTCTGAGATTTTCACCAAGCATCTTCTGAAAGTTCTTTATAAGTGTGCAGAGATTAGAGCTTTCAAGTGGAGATGTAGTTTCCTTGAGAATGCAGCCTAAAGATTTAATTAGTTAGAGTTCATTAGGTTTAGACTCTTAAGGATTATTATTCTGGGATATTTTTCCATCAGATATTCTGCCTTAGAGGAGTCTGAACTGGTCCAAGGGCTCACTGCCATCTACACTGTAGAATGCAACAGAGACCACTTTAGGATTCTGTTTTTGGTCTTTCTCCAGCTCTAATTAAGTACAATGCTAAGTTTTAAATGAGTGGATTGTTCTGTAACTTGATACATGCTTAGCTATTGAAGACTGGCATGAATCCTGTCAGTGCAAATGTTCTCCTTCATAAAGATGTTCACATGAATTATAGAGGAGGAGAAAATCTGCAACATCATCAAGTCATTCATTAAGGTAAAGAGAGCTTGTTTAATTGGTGGGCTGTTGATTCTTTTTGGAACCTTCACCAGTTTTTTAAACAACTTTTCTTTATACCAACAGCTTACTTGAGAAGATAAAATGCTTAAGACTATGGGACATAGCCTTCAGATAAGGTTAGACAAAGAATGTAAGCAAACAACAACAGCTTATTAGCTACGTATAAACAGTATTAAGCTACAGTAAGTATTGACAAGTTAGGACAAGCTTCATATAATGAGTTATTTAGCAACTAAATAGCTTAGACTTGATCCTGAGTACATTTTTTTACATAAAACATCAGAACTAATGTTCTGGAGTAAAACCTGGTGGCAGGTCAAGACACAAACACAAGAACCAAAATGAGAAATTAACCAGTCAGACAACTGAATTGTACCATGAAGATCAATTTTAGAAACAAATTACCTAAAGGAGTTGGAGTAAACTATCTGACCCAAATGCAAAGAAATAAATGAATACAGGATGAGGGCCTTTTACTGTGATAGATTGGCTTAAACAGGAGAAAGGATCAATCACCATCTAAATTATAGAATACAGTAATTCAGTACTGTATATATAATTCAGTGAGATCGGTTTGCTCATAGACAAAGGAATAGGAGGTGGATAAAAGCTATGGACTATGAGATCTCAGTGTGTCATTTTCAGCAAAGGGCACTGTTGTGTATGAAACAATGTTGCTTTAAGATTGTATGCATGTAACCTGAATGTAACCTGACAAGATTACAATGTAACCCAGCTGTTTAAGGAACACGAGCAAGCTGCCCATAGAGGGCAGCTGCGAGCATTCAGCTCACATAGTTCACATTCCCCAAATCACCGGCAGCCGCGGGAATCTTTCCCGTGTGAGGATCACCTGGAGAAGATGGGCGTGACTCGGAGTGACGTCACGCCGGTAGCGACCAATGAGCTACCGTGCAACCATAATCAAATGTGTTTACTGCAGTATATAATGAGATGTACCTCCGCCATTACCACATGTTCATTCTGATCATCATGAAATAAACCTGCGTTTAGCCCTCACTGCGGCTCCTTCTTTGTCTTCCGTGCAAGACACTAAATTGGCGACGAAGGTGGGATCAATGGCGAATCCCAAGGTCAAGCCTTACCAGTTTGATATCAGCGATCCAGAACAATGGGAGCTGTACGAGTGCCAGTTTCGGCACGCAATGGAAGCTGCGGGCATCGACGACGATGCGAAGATGCGCTCGCACTTCCTGGCCCAGGTGGGGCCGGCCACGCTGCGTACCTGATGAACCTGGTGGCCCCCCGGAAGGTAGACGTGGTGCCCATCGACCATATCCTTGCGCTCCTGGGTGAGCACTTCCAGCCGCCCGTCTCGATTTTCCTGGCCAGAGTCGCGTTCCACAGGAGGGACCAGCGTCCAGGGGAATCCGTGTCCGCCTACGCGGCAGCCCTCAGACTTGCAGCGGTAAACTGCCATTGGGAGGACCTGGACACGGCCCTCCGAGACCGCATGCTGTGTGGCCTGAGGGACAAGGAGGTCCAGAGAAAGCTGATGACCCGCGACCATCGCCTCACCTTCAACGAGGTGCTGCGGGAAGCCCAAGCAGCCGAAGCGGCCAGGAGCGGGGTCTGAGTGTTCAAGGCCCGAGGGGGCACACCCGAGGGGCCTAAGTCACCCGTGCACGTGGCCCAGCGGACGGAAGCGAAAACGGCCTGGCGGGCGCCACAATCGCCCGCAGCCACGCCAGTGACCTCCGAGGAGTCGTCGACGACTGCGGATCCCTGCTCCAGCGACGACGACGACGTCCAGAGGATAAAGAAGCGCAGAGAGAAGCACCGGACCGGCAAGTGAGAGGGCCGCCGTTGCGACGGCTGCGGGGCCGCACACGACCGGACAAGATGCCCTTTCCGGAAGGCCGAGTGCCACAACTGAGGCCGAAAGGGGCACATCACCAGAGTCTGCAGGTGCGGGCGAAACGAAGACAAGGGCACATCGAGACACCCTCAAGCGCACCAGCGAAAGGCGGCCGGCATCGGGAGGACCTCAACCAGCGATGGCACGGAAGGCATTAACCGCGTGGGCCTGGAGCACCGGCGTTTCTATGTCGAGGTACTGTTACAAGGGGTTCCAGTGAGGATGGAGGTAGACTCGGGGTCGTCCTACTCCATCCTGTCCCAAAAAGAATTCATGCGCATTCCCCCAAATGCGCGGCCCAAGTTGCGGGCCATGAAGTCAAACTTGCGGGACGTTCAGGGCAAGGGAATCCCAGTGTTGGGGGTGGGGAACTTTGCAGTAAAGTTCAAAAACCACACCGAGAAGCTGCCCTTAGTGGTCCTCAAGGGGGAAAGATGCTGCCTTTTGGGAACCCAGTGGTTCGCCCCCCTGGGAATCGAACTGTATGGCATTAACGCCATCGAGACAGACCCGATGCGAGACGTGTGCGATGCGCACCCGGGCGTTTTCAAGAAGGGGCTCTGAACGTACAAGGGGCCCCCAGTTTCCTTCGAGTTGGACCCAGAGATCCGGCCCATTCGCCTCAAGCCAAGAAGAGTGCCATTCGCCCTCAAGGACAAAATAGAGGCGGAACTGGACAAACTGGTGGGGCAGGGGATTTTGGTTCCAGTTGACTCAGCGGAGTGGGAGACTCCGATTGTAACAGCGTTAAAATCAAACGGGGAAGTCAGGATTTGCGCTGACTACAAATGTACAATTAATAAGGCCATTCGGCCAAATGCATACCCGGTGCCAGTGGTTAGCCACTTACTGGCCACGTTGCATGGGGGGAAGTGTTTTGCGAAGCTAGACCTGGCGCAGGCGTACCAGCAGCTCACAGTAACCCCAGCTGCTGCCACCGCGCAAACCATCGTGACGCATAAGGGGGCTTTTAAGGTCACGCGCCTACAGTTCGGCGTGAATTCGGCCCCCGGGATCTTCCAGTCCCTCGTGGAACGCCTTTTGAAGGGCCTTCCAGGTGTACTCCCATACTTCGACGATGTGTTGATAATAGCGGGGGGCGAATCAGAACTAGCTAGCAGGCTAGACAGGGTCCTCTCAGTATTCGAGAAAGCGGGACTTCGACTGAGGAGGGACAAATGTGTATTCTTTGCGAGGGAGGTTGAGTTTCTTGGGTTCAAGATAACCCCGGAGGGGATCAAACCATCCCAGTCCAAGGTTGAGGCCGTAAAAAACGCCCCTCGCCCCACCGCAAAACCGGAACTGCAGTCATTCCTAGGGCTCCTAAATTTTTACCACTCCTTCTTGCCGAGAAAGGAATCGGTAGCGGAGCCACTGCATGCGCTGCTAAAGAAATTGGCGGTTTGGCGGTGGGGGGACAAACAAGAAAAAGCGTTCAGGGAACTCAAGGCACTGTTATCCTCCAATGCCGTCCTGACCCACTTTGATCCGAGGAGACCAGTAGTTTTAGTCTGTGATGCTTCCCCGGTGGGGGTGGGGGCGGTGCTGTGCCACGTGTTAGAGAGCGGGCGGGAAGCCCCGGTTGCGTACTACTCATGGTCCCTCTCAAAGGCAGAGTGCAATTACGCGCAAACAGACAGGGAGGCCCTGGCCATAATCGCGGGAACAAAGAAGTTCCACGATTTCCTCTATGGCCGCGAGTTCACGGTGGTGACCGATCACAAGCCGCTCCTGGGAATTTTCACCACAGGCAAACCCACCCCACAAATTCTATCCCCCAAAATGTTGCGTTGGGCAATCTTCCTTAACGCCTACCAGTATGAACTGGTCTATCGCCCAGGGAAGGAGATCTCCCATGCGGACGCCTTGTCCCAGTCCCCCCTCCCTAGCCTAGGGGACCCCGCATGCGAGGTGGAGCAAGACCATCAAGTCCTGCTGATCGAGTCTCTCAACTCACCCCCCATAGTTCCGGCTGACCTCGCCAAGGCCACGGCGGCCGACAAGATTCTAGCTCAAGTCAGTTCCTGGGTTAAGAAGGGGTGGCCCACAGTTTCTCCCGAGGAGCAATTTAAGTCGTTTTTCAGGCGCAGAGTAGAGCTTTCCCTCGAAAGGGGCTGCCTACTCTGGGGCCAGCGGGTAGTCATCCCAGAGAAGTTAAGGGCGAGGATTCTGAAGCTACTACATACTAGCCACCCGGGAATAGTGCACTCCAAGGCTCTGGCCAGGAGCTACTTCTGTTGGCCCCAAATAGACGCGGATATAGAACGCCTAGTGGGCACATGCGAGAGCTGCCAGAGCTCTCGGCCCGAGGAATCCCGGCTACCCCATAGGGAATGGGACACGGCCCGCGGGCCATGGTCCCGGATACATGTCGACTTCGCCGGCCCGTTCCGCGGGTCCATGTTTCTGCTGATTGTCGATTCATACTCCAAGTGGTTGGAAGTAATCCCCATGACGAGCACCTCCTCTGCGGCAACCATTAAACACTTGTGCAGGGTGTTTAGTTGCTTCGGCCTGCCAGACGTCCTTGTTAGCGATAACGCTAGTACCTTCACGTCCACAGAGTTCAAGACATTTATCAAGAGAAATGCAATCAGGCATATTACCGCAGCCCCGTTTCACCCCGCCACAAACGGTCAGGTAGAGCGCCAAGTGTGCACTACGAAAGACGCACTGCGGCGCATGGGTCCCGGTGAGTTGAACCTCCAACTGTGTCAGTTCCTCATCTGCTATCGGGCAACCCCCCTAGCTTCAGGGTTTTCACCGGCCAAACTTCTCATGAAGAGACGGCCAGTAACGTTGTTTGATCGGCTGGATCCAACCAGGGTGGAGAATGAAGGGAGAAACATAGTGATAGAGAGTTCCAAAAGTTTTTCAGTAGGGGACCCGGTATACTGCAGAAATTACGCGGCCTCGGGACCAACGTGGGTCCCGGGGACAATCATTGAGCAAACGGGGCCCGTGTCCTACAGGGTCGAGACTAGCACAGGTCTACTCTGGAGAAGGCATGCCGACCAACTCAGAAGGCGAGTCACTAGTGAAGGGGAGTCAGTGTTAGGGTCCTCCCCCACCCGCGTAACCCAAGGGGGAGACACGGCGGCGTCCGTGGGTACAAATGCATATCCTGGATTCTCAGCCGAGGAGGAGGATACTTTGAAAGAGAGGGATGAGTTTGATTATGAGTTTCCGTACCAGGGGGGTTTCGCGGAGTGTTCCCCCACCCGTCCGAGCGAGAAGAGGGGTTTCAGTTCAGCCCCTGGTACTTCCAGCCCCCCCCCAGTCCTTTTGTTTTAGAATACACCATTTCTCCGAGTCCCGCGAAGCAGGCAGCAGGGGGAAAGTCAACCCCCGCACCACCTAGAACTCCCGGACAAGTAGCAGGGGGGAGCGCAAGCACGCCGGGTAGCGGTGAAAGGGGAAGGGTCTCTTCGTCAGTCCTGAGGTTCGTACTGGGGGGGGGGGCAAGGCGCCACAAGCAACAGGCAAGGGTTCACCTCCCAGCTGTATGTTCCGTTCCCATCCCCCAATGCAAGGTTGTCGCAGAGCCCCCAACAAATGACTATCGAGTCCCCACTTTCCTTTGCAGGACGAGACTCCGCGGAACTCGGAGCCCTTAGTTCCCCTGTGCTAAACCCAGCAACCGCACGGCCCAGACGCACGTGCGGGAAGCCACAATGGTTGAGGGACTTCGTCCCATCCTAGGGGGGAGGAGTGTTGTGTATGAAACAATGTTGCTTTAAGATTGTATGCATGTAACCTGAATGTAACCTGACAAGATTACAATGTAACCCAGCTGTTTAAGGAACGCGAGCAAGTCGCCCATAGAGGGCAGCTGCGAGCGTTCAGCTCACATAGTTCACATTCCCCAAATCACTGGCAGCCGCGGGAATCTTTCCCGCGCGAGGATCACCTGGAGAAGATGGGCGTGACTCGGAGTGACGTCACGCCGGTAGCGACCAATGAGCTACCGTGCAACCATATTCAAATGTGTTTACTGCAGTATATAATGAGATGTACCTCCGCCATTACCACATGTTCATTAGATCATCATGAAATAAACCTGCGTTTAGCCCTCACTGCGGCTCCTTCTTTGTCTTCCGTGCAAGACACTAAAGGCACTTTTTTTAGAATGGATGCCCACCCACTTATTTAATTTTGGAAACGGTCTATCCTTTCCCAGTGTGTTAAATTTTGAACTCTTACACTGCTTTAGCTTAAATGGTTCAACTCAACTGAAATCTCTTTGTAGGTGTGGATTCTGGAGAAGGTAGACAGATTACCCCAAACACCCAAATAGTTTTTTCAAAAGTGAGGAGGAGAAACAGAAGTTTCTCCAATTGAACCAGTGGCTTAGACAAACCACAGGGCCAATCTGCAACCTGATTTCAAAATGTCTTCCCTAAATCTCTTCAACAAGTCAAAGAATGTTGCAAGGGTTTAGCTTCTCCTCCACTGTCAAGATCCCAGAGGAAATCAATGCTTCAGATGTGATACTGAGAATGTGATGGTAGAAGTTACCAGGTGCACTCAGTTCTCCTGAGCACATTCCATGGCAAAAATATTAACTGCAAGCTATCTAGAGTTCTTCCAAATGCCATCATATATCTAAACTGGAAAAATGAAGAATGGTGGCAATGGAGAGGACAACTGACTGCAAATGTGGCTCTTGCTCTCTTGCCTCCACCATTTTGAGATGGAATGTTTGAGGCTGAAGCATGATATATGATGATGACAAGTTGACCTAGAGATTATCAGAAAGATTCAGTCACTTGAGAGCACTAGTTATGGCATATTGACCATTGGAGGGTAACAGGGCTACATCTGCTGGCTGACTCTTGCAACCACATGGACTGTTCCTGCCTTCCAGCATGATACCTGAAAAAGATTGCAATTAAAATTGCTGGGAGAAACATCAACAATTTGAGATATGCAGATGATACCATCTAAGGCAGAAAGTGAAGAAGGCCCAAAGAAGCTCCTGATTAGGTTGAGAGAAGAGAGGGCAAAAGCTGGCTTGAGACTCAACATCAACAAAACCAAAATACTGTAATGGCAACAGGCCCTATCAGTCAGTCCCTGGAAAATAGATGGGGAAGAAATAGAAGCAGTGACAGACTTTATATTCTTAGGACCCAAGATCACTGCAGAAGGAGATTGCAGACATGAAATAAAAAGATGACAAATCTGTTCAGGAGGGATGGGTTGCACTTGAACCGTGGTGGGACCAGATTGCTGGCACTCGACATCAAAAAGGCTGCAGAGCAGCTTTTAAACTGATAACTGGGGGAAAGCCGACAGGAGCTGGGCAGCAAGTGTGTACTTGAGTAGTGAGGAGGATGCAAAAGTTACTGAGCAGAGCAAGGAGCTAGTCACCAGCAATCTAGCAGAAGGATGCAAGAAGCAGTCTAACAATGCAATTGGACTCAAAAGACTGTATCAAAAAAGCATATATAAATGCTTGTATGCAAATACCAGAAGCCTCCGGAACAAAATAGGGGAGCTGGAATACTTAGCAATAGATAAGAATATTGATATTATTGGCATCACTGAAACCTGGTGGATGGATGATAACCAATGGGATACAGTTATCCTAGGCTACAAACTGTACAGGAAGGATAGGAAGGGGCAAACGGGAGATGGTGTAGCCTTATATGTCAAAGAAGTGATAAAATCAAACAAATTGGAATATCTAGGTGATTTGGAGTCACCATTAGAAACTCTGTGGGTAAGAGTACCAGGCCACAAGGATGGTCTAACAGTAGCCATATACTATCGGCCTCCGACCCAAACTCCAGAGGGAGACTGGAAGTTGGAGAATGTTGTAAAGGAGGCATCCAAGAAGGGAAGCCTGGTTATAATGGGGGACTTCAATTACCCTCACATAGACTGGGTGAACTGTTATTCAGCACATGATAAAGAGATAAAGTTCCTAGATATGCTAAATGTTCCCTGGGACAGATGGTTGAAGACCCATCTAGAGGTACAAGAATCCTTGACTTGATCCTGAGTAATACTCAGGATCTGGTGCAAGATGTTAATGTGACTGATCCAATAGGGAACAGTGACCACAACTCAATTATGTTTAACTTGATCATAGACCGCAAGTCACTGATAAAATCTAACACAGAGACCTTAAATTTTCAAAAAGGAAATTTCCCAAAGATGAGGAAACTAGTAAAAAAGAAGCTGAAAGGGAAAATTGAGAGAGTCAAAACACTCCAAGAGACATGGAGGCTGTTTACAAAAACAATAACAGAGGCCAATTGGAATGCATACCCAAAAGGAAAAAGGGCACTGCCAGTTCCAAGAGGACTCCGATGTGGCTTACAGGAGCTGTTCGGGAAGTGATCAAAAGCAAGAAAAGCTCATTTAGAAGATGGAAGCCTTGTCCGAATGAGGACAGCAGGCAGAAACATAAATTCTGGCAGAACAAATGCAAGGCAACAATCAGGAAAGCAAAGCAAGACTTCGAGGAGCGTATAGCTAAAAATACTCAGAGAAATAACAAAGACTTCTTTAAGTACATTGGAAGTAAGAACACAACTAGGAAGGACATTGGACCATTAGATGATAATGGAAGGCAAGGGGTTATTAAAGAGGAAACAGAGATTGCAGAGAGACTCAATGAATTATTTGCATCAGTATTCACTGAAGAAGACAGAGACCACATGCCCAAAACAGAGCCTATCTTCGTAGGGAGGGAAACTGAAGAATTAAACCAGATAGAAATAACCAGCGAGACGGTCCTTGCATGTCTTGTTGAACTAAATGCTAACAAATCACCAGGACCAGATGGCATCCATCCATGAGTTCTCAGGGAACTTAAAGATGAAATTGCTGATCTCCTAGCCAAAATATAATATATTCTTTCCCTCAAATCAGGCTTTGTGCCTAATGACTGGAAGGTAGCGAATGTAACACCAATTTTCAAAAAAGGATCCAGGGGTGATCCAGGAAATTACCGACCAGTCAGTTTGACATGTGTCCCAGGTAAAGTGATGGAAACCATCCTAAATGATAGAATTAATAGGCACATGGAAGAGAAGGTGCTGCTAAAGGAGAACCAACATGACTTTTGCAACAGCAAATCATGCCTCACTAATCTTTTGGAATTTTTTGAGAGTGTCAACAAGCATGTGGATAAGGGGGATCCAGTTGACATTGTTTATCTGGACTTTCAGAAGGCTTTTTGACAAGGTCCTGCACCAAAGTCTCTTGAATAAACTTACCAGTCATGGAATAAAGGGACAGGTCTTTTCCTGGATCAGCAACTGGCTAAGGGACAGGAAACAGAGGGTAGCACTAAATGGACACTTCTCCAAGTGGAGGGAAGTAAAGAATGGGGTCCCCCAGGGTTCAGTACTGGGACCCCTGCTTTTCAACCTCTTCATACATGATCTAAAATTAGGAGTAAATAGCAAGGTAGCCAAATTTGCTGACAACACTAAATTATACAGGATAATGAAAACTGTGAGAGATTGTGAGGAGCTCCAGAGCGATCTCTTGACACTGGGGGAGTGGGCAAAACAGTGGCAAATGAACTTCAACAATAGCAAGTGCAGAGTGATGCATGTTGGGGCAAAAAAACCCAATTACATTTATAAACTGAACTCTCTGCGACAAACCAGGAAAGGGACCTTGGTGTCCTGGTGGACAACTCAATGAAGGTGTCAACACAGTGTGCCTCAGTAGTAAAAAAAGCAAACTTAATGCTAAGGATCATTAGGAAGGGTATAGAAAATAAGTCAGCAAGTGTAATTTTGCCTCTTTATAAATCTATGGTGAGGCCCCATCTGGAATACTTGTACAGTTCTGGTTGCCATACCTCCAGAAGGATATTATGGAATTGGAAAAAGTGCAGAGGAGGGCAACCAGAATGATTAGGGGACTGAAACACCTTCCTTACCATCTGAGGCTGCAACGGTTGGGCCTCTTCACTCTTGAACGATGGCGTCTAAGAGGTGACCTGATTGAAGTTTAATAAAATCATGCACGGTGTGGACAACGTAGATAAGGAAAAACTGTTTTCCCTATCGCATAACACTAGAACTAGGGGGCACTCCATGAAACTTTTGGGTGCTAGTTCTCAAACAAATAAGAGAATGTACTTTTTCACCCAGAGGATCACTGGTCTATGGTACTCCCTGCCAGAAGAAGTGGAGATAGCTGTCAGTTTTGACAGCTTCAAGAAAGGATTAGACAAGTTCATGGAGGACAAGGGAATCAATGGCTATAATTATGGATACCTAAGAACAACCTCTGGGTTGGAGAGATAGGCAGGATATCTCTCAATGCCATTTACAGGGAATCCGAAGCAGGTGAAGGCATCTGCTTGGGAATATCCTGAAGCAATTAGTGAGCCACTGTGTGAGAGAGAATGCTGGACTGGATGGGCTGTGGCCTGTTCAGCAAGGCTGTTCTTATGTTCTTATGACATCACCTTGCAAACAAAAGTCCACATAGTCAAAGCAATGCTATTTCCGATAGTGATGTATGGTTGTGAGAGCTGGACCATAAGGAAGGATGAGTTCAGAAGAATAGACGCCTTTGAGATGTGGTGTTGGAGGAGAATTCTGTGTGTATCTTGGAGAGCAAGGAGAACAAATCGGTCGATCTTAGAAGAGATCAACCCTGACTGCTCCTTAGAAGGACAAATAGTAAAGATGAAGCTAAAATACTTTGGACATCAAATGAGAAAAGAGGATTCACTTGAGAAGCCTTGATGCTGGGAAAGGTGGAAGGCATAAGAAAAAGGGGGTGGCCCAAAATTATATGGCTAGATGGTATTGTAGACGCAATGGGCACAGAGCTGGGTGGGTTGAGGAGGATGGTGGAGGATAGGGGTGCCTGGTGAGCGGTGGTCCATGGGGTCGCAAAAGGTAGGAATCAACTGTGCGACTGAATAACAACAACAAAATGCATGTGAAGCTCTCATTTTCAGACATAACACAAATACTACATACACCAGAACTTGGACAACAAAGGGAACAGGAAGAAGGCGCATTCTTCCCATATCTTTCACCTAGGAATGAAAATTACTCTCATTATGTTTTTTTTTAATTATTTCACAGGTATTCAGGATAAATATGGCTAGGCCCAGAAAACAGGACAAGAAGACCATGATCTGAGACAGGTTCTTGAGAAATAAATACACAATAAACACCTTCTAGGACAACTTCAATCTACTTGTAAATTTGAATCTCATTTGAATAATTTTCACCTCAAACAGCCTGAACCCTTGTCTCCAAACACCCCCCCCCCCCCCCCCACACACACACACACACACACCCCTAATTCACAACATTTGGGACACTTATAACAAGCTCTGCCTCCTTTCCGAGGCAAGGAAGAACATTGTCTAACTAACATATGATGGTATGTATCACTTAAAAGAAAAAGCAATTATGTGAAATGTTAACAGTTTAGAGCCTACACACGATGCAGCATTGCGATGAAAAAGTGCTGTTCACACTTATTCCTGATTGCTTCCCCACCGGCAGAAGCTTTTGGAAGGAGGCCCATTCTTAAAATTTTGCTTTGGGATTAGGAATAGCTGCACTCCATTTAGGTGTGAGATGCATAGTGGTCCCATTGCTTGTGGTACTTGCATCCAGTTCTTAAGATACAGGCTTTGTGTATTAATATGTTTATTATTTATTCTTTGTTTATTAATGATCAAGATTTCTGAAGTCAGTTTCATGGTCAGTTTTTGATTGAAATTGACAAAGGCAGGGAAATGTAAGTGTTCTCAATATGTTCACTTTCTCACCTTGGAGATGCCATAGCTCTGAACTTTGCAAGGTATCTGAGAAGATCAATGGAGCCAAATGATATTAATCATACCTGATTACAATTTTGTGAGATTTTTGCTGTCCCCCAACTTTCAGTCTTTCTCTTTCTTCAGTTCTGTTCCAGAAAAAAGGCATGAAGGTCAGGGTAGAGTTTTTCATGAGGAAAACAATTGATATTTTAATACACCCTTTCCAAATGGATGTGGTAGTGCAGCCATAAGTGGGTCTAGGGGTAATTTTTTGGTGGTATTTTTTGTTTTTGTTTCTGGAATTTGCCAAGAGTCACAGAAATGGGCAAAAGTAGAAAAAGAAATGACCCCCCCCCCCAAAAAAAAAGAAGAAGATTAAGACTGGAATTGACTTTGAAGATTTGAAAATCCAATTCCATTTTTAAGTAATAGATGCTTCTTCTTTGAGTGTTATATCCAATTCCAAATATGTTTTTTACTTACTGTATGTTTACTCCTACTGTTTATAGCTAGACTGGTAAGCCAATCTAGGTAGAAAGGTGGCATAATTAATCAATCAATCAATTAATCAGAGATGAAGTTTATGAACCTATAAATACCACTACTTATTCTTGTGCCTTATCTAATTCTGAATATTGACTATCATCATAACAATCAGCCATTAAGGTTGCCCTAAGAATATAATGCAGTGGCCTTCCATTTGCCTTCTGCATCCTAATGTGATACCCATACCATTGATCCAGTTCTGCGAGTCACTTTCTGATCCTGAGCCCTTTTGGTACACAAAGACATCAGCCCCAGAGCAGTATTGATGAAGCTGCTGCCCTTCATCAAGATGGATTCAAGTGGGACTTAATCCACTTGGGCACCATCACCCTTCCCTGTGGACATCACCACCCAAGTCCTCAGGGTTGTCAGGTTAGTTAACCACTCCTGACGATTGGTGTTGAGTTGGTGGCAGTATGGTCTACTCTATTACCATAACATGATAACCTGGGCAGACTGGAAATATATATTTGGATGTATTAAACTATGCAGGAAAGTTCTATGACACATGTAAAAGGTGAACTGCTACTCTACAGTTTGCCATTTTTCCTGGGGGGAGGGGGGAGAAGACAATATTTATTTATTTATGCCAGAAAAAGAGGGGAACCAGGAAAGGCTGGAGAGGGGATGCAGAAAAACACCTTTGATGTGTGCCCTCATTGACTAAAGCATGCTTATACACCTTTTATAAGTGTACCCAGTGCAAACATCTGTTCAAACACACCCATCACTTCTTTTCTGGAATTTATCACAGTTATACATCCAATGTACAGTATTGTCAAAAGCTGCATACCTTTCTGACCACAGATTGCTTCATGTTTCGCTTTCATTTAGAAGGTTTGAAATCTGTAAATCTGTAAGATGGAGGAAATACACTCAATAGGAAAAAATATTTTACATATCTATAAATTGCACAAAGCTTGTGGAACACCAATATTGTCTGAGCGACATGTTTAACTGGTACCATTCATCAGATCAATCTGTTTCAATTGCTCTGAACATTAAAGTTTTTGTTATTTTTTCAATGGGAAACAGCATATTCTCTTTCGACAATCGCAATGCTGTAATCACTGCATGGCTGATCTATCGTATGGCCAGTGAGCTTGGTTTTCTTTGCTGCAGATGCTACATTGATTTGAGAAAGACATTGCCTACTAATTAAAACTACTCCTTTAATTGTAAACCTTAGATTGCAAGGAATTAACAAAAAATAATGAAACAAATGTCTTGAAACCAAACGTTTCACAATGAACTTTGATTGGTATGGAGAAATGTGTGATTACCAAGCTGTTCACAATTACAACTGGCTCTATGCCAATTTATCATCCACTGGCAAAATACTGTAGTTAAGATTATTTCTACTAGCTAGAAGTGAACTTCTCCTCTTATACGTGGGACAGTGGCTCATGTAAATTGTCTGAACTCATGTGAATTTGCTGCTACAATGCAAGCGCGGCGCCAAAATGGCCGCCGCGCTCTTTGCGGGCCCCCCCCCCCAGGACAGAGAATCCGGGTAGTTAGGGGCGTGGCCAGCTCCCTTATAAAAGGGGTGGCCACGAGGCAGCCGAGCTGCCATTTTACCTCAGCGACGGAGCGGAGAAGTCTTTTCCCCTGTGTCTCCGTCGCTCTTTAGCTTACCGGGAAGCCTTTGGTAGCGATTCTTCCTTTTCGGCTTCCCTTTGCTTCAGTAGAGATGCCTTCGAAGAAGAAGGCAGCTTCGAGTGCGGCTCGCGCTGTTAGGAGGCGCAACCCAGGTCGGAGGACCGCGGTGCCGCCTCCTCAGCAGCCGCCTTCGCAGGCCCCGGCCGGGGCTGGCGGAATGGGGTCTATTGCCCCTTGGCCCGGAGTGGGCGAACAGAATACGGGCGCGGAAGGGGTTCCGGCCCGCGGCCCGCGAGCGGTGGACACCGCTCCTGCACCTGCCCACCCTGTTGGGCCTGCTGCTCTTGGGTCGCAGCCTCCCCCTGGGCCCTCTAGCCTTGGGGGGTGGTGCGGCCCCCCGCCTTGGCAGGTTTCTCCACCGACCCTGCCGGGCTTCGGTGCTGGCCAATGGCCATATTCGGGTCCTGGGGTACAGGGACCTGTACCCACGCCTGGACCGGGCGGGCCGGCCGGCCCTTGGCCCCAGGTCGACGTGGCAGCCTTACTGGCCCGTATTACGGCCCTGGAAGCGTCGTTGGCTCGGGCCAGTCAGGCGGGGGCCCCCTTTGGGGTCCCTTTTGCGGCGCTGTCGGCAGGAGGACAACAGCCGACAGGGAGGGTTGAGCTGCTGCAGGCGCGTGGCGCGGTTTCGGCCACTGCCTCGCAGCTCCCCAGTCAGCAGCCAGGTGCGGGTCAGGCCCCGGTGATAAGCTCTACGTCGGTCGTGAGCTCCGACGCCCCCAGTGGGCCGGAACCCCCGGTGGGGGCGGCCCGCGGGGGTGCAGCATGTGAGTATACGGTGCAAGCGAGTACATCCACACACATTCCCAATATGGGGGGGGGGCTTTTCAATGGCCTTGGCCTCGCGCGGGTGGTGCGGGGGCCACGCTGTCGGCACCCCACCCGGCGACGACGACTGCCACCCTGGGCACTGAGGTGGGTACTTGTTCTTACACTGCGGGGAATGTCCTGGGGGTGGCTGGGCTAGCTCAGGCCCCTTTTCCTATGGCTGCGGTGCCTTTTTCGGCTTTGCCAACGGCGGGGTATTCCTTGCCACTGGGTGATCACTTGGCACAGACTACCAGAGAAAAGATATGGCGGGGGGAGTATGTAGATATCTTCTCACTCCTGAACAGAGAGCCCACCAAGGAGGAAAGGGAGGGACAGGATGAGAAGGACAAGGAGCAGGCACGTCGCCGTAAGCCGCCACGCACCTGGGCCAACTGGCTCCCTGCTTATTTAATATACATGGCGGTGTACTTGAGGGCGCGGCCGGATTTGGCTATTCCCATGGTCCAATATTTGGACAACATATATAGGGCGATGGTGGATTTCCCAGGCCCCTCGTGGTTAGCCTATGACGAGGAATTCCGTATGAGGATTCCCCTTCACCCCGAGATGAGATGGGACGAGCCGTGCCAGGGCTTTGGCTTTTGTACATGACGCCCACACGCCCCGCCCCGGGGGACAGATACCATTGTGGACATGCGGTCCAGCGAGCAGCTCCGGCCCAGGTTACCCGCCAAGCGGCGGGGCAGGGGGTTCCAGCCCGCCTGCTGTGCTGGACTTTCTCGTCCAATGGTTCCTGTAATAGGAAGAATTGCAAGTACAGGCATGAGTGTCCCACATGTTCGGGCCCCCACGCAGCCTCTGCCTGTCCCAGGCCTGGAGGGACACGGGGCAGAGGGAGGGGCGGACAGTGGGCTGGCAAGACTGCCACGGATGGAGCTGGTTCTCCAAAAGGCCCCCTCCCCAATTAATGTGGACATGCTGGAGCGTTGGCTCGCATCGTACCCGAAGGGGGAGGATGGGGAGTATCTCCTTCAGGGTTTTAGGCAGGGATTCCGTATCCCTTTCATGGGTGATAGGTCCCCTCAGGATGCCCCCAACCTTTTATCCCTCAGAGGGAGGGAGGACGTGGCTGCGGCCAGCATTAAAAAGGAGTTAGATGCGGGCAGGGTCGCTGGACATTTCCCCGCACCCCCGTTTCCCAATCTTAAGGTGTCGCCACTGGGCTTGGTCCCCAAAAAGTCCCTAGGCGAGTTTCGCCTTATTCATCATTTGTCCTACCCAGCAGGCCGATCGGTCAATGATGCTATCCCTGATGACCTTTGTTCAGTCAGGTATACATCGTTTGACTAGGCGCTGCGCATGGTGCGCTCTTGTGGCCCGGGTGCCCTGCTTGCCAAGTGCGACATTAAGTCGGCTTTTCGCCTTTTGCCAGTGCATCCGGGCGAATTTGAGTTGCTGGGTTTCAAATTTAAGGGTGATTATTATTTTGATAAGGCCATGCCTTTTGGCTGTTCCATATCATGTTCGGCCTTCGAGCGTTTTAGTACCTTCCTAGAGTGGGCTTTCGTCCGCAGGTCAGGGTCCCGGTCTGTAGCCCATTACCTGGATGACTTTTTATTCGGGGGTGAACGGGGCTGGGACACGTGCACACGTCTCCTCAACACATTTCAGACGCTAATGCAGGAACTCGGTGTCCCTTTAGCGCCCGAAAAGACCGAGGGCCCATCTACCAAGCTAGTATTCCTGGGGGTGGAGATTGACACAGTAGCGCAGGCTTCTAGGTTGCCGGGCGATAAGGTGTCCAGGATAGTGGCCCTTATCTCGGATTTGCTGGCCAAGCGCAAGGCATCACTGAGGGAACTGCAGGTGCTACATGGTCACCTCAATTTCGCTTGCAGGGTGGTCGCACCGGGCAGGGCCTTTGCCCGGCGCTTATGCGACGCCATGGCAGGGTTATCCAGGCCCCACCATAGAGTTAGGCTTACCCGGGGTATCAGGGCAGACATGTTTGTCTGGTTGCAATTCCTGAGGGAGTTCAATGGGGTCTCATTTTGGAGGTCTGACCTCCTGGCATCCCCCAATTTTCAGATCCAGTCTGATGCCTCAGGATCCCTGGGTTATGGGATGTACTTCAATGGGAAGTGGGCCTATGGTGGGTGGCCACCGGCCTGGGCAGGCACGGGTCGCCTGCGGGATCTCACATACCTGGAATTTTTCCCTATTCTGGGGGCTTTGATGCTATGGGGCGAGCAGTGGGCTAATTCGGTTGTGCATTTCTGGTGTGACAATGCTGCTGTTGTCCACATTGTCAATGCACAGACTTCCAAATCGCCCAGGGTCATGGAACTAGTGCGCCATTTTGTGTTGCACTGCCTGCGCCTCAATGTCTTGTTCAGGGCCAGGCATGTTCCAGGGATTAATAATGATATTGCTGACGCTTTGTCCCGCCTGCAGATCTCCCGGTTCCGCGCCTTGGCCCCGGATGCGGAGGAATTTCCCTCGCCACTCCCGGACGAGATGTGGACTATTGGCAAGGAGAGGTGAACCGGGCGATTGGCCTGTCACTAGCGCCACGCACGCGTAAGGCGTATCAACAAGCATTCAATTCTTACAGAGCATTTTCTGCTCAATTTCACCTGCCAGAGACCTGGCCTATCCCGGTGGACCATGTTCTGCGGTTCATGGTTCACCTGCATGCACAGGGCCTCGCACCTCGCACCATAGCATCCAAGCTCTCGGCGTTGGCTTTTATGGCCAAAGTGGGAGGTCATGTGGACAGCACCTCTGACTTCCGTGTGAGACATGTTTTGGAGGGGTGGGTGCGCGAGCGCGGGCGTTGCCCGGACGACCGGCACCCTATTTCCCCAGGGGTTCTTACCCAGTTGGCCCGGGGCTGGCCAGGCCTCTGTTTTGATCATTATGAGGCAGCCCTTTTCCATGTAGCCACAACGGTGGCATTTTTTGGAGCGCTCCGCATCAGCGAACTTGTGATGCTGTCTAAGGCGGATGCAAGTTGTAGGGCACTGGAACTCGAAGATGTCTATGTCGCCAAAGACTGGGCTCAGTTGAGGATACGCTCCTCTAAAACAGATCAGCATGGCGTAGGCAGTGGTGTAAGACTGCTACGGTGTTCTTTGGCAGACATCTGTCCGGTTGGTGCCCTACAGGAGTACCTGGCACTGCGTGGCATGCACCACGGCCCGTTTTTCTGTCACCAAGATGGGTCTCCCCTTACTAAATTTCAGTTTTGGAAGGTGACAGGCAGAGCCCTCACCAGGGTGGGCCTACCAGGTGCCCGTTATGGCACACATTCATTCCGTATTGGTGCAGCCTCTACAGCAGCTGCTTTTGGGTACTCTGGGGCTGACATACGTAGCATGGGGAGGTGGGGCTCGCAATGTTTTCAGTTTTATGTGCGCCCACTCCCGCCATGAGTACCAACCCAGTCACCTTACCGCCTTTTTCTCAATTTTCTTACAGACCCTGGGTGTCGTATTACACCGGTGACAGTATGGCTGGTGGGCCACAGCTATGTGCACAGGGCAGCGCGTTACGCTGCGGCGACAGAGTGGGGACCCCGACTGGGACTGGGTGAACACGCCAGTCTCACATGGCATGGTAAGCCTGGGATGTTATGGCGGGAGCTGCGGCCTTTCCTTTTTTCTGGCCTGGGTGCTGACCCGCCTGACATTCTCATCATCCACATGGGGGGCAATGATTTGGGCCAGGTTACCGGCTTATCGCTCAAGCATGCGATTTGCGAGGACCTCGCCTACTTGCATTATGTCTGGCCTGCCACAACCCTGGTTTGGTCGGACATTGTACCGCGACATTCTTATAGAGGAGGCGTTAACCTCCTGGCCCTTGACTGCGCTAGGCGCACGGTCAATAGGGCGGTGGCGCGGTTTCTTGCCGACAGGGCTTGGGGACGGGTCAGTCATCACCCCGCTATTAGCCTACAAAATTATGACTTGTACGCAGGGGATGGGGTCCATCTGTCGCGAGGAGGTATGGACCTCCTGTTGGGTGATTGGCGAGCAGGCCTGTTGACCGAGCTGACGGTCTGGGGGGGGGGCGTCAGGCCTTCTTTGAAGCCCCTCCGTGTGGCGGGTAGCACTGGTAAGGTAAACAGTATGACCCACAGGTATCCGGCAGGTTCGCAATTGACTGGACAACACTAGACAGGAATAAATTAGTTAAACGTTGTCCGGTCAACGATGAACCAGGCGACGGGGTGATGACGATAGCTAACCAGCATGCATCACCCCGTGATTTCACGGATACGCGTCAGAGGGTGGGGTCATGAGTTAGATATTGACTACGGTCAACAATTTGTTTGTTGTCAACAAACAAATTGATACAAATTGATACATTGTAACCAACTGCCGTTGGCAATTTTGGGGTGGTACCTTACCAGTGTTACTTCGGCCTGCTTGCCTTAAGAATTATGATTGGTCGTTTTACCAATACAAATTTATAATTCGGACTAGGGCATTGAATCAATAAATGTGGCCCGATGCTGTTATCCACTTTCAATGTTGTCTGTGTCCGTTATTGGGGGGTGCGCCTGCAATGCAAGCGCGGCGCCAAAATGGCCGCCGCGCTCTTTGCGGGCCCCCCCCACAGGACAGAGAATCCGGGTAGTTAGGGGCGTGGCCAGCTCCCTTATAAAAGGGGTGGCCACGAGGCAGCCGAGCTGCCATTTTACCTCAGCGACGGAGCGGAGAAGTCTTTTCCCCTCCACCCCCTCCCTAGTTAACAGTGTGATATTTTGGTCGCTTCGGGGCCGGGTGGGAATTTTTGGCTGGGACCCATATTGGCTTCCGGGTCCTGGCTTTTTTGCCCATCCCACACTGTTGCTATGGTTTGATATAGGGGTCTTTTTATGTTCCTACTGTTGACTTTGGTCACATTGGCGGGTAGCACTGGTAAGGTAAACAGTATGACCCACAGGTATCCGGCAGGTTCGCAATTGACTGGACAACACTAGACAGGAATAAATTAGTTAAACGTTGTCCGGTCAACGATGAACCAGGCGACGGGGTGATGACGATAGCTAACCAGCATGCATCACCCCGTGATTTCACGGATACGCGTCAGAGGGTGGGGTCATGAGTTAGATATTGACTACGGTCAACAATTTGTTTGTTGTCAACAAACAAATTGATACAAATTGATACATTGTAACCAACTGCCGTTGGCAATTTTGGGGTGGTACCTTACCAGTGTTACTTCGGCCTGCTTGCCTTAAGAATTATGATTGGTCGTTTTACCAATACAAATTTATAATTCGGACTAGGGCATTGAATCAATAAATGTGGCCCGATGCTGTTATCCACTTTCAATGTTGTCTGTGTCCGTTATTGGGGGGTGCGCCTGCAAACAGTCAGTGTCTGTGGATTTTTGAAACAGTCACCCTAGAAGTGGTTACAGTAACACTAATATTAGAAATGGGGGCACTTTGATGAAGATTGACTGAGCTATATAAATATATTTGCTCAAGTTTCTTAAAGGAGAATAAAACACACAGAGTGGACAGTACCCTGCCCTCTTTCTGTTGCCCTTTCCACCTTTTTCAAGGTGGAAGAGGAAAAGGGACAACCTCTTCAAATATGTAGAAAAAGTTAAGATTTTATCACTTCAGGCAAGATTGTTGGGATCAATAGTGAAGAAGTGTACCAGGTTCACTTTTTCAAACATGGTTTTAAAGACCTCTCAAATACTTTGCTCCCCAAATATGAAGCCTTTTTTTTTTAAAAAAAAAGCATTTTTAGATTTCACATGCCCTCAATTTCTTCCATGGGATGGGAAATATTGTAATTTCTACAAAGAGGCAAGAGGGATTTTGACAAAATCAATACAAAGTCTCTTTGTTGAAAACACTCACCAAGGACCATGGGTGGACACCCTGGTACCCTCCCTCCACACTTCTATCTTCTTGTCCTCAGGAGGACTTAACAGATTCCTCCAGGTGTCATTAGCGTTGCCAGCATAACTGTCCCAGTGTAGCCAAGCACCCCTTGGATCAGGTCCATGGGTGATGTGGCCACTAGTGAAATGGGTATAAGCAAATGCGAGCATTCCATGTCGCTTGCTGATCAGGACCCCCCAGTCAGCTGGTGAGATGTCCAGGGCCTATCCAGAAATCCCAGGAGATAGTGTGTCCAACCTTACCCAGCTGGGCAGAAATTCCAATGCTGAAATAGACTGGAAACTGGGCTGTTATGCGGATTCAGACTGTTTAAGATATAGGGACTTAGGAAGTGAGCAGTATTCCTCTAATTCTTCTCTCTCCCTAAGGCTTGGCCTTTCCCTCTTTGACCAGAGCTTGATCCTGGGCAGATGTTTCCAGGGCTGTAGCTAGGATTCTAGATGTGGGTGGGTGAATATTTTTTCAGGATGGACAACAATGTCAAATATATATGTCATATATATAAGGAGCCGGGAGTATGAGGGTGGGAAAACTGCTAACTCAGGGTGGGTGACACCCACCCTGGCCACTCCCTGGCTACAGCCCAGGATCTTTCCCTTCCTTTGGCAAGCCTCTCAGGTCTGGAAGCACTTTCTTTCCTTTTACTCCTCTCCATCACCTCCCTCTCTCTCTCTCTCCCTGTCTCCTCTCATTTTTCAAGACCTCCTCCTCTTTCATTGTTTCTGTTGAATCCCTGCTCCTCTGTTGCCTCTCCTGTCATTTCCCATCTCACATGCCTTTTCAGCCTCTAGGCCCTTGTCCCTCTGCTCACAATCCTCCCAGTACCTCTGGGTTGCTCAACAGCAGGCTGTATCCATGGCATGTGTCACCAGTATCATCTCCCAATGTCACCCCAACTGAAAGGTGAGAGCCTAGTCCTCCAGTGCTGGGTGGGCAGATGGGACTTGTGGTAGCAGATCCTCCCTTTTAAAATGCCAAAGCAGTTTAGAGTACATTTGGGTATAAAATAAGTACAAATCAATTTAAAGACAATTATTTAAAAAGCAGTGTCCATGAGTAGAAATAGTTAGGCAAAAAGTAACCAGGAAAATGTCTGAGTAAAGAGACAAGTCATCAACTGTGGTAGAAACATTCCAGAAGCTCATCTGATCTCAATTGGTGGGCTACTCCACATGGTGGCTGCCACACCAAAAAAAGCTGTTATGTACTGTGACATTTGTAATATGGATAAAATTGTCACCCGAAACACAATTCTTTCCTATTTGAAGAGGTACAACTCTTTCCATGTGAAGATTACCAAGTTGTATCTGCCTGCCAAATAATGGTTAGGGATGGAGAATCTGCTATGACCTCTGGTGGTGCAATGGTTAAACTGCTGTACTGCAGCCAAAACTGCTGCTAATGTTGTGAGTTCAATCCTGATGGAACTCAAGGTTGACTCAATCTTCCTTCTGAGGCTGGTAAAATGAGTACCCAGCATCTTGGGGGCAAAATGCTAATTACCTTGTGAACCTCCCAGAGAGTGTATTAAGTGTTACGGGGTGGTACATAAGTGTAATTGCCAAATTGCTAAGAAACAGAAGAAACTCCAAATCACCATAGACGTCGCTGAAAAAGAGGGATGTGCCCTTTTCCCTGACTCTGTTTATGCTCAGGTAAGGATACAACAATTGAAATCAAAACTGCCCTGTGCTCTGGTGGTATCAATGTAATCTGATCCTTGTTCAAATTCATGATGGTATTTCAATTCTCTGCAAAAAATAAAATAAAAAATAATAGACAAATGGAAAAGTGCAAAAGGTTGTGATGTGGGCGAGAGACTATACAGCACTATCAGTTTCTTGAAAGAAAGCAAGTGGAAAATTTTACCAAGAAGAAATCTTGAAGTTATATTTTACTTTTACTTTTCCCCACCATATTTGTTCCACTGCTTCCAAACTCTCAGAGCTCAACCTCACAATCTATGTTTCAGTTAGTCATATTTATTAGCTATTCTGATGGGATACCTTCAGACAGCTCTAAGGAAATACATTGAAAGAAGCTAATGCCTCCCCTCTTTATTTATTTATTTAATTTATTTGTTCATATTTATATTGCTGCCCTCTCGCTGAGTTGACTCCAGCTCACAGGTGTAAATATAAAAACATTCCATAACAATAAAATCAAGGAACTTATCTAAAAATCATCAAACGTTAAAACTCTTAAAATACCCGCAACATACTCTCTTCTACAGCCACTAAAACCCAGAATAGCCCTTATATAAGCCATCCGGTGTGTGTGTGTGTGTGTTCCGCACTGGCAGCACCTCACACCTGTTGTGCAAGCCAGAGGAGGAACTCTGCCTGGAGATGGAGCTCGGAGCTTTGTCATCGCTTTCTACACATGGAAGGTAAACCAGTCTACAGTGGAGGCATACCTGCATGTTTAAAACAGTACTCATAAAAGTTCTAATTTGTGGCTATTTTGCCAGTTGTGCCATTCCAAAATTCTCCATGGAGATTCTCTCTGTAGCAGAAACATTTCCCAGCATCGTGTAAAAATTAGACGCCAACCTCATTTCCTTCTTTTCCACTCTTGCTTTTGGTTTTTGGCTTTTGTTTTCCAAGGGACACTGCCAAATTATGTGTGCAGCTTAATGCCCCTAGTAGTGAATCCTCTGCAGGAAAGATGCCACTGTGTGCAGAATTTCTTCCAGAAGGGGCGAAATCACAGAAAATCTGAGAAACCTTTCTTGATCCCCAAGAAACCTTTCTTGATCACCAACAAATACTGAGGAAAAACTGGGAACAAGATTTAAATGTAAAAATTCCAGAATCAAATTGGAAATCTATATGGAAGAAAAGGATTATGAAGACAATGTCTGTTAGAGTCAAGGAACATAATTACAAAGTGCCTTGGAGGTGGTACCTGACCCCGGTTAGATTGAATCAAATTGCTAAAACTAAAAATAACTTATGTTGGAGATGTAAGAAAATGGAAGGAACTTATTTACATATGTGGTGGTATTGTGATGTGACCAAGGAGTTGTTGTTTTTTTTTTGGGGGGGGGGGATTGGAAGAGAAATCTTGGGAATAGTGGGTGTGAGAATCAAGTTGGGACCAGGTACCATCATGTTGATAAATCTTGAGAATATTAATTTAGATAAAGATAAAAAAGACTTGGTATCAATTATGTTGATGACAGGAAGACAATGTATTGCAAGGAAATGGAAAGATGACAGGAATATTAGATTGGAGGAATGGTTTAAAGAAATGTGGCAATTGGCTCTGAATGACAAATTGACATGGGAATTGAATGAAAAGAAAGGTATAATTAAGGCATACCTGTCAACCATCCCGAATAGGCCAGGATTACCCCGTAATTAGGCACCGATTTGTGCCATTTTCCAACCCGCGCTGCCAAAACCCCGTAATTTGGCAGCGGGGGAAAGGAGGCACTGTGCAGCCCATCTGCGCAGGTCGCGTTGCACGCATGCGTGGAAGGGATCTACACTTCCGTAGTTCCCTTCCATGCATGCGCAGAAGGCTACGCTGCCTGCATAGGCTACGCAAGTGGTGTAGCCCTCCATGCGCATGCGTACAACGCGACCTGCGCAGGTCACATTGCACGCATGCGTGGAAGGGCTCTACACTTCCGTAGCTCCCTTCCATGCATGCGCAGAAGGCTACACCACCTGCATAGAAGGCTATGCAAGTGGCATAGCCCTCCACGCGCATGTGTACAACGTGACCTGCTCAGACCTGGTCTGCGCAGGTCCCAGATTCGCCAGAGCCGCGGTTGACAGGTATGAATTAAGGAGAATAGATTTTGGAAGATTTGGAAACTATTTGTGGACTATGCATTGAGAAAAGGAAATGGTAGTAGTCCAGTACCAGACCAAATGAGTTTTTGGATTCACTGAAAGAAGGGTGGGACACGCCGCATCCCCTAGGGCATTGTATATATCACAGGGTGTAATTAATTTTGATTTTTTTGTATTGTTATTGAAAGTGAATAATTCAAGGAGTTTAGATATATTGTTATTTTTTTTTTTTTATAAATTTTATTGAGTTTTTAATAGACATACAGAAAACGAAAAAAAAAAAGCATTAACAATACATTAACGATACAATACACTAACAAATCCTTAATATCATACTAACAGACATTACTATATGCTAGCACATAACAATATCTATACTCGTTAACTGCTATTTAACCACCAAATATTAAAAACCATTATTTCAATATCCAAAATGATAGAAAAAACTTTCTGTACTAGCACTAATCTTTTTTTTTTTTTTTTTTAACCAATAATAATCACCCTGTGTATATATACAATGCCCGGAGAGTTTATTTTCTACTCAATTCCAGAAGCTTCTTTGTGATGGTACTGGTCCTGAACTATCGCTTGCCATAATAGAGTGATCCACAAACGGTTTCCATATATTCCAGAATCTATTCTCTTTTAAATTATCTCTTTTGACTTTAATCTCCCATGTCAATTTATCATTCAGTGCTAAACTCCACATTTCTTTATACCATTCTCCAATCTGTATATCTATATCGTTTTTCCAATTTCTAGCTATACATTGTCTACCTGTTGTCAATATGATTTCCAATAGTTCTTTTTCCTCCTTATTTAAACCCAAACCTTCCACATTCGTTAAAAGAATGGTACCGGACACCAACTTAACACTTTTACCCAATATTTCATCACACTCATTTTCTATTCTTGCCCAGAAATCCCTTATTTTTTTACAGCTCCACCACATATGTTCATATGTTCCGTCATATTCTTTACATCTCCAACATAACTTATATTGTTATAAACAGATTATCTTACATGAAAAAGGGAACGTCAATTAAATTTAGGATTCTTTAATATATATATGAGTTTAACGAGTGAAAACATAACAATATTTTAAGTTTTTCTCTATGTATTGTATTTTTTATAATTTTCTATTTTTTGTTTTTGTTTTCTTTTAACCTTTTACTGTAATTGTATGTTGTGTTTCTGTTTCATTATGTATCTTTGTAAAAATCTAATAAAAAATATTTTAAAAAATTCCAATAAGGCACAAGGAGAAAACCTTTGTGGACAGAAGAAAGGAGGTTCCCCTTCCAGTCAATTTCTTGCCAAGAATAAGAGACCAAAAGATTCATGTCCCTAAGTGCCAAATGTGTACAAGGTTCCTGATCTTCTACAATTCTTTTTCATGGATACAGCTTACATGTGGGCAGGGTTGTCTCCTCATCAAATTTATTTATTTATTTATTTTATTGGATTTATATCCCGCCCTCTTGCCCTAGGGCAACTCATATGTAGAAAGCAATAAGGGATGGGAAGGGATTAACTTCCCTGTATATGGATTTGTACCTTCAGGCCCAAGGGTGTTGAGTCTCTGGATAAATTGTGAAAACAGATCAAATCAGGGATATTTTTATGATTTGGGGAAACCATGAAGCACATCAAATGGCTTCCGTCTGACCTTGAAGTAAAGTTCAGATAAGGAATGTGTGAAGAGGGCTTCTCTGCGAGTGTCATCAGGTACCATTTCCTTTTCTATATTTCCTGCTAATGTCCAATTATGCAATTTCTAAGCATCATCAGGATTACTCAGATAGCACTTAAAACAAGATCCCATTTCAGAATGGAGACTGAATTGCTTGTCTGTTGACTCATTTATGTGCTGCTGTGCAAGAGTCTCTGAAGGAGAGTTCCACATGTGCAGAGATGCGTCATGAATTAGCTCAGAGACAGTTAAGCTGCTGCACAAATCCATTCTTATCATTTCAAGAAATTGAGCTATCGCAACTCTATTTGAGCATTTCTTTTTAGTTTGAGTTTGATGGAATGTGTGGTAGCTGTTATCTTTTTTTTTATTCTGGAGGGTTCATTAATAACAAACAGATGTTACACTTGGGAAAACTGAAATAGCTTTTCCTCTGATACAATGATATTTCAAATACTATTTTCTGTAAGGAAATAATTCTCTACTTAAATTGTGCACTTCTAGCACAAGATGCTTTTGTCATATATCACACTTTACTGTGACTTTTTTTTACTAAGCATGCATCCATTGTGCATCTTATTGAAGTAGGCTGCAGTCCATGAAAACTTTTCATAAGTAGAACATGCCTTTCATAAAATGTCATTGGATTCTTTCTTATATTTTTCTGCAGTAGATGAACATGATACTGGAGATTTTTCCATATACAAAAGAATTGCAATGTGTGAAATGACCCTCAGAGACTTTCATTGTGACTGCACAAAACAATATAAGGCATTTGCAGTCTTGAAAACATGTAACGTGCATTTATCTCATGGGTGGCAATCATTGTGCTGTTTGGCCACCTTACTTCCTCCATCTTCCCAGGCCAGCTCTTGCTCTGAAAAAATTGATTTAACCATTATGCCAATGGGCAAACATACAAAACACATCCTTGGGTCTGGTTCTCTTCACCACTTATTTCAAAATCCTCAGTCTTTCTCTGCACTGGTTCTCTTCACTAGGCCCACAGTCCTGTGACCCTACACAGGGATATTTCTAGGTCATGGCATAGACAGGCAACCATGTAGTGAGGCCCACTTCAGGCAGTCAATGCTCATCACTCTGGCATTCCAGATGGTTCCACGGGTCCTCAGTGGCACCACCATCCCTCTCAATGTTGCCACTTGTCACAATAAGGTGGTTTCATGGCTTTTATCTATCACACCTGCCAGGCTGCCTCCTCTTCATACCATGGGTCCTTCTTGTAGAGGTATGTCCAACACAGAGGCAATGGGAGGGCATCTTCCGCATCCTCAATGCCACTGTGGAAACTCTCCCACAGCTCTTTTCCAGCTTCAAACATCTGGGCCTCCTAACTAGTATCTCGCCCAGTTGAGAGACCCAGGGATCTCTCCTCCCCACTTACCTGGTTCCTCCCTGACCTCCTCTACTCATAATCATGAAATCCACCTCCCCTGCTACCTCCAGAGCCCCTTTTATAACCTCCAATTCATCAGTCTGACTCCTCCACCACCCTCTGTGTGGGTTGTTCTTCTTCATTAGGACCTCCTATGTCAGGTAAGGTCTTTTTTTCAGCCTCCACCACCCAAGGATGATAGCCCAGAGTTGTGGAGGAACTAGAGGTCAGGATCTCCTAGTTGTGTGTCTCGAAAAGTGATGGACTGTTGGTATTACCATATCATTCCTTGTACAATAAGAACTTCATAAGTCATTATCTATGGAAGTTTCAGGGATACATCTTTCTATTCCATTTGAAAAGAACAATTGAGTACAAGTCCCAGTCTTCTTGTTGGTAATGACATATCACATTCACATTGAGATTTCTCTCCAAGTCCCTTAGCAGAAAAAGATCTTCTGCTAGAGCTTGGAAAACCCACTGCATTTGCATTCATCAACTTGTAGGTAAGGATTAAAAAAAAAAATCATGGAGAAGAAGGGAAACAGAGATGGTGCTGGCTGGCTACAGAAACATTCGCAGTCTTCCTCAAGACCTCTGCATAATTTGAACAGTGGACATGAACAGAACTTTGACTTCCTTTCTAGAAAACACAGATATACTCAAGCATCTGTAGCCACATTAATCCATGCAATCTTCCTGAAGGCAGGCAAAAACTGCTATACTTAATTTGAAAGATGAAGAATAGAGGTAGAAATAGTACACTAGATTGAAGGAGAAACACAATCAATTGAACATAAGTTAGCTGAGACCAAGCAAGTCCTATTAATTTCTATAGACCAAATTATGACCTAACTCTGACTTCAGCCCAATGGTTTCAAAATGTTAGTAGATAGGATCTCAATTCAAGTGAGATCTGAAGTAGGCTTTGAGCTTGTAACAGTTGAGAAACATATTTTTTATGTTTCCTTGGTAATAAGTCTCACTGAATTCAGTAGGGCTTATTGCTTAGCGAGTGTGTTTAGGATCTAATTTCTAGTCACTGTGTGACATCATTTCTCCTTGCATGGAAGCCCTTTGGGCAAAAGCACAGCACTTTCTTAAACATACTGCAGACAGCATTAAAGAGACCAAGGTAGCAAGACTGATCATTAGTATCATGCAGTGCTTCAGAAGTAAAATAATTTTGTGATACATTTCAAATGAAAAGGAAAGATGGATCAAACCAAGAATAAAACAGACAGATGAAAAATGAGTCATTTAATCCTGCTTCACAGTGTGCAAATGCTGGGAAAGTCAGCTATTGGTAACTCACTTCTAGGCCTACCTGAATTATTAATTGCCAAATTACTCATTAACCCTTAATTAACTTGTAGAACTCTTGATAACAAAAGACTGCTAAGGCCAAAGAATTTAGTAAAATCCCAACCGATTAAAGTCACCTTTGAGATGACTAATGAGAACAGTCATTACTACATTAGATGTGACTCAGAGCATAAAGTCAGCTAACAAATTGGGTTAAAAAGGAAGATTTATTGTGACCATATGATGTCATAATTCCCAGCTACAAAGCATCCTGTGACTTCTTTGTAAGTATCTAACACAACAATTGGCTTCTTGTTTGTTTTCCTATAAACAATAAACTAAAAATACTCAAAAAGGGGCATAGGAAGCCACATTGTCAGAGATCATAATACCGGTCCTTCAAGCACTAGATACTGACCAGTAGCATCTCTCCAGACCCCCTTTCTTAGTCAAAGATTCTTCTTTCAAAAAATTAGCTACCTGATTGTTTTAAGTGGAGATGTGAAGGATTAACCTGGGACTTTCTCTATACAAAGCATGTGCCATACCATAAATATATATTCTGTAAAACAAGCAGGGAACAAATCTATTTATGTCCCATATTTTCTACCTAGTGCTAGGTAAATTTAATGTTCCCCTGCATAATGCCATGGAATTTTTATTGGCATGACTTAAACATCTTTTGCTGAATTCCCCAAAATCCCTAGAGGAATTTATGATCTCACCTGCCTGTTTAGTGTAAATCACTTGCAGTTAAAGAGTGAATTTCTCTAAAATTTAATTTAAAAAGTTGCACATGTTGCTTATAAATGCAGTTCCCCAACTTGTCAAAGTAGAGTATATAATCTCTGTATCATCTCTGCAAAAGATCCAGTATCTGTGCCTTGATTAAGTGCATCCTCTTACTAAAAAAGTGCACTAACTGCTTTAAGAGCCATTAATAGTTCATAGAGGATAGCTCAGTTTAGTGTTTGAGAACCAAGACAATAGAAACAGCCGAAAGCCTGGCTTAACACATCTTTATTGCATGATGGTCAGGGGGAACATGTGGTAATGGCGGACAAACAGCTCAATATATACAGTGGCTATACATTTGAATGTGGCTCCTCGGTAGCCCATTGGCTACTGTCTGCGTGACGTCACTCTCCGTCACGCCCTTCTTGTCCAGGTGAGGTAGTGGCGGGAATCTTCCCGCGGCTGTAGGTATTTGGGGAATTGGAACCATGTGAGCTAGGCGCTCGCTATTGCCCCTAGTGGTCACTAGCTCGCGTCCTCATACGTAAGGTTACAGTGTTACAGCTGGTGATTGTTATATCCACTCATTCGAGTGTTACATTACTTAAAGGCACAATACTCCAAACACAACATCCCTCCCCCCTAGGATGAGACGAAGTCTCTCATCCAGTATGGTTTATTGCAAGAACGTTTTGGGCGCAAGGCTGGCTGGCTTGTCCCGGGGGCGCTACCACTTCTGTGTTCCCTGGTCTCTTGTCCTGCAATGGGAGAGAGAGACTCGTTAGCGACTCGCTGAGGTTCTGCGGTTTTCGGGGTAGGGGTAAACTCCATTGTGGGAAAACTGGGGGCATTGGGGGCTAACAAAAAACCCCGCTTCTCGCTTGGACGGGTGGGGGACCACTCCGAACCCCCCCCCCCCGGTTTTGTAACTCAAAATCAAAATCATCTTCTGGGATATCTGTGGGGGCATCCTCCAGGATATCTGTGGGGACAAACTTATTCCCTTCTCCCCTTGGTGGGGACCACTGGCCCCCCTCTCCTCCCCCTTGGGCTGAACGGGTGGGGGAGAACCCTAACGCTGAATCCTGTTTCGCGTTTTCCGCGCTCTGGTTGCCGGGAACCCGGCATCGGAGTTGGTCCGCGTGCCACCTCCAGAGTAGACCTGTGCTGGTCTCTACGCAGTACGACACAGGACCCGTTTGCCCAATGACTACTCCCGGAACCCAGGCTGGCCCTGTGCTAGCGTAGTTTCTGCAATGGACCGGGGCGCCTATTTCGAAACTCTTCGTGCCCGCTATCCCGATGTTCCTCCCAGTGTCTTCCACTCTCGTGGGGTCTAGCCTTGTCAGTACTGTAGTCAGCTTTCTGCACATTAGGAGCTCTGCGGGTGAATAGCCTGACGCCAGGGGGGTCACTCTATACCCCAGCAAAAATTGGCATAACTGTAGGTTCAAGTCCCCGGGGCCCATGTGCCTCAGCACGTCTTTGGTGGTACGCACGAGGCGTTCTACCTGGCCGTTCGTCGCCGGGTGAAAGGGCGCGGAGGTGATGTGCAAGATGGTGTTAATGTCAATGAATGCCTTGAATTCGGCGGATGTGAAGCAACTTGCGTTATCGCTCACAAGTGTATCGGGTATGCCGAACAAACTGAACACCTTGCGCAATTGTTTAATGGTTGCGGCTGAGGAGGTGTTTGTAACTGGAATAACCTCTAACCACTTGGAATAAGCATCCACTATAAGGAGAAAAAGTGATCATCTGAAAGGGCCCGCGAAATCAATGTGCACGCGGGATCACGGCCCCTTTGCCGCATCCCATTCCCTGTGCGGAAGTCGGGCCTCCTCGGGCCTGGAGCTTTGGCAACTCTCACAAGTGCCCACCATGTGCTCGATATCAGCGTCCAACTGGGGCCACCAGAAATAGCTCCTGGCCAGTGCCTTGGAGCGGACAATCCCTGGATGGCTGACGTGCAGCAGCTTGAGCACCCTTGCTCTCAGGGATTCAGGGACGACCACCCGCTGGCCCCACAGGAGGCAACCCCTCTCCATGGACAGTTCTAACCTCTTCCTAAAAATGGAGCAAATTCCGCCGCTGGGGAGGACGTTGGCCACCCTTTCTGCACCCATGAACTAACCAGGGCCAACGTCTTGTCTCTGCCCGTCGCCTTGGCGATCTCCGCGGGCACTATGGGGGGTGAATCCAGGACCTCTATCATGAGCACTTGGTGGTCTTGCTCCACCTCACACACGGGGCTGCCCATGTGGGGCAGGGGTGACCTCGACAGGGCGTCCGCGTGGCTTATGTCCTTTCCAGGGCGATACACCAGCGCGTTCTGGTACGCGTTTAAAAAAATGGCCCACCTGAGCATTCTAGGGGACAGAATCTGTGGTGTGGGCTTGTCTGCAGTGAAAATGCCTAGCAGGGGCTTGTGGTCGGTCACGATGGTTAAGGGGCGGCCATAGAGGAAGTCGTGAAACTTCTTCGTCCCAGCAATTATCGCTAATGCCTCCCTGTCTGTCTGTGCGTAGTTACGCTCTGCCTTAGACAGGGACCTGGAGTAGAACGCCACCGGGGCTTCCCGCCCGTTTTCCAACATGTGGCACAGGACCGCCCCCACCCCCGCTGGACACGCATCACATACCAGAACCACTGGTTTCTTGGGGTCAAAATGGGTTAGTATGGCGTCTGAGGATAAGAGTTGTTTCAGCTCATTGAATGCCCTCTCCTGACTCTCGCCCCATCGCCACGCCTCGTCTTTTTTTATCAATTTATGAAGCGGCTCCGCTACCGATGCCTTCCTAGGCAGGAAGGAATGGTAGAAGTTTAAGAGCCCCAGGAACGACTGCAATTCTGGCTTGGAGGTGGGGCGAGGAACATTCTGAACTGCGGCCACCTTTGATTCGGAGGGTTTTATGCCAACAGGGGTTACCCAGAAACCCAGGAACTCTACCTCTTTTGCGAAGAAGACACATTTGTCTTTCCGCAGCCTCAAACCCGCCTTCTGAAATACCGTCAGTACTTTGTCTAGCCTCTCAGCCAATTCCGACTCACTCCCCCCCCGTTATCAATACGTCGTCAAAATATGGCAAGACCCCCTCCAAACCCTTCAAGAGATGTTCCACTAGTGATTGGAAGATGCCTGGCGCCGAGTTCACGCCAAACTGTAGGAGCGTCACCTGAAACGCCCCTTTGTGGGTGACTATCGTCTGCGCAGCAGCTGCAGTTGGGGTTACTTAGAGCTGCTGATAAGCCTGCGCCAGGTCAAGTTTTGCAAAACACTTTCCCCCATGTAACCTGGCCAACAGGTGGCTGACTACCGGCACCGGATACGCATTTGGGCATATCACCTTATTAATGGTACATTTGTAATCAGCGCAAATTCGAACCTCCCCGTTGGCCTTAAGCGCTGTTGCAATCGGAGTTTCCCACTCCGCAGAATCAACAGGAACTAGGATCCACTGGCCCACCAATTTGTCCAGTTCCGCCTCTATTTTGTCTTTAAGTGCAAAAGGCACCCTTCACGGTTTGAGTCTTATTGGGCGGATCTCCGGGTCCAGGTCGAACGCAACTGGGGCCCCCTTGAATTTTCCGAGTCCCTTCTTGAACACTTCCCAGTCAGGGAACCATCAACTGTCCCCTTAATTATAGTCCAGCCTGCATTCCTCTTTCTATCTAGAATTCCTTTTTGCAGACCTGTATTTATAGTCCTGCTAGGAAGCCCAGGGGAGGTGAGTGAAAGATACTGCCCCTCCCCCCTCCAAAGACCAAGGGCCAGAGAGAAGGAAAAGGTACCAAAAGGAAAACACAGGCCTAGCTCTGCTTTCCTGCCCATTTGCCATCCAGAGAGGCCCAGGGGAGGGGAGTGGAAGATACTGCCCCTCCCCCCCATCCAGAGATCAAGGGCCAGAGAGAAGGAAAAGGCACCAGAAGGAAGACACAGGCCTAGCTCTGCTGCCCATTTGCCATCCAGAGGCCCAGGGGGATCCATCCTAGAGTAGCAATGCCCCAGAGGGCAAAGAAGAAGGGCCACGCTGCCGCTCTAGCCAACCGCGGACACCTCCGGAGACTCCGACCACCTCCAGGAGATTCCACCCGCAACCACCATCACAGCGAGGCCCGAGTTGGTGCCTTTGACCAACTCCATGCGGCCAAAGGAAGGCAAGAGCTGCTGCATGCATGCAAAGGATAAGTAATCAAAATGAAATAATATAACTGACTAAACATAGATGGCTTATAGCAACTGACATAGTGACTGTACAAGAAACTGACTTACATAGAGACTTGATATAGTGGACTTTTTCTTTCTCTCTTTCCCTTTAATTAATTAGTCCAACATTTACTTTGATACTATGTAATAAACTGTGATATTGTGCATGTTAATACTTTGTTTTAAAACTGTTTAAACTAATAACATGTGTGATGGGAAAAGACTGGCGTAGAGACTGGCAAGGCACGCCACAAAGTTTGCCAAGAGAACCCTATGGACCAAAACAAAAGGCAAAACAAGGGGATGCTCAGCACAGCAGATCTGAAAAGGGAGAGGGACTTGAAAGGGGGAGGAGAAATACAGTGTTGCAGGGAACAATACTGCATAGGGACATGGAATGTGAGGTCTATGAATCAAGGAAAACTGGAAGTGGTAAAAAACGAGATGGAAAGAATAAGTATTGACATCCTGGGCATCAGTGAGTTAAAATGGACAGGGATGGGTGAATTCAGCTCTGGAAACCATCATTTGGGCAAGAAAACCTCAGAAAAAATGGAGTAGCCATAATTGTCAACAAAAGAGTGAGGAAAGCAGTAATGGGATACAACATCAAAAATGATAGAATGATGTCAGTCAGAATCCAATGCAAACCTTTCAATATCACTGTAATCCAAGTCTATGCACCAACCACTAGTGCAGACGAAGCCACAGTTGACCAGTTCTATGAGGACACCAAGACACCAAAAAGCAAACTCAATGCTAGGGATCATTAGGAAGGGTATAGAAAATAAGTCAGCAAGTGTCATTTTGCCTCTTTATAAATCTATGGTGAGGCCCCATCTGGAATACTGTGTACAGTTCTGGTCGCCATACCTCCAGAAGGATATTATGGAGCTGGAAAAAGTGCAGAGGAGGGCAACCAGAATGATGAGGGGACTGGAACACCTTCCTTACCATCTGAGGCTGCAACGGTTGTGCCTCTTCACAACTTGAACGACGACGTCTAAGAGGTGACCTGATTGAAGTTTATAAAATCATGCATGGTGTGGACAAAGTAGATAAGGAAAAACTGTTTTCCCTATCACATAACACTAAAACTAGGAGACACTCCATGAAACTTTTGGGTACTAGTTCTCAAACAAATAAGAGAAAGTACTTTTTCACCCATATGGATTACTGGTCTATGGAACTCCCTGCCAGAAGAAGTGGTGACAGCTGTCAGTCTTGACAGCTTTAAGAAAGGATTAGACAAGTTCATGGAGGACAACGGTATCAATGGCTATAATTATGGATACTTAAGGACAACCTCGGGGTTGGAGAGATAGGCAGGATATCTCTCAATGCCATTTCCAGGGAATCCTAAGCAGGTGAAGGCATCTGCTTGGGAATACCCTGAAGGAAATGGTGAGCCTGGACTGGATGGGCTGTGGCCTGTTCCAGCAAGGCTGTTCTTATGTTCTTAAATGATGTGCACATTATCTTAGGAGATTGGAATGCCAAAGTAGGAAATCAAAAAGTAAATGTAATAACAGGCAAGTTTGGTCTTGGGACACAGAATGAAGCAGGGCAAAGATTGATAGAGTTCTGCCAAGAGAACACACTAGTCATAGCAAACACCCTCTTCCAGCAACACAAGAGGCGACTTTACACATGACATCACCAGATGGCCAGCATCGAAACCAAATTGATTACATACTCTGCAGTGAAAGATGGAGAACCTCCATTCAGTCAGCAAAAACAAGACCTGGAGCAGACTGTGGCTCAGACCACAACCTACTGATCGCAAAATTCAGGCTTAGACTAAAGAAAATGGGGAAAACAATTAGACCAAACAGTTATGACCTACACAACATCCCTAAAGAATACACAGTGGAGGTCATGAACAAATTTAATGGCCTGTACATGATAGACAGAGTACCAGAAGAATTATGGACAGAGACGCGGGACATCATGAAGGAGGCAGCAAGAGAAACCATACCAAAAGAAAAGAAGCGTAAGAAAGTAAAGTGGTTGTCTGATGAGGCCCTTAAAATAGCAGAGGAAAGAAGGAATGCAAAAGTCCAAGGAGAGAGAAAAAATACAATCACCTGAATAGAGAATTTCAAAGAAAAGCAAGGAGAGATAAGGAAAACTACCTGAATGAACAGTGCAAAGAAATGGAGGAAAACAACAAAAGAGGCAGGACTAGAGATCTTTTCAAAAAAATTGGGGAAATCAAGGGAACATTTAAAGCAAAAATGACCATGATAAGGGACAAAGATGGAAAGGAGTTAGCTGAAGCAGAAGAGATTTTTAAAAAAAGATGGCATGAGTACACAGAGGAACTCTACAAAAAGGGCCTCAACACTCCTGATAATAACAATAATGAGAAATTTGAACTTGAACCAGACATTATGGAGAGTGAAGTCAGAAAGGCCCTAAAAAGCACTGCAAACAACAAAGCTAGTGGAGATGATAGTATCCCAGTTGAATTTTTCAAAGCCCTAAAAGATGATGGAATCAAACTACTGCATTCAATATGCCAGCAAATTTGGAAAACAAAACAGTGGCCACAGGATTGGAAAATATCAGTGTACGTTCCAATCCCCAAAAAAGGCAATGCCAAAGAATGCTCAAATTACTGAACAATTGCGCTCATCCCACATGCCAGCACGGTGATGCTCAAGATAATACAGGATAGGCTGCAGCAACATGTGGAGAGAGAATTACCAGGGGTGAAGGCCGGTTTCAGAAGAGGCAGGGGGACTAGAGACCACATTGCCAACATACGTTGAATCATGGAGAAAACAAAAGAATACCAGAAACAAGTCTACTTTTGTTTTATTGACTACACCAAGGCTTTTGACTGTGTGGACCACAACAAAATGTGGCAAGTAATTAAAGAGATGGGAATACAAAGCACCTCATATGCCTCATGAGAAATCTGTACACGAACCAAGAAGCAACAGTTAGGACAGAACACGGAATGACAGAGTGGTTTGGAATAGGGAAAGGAGTAAGACAAGGCTGCATTTTATCACTCTGCTTATTCAATCTATACACAGAGCACATAATGCGCAATGCAGGGATGGAGGAATCACAATATGGGATCAAAATTGCTGGGAGAAACATCAACAATTTGAGATATGCAGACGATACCAGCCTAATGGCAGAAAGTGAGGAAGACCTAAAGAACCTCTTGATTGGATTGAAGGAGGAGAGTGCAAAAGCTGGCTTGAGACTTAATATCAAGAAAACAAAGATAATGGCAACAGGTCCAATCAGTCCCTGGAAAATAGATGGGGAAGAAGTAGAAGCAGTGACAAATTTTACTTTCCTGGGATCTAAGATCACTGCAGATTGAGACTGTAGCCATGAAATAAAAAGACGACTGATTATGGGGAGACAAGCTATGAGAAACCTGGGGAACATAGTGAAAAGCAGAGACATCACCTTGAAAACAAAAATTTGCATAGTCAAAGCAATGGTATTCCCAGTGGAAATGTATGGGTGTGAGAGCTGGACCATTAGGAAGGCTGAGCGCAGAAGAATAGATGCCTTTGAGATGTGGTGTTGGAGGAGAGTCCTGAGAGTCCCTTGGACAGCAAAGAGAACAAATAGGTCAATACTGGAGGAAATCAATCCTGACCGTGCATTGGAGGGACAAATAATGAAGATGAAGCTAAAGTACTTTGGACATCAAATGAGAAGGGAGGACTCACTTGAGAAGGCCTTGATGCTGGGAAAGGTGGAGGGCAAGAGAAGAAGGGGGCGTCCAAAGATGAGATGGATAGATGGTATTGTGGACACAATGGGCACAGAGCTTTGCGGGCTGAGGAGAATGGTGGAGGATAGAGGTGCCTGGAGGAAAATGGTCCATGTGGTCGCAAAGGGTCGGAAACAACTGTGCGACTGAACAACAGGAATACCAGAACACCTTATATGCCTCATGAGAAATATGTATATGAGTCAAGATGCAACAGTTAGGACAGAATACGGAATGACAGAGTGGTTTGGAATAGGAAAAGGAGTAAGACAAGGCTGCATTTTTTCACCCTGCTTATTCAACTTATACACAGAACACATAATGTGCAATGCAGGATTGGACAAATCACAAGTTGGGATCAAAATTGCTGGGAGAAACATCAACAATTTAAGATACGCAGATGATACTACCTTGATGGCATAAAGTGAGGAAGACCTAAAGAAGCTCTTGCTTAGGTTGAAAGAAGAGAGTGCAAAAGCTGGCTTGAGACTCAACATCAAGAAAACCAAGATAACGGCAACAGGCCCTACGAGTCCCTGGAAAATAGATGGGGAAAAAGTAAAAGCTGTGACAGATTTTAAATTCTTAGGATCAAAGATCACTGCAGATGGTGATTGCAGCCATGAAATAAAAAAGGTGACTGATGCTTGGGAGACAAGCTATGAGAAACCTGGGGAACATAGTTAAAATTTGAGACATCACCTTGCAAACAAAAATTCGCATAGTCAAAGCAATGGTATTTGCTGTGGTAATGTATGGTTGTGAGAGCTGGACCATTAGGAAAGCTGAGTGCAGAAGAATAGATGCCTTTGAGATGTGGTGTTGGAGGAGAGTTTTAAGAGTACCCTGGACAGTAAGGAGAACAAATAAATCAACCCTGACTGCTCCTTAGAAGGTCAAATATTAAAGATGAAGCTAAAGTACTTTGGAGATCAAATGAGTAGAGAGTATTCACTTGAGAAAGCCTTGATGCTGGGAAAGGTTGAGGGCAAAAGAAGAAGGGGACAGCAGAATGAGATGGCTAGATGGTATTGTTGATGCACTGGGCACAGAGCCGGGTGGGCTGAAGAGGATGGTGGAGGATAGAGGTGCCTAGCGGGCAATCGTCCATGGAGTCACAAAGGGTCGGAATGGACTGTGCGACTGAACAACAAAAGGAAGCTGTTTATAACTGTGTTTATAAATGGAGGCCTGTGTAGATGCAAGAAAAAAATATCAGTGGAATTTTTTTCTAGAATTCACATTTGCTCTCTATACACAAAAGCCACACTGGAGGAATAAATTTTTCCTCACCCTCTTCTTATATGAAAGGCAAGTAATTGTACCATTTTCTGTGTTGTTACACTTCAGAGTTGAAACATGTTGAGCAATACTGCTGTGACATAGCCGAAGAGAAGGATAAAACAAGCCAGAATGAGATACTGGTACCTCCTTATCTAAATAAGGGTGGAAAAATTTCTACCCTGCTGTGCTATCAAAGGCTAGTGTTTTTGTTTCTTATCTAGCCTCAAATGACACAGCTGTGATCCACATGCTCCATGTCTTGATACATTTTAAAATTGCCTTAAGGAGGGAAATTGTGTTGCTATCAGCCTAGAATGCCCTTGAAGTTTATTCCTGTTTCAGGTTTGCTCCAGTGAATTTCTCCAGCATGTCTTGAAGGCCAGTAGCAACAGGGAAGCTTTAGAAGCAAACCGTTCAGCCCATCTTCTTTATGACCTTCATGGCTCCTTTGTTCAGAGGGGTTGAAACTCTTAACTCATTGTTTTACTGGCTGGGGTTAGCGAAGCTAATTATCACTGCACTATCAAGATCAATGGGGGAAGTAATTGGTTTTGTTTCCCTTATGTACCCAGAATCAACAAACAGGGTCCCATGTGATGTTACTGGAATTGGGGAAATACCTGTATATTAAAAAGAGGGAAAGATGGGTAGATTGTTAGGCCTAAGAAAATGGCATAAGATTATAAAATGTGAATGTGAAAGAGACTGAATATCGCTATTGTGGCAGCATTGCTTTTGGCATGAGAGAATGTGAACAAAAAAGAAAACACTTGTGCACGGGTTATCAACCTCCAGCAGGGAAGCAGTGGCGGCAGAGTGAGGGGGGAGAGTGTTGGTGAGCCAGACTGGTGGTGTGGGGGGAGTGGTGGTGGTGGTGGTGGTGTGTGTGGGGAGAGTCAGCATTGGTGTTGGTGTGGGAGGGGAGTGTTGGTGGCCCAGACTCAGTGGTGGGCTCTAAAAAAAATTACTGCCACACTGTGGTTGTGGTATGGTGGGCGTGGCCAGGGGAAAAAGCCCTGCTTTGCACCTGAATTAGGGCTACTTTATTTCAAAACTTGGATAGGTGGGGCCAGCCAGATTTTCTGCTACCAGTTCTGGCAAACTGGCGCGAACCTACTGATGCCCACCACTGGCTAGACTGGTGTCATTGGGGGGGAGTGTTGGAGGTGGCGGCAGCATAGGAGGGAGTGTTGGAGGGCCAGAATGTTGTCCGCCAAGACTCCCTGCCAAAGGTTGAGAACCACTGCACATGGGTTTTCTTTTTTGTTCACATTCTCTGATTCCAAAGGTGGCGGTGGCAGTGGTGGCGGGGGGACACCAGTCTGGCCACAAACAGTTTGAGGATCTGTGATCTGGCCCCCGGCTTTAAAAGGTTGAGAACTCCTGCCCTAGTGGAACTTTATAATATTGTCATCATTGCCAGTAGTTGACGTCTCATGGTTTCACTGGTGCCTCTGCTTAGATTTTTCCTTGCCACATTTACATACTATCTATGTCATAGGAACAGAATCTATGGTTTTGTTGCCTTCCTTTTATCCCAGCCAGCTCACTATAGTGGATAGGCTAGCAGAACAATTAAAAGGTAAAGGTAAAGGTTCCCCTTGCTCGAAAGCCAGTCGTATCCGACTCTAGGGTGCAGTGCTCATCTCTGTTTCTAAGCCGAAGAGCTAGCGCTGTCTGCTTCTGCAGACGTTTCCGTGGTCATGTGGCAGGCATGACTAGACACCGGAGCACACAGAACGCTGTTACCTTCCCACCGAAGTGGTCCCTATTTATCTACTTGCAATTTCTTGCTTTCAAACTGCTAGGTTGGCAGGAGCTAGGATGAAGACGGGAGCAGTACTCGGGAATCGAACTGCTGACCTTCCGCTTCCCAGTCAGCGTCTTAGCGACTTGAGCCACTGCAGTACAATTAGGTGATGCCTTAAAATTAAGGCATCTGACAAAGGTTCTTAAAAGCAGCAGTTATTTTAATGGGGGGTTTTAAAAGGTGGAAATGGGCTTTAAAACACTAAACTGTAGAAAATACATTCCTTTAAGTAGACCAACTATTTCCCTATCTCAATCAAGGGTAAGGAATAAACTATTTATTACTGCTGATTCAGGTTTCTGGCCTTTTTGCTTTAAACTCAGCTTATTTTCCCCTAAGGTCAAAATAACTTTCTCATCTTCTCTGGATCCTAGTAGTTGCTCCTCATTCTCTTCATCCTTTCTGCTTCATTTATATCTACTACCCCAACTTACCCATCCAAACAGTGGTGGGCTGTCCCACGGGGCTACCGGGACTCACCCTGGGGCACCCCCCACAGCACCAGTGAGCACCCTTCAGATTGACCACAGGCATGCACATTCACCTGGCGATCAGCAGGAGAAGCCGCCTCACTGTTGCCATGAAAGTGGAGAAGCACCAAGCCATTTTTTTCTTCAAACTAGAAGGTGCCCCTTAGGGTTTTTTTTTTTTGGAAAAACAGCCTGTTGCTTCTCCTCTTTCATGGCAACTTTTTCCACCATGAGTGTGTGCTCACCTGTGCGCTGGGCGGACCAAGTGAGGGGAGGACACATGAGGCAGGGGCTGTGGGTCAGGAAGCTGAGCTGAGCCATGCCACACCGGCACCAGCCAACAAGCGGGCAGAGGGGTCACGAATGGCGGTGGAGTTGGTAAACGCACCACCCAGCATGGAGCAATCTTTTCTCCATCCGCCCTGCTTTCGTGTCCGTGTCCATGGACTGGAGGAGCACCGAGCCTCGCAGGGCTCTCGCCACCGCCAAGGAGGAGAAAAGCCCACACTGGACCAGTGGATGCCCTGCTGCCCTGCTTGGTGAGTGGTGCTTCCTGTCCAGTGCCCTCCCAAAGTGGCCAGCACACGCCTGCATCCAACTTCTTAGCCAATGAGAAATGTTCTAGAGTTTTCACAGTGTTTTAGTTCTTCAAGTATTACCCATATCCTCCCTTCCTCCAGGCTGGCCCTATTATTAACCAGATTGCAATGCTGCTTCAGGTGGCAAATTTTATGTGTTGTGAAAGAAGTACAAATTGTTAGTTATTGCTATTAGCCCTCTGCTGTTAGTTCTAAGAACATAAATGGGTTCTTTTCACTATTTCTCCAAATAGCTATACACTTAGTTTGACAGTTTTACCTCTCCTGCTAGTTTTACCCATCTTGTTGGATTTTGGCTTCCCCCTCCTAACTCCTTGTCTCATGTCTGCTAATTACTAAAATGCTGAGGAGTATGAAAATCTGAACACCTACACACAATAGTTTCAGGAAACCAGAAGCAGGCAGGGACAATGAGGCACAGTTTCAGGGGAGATAAGGTAGATGATGGATATTCATTCTGGCACCATAGAACTGTTTGTTTACGTGGGAACAACTGTTTAGCCAGATATACAGCAAAGTCTCATTTTCCAGTAGAAAATTAAAATTCCGAGGGAAAATATAATAGAGGTAACTCTTCAAAATCACACACACACACAAAGCTTTATGAAAGATATAAGTAATCATCATGCACTTTAAAAGTTGCTGTATTTTTTGTTAAAATTAAAAAAGTATCTCAATGCATAGATACTTTTTTCCTCTTTCTAAAAAAATAAATAGAAAATGTGATAAAATGTGATAAAATGTGATAAAAAGTGACATTTTAAGCTAAATTCCATTCTGAGAGGAATTAAAAACACTTTGTTGGTGTGCTTAAAAATAGCAAATGAATGCTCCAAGAATAAATGGGTATAGATTTAATTGTTTGTAAAACAACAGCCTTTAGAAAAATAAACAGCTTAATGTGAATTGCAAGAAACAAATAATCTGCACTGAGAAATTCACTGCCTAATGTTAATATCAAAGAGGATACTTAGCTCAGTTCAAAATGCATATTTTCCCTTTCCTCCTTTTTAAAAAGGAGCTCCAGCCAAACTGATATCTCGTAGGCTGTGTTCCATCTCAGCAGGAATTAAAGCTACTGAATAATGTTTTTAAAACACTCCTAAAAAGCAAAAGTTATAATAGAACAGTGCAAGGAGGTATAGCTATAATTAGTTTCTCCAGAATGATGATGACATAAAATAACAGGTTTACAGGGCACCCTGTTGTTTTGTCAGAGCAAAGTGACATTTCCTAAACCCTGGCAATTTACTGCGTACTTTTTTCCTGGGGGTGGTAGACCATTTCCCTCCCACTGTAAGAAATGGAAAGAAGCAGTTCAATAAGTATTTTGGATGGTTCTAAATTTTCTCCCACACTGGAAGTTCAGTGGAGTGCTAGAAGTGCTTTGGATACATGTATTTGAATCTTTCCCCCCGTTTTTTACTCATACCATGCCCCCAATCCAATCCACACTATTTGTCCCTATTTAATGTTGAGGAGGCAAGCATCATGAAAATACATAGTGGAGTAAAGAGGGTGAACTGCGGTAATCACCCCCTTTCTAATTTTTGAGGAAGAGATAGAATCTATTTTGTGGAAGAATTCTAGGAAAGTTAGGTCACGAAGCAATGCCGTGGACTGCCAAGTCTCCGTCCACTTGCTGTATGACCAGTGCCCATTGAAATAAATGCCGTAGACAAACGCTCCGGACGCATCCGACTGCACCTGAAACATGGGCTGATCCAAACACTCTGCCCGCCAAAAGGACACAACATTGAACTTTGAGAGAAAGTCCAGCCACACTTGCAGGTCATTTTTGATACCCTTAGTAAGTCGCACCCTGTGATATTTGCATGACAAACCAATCATGGCATCACACAATCGCCTTGCGAAGGCCCTGCCAGGTGTCACAACCCTGCATGCAAAATTGAGGTACCCATGGAAAACCTGACTTAATGTCACATCTTGCCATAAGTGCCCCATGACCACAGGCACGAACCATACGAATTGCCTGATCAAACGACGCATACCGGACAGAACAAAGTTCATCCGGTATTGCATCATTGACCGACCCTCCTGCAGGATAGGACAAATGGTGAATCAAACGATAGGATTCAATCGATTCTAATAGGTTTCCCAAAGTGTGCTTAACTGAACAGATAAAGTGGGGTTATCCCAAATCCTGTGTTAGTCAACTCTGTAAATTAATTTCTCATCATGGGTTTTCAGTTCAGTATTTGCTCTCAGTGGCCACTCAGGCCAGGTAATTTTTAAACAGATAGTTTTAGATCTTAGTGCGCAATCTGACTTGGAACTATTGGCCAAAATTGGTTCTTTAAAGTGACCAGCAGATAACATATTTATTGATTTTCCTCCCTCTTCCTCTAAGAAGGGTTTACTGTAGAGTCAAATTTGAGTTACTAGATTCCATGAATAAATATGGGCGCTTTCACCACTTAACATTTCATGAAATATTGTGTATATGTGGTTATCCAAATATTGAAAATATCTCTCATAAGAACATAAGAACATCCTTGCTGGAACAGGCCACAGGAGCCCATCCAGTCCAGCATTCTGTCTCACACAGAGGGTCACCATTTGCTTCAGGGTATTATTCCCAAGCAGATGCCTTCACCTGCTTAGGATTCCTTGGAAATGGCATTGAGAGATATCCTGCCTATCTCTCCAACCCGGAGGTTGTCCTTATGTATCCATAATTATAGCCTTTGATACCCTTGTCCTCCATGAACTTGTCTAATCCTTTCTTGAAGCTGTCAAGACTAACAGCTGTCACCACTTCATCTGGCAGGGAGTTCCATAGACCAGTGATCCTCATATTTTATTCAATTGCCAGCTATACAGATATTAGATTTAAATACCTTGCATCCATATGGGAAAAAACAACTTTCTGGGTCTCTAATCACAAACTGCCCTGTCTCCTCCTGGGTTCTAACATACACATTGTATGTAGAACTGCCAAGTTTATAATTAAGACATCAGCTAAAAGAATCCAATATATCGTTCAAATTGGGGAATCCTGCAAGGGAGATTCACTTATCTGACTATGGATGTGCCTGTATTATTTGTAGTAAGGCACCACTGAGGGCAATTGACAGTTAAATAACATTGTGCCCCCATATACTGGGTACTCAGATTACCCCTACAAAAGGATGGAAGGCTGAGTCAACCTGAATCCCAGATGGAGGGAACTCACAACCCAACAGTTGCAGGACAGCAATTTAACCAACGTTGTCAGCCTAGGAAGGAAGGCCAAATAAACCCAAACCCAGGGCAAGAATAGAACTCACAATCCTTGGGTAGCAGTAGGGCAGTTGGTTCACTGATGATACCCCAAGGCTGGAACCAACCCAAGGAGAGGCCTCACTCGCCCCAGCCTGCCTGTGTAGGCAAGCAAGTGAAAGTGAAACTGCTCTTCCAAAAAAGGCCCAGCAAGGGAAAAATTAGTTTTTGTTTTCTTTGTTAATTCAAAGAAGCCGGATCCACTTGGGGCCCTTTGGCAACCCAACCATGAATGAGCAGCGTGCTTAGATAGAACAAATACTCACCAGGCCGGGCGGGGCCCATGAGGCACCGCCACCAAAGGAACAAGGCCTCCAGGCCCCGTGTGAGGTCTGCTCAAGAGGGAGACATATTTGTTTCTCCAATGCCAAGCAGTTAAAGAGTGCAAGGCAGGAAGTAGCCACCACCTATAAAGGCTTCTAGGCTCCTCCCTATCACACCAGGCAGGCAGGCCTGCAAGATCACACCCATCTCTTCCCAGGGGAAGCAGGCAAAGCCAGCACAAGGGGTATTTTACCGCCAGTTCTGGTCCAATCTCTTCACTCCTCAAACAAAGGGAAGCCTCACTCTAGCATTCAACTGTTTCACGTCTGGCCTAGAAGAGATAATTTTTAAACAACATTCGACATTAAAAATGCTACATTAACACAAATATTTATCCAGTAGGCAAACACTGACAAAATAGGTTCATGTAACCTATCGTAACAGAACTGCTTTCCCCCTTTACTCCTGCAGTTAAAATACACTAAAAGGGACTCTTGCTGTAGAAAAGTAAAATCTCCTTCCCACATTGCAACTTTCCCCAACAATACGACTTTACACTGAGTATTCTCTGTCTTTCCCCCCGTTGTGTTTAAACCAGATGTTTAAAGCAGGAGTTCTCAACCTTTTAAAGCCAGGGGCCAGGTCATGCTCCCTCAGACAGCTTTGGGGGCTGGATGGCCATTTTGCCCTTCCTCCACCGCATGGCACCTCATAGTGTGGTGGAGGCAGTTGGGGTCACATGAAAATGGTGTCACGGGCTGCATCAGGCCCACAGGCCACAGGCTGAGAAACTGTAGTCGTCTTTTTAGGCGCCATGAGCTGCAAAACCAGCCCCTCTCCGATGGCAGCCAAAAGGAGCTCTGGACCACAGCCAAACAATAAGTCAAGGCCTCTGGGTTCTTTTTTTTTTTTTATAGAAAAAAAATCATGTTAGTCAGCCTGTGCCTAGGCCAACTGCCACTTCCTTTAAGTGCCTCAACCTCGAGCTCGCTAAGGTTCAGCTTGTCCAGGCCAACCAAAACAAAATTGAAAGGTGTAAAGCACGGGGCATTTATTGGCGCATTCAAGCCCGCTCCCAAACCAAACGGCGTGGAAGGAGGCTCGAAACAGAGAGCACATAGAAACACCCAATTTAGTGCTGTAGATGCGGCGTTTGTAAGCAAAAAACAACAGGCAGGCAGGGAAAGGCAACTTGCCTCATATGGGTCCAGCCTCCCCGCGAAAGCCGCCACAACTGCCACTTATCCCCCGTACCAACTGGGCTGGAGGAGCGCTCAAATGCGCCCTGGCCCAGCTGGATCTCGAGGAACTGCCAGAGAGTGCAGCCATTAACACTCCTTATATAGGGGTTGGTTAGCCACGCCCCCTGGCTTCCTCGAGGGCGTGTCCATGCCTCGGTGCGGGGCCGGCAAAGCACGCGGCAACTAAACAGCTGCCGCGCATGCCATCCAGCCAATGCATCAGATGAGCTTTCTTCAACAATAAAGCCCAATGCCTGAGTTTGTATCCACAGGACATAATGTTGAGATTTCTTCCTTTGGTACTTCATAGAGGAGAAGGACAAAGACCACTAGGCAGACCCAGAGGAAGGTGGCGAGATAACATTAAAGAGATATTACAAGAACACCAAATAACACTGGTGGAGGACACTAGAAGTGACAGAACAAGGAGGAAGAGGAGCTAGAGGAGGAGGAGACGACACTTCATAGCATTCTGGTGGATAAAAAAACCTAGTCTTATCACAATAAACTCTATAAATACAAAATTTGAATACACTATCATTTCATAATATAACCATGGTTGGATCCTCATGAGGCTTCTCCAAATAGAAATGCTCCTTCCTCTCACAGGTAGATCAAGGATTTTGCAAAGAATTTACCAGTAAGAGCAAGGAAGCAAATTTGTCGTATTGCTCCTCTTCATTGCATTCCCCCTCCCCTCACCTAATTTCAGAAGGTGTCCTAGTGCAGAGGGCTAAATTGGCTTCAGGTAGAAGGATGAATTGGTAAAAGTCATTCCCTCATACCACTGGGCTCTTCCACTGGCAAAAATGTCCCATAAATGGAGTTCTGCACATAATGCATTTTGGTCAGTGGGAGTAAACTTGCAATCCTATAATTCCACCAAGATGCAATAAGCAATGTGAATGGGTAAGATACTGCTGGCAATGTCTGTGAGGAAGGATTGTATAGAATCATGCCCCCTGATTCAATCAATATTCAGATGGTGGCTTATTGGTACGTTAAAGGAGCAAAAGGAAAACCAACAGAGAGGAAAAAGAAATCCTTGCTAGATTCCTTGTTAAAAATTTGTTAACTCTAACCCCGAATAATTTCAAGGATGCTGCAATGACATGTATATGTGACAAGAACAAGCTAAGACTTGATCTGCTATTTCCTGTAGTTCAGGCTAACAGCCACTTAAAGCTGAGAGACCTGGATGTCAGCCAGACTGTGGTGTCTCTTCTCACTCTCCCTAATTCTATCATGGAGGAAGTTTCTCTCTGACCAAGCTACTGAACCTTAAATGTAGTTGTGTGTAATCATAAATAACAGCTTGTTTTTTTTTCTATACATTGTTCTTCATAAACTGTAACTAACTAACAGTCGTTGGCTAGACAAGCCTTTGGAATCTTGCAAAAACTAGAATTACAAGTAAATGGGACCTCCTGTTCATTTATAATGCAGTAATGGTATTTCCACACTAGAACTAAAGTGATGAAATAATATATCCCAGTGCTCACTTTCTGTTTTTATAGCCATAGCTATCAGAAAGCTGATGCATAAGTTGCAGTTTATAATTTCAGAAGTCACTTTTGAATGCATTTAAATTATTGGATGTAGCTAGTTACTTTTATGGGACTGAATGCTGTTTGTCAAAGTGACAGAGTCTGTAAGATGGCAAAAAAGGCTGATGCCAATGGCATTTTCATTTGGTTCAAAATTAGTTGTTTCCCAGTCACCTGTTCCTGATAGAAGAGAAAATATGTTTTTCATAGAAAATGCTAACACTAGCAAGATTATGGTGCATAATATATTGCAAGAGTTAAAAGCACTTTATATACACTGCTTCAACAACAATGGCACTACCATCTACATATTGAAAAGAGCAAACTGAGAGAAACGTCTTTTCACCTCATGCAGAAATGGCTGAGTTTTAGCTAGGTGGGGCCAGATACCACCACACTCACCTTAAATCCTACTTGGCATACCTTGAAAACAAATATCACAAGGGGTTTCTGAATACAGTAGAACCCTGCATAACAAAAAAAATCTTCTGCGAGTTGCTTCGCTATGTGTTTCTATTCTCATTATGCAAAGCCTATGGGAGATGCCTAGGATAATGAACAATAAATGTCCCATTGACCGGATATACCCCGGCTACCGAAAACCCCGCATAACAAATGCTTTTTTCATTATGCGGGGTATCACACTTGCATAACAAACACTTCGTTATGTGAATTTTTCGCTATGCGAAGCATTTGTTATGCGGCATATTACTGTACTTGTAAAGCAACCAACACAACTAAGATGTTTTCCCCCACCTCTCTTCACAAATCTAGAATTCCTTTTGCCAGCATCTGCAGACAGACAAGTAGATTGGTGATTTGCTCTGTCAACATGTCAGCCAGGTTCTTCTCATAACACTTTCCCTCATTTTGCAATGACATTCTTTCTTTGTTCTTGTTTTCTTAGAAAAAGACTAGTAGGCAGGAAAGGAGGCTCTAATTAAACTAGATTGGACTCAAAATGAACCTTATTTTTTTTTTTGGAGTCTCGGAATCTATACTCAAAGTCTATATGATTAAATTCTAATATTTAGCAAACTACTAATATGAGCAGAGGATTTTGAATGGTTTCTGCTTTGCTTTTCCACATTGCACAGAGTATCTCCTCTGAACTTTCTATTTAAATACATCATTTGTCCTCCATGGGGTAAGAAATATTTTTCAGTCCATAGGCATCTTTTTCTCCCATATGGACAAGCTGCAGAAAACCCATTTCCGTATGGAGAGTTCAATGACTCACTCACCTAGTAATGAATTTGCTTCATGGTATGCCTTATGCAGCTACGTATGTAAAATTGGGGGGGGGGGGGGAGGAGAGATGAAGTAATTCTATGCCTTATTAAAGTTGGTGTTTCCATCCCATGCATTTTGTTGTATTTATTCATATACTTGCGCTCTATTTTGAGGCCAAATTTATAAGAAAAGTTTAAGTCTGGAACTTATAAAACTTGGAAAAGTTCAACTATATATACATATAGTATCACCCTACTTACCACAGCAGTACTGCTAGACAGAGAATAAGTGATACTAGCAGCAGCCTTTGTCCTCAAGAGAGTTTTTAGCACACTGCTTCATGGCATTCCAAATCCAGTAATGAACATTTAAGCTATAAAGTATTTTAGTATACTCTGACAGGCGGTACACTGAGAACTGCAGGCACTTTTTGGGCATAGCAAGAAAAAGGCATTATCACATACTACTGTTCAGTCACACTTGGCCACATCTTTTTAATAATAAAGTGTAGCTCACTCTTGACTTTAATGTTTATAGGCTAAGAAAAAATGAAAAACACTCTTCTGAGCAAGAGCAGGCTGGCTGACAGGAAAGGCCAAACTTTCATCAAGAAGTTGTTGTTTTTAGCTCTTGTTTTTATGTTTTTAAACTTATCTTTGTTCTGTCCAATTTTTGCATTGTCTTAATCCAAACAAACAAAAATGGACATATCTACATACCTATTTCTCAAAATGGGCAAATCTGTAGGCTGTATTTCCACACACTGCTCATAGCATTTCTCTGTGTACTCTCCTTTAATATCCTCAGATTTACCCTCTAATGTGTATATCTTTGTGTGCTTTTTTGGAGCAAAGTGTACATTTTTACACTCTTCTAATGTGAAAACATTGATCACAAGCTTTGGACAAGAGTCAATTTTGATGTACAAATGTTTTCCAAGATAATGCAGATTAATAGGTGTGCATAGAAAAGCACCTGCTCTCAGGCTTTGTTGTTACAGCTAGCCACACTGAAGGAGGTATGGAAGCTGTCAGTGAGGACCTGGGCATTGTTGGTTCACAGAACTCTCTTCCTTTGGAGGTTCCCTCCAACCCTTTTGTAAACCAGTTAAAGCAGAGCTTTATTTTATTTTATTTTTAAAAAAGCATGTTGTAATATTCTTCTCTGTATTAGTCTCCTATCAATCCATATTTTTATTGTTTATTCCAATTGTCACCACTTGGTTTTATTATTTCTGTTTGATTATTTGTAGTTTTGTATTCTGTATTTCTAATGTGATTGTTGACTAGGGATGCGGATTGCAATTTTTAATTTCAACACACTACCGGGGAACTGTATATTGTACCTGTGAATTCGCTAGCTAAATAGTTAGCTCTTTCAGTCATCTGTTTGTTCATAATATCCCAGCTTTCACTGAATCCATAGTGAGCCAGTTTTGAATAGGGAAGAAAGTGTGTTTACCACTTTTCATCAAGTATGGGCCAATGGCTAGACCATAAATCCAATAAATCATGTTGTGGGGTACACTAAAAGAGTCTCCTTAAAGATTGTGAATACAATTGGGTGTACCCTGTGCGGAAACCTTGCTGGCTAATCTTTCTAACACCTGATAGAACCAAAGGAACTGAAGAATGAATGAATCACATAATGCCTTAAAGAATTATAATCTTACTGATGACAAAGCAATCAGGCACTGCTAGAGCAGGTGAGAATGTGCATGACTCAAATGTATTTTTCTTTTTTTGGCATGTCCGGTGTTTTTAAAAAATATTTTTTATTAAATTTATATGCATATAAAAATACAATACACAATACAAAACAAATAGATTATACAAGATAATACTTTAAAAAAGACTAAAATACAAAATACAAAAAACAACAAATAAGGAAAAAATATACACACCTATCCTAATACATTTATATATTTATCTTTGTTAATCATATCTTAAAACCATCATTGTAAATACTATCTCTTGACTTATTACTTAAGTAGTTATTCTCTAGTCTTAACTACCATCTCAGAACTCATTTTCCAATAAGTCATATAAAACCATTGAGGATAGGAGAAAAAAACTAAGAAAAAGCTAGAAAAATAAAATAAAAATAAAATAAAATAACTGTAAATAATAATCACCCAGTGTCTATTTACATTGCCCTGGAGAGCTCAGAATATCAGACTAATTTAATTCCAAAATCCACTTTGCTCAGGTACAGGTCTATTTCTTTCATCCCCCTTAAGGGAGTGATCCACAAAAGGTTTCCAAATATTCCAAAATCTATTTTCTTTTAAATTATCCTTTTTTTAAAATCTCCCGTCAATTTGTCAGTCAATGCTAAATTCCACATTTCTTTATACCACTCTTCAGTTTGTATAATTATATCATTTTTCCAATGTCTAGCTGTTGTAATCATTATTTCTAATAACTCTTTCTTATCCTTATTTAAATTAATACCTTCCACATTTGTTAACAGAGTGGTACCTGATCCCAATTTTACCATCTTGCCCATAATTTCTCCAATTTCTTTTTCAATCCTACTCCAAAAATCTTTAACTACTTTACAGCTCCACCACATGTGTTCATACGTTCCAATGTTATCCTTACATCTCCAACACATTTTATCTTTTTTATTGTCCATTTGATGTAACCTCACTGGGGTCAGGTACCATCTCCACAACATTTTATAATTGTGTTCCTTTATTCTAACTGACATTGTTCTCATAATCCTCTTTTTCCATTTATTTCTCCAAGTATCTTTTTCTATCTTTATATTCAATTCTTGTTCCCACCTTAATTTCATTTCCTCTTGTGGATCACCCTCCTTATTTAAAATTGCATACAACTTACTAACTAATCCCTTAATATTTTTATCTCCACTTCTGACCTTTAGAATCAGTTCTTCAAATTCAGTCTTTTCTCATTCAAAATCATAATCACTCATATATTTACTATTCCATTTAATAATCCTCAGTCTCTGAAACCAATTAATCTTCAATTGCTCAAACAATTTTGACCTCATTAGTGCATATCCGCAACCAGTCTTTCAACAGGATAACCTCATTTTTCTTTAATATGTCCTTTATCTTCTCAGTTATATTAATTGGAAAACTCACCATGTCTAGAATTTCCAATATTGGAGAGACATTTGGGACCACGTCCTTCACCCTCTTTCATCATAAATTTTTTAGTTACTACATTTTCCAAGTTACAACCTAAAAAGACCATTTTACCCATGTGTCTATAGTCCCTCATCTCGATTTCCTCCCATATTACCTTTTCCTTTGCCAAGATCTTCACAACATTCTTAATTTGAAATGCCCGGTAATATGCCATCAAATTCGGCATTCCCAACCCTCCTTCTTTCTGCGGAAAATACCATAACTTTTTTGGTAATCTAGATTTCTTTCCCCCATTACAATAATTGTTAATCAAATTTTGAAGCTCCTTAATTTCCTTATCCTTCAATTGAATCGCTAACGCATCAAATAAAAAGTTTATTCTGGGTAGCAACATCATTTTACCAAGTGCAATTCTCCCGAACCATGACAGTTTCAACTTTTGAAACCTTTGTATCTTATTCTTAATTTCCATTTTCAAACTATCATAGTTCAGTCTTTTAAGCTCTTCCAATTTGTTTGATATAATTATTCCCAGGTATTTCAATTTATTCTTGATCTGAATATTAACTGTGTCCTTTATCTTCCTCTGATCTTTTCCCCCCATATTACAAAACATCATTTCCGATTTATCCCAATTTATTTTCAACCCAGTAATATCCTCAAAATCTATTCATTACCTTCTCTGGTTGTTTTACAATTATCAAGGTATCATCGGCATACATACTTATCTTGTTTCCCATAATCCCCTCTATTTTTTCATCTTCTCTTATAGCTTTAGCTAATAACTCCATTGCCATGATAAACAATATTGGAGATAAAGAACAGCCCTGTCTCGTACCCGCCTCCAACTTTACCTCGTCTGTAACCTCCTCATTTACTCTAACAGTGGCTATTCCTTGCTGATATAGATGACCAATTACCCTTCTAAATTTGACACCAAATCCATAACGTTTAATTATCTCCTTAATTGAAATCCATTGTAGAGAGTCAAATGCCTTAAATATATCCAAAGATATTAATCCCACTTTTTCTTTTGTTTGACTCACCGTATCATTTAAATCTCTTCTGGTCAAATCTGCCATATGTCTTCCTTTTTAAAATCCTACTTGATTTACATTTATATATTCCCCCATAAAATTATTCAAGCGGTTAGCCAATATTGCTGTGAAGATCTTGGCATCTTGATTTATCAATGAGATAGGTCTATAGGATTCTACTTTCTCTAAATTCTTTCCAGGTTTTAGCAAAAGTACAATTGTGGTCCTATACCATGAGGGTTGGAATTTGACCTCCATCTAATATGTAATTATATAGTTTTACCAACTTTGGTACCACAATATCTCCAAATTCCTTATAGAAACCCACAGGCAACCCATCTTCTCTAGGGGCTTTTCCCAATTTCAATCTAGTAATTACCTCTTTTACTTCTTTTTCTGTCACTTCTTCTTCCATTCTATCCCTGTGTTCCTGTTTTATTCCACTAATTATTTGTATCTCTAATTGCTTTTTAAGTTTCTCCTCATCTATTTCTTTTCTTGCATAGAGAGCTTGATAAAAATCCTTCACAATTTTACATTTATCCTTAATTTTATTACATCTTATCCATTGTTCATTAATCAAAACTCCAATTTCCCTCTTCTCCCTTTTATCCTTTGCTGCTTTTGCTAATAATTTTGAATTTTTATTACTAAATTCAAAATATTCCCTTTTCAAATAAACCAAATCTCTTTTCACCTTTTCTATTTCTTTACCTACCAGTTCAGTCTTTAATCTTAATAAATTAGCAAAACTTTTTTATTCTTTGTTTTTGAATGTTGCTCCTGTAACTGCTTTATCTGCTTTTCTAGCTCACCCTGTGATAACTTGTTATTTTTGTATCTATTGCTTGCCAACTTTACACACTCCCCTCTAAAAATCGCCTTCATGGTATCCCAGACCACATTGTATTCTATCTCGCCATTGTCATTCCAGTGCCAACTTTCACTCCAATTCTTCATAATTTGTTCTTTATACTTCTGGTCTCTAAATAAGTAAACATCATATTTCCAACTTCTCTTTGATCTAATCTCATTCTGTAATTTTAATTCCAATATCACCTTAGCATGGTCCGATTCCTTAAATATTCCAACTTCCATTTCCTCCAAAAAAAATTTTAAATCTTTTTATTAAATTTTTGACAAACATACAGAAAAAGAAAGACAGTAACAGTACAATATAATAATAAAACAAAAACAACATCAATACAATGTTGGCTCAAATTCATAAGAGCTAGCACATAGTAGTATTTAAACTAATTATTTACCATATAACCCCCAATATTAAATACCACATTGTAAATTATTACTATAATCATAACAATAAAAGCTTTCTGTGCTACCACTATTATTATTTTTTAATAATTACACATCACCCTGTGAGTATGTACAATGCCCGGAGAGTTTAGTTTCTGCTTCAACTCCAAAAACCTCTTTGAGATGTTACAAGTCCTGAGCTATCCTTTACCATAAGAGAATGATCCACAAACGGTTTCCAAATACTCCAAAACATATTCTCTTTTAATTTATCTCTTTTTACTTTGATCTCCCATGTCAATTTGTCGTTCAATGCTAAACTCCACATTTCTTTATACCACTCTCCAATCTGTATATCTACATCGTTTTTCCAATTTCTAGCTATACATTGTCTACCTGTAGTTAATACAATTTCCAATAATTCTTTTTCCTCCTTATTCAGACCCAAACCTTCCACATTTGTTAAAAGAATGGTACCTGACACCAACTTAACACTTTTGCCCATTATTTCACCAAACTCCCCTTCTATTCTTCCCCAAAAATCCCTTATTTTTTTACAAATCCACCACATGTGTTCATATGTTCCATCCGTTTCTTTACATCTCCAACATAACTTATCCCTTTTATTATCCATCTGATAAAGTCTTAGTGGTGTCAAGTACCATTGCCACAACATTTTAAAATTGTGTTCCTTAATTCTTACAGACATTGTTCTCATAATCCTCTTTTTCCATTTATTTCTCCATTCAACCTCCCCTATTTTTATATTCAAATTTTGTTCCCACTTCCGTTTCAAATCTTCCTGTGGATCTTTACCCTTATTCAGTATAGTGTAAAGTTTGCTTACTAGACCCTTAATGCTCTTTTCCCCTTTTCTGATCTTTATTACCAATTCTTCAAATTCAGTCTTTGTTCTATCTATCGCTACTTCTCTTCTATATTTTTTATTCCAGTTATCCACCTTTAATTTCTGAAACCAGTCCAATTTTAACTTTCAAATATTTTTTTTCTCTTGGTATCATCATTGCAAGCTTTTAACCAGTCCTTCAGTAAGAACATCTCATTTTTATCCAATATTTCCTTTTTTTCCTTATCTAATTTTATTGGAAAACACACCATATCAGTCAATTCCAAGATTGGAGAGAGATTTGGGACCATGTCTTTCTTTACCTTTTTCCACACCTCCATGAGCCCTCTCATCATAGTATTATTTGACTTTTTCAGCTTATCCTTTATTCCCAAGAAGATCATATTACCAATATTTCTATACTCTTTCATCTCCAATTCCTCCCAAATTGCCTTTTCTCTTGCCAAGATCTTCACAACATTCTTAATTTGGAATGCTCGATAGTATGCTAACAAATTTGGCATGCCCAAACCCCCTTCTTTCTGAGATAAGTACCAGAGCTTCTTTGAAAGTCTAGATTTTTTACCTCCATTACAGAAACTATTAAACATCTTTTGAAACTCATTAATTTCCTTCTCCTTCAAATGGATCGCTAGTGCATCAAATAAAAAATTAATCTTTGGCAGCAATATCATTTTGCAAATTGCAATCCTTCCGAACCATGACAGCTTCAACTTCTGAAACTCTTGTATTTTACTCTTAAAGTCGGCTTTCAGACTGTCATAGTTCAATCGTTTAAGTTCTTCCAATTTATTTGAAATAATTATCCCCTGATATTTCAGCTTATCTTTAATTTGTATATTAAGTGTCCCCACTATCCTTCCCATCTCGCCTACCCCCAAATTACACAGCATCAGTTCTGATTTATCCCAATTTATCATTAATCCGGTTATAGCTTCAAATACCTGTAGGTGATCTTTAATCCTATCCATTACCAACTCCGGATGTTTCACCATAAGCAGTGTGTCATCCGCATACATGCTCACTTTATTACCCATTATCCCTTCTATATTTAAATCATCCCTTATATTTTTAGCTAGTATCTCCATTGCCATAATAAACAGGATAGGAGATAGTGGGCATCCTTGCCTGGTACCAGCCTCAAGCTTTACCACATCAGTAACCTCTTCGTTTACTCTGATCCTTGCATTCCCTTTTTGATATAATAAATCTATTACCCTTCTAAATCTGTCCCCAAACCCGTAATTTTTAACTATTTCCTTAATTGAAGCCCATTGTAATGAACCAAATGCCTTAAAAATATCTAATGATAATAAGCCCACCTTTTCCTTCGTTTGATTAACATTATCAATTAAATCTAATACCCTTCTAGTCAAATCCGCCATGTGCCGACCTTTTAAAAACCCAACTTGATCGACATTTATATATTCCCCCATAAAACCATTTAGACGATTGGCCAATATTGCTGTGAAGATTTTGGCATCCTGATTTATAAGAGAAATTGGTCTGTACGATTCCACTCTTTCCAAGTTCTTACCAGGCTTTGGCAGTAGAACGATTGTAGTGTTATACCATGAAGTCGGGATTGGTCCTCCATCTAAAATATAATTATATAGCTTCACTAATTTTGGAACCACCACTTCTTTAAATTCTTTATAAAACTCTGTCGATAATCCATCATCCCCTGGAGCTTTCCCCATCTTCAACCCACTAATTACCTCATTTACCTCTTTATCATTGATCCTTTCCTCCATTTTCTCTCTATGTTCTTCTTTTATTCCGTTCCCTAACTGTCTCTCCAGTATCTTTTTGAGCCTCTCCAAATCTACCTCCTTTTTTGCATATAATGCTTGATAAAATTCCCTCACAATTTTACATTTATCTCTGTTCTTATTGCACCTTAAACCTTGTTTATTAACCAATACCCCAATTTCTCTTTTTTCCCTTTTGGCCTTAGCTGCTCTTGCTAATAGTTTTGAACTTCTATTGCTAAATCCAAAGTATTCTCTGTTTAAATAGATCAAGTCTCGTTTAACTTTGTCAATATCTTTACCCATTAATTCTGCTTTAAGTCTTGTACTAGGCGATTCAATAATTAGAAATACAGAGAAATGGATTTGTGATGCACATGATAACCGTATGGTGACTTGCCTGCCAGGTGCAAAAGTTGCAGACATCACAAGAAATCTAGATAGATTGTTAGAGAGAACTGGGAACGAGCCAGTTGTCATGGTACACGTTGGTACCAATGATGTTGGGAAGGCCAAGCGGTCTGTCCTGGAAGCCAAATTCAGGTTGTTAGGAAGAAGATTGAAGTCCCGGACTTCCAAGGTAGCATTTTCAGAAGTGCTGCCTGTCCCTCGCGCAGGACCTACCAGGCAGGCAGAGCTCAGAAGCCTCAATGCGTGGATGAGGCGGTGGTGTCGAGAGGAGGGTTTCAGATTTGTCAGGAACTGGAGAACATTTTGGGACAAGCCAAATCTGTTCAGGAGGGATGGGTTGCATTTGAACCATGATGGGACCAGATTGCTGGCACTCAACATCAAAAAGGCTGCAGAGCAGCTTTTAAACTGATAAATGGGGGAAAGCCGACAGGAGCTGGGCAGCATCCGGTTCGGAAAAGTGTGTACTTGAGTAGTGAGGAGGATGCAAAATTTACTGAGCAGAGCGAGGAGCTAGTCACTAGCATTCTAGCAGAAGGATGCAAGAGGCAGTCTAACAATGCAACTGGACACAAAAGACTGTGTCAGAAAAGCATATATAAATGCTTGTATACAAATGCCAGAAGCCTCCGGAACAAAATAGGGGAGCTGGAATACTTAGCACTAGATAAGAATATTGATATTATTGGTATCACTGAAACCTGGTGGACGGATGATAACCAATGGGATACAGTTATCCCAGGCTACAAACTGTACAGGAAGGATAGGAAGGGGCAAATGGGAGGTGGTGTAGCCTTGTATGTCAAAGAAGTGATAAAATCGTATGAATTGGAATATCTAGGTGATTTGGAGTCACCATTAGAAGCTCTGTGGGTAAGAGTACCAGGCCACAAGGATGGTCTAACAGTAGGCATATACTATCGGCCTCCGACCCAAACTCTTGAGGGAGACTGGCAGTTGGAGAATGTTGTAAAGGAGGCATCCAAGAAGGGAAGCCTGGTTATAATGGGGGACTTCAATTACCCTCACATAGACTGGGTGAACTGTTGTTCAGCACATGATAAAGAGATAAAGTTCCTAGATATGCTAAATGATTGTTCCCTGGGACAGATGGTTGAAGACCCAACTAGAGGTACAAGAATCCTTGACTTGATCCTGAGTAATACTCAGGATCTTGTGCAAGATGTTAATGTGACTGATCCAATAGGGAACAGTGACCACAACTCAATTATGTTTAACTTGATCATAGACCGCAAGTCACTGATAAAATCTAACACAGAGACCTTAAATTTTCAAAAAGGAAATTTCCCAAAGTTGAGGAAACTAGTAAAAAAGAAGCTGAAAGGGAAAATTGAGAGAGTCCAAACACTCCAAGAGGCATGGAGGCTGTTTACAAAAACAATAACAGAGGCTCAATTGGAATGCATACCCAAAAGGAAAAAGGGCACTGCCAGCTCCAAGAGGACTCCAATGTGGCTTACAGGAGCTGTTCGGGAAGTGATCAAGACCAAGAGAAGCTCATTTAGAAGATGGAAGGCTTGTCCGAATGAGGACAGCAGGCAAAAACATAAATTCTGGCAGAACAAATGCAAGGCAACAATCAGGAAAGCAAAGCAAGACTTTGAGGAGCGTATAGCTAAAAATACTCAGAGAAATAACAAAGACTTCTTTAAGTACATTAGAAGTAAGAACCCAACTAGGAAGGCCATTGGACCATTAGATGACAATGGAAGGCCAGGGGTTATTAAAATGGAAACAGAGATTGCAGAGAGACTCAATGAATTCTTTGCTTCAGTATTCACTGAAGAAGACAGAGGCCACATGCCCAAAACAGAGCCTATCTTCGTAGGGAGGGAAACCGAAGAATTAAGCCAGATAGAAATAACCAGGGAGGAGGTCCTTGCATGTCTTGTTAAACTAAACACTAACAAATCACCAGGACCAGATGGCATCCATCCACGAGTTCTCAGGGAACTTAAAGATGAAATTGCTGATCTCCTAGCCAAAATATATAATCTTTCCCTCAAATCAGGCTTTGTGCCTGATGACTGGAAGGTAGCGAATGTAACACCAATTTTCAAAAAAGGATCCAGGGGTGATCCAGGGAATTACCGACCTGTCAGTTTGACATGTGTCCCAGGTAAAGTGATGGAAACCATCCTAAAAGATAGAATTAATAGGCACATAGAAGAGAAGGCGCTGCTAAAGGAGAGCCAACATGGCTTTTGCAAGGGCAAATCATGCCTCACTAATCTGTTGGAATTTTTTGAGAGTGTCAACAAGCATGAGGATAAGGGGGATCCAGTTGACATTGTTTATCTGGACTTTCAGAAGGCTTTTGACAAGGTCCCACACCAAAGGCTCTTGAATAAACTTACCAGTCATGGAATAAAGGGACAGGTCTTGTCCTGGATCAGCAACTGGCTAAGGGACAGGAAACAGAGGGTAGCACTAAATGGACACTTCTCCAAGTGGAGGGAAGTAAAGAGTGGGGTCCCCCAAGGTTCAGTACTGGGACCCCTGCTTTTCAACCTCTTCATAAATGATCTAGAGGTAGGAGTAAATAGCAAGGTAGCCAAATTTGCTGACGACACTAAATTATACAGCGTAGTGAAAACTGTGAGAGATTGTGAGGAGCTCCAGAGGGATCTCTCAACACTGGGGGAGTGGGCAAAACAGTGGCAAATGAGTTTCAACATTAGTAAGTGCAGAGTGATGCATGTTGGGGCAAAGAACCCCAATTACATTTATAAACTGATGGGGTCTGAACTCTCTGCGACAAACCAGGAAAGGGACCTTGGTGTCCTGGTGGACAACTCAATGAAGGTGTCAACCCAGTGTGCCTCAGCAGTGAAAAAAGCAAACTCAATGCTAGGGATCATTAGGAAGGGTATAGAAAATAAGTCAGCAAGTGTCATTTTGCCTCTTTATAAATCTATGGTGAGGCCCCACCTGGAATACTGTGTACAGTTCTGGTCGCCATACCTCCAGAAGGATATTATGGAGCTGGAAAAAGTGCAGAGGAGGGCAACCAGAATGATTAGGGGACTGGAACACCTTCCTTACCATCTGAGGCTGCAACGGTTGGGCCTCTTCACTCTTGAACGACGACGTCTAAGAGGTGACCTGATCGAAGTTTATAAAATCATGCACGGTGTGGACAAAGTAGATAAGGAAAAACTGTTTTCCCTATCGCATAACACTAGAACTAGGGGACACTCCATGAAACTTTTGGGTACTAGTTCTCAAACAAATAAGAGAAAGTACTTTTTCACCCAGAGGATTACTGGTCTATGGAACTCCCTGCCAGAAGAAGTGGTGACAGCTGTCAGTCTTGACAGCTTTAAGAAAGGATTAGACAAGTTCATGGAGGACAAGAGTATCAATGGCTATAATTATGGATACTTAAGGACAACCTCCGGGTTGGAGAGATAGGCAGGATATCTCTCAATATCATTTCCAGGGAATCCTAAGCAGGCATCTGCTTGGGAATACCCTGAAGGAAATGGTGAGCCACTGTGTGAGACAGAATGCTGGACTGGATGGGCTGTGGCCTGTTCCAGCAAGGCTGTTCTTATGTTCTTATGTTCTTATGTCTTTGCAATTTCGTGAGGATTTTTTTATCTTTATTTTTCGCGTGATCCTCCTGTAACTGTTTTATTTCTCTTTCTTTTTCCATCTGTTCTACTTTATGTCTTTTATATTTAAAACTCGCCAACTTTATGCTTTCCCCTCTGAAAACCGACTTCATGGTATCCCATACAACATTGAAATTAACCTCGTTATTATCGTTCCACTGCCAACTTTCTTTCCACCTTTGCATAATCTGCTCTCTACATTTTTGATCTTTAAATAAATTAGGATCGTACCTCCAACTTCTTCCTCTTCGGGTATCTTTTTGTAATTTCAATTCCAAAAGTACTTTGGCATGATCTGATTCCTTAATGATCCCAATTTCCATTCCTTCTATATCTTTAATCAAGTTCTCCGTAAGAAAGACATAGTCTATTCTCGAGTAGGTCCCATGGACATGTGAAAAAAAGGAATATGCCCTTTCAGAGCCCTTAAACTCTCTCCAAGAATCCTTCAGACCCATAGCATCCATCCATTTATCCAAAACCTTCCCTTTCAAGCCAGTTCCACTTCTTGCTATGCTTGTACAATCTAACCCCGACCATATCAAGTTAAAATCTCCCGCCACAATAGTTTTTGCAACATTCTCTAATTCCACTATTTTCCGAACTTTTTCTAGAAAATCCGCTTGATGATCGTTTGGAGCATAAATATTTACCAACATGATTTCCTCATCCTCTATTTTTCCTCTTAAAATCAAATATCTACCCTCTTGATCAGCAACACTTTTTGTAATCTCAAATCCTAATTTTTTAGAAATCATGATTGCCACCCCTCTCGTTTTTGAAGTTCCAAACACCATCTCATAATGTTGAATCCATCCCAAAAAAAGTTTATTCGTGTCTTTTGACTTCTGATGTGTTTCCTGTAAAAACAATATATCGGGTCTATCTTTCTTCAACACCAGTTCCAACCTCCATCTCTTAAGAACAGAACCTGTGCCCTTCACATTCCATGATAAGATTTTAATATTTCCCATAACCTATCTCCTTTCTAAGCTCTGAACTCTCCATCGGGCGTGCCACCACCAGCCCCTTACCCCCTTACCACACAAAACTACATATAACACACACTATCTCTCTCCCCACCTTCTTAAAAAAAAAGCCGCCTTTGACAACCAAAGAGGGGAGAGGGGGACATGTAAGATGTGCTCCTTACTTGTCTCCTCCTCCACCATGATCAGCGACAGCTCCTCCTCCTCTTCCCTTCGCTGCGGTGTTCCACCTGTTGCCCCACCGGCCTCCGCCCTCTCATACTCCCTCCCCAGGGCTTCCGATTCCATCAATTCCTTCTTGAGATTTATCCATTCTTCCGAGTCTATTTTTACCAGCTCCAACAAGCTCAAATACTCCAATGGATTAGCCCCTTCATCAATTACTTGCATTTTTTTGTCATAATAAAAGCGCAGTTGCTGTGGGAATCTCCAATTATACCTTATATTTTTACTCATCAACAATTTAGTTACAGGCCTCATCTTATATCTCCACGTTCTTTCTTTCAGTGAAATATCATTGTAAACTTCTACATCAGAACCATCAAATTTCAAAGCATCAGGACCAGCTCGTTTCAAATAGGCCATTACTCTTAGCTTATCGGCCCAATTTGCAAATTTTACCAAAACATTTCTTTGAACCACCCTCCCTCTTCTTGGGCCCACCCGAAATACACTTACAAAATCTTCCTGAACAAATTCTTTTCCTATATTCAAACCATTTAACCACTGAACCACTCTTTCTCTTAACAAATCCGGTGTCCGTTCCACCATCTGATGGATCACAATATTCTGCTTTCTCATCATATCTTCCACAGCATCAATCCTTCTCTCTTGCTCATCCAATTTCAGCTTATTCTCCCGCACCACCTCCTGAGTCCCTTTTATTTCCTTTTTTATGGCAATTACCTCAGTTTGAACCAATTTCACATTTCTCTCTATTTTTTTCAGACTTAAATCCACCTTTTTTGAAAAGTCTGCAACAGATGATACCACCTTATCTTGCTTTTTCATCATTTCATTTCTATCTTTCACCCTTGATTCCTCATTCTTCTCCAATTTCTGAAACAGCTTGCCAATTTCCACCATAATTTGGGTTTGATCATAGGGCTCCGGGGGCGGAGATGAAGACTGAGGGGCTTCTTCCATTGGTGCTTTTTCTTTCCTCTTAGACTTCACAACTGGCTCTTCCTCTTTTGCTTTCCCTCTTGTGCCTTTATCCATATTAATACACAGTAAAAGAGTCCAATGTTGCAGAACATTGTAGAAATTAGTCGGTCAGACAGAACCTGTGACACTGCAACCACTGGTACCACGAATCCAAGACAGACAAAACTTGTAGGGAGGAAGAAATCCAACAAAGAGTTAGATACTATAATCCACAAAAGAAAAACAGAAGGAACCGAAGTGTACTCCCAGCAAACAGCAGAAAAGGAAAAAAGAAAAAGAAAATAATAATCCACATCAGATCCGTTTCCCCAAGGCAAGCAGTCCAACTGATCGTCTTCTAAACCACGAAAGTAAAGGCTCCAAGGAAACAGTCACCCAGAACTTCTCGTTTGAGTTCAAGCCGCCAAAAAAGGGAGGGGGGAATGAAAGGAAAAAAAGCCCAAAATCCAAGCAGGAAGGAAAAAAGACGTGAGAAGCAATGTGTTAAAAAAAAGATGATATTTGTAATCCACAGGGTGAAGGAACAAAAAGAAAACAAATTAATCCTTCTCTTGAGGCGGACAAATCAAAGCGCCATTTTCCAGCGGCTGCATTAAGTTCGGGGTGGAAACCCCCCTTCTTCCTCTGTGGAACGGCAAACTTTTCCCACACTCTTTAAACTGGAAGACACACTGCAGGCTTCCAATACTAGAGCCCAAACAAGAACTTCTTGAACCACTTTGTTATCGCCAAAACACGCCGCGGTTCGCCTGGGGCGCAAGGAAACCATAGACCCAAACACGATCACTTTTGATTTCCAGGACCGCCGCCATTAACGGAACAACCGCGTGGTTTCATCTCCACCCATTTCCATTTCCAAGTCCAGGCTCTTCTAAGCAAAGTCCCCAGCTAACTTTAAACTTTAACTTTCCGTATATCCTTTCATGCACTAACATGCGATTGTGTTCTTGCCAAACAATTTCTTACCAGTTCCACTGCTGCCACAAATCTCTGCCGTCTCGCTGGTCCCGTTCTCGGCTCCTCGGCAGGAAAAGCCGCGACTGCCGTCGCGAGCCTCGCCCGCCCAGGAAAGCCTCCCGAACTTCGACCGTCCGACCTCAAAACTTCCCAAAATTTTCCAGAAAGGCAAGCAGGAGTCTTATCAACAGAAATTACCACTTTAAAGTTTTCCCATTTTGCTCAATCACATTGATTACCACTTTGATAGGTGCGAGCGTCCGGATCAAGATGTTACTCGTCGGCCATCTTAGCCACGCCCCCTCCTCCAAATTTTTAACCAAATTTTCTGTTACAAGTATATAATATATTCTAGAATAAGAGTTGTGGACCTGCGAAAAATACGAATATACCCTTTCTGAACCCTTAAGTTCTCTCCAAGAATCTTTCAAACCTAAAGCAGTCATCCAATTATCCAACATTCACCCTTTAATCCCTTTTCCACTTCTTAATATATTTGTACAATCCAAATTTGATTTTACGAAATTAAAGTCACCAGCCACAATCATCTTCCTTGATTTTTCTTTTACCAATATCATACGCATTTTTTCTAAAAATTCTGCTTGATGGTCATTTGGGGCATATATATTCACCAACATTATTTCCTCATCGTCTATTTTCCCCTTCACTATCAAAAATCTCCCTTCCGAGTCTGAGATACTATCTGTTATCTCAAGCCTCAATCTAGCTTAGATCAGAATTGCAACTCCTCTTGATTTTGATGTACCATAAGATTTTTCATAATGCTGCATCCAACCTAGGAAGAGTTTATTTGTATCATGAGATTTTTGATGAGTTTCCTGTAAAAAGACTATGTCCAGTCTATCCCTTTTCAGAGCTGATTCTATCCTCCTCCTCTTAATTTGGGATCCTGTATCTTTTACATTCCATGTTAATACTTTTATCGCTCTCATAATTTAAATTGTCCCCCACTTTTATCTCTCCTGAGCTCTCCATTGGGCATGCTACCAATTAACCTAACTTAATTAAAACAAAACTTAGAACATAAAACACTCATTAACGACCTCCCCACTTTTTCCTTCAAAAAAAGAAGGGAAAAAATGCCTTTGACTTCCAAAGAGGGGGGGACGTGTAGGATAAGCATAATAATTAAAGCTCCAGTGCACTATCCACACACATTTTTTTCTCCTTTAAAAAACAAAGTTTTTTAGAAGTTAAAGGTGGATAATTGGAATAAAAAATATAAAAGAGAACTAGAGACAGATAGAGTACTTACGGAATTTGAGGAATTGGTAAGGAAGATTAGAAAAGGGGAAAGTAGTATTAAAGGTCTTGTAAGTAAGCTTTATAATATATTGAATAGAGGTGCAGATCCACAGGAGGATTTGAAACGGAAGTGGGAACAAAATTTGAATATAAAAATTGGGGAGATTGAATGGAAAAATAAATGGAAAAAGAGAATTATGAGAACAATGTCTGTAAGAATTAAAGAACATAATTTCAAAATGTTGTGGCAATGGTACCTGACACCATTAAGACTTTACCAGATGGATAATAAAAGAGATAAGTTATGTTGGAGATGTAAAGAATTTGATGGAACATACGAACATATGTGGTGGAGTTGTAAAAAAATAAGGGATTTTTGGGGAAGAATAGAAAATGAGCTTGGTGAAATATTGGGTAAAAGTGTTAAGTTGGTGTCGGGTACTATTCTTTTAACGAATGTGGAAGGCTTGGGTTTAAACAAGGAGGAAAAAGAATTACTGGAAATCGTACTGACAACGGGTAGACAATGTATAGCCAGAAATTGGAAAAACGATGTAGATATTCAGATTGGAGAATGGTATAAAGAAATGTGGAGTTTAGCACTGAATGATAAATTGACATGGGAGATTAAAGTCAAAAGAGATAATTTAAAAGAGAATAGATTTTGGAATATATGGAAACCGTTCGTGGATCACTCTATTATGACAAGTGATAGTTCAGGACCAGTACCATCTCAAAGAAGCTTCTGGAACTGAGTAGAAAATAAACTCTCCGGGCATTGTATATATTCACAGGGTGATTATTATTGGTTAAAAAGATTTGTGGTAGTACAGAAAGTTTTTTTTTTATTATTTTGGACTTTGAAATAACGGTTCTTAATATTTGGTGGTTAAATAGTAGTTAATGAGTATAGATATTGTTATGTGCTAGCATATAGTAATGTTTGTTAGTATGATATTATGGATTTGTTAGTGTATTGTATTGTTAATGTACTGTTAATGTTTTCTTTTCTTTTTTTGTATGTCTATTAAAAACTCAATAAAAACAAACAAACAAAAAACAAACAAAACAAAACAAAAAACAAAACTGTTATGAACACCTCTTTACCTTTAAAAATCCTCACCTTCATTCCATTTCCATTCTAGCCTTTGCTTAACTCCTCCTCCACCACTATCAATGACAATTCTCCCTCAGCTCCTCCCATTTGTTCTCCTCCCGCAGCACCTCCCTCATCTGTTCCACCATAGTCTCTTCTTATCCCTCCCGACGCCGGCAAATCTTTCCTTAACTCCAACCATTCATTTGAACCTGCACTGACCAAGTCAAGTAAAGTTAAATATTCCAAAACATCAGTCCTTTCATCAATCACCTGCATCTTTTTATCATTAAAAAATCTTAACTGTTGTGGGAATCTCCAATTGTATTTTATCCCTTTTTTAATCAAGATCTTTGTTGCCGGTTTCATTTTATATCTCCAACCACGTTCCTTAATTGGAATATCATTATATACCTCCACATCCGCTCCATCAATTTTCAGAACTCCAGAACCAGCTTGTTTTTAAAAAGCCTTCACCTTCAATTTATCCCCCCAATTTGCAAATTTAACCAAAACATTCCTATGATCACTTTTCCCCCTTCTCGATCCCACTCTGTAGGCGCTTACAATATCCTCATTAACAAAATCCTTCCCCATTTTCAAACTATTTAACCAATTAACAATTCTATCTCTTAGCTGGTCTGGAGTTCTTTGAGTCACATGATGTATCAGAATATTCTGCTTTCTCATCATCTCTTCCATCACACCAATCCTTTTCTCTTGCTCATCCATCTTCATCTTATTTTCTCTCACCTCCTCTTGTATCCCTTTCATTTCCCCTTTCATTGCTTTCATGTCACTTTGCATCAATTTAACATTACCCTCTAACTTGTGAATATTTAAATCAATTTTTTGAGAGATCAGTAATCGATCCAGTTAATTTATCCAACATTTCATTTTTATCATTCACTCTTGCTTCATCCATCCTGTCAAATTTTTAAAATAATTTACCAAGTTCTACCATAATTTGAGTCTGGTCAAATGCGGGTTCAGGTGATGATGAAGATGATGATGGGGTGGGTCCACAACCTGTGCTTTGCCCTTCCTTTTTGGTTTCACCACTTCCTCTTCCTCTCCCTTGCTCCTTGCAGCTTTATCCATTGTGATATCAAATAAAAGTTTCAATGCAGCAATAGTTTTTAATCCCATGTGTCCCTCTCTTTGAAACTGTTCCAGGATTCAAACAAACCGAAGAAACCAAAATCTGTCCAATCCTCCTGATTTCATAATGGTAAGTTCAAATCCAAAAGCTTGATTGAAGATTCTGTAGGGTCCAAAACTTGGGAACCAAATCCTTTATTATAATCCCCCAACAGCTGGTATTCCACTTGTAAAGTCTAACGCCAACCAGCAGTTGTAATCCACAAGAGGAGAGAAGGAAGAATATTGCTTGCAACCACCAAAAATTAATTAAAGCTACCAAAAAATCAATAAACCATGAATTTCCAGCTTTAGATATGCCACGAGCTCTTCTTCTGTTGATACAATTGTAATCCAAATCGGCAACCATGTAACAGTGAAGCTCAGTATATCTCAAAATGAGAGGGGGAGGGAGGAGACACTATGCAGAAGGAACTGAAATGGACACAGTTGGAAGCTGATCAATGGTAAGAAGGTGGAGGAGTAGCCAAGCCACATAAAACAAGGTGAAAACACTGTAATCCAAGAGATAGTCTTTTCTTAAAAACACTGTTAGTTCAAATCTACAGTTTCTTCAAGCAATTTCTTCAAGCACAGAGCTCCTGTCTGGACTCACGATGACTCACTTGGGATGGCTTACCCCCCCCCCCCCACCCTTCTCTGAACTCTGAGCCTGTGCTTTGCCAATTTAAAGCTCAATATTCCCACTTTATAATCCAGTCATCTTTATTCCGGAGCAATAATAGCAATAATGTCAAAGTCCAGGGGACTGTTTAACTTTCAAAGCTGATCTGAGTAACTACTTTCCACATTTAAAGGTTGTTCACCACTTTCTTTGCCACCCGAGTCAGCTTTCTCTCCCCCTCTCTTAAGTTTCAATTTTGAAGTCACCCTCCGCCATTACTCCTTCTTCCCTGCTCACAATCTTCAAATACTCAGCACTTACTTGCACTTTTCTGCCCTCATACACAGGGGAATCTCGCCTCCACAACCTCTGCTCCGATGTTTATTTTTAGAGCTTATCCTTTATTCGGATCCACCGTTATAGCACTGTTTCCGAGCGCTGGGCTCCCGCCCGAGACCAAAACAGCTTGCTCAGCCCGACTTTTGCCGTGCCTCACTTACCGCCTGGTTTTCAGGCTTCGAGCCTGCTCTGCACCTCATTTTTATCCACAACACTTCAGGGATCCGAATTTTATTAATTTAATGTTGCCAGTCATATAAATTTGTTTTTAAAATCCACTTTTCTTCCTCATTTCGGCGTGAGCCAAGACAAAATACATCTTACTCACAGCCCACCATAGCCACGCCCCCCTGTCCAGGTTTTTTGGAGGACTAACTTATAGACTAAAATTCTCATTCATGAGAAACCTAGCCTTATTTGTAAAAAAATGTTCTCGCTTTTCCAACTTTAATTCCTTCTTTTTCCCCCTTGAGAGAATGGAATTAGTTACTGTGTGTGCATGATGTGTGAGCAAGTGGGGGGAAGACTCTTCTTGTTGTTACTCTTTCTCCCTCAATCTCTTCCTCTCTCTCTCTTAATGCCACAGCGAGAAGAACTGCAGAGAAACAGAGACTAAGTAATGGTCCTTTTCTGCTCTTTGAGGCCTGGGCACAGCTGCTGTGCATAGAATCCTTTATCTCTTTCTAATGAGAAAGAGGAAAAAGGAAACCAGGGCTGTGTACAATAAATCAACTAGCCAGGCTCCCCAAACTCTCCCATTCCGTTTCCAGAGTACCATCAATGTAGGGCAAAATATAGAAGCACTCCTTTGTCACCAATTAGGTGGTTCAAGTTAAAGAGCTCTCTTGCTCCAAGGTCTATGACAAAACCATCTATAGTCCTCCCACCCTATGTTATCTTTTGGTCACACAGGGACAGTGATGCACTGTAAAAAAATACTACGCACTCGGTGGGTGTAGCTATCTGTGGGTGTGGCCTCAACACACACACCTCCCCCCCCCGAAAAAAAGAAAAAAGAAAGAAACCTACCTTGCTCTCTTGCTTCGCGGAGATGAGGAGGAGGAGTCCCAGAGCAGCAGTGCTGCTGGGAGGTGAGTGGGATGAGTTGGTGGGCTGGCACTGGCTTCCCCCTCCCTGCACCGCCGGAAACACATCCCTGCCGGCGGCACTGCTGGGAGGTGAGCCGGGCAGGTTGGTGGGCTCGCGCTGGCTGGCCTCCCCCTTCCAGTGCTGCCGGAAATGCGTCCCTGCCAGCAGCGCTGCTGGGAGGTAAGTGGGGCAGGTTAGTGGGCTGGCCTCCCCCTTCCAGCGCCACTGGAAATGCATCCCATTTTGCCTCGCCCAGGGCCGAAGGCACAAGGGAAGTGCGGAGATGAAAGCACGCCTTTGGCCCTGGGCGAGGCAAATGCTACATACAAGAGTTGGGTGTGGCTGGACAAGTGGGCATGGCCTGGAATTTCTACTACTGGTTTACCAGAACCAGTGAGAAAACCTGCCATAGTACAACACTGCACAGGGAGTTGCTTGCCGAACATCATTTCTCCTTTTTGTTGAATATATTGAATGCAACCCCACAATGCAAAGGGTTGTTGTAATGTAAATTATGCATATAGCTAGCCAATCAGAAGAGTTATCTAGTTTCCCGCCTATAGGGTCACCTGACCTATATTAGATTGCTTGTTATTCAGGTTTTAATCAGTGTCAAGATGTGTGGAGAGTTTGATTTGCTGGGCTAGAATGGGAGTCTAATATTTTGGACAACTTGCTAACTATAACTATTTGTTTAACCTGCCCCACCTACTGCTGTGAATTCTGCATATAAAAAACTAAACACTTTTATCCTCCCCATTCCAGTTCTGATCATGTGTGTGGTTGATTTTAGGTGGCAGACAAACATGCATGATAGCAACAAAATGGAGACATTAGGAACGGGGAACCTTAATGACTAGTCAGCTGACAGTGCTCAGATTCCTCCACATTTACTTGATCATTAAAGGCACAGGTATAAAAATAGACTGATGTTTAAAAAGAGGACAATCTGGGATAAAAGAAGATACATGACTGCTAGAAATGCACCTTTTAAAAACAGCAACAAATTAGATGTATTTATGTAGATTTTACATAGATTATTCATATGTATATATAAATCAAAGAGTTTGTTTATAGACAGAAGTAAGACATAAATAGAGCCAGATAAATGATTATAGTATTTGGCTTCAACTTTATTATATTATTTCAACCATAGGTCAGTCATGTTTGATATAGAAGACTGAAGTACAATAACAAAACATATAATATTTGCAATTCAAATAAAGCAGATGGAAATTCAGATTACATTTTTAGTGCCAGTTCCTAATCTAGTTGATGCAGTGATTCAGTCATCTGTTTTCTTATTGTACAAGGCATTGCACAGAATTTTGCAATCTTGGCTATGGTTTTTACTTGAGGGACTAGATAGGTGAAAATGTATCGGGTCTAAGTCGATAATGCTTTCAAGTTGAGGAACTAAATTTATTGTGTGAATCCTTATAAAATGTACAATACAACAAAACACATTCCACAGTTACTTCCATGCCAGACTTGCAGGGGCAATAATGTTACTAATAAGGGATTGATTGATTGATTGAGTACCTTCCCTCTAAAAAGAATGAAAGAAGAGCAGTTACATGGACCAGAGAAAAAGCTCTCTGGTGTCTCACAAGTTCTAAGTTATAAAGATGATTGATTGATTGATTGATTGATTGATTGAATTTATATGCCATCCATCTGGTAAATGTACCACTGTGGGCTATTTACAACCAAGATGAAACAGACAGTAGTATCATAACAGATGTTAACTATAACCATACAAATAACACCATTAAAAATAATACAAAAAGCAGCAGTATTCCAATAACAATGAGTCAGTTTACAGAATAAGAGAGGGGAAAAAACAAATACAGGGTCATGGTATTAAATTAACTTAGTGGAGTAGCTCTCTATAGGCTTCTTTGAATTATTTAGTTTATGGAGATTCTTGAATGCCTGTAGGGAGAAGATGAAATGTATTTACTATGAGAGAGAGTTCCATAATGTTGGATCCACATTATGTAATCTGCTGGGATAAAGATTTTTCTGTGATTTCCAGCCATTGAGTAATAAAGGGACTCATATGCTATTGAGTTGGAGGACTGCATCCCAGATTCATTTTCTATTTAGTCTATTTAGTCTTCATAAATTCCCAAATGTAGCAGTGACAATTTCCTTCCACTGACCTAACCCAGCCTGCGGGGTGATTATCTATTAGAATCACAGGTGCTAAACCAATAGAATTAAGTTTTAACCTTAGCCAAAGACTGATTCTTTGAAGCTAAGAACTTGCTTCAAGCAAAACCATTCCAGGGCATGAGGAATATAGTGTGATACACCAAAAACAATTCTCAATAACTCTAGTTTTTCAAGGGGGCAGAAGTCCTTATGTATGCATAAGCCTGAACCACCCAGAGGTTGAGCCAGTACTTTGCCTTGGAAGATGTTTTTACTACAGAAGGTATCATCTGCATACAATGAAGAAGGGATAAGTCTATTTACAAGTTTAGGTAGATGAAAATCATGATTTGTTAAGGCTTGAGCCATAGAATTAATATTTTTTAAAAAGCAGAAAATAGGAGAGCTAGAATTGATTGCTGTTTTATACACACCCTTTTAGGGGAACACTGAAATAAATAAATAGGGTTGGACATTGCTCTGAGATGATTTCTTAAATGTAATATGGATGGGTGCAAGTATTCTCCAGGTTAGTGTTTAAAGTTTTCGTGTGACTTCATCAGAATCAGAAAAGGAATATTTTGTTGTTGTATAGATTGTTAGCTCTGAATGGGGTAGATGGGTCTCATTTATATTTGAAGATATTATGGCAGAAGAATCACTCACTGGCTTTTTCAAAGAATCAGATCAATTGACCCATAGGTGTTTTGAAGCTTTAGCTGGAGAATATGGACTTGACCCACCGTGTTTGCAGATCACATTTGACTTCAGAGTAAAAACTACTGCAAGTTTCTGCTGTTTGTTGTTTAAGTAAAATACAGGAATATAACCAAATGGGTCTCTGGCAGAGCTCAAGTAAAAAGTGATGAATAGTTGGTTCATCACAAATGTTTAGAGAAAAATATATATAAATAATACAGCAATAATTAAGATAAGAGTAAAAACAGAGACAGTGGAGCATCTAAATGAGATTGATTTATCTTGCCATCTTGCCCTTCATAACATTTAATGTTTGATTATTATACCTGAACAGATGACATATATAAGATTTAAAATCAATGGCTGATCAGGCTGAGATCAGCAATTTGGGCCCACGTCATGGCCATGAAATATATAAACTTAACACGCATAGGCTTAATTGCTGTAAAGATGAGAGAGAAGTTAAGAGTCATCATGTCATATTCCTTAGCCCACGGATCTGTGGCTACCAGTTTCACCATAGGTACCACTTCATTGGCCTAGGCTAGGCTATACAGATGAATCAGCTTGCTATGAGCCATACTTTACGGTTCTGTTTTTTTTAATGACCTCTTCATATTCTCATCTTCAAGCTCACTTCAGCACACAGCCTTGACAATAATTACGAGCATACAGCTCATCTACTTTTAAATTAACAGCAGCAGGAGGAAAGATTTTTTTATGTGCTAATGAGTTTTCCTTATTAATAACTTCAAGATATGTTGAAATATTAGCCCATAAATGTGGATTTCAGAAATGATGTACATTCCTCCCTTTTCTGTTTATTGTATAAATGATACATATAGACACATATAAGCCATATAACTTATATGTTAGTACCTATGAAACCAGAATTGCATTTGTGAAGGGTAGAACTGTTAACATAACTTTTATCGGAATAAATGAAAGGGCCACAGCAAGGACAACCTTTTTACAGCAGTGACATTTTTATCTTCCGTAGTTCATCTTCACTGTCAGCAATTCTCACAGATGCTATTTAAAAAGTGCTTCTTTTTTAAAAAAATATCCATATGTAGCAGAAGTGTAATGTTAACCCAACTGCAGAAACAAAGAGGAAGAACTAAAATATTTACCTGCTTTGGGGAAAATAAATACCATATTTGCTGGCATATAAGATGCATCGGAGTACAAGATGCATGCCATTATTACCAAAATAGCCCACTATATACAGTACAAGACACACTCAATTTTTCCAGTGTATTTTAATGGGGGAGTGGGTCTTGTATGCCAGCAAATACAGTATCTCCCTTCAGACTATAGTTTTTCAAGTATGATTTGGAATGAGGAATCTACAGAGGAGCAAAGATAACCACATTGCACACTTTAGGTATGATTACAGTCATATAAAAAAGAGCTACTGTTCATTAAGTGGTTCTTCTGCCCAGACAAGTGTTGTCCAATCAATTTTGGTGGGGTCTGTAAAACTTGGAGTATTTGTGGACTAATCGCTGTATCTGGAGGGACCTGGGTGTGAAGTGCCTTTTGAATTTGTAGACAAGCACTTGCCTGCTCTTCTCATGAGGCATCTATGTTGGTATCCCAACCAAAGCCTTTTCCAGATGTGGATAGTTCAACTTCAGTAGTCCACATGTTCATAAACTCCCATCAGGGTATTTATATGGCACAGTATGTGGGGTTAACACTGAAGATAGTTTTGAAACTTCACTGAGATCATCGATTGGGACCAGGAATTCCAAACATATTGTGCCAGTCCTTTCCAAGGTTCCTTCATTCCAAAACATATTCAAGTCTAATTCCAAGCACTGGGTTTCAATTATAAAGGATTGGATACATTTTGCCTAAAGAAGGGATAAAGATAATGCAACATACTGGGTATTAGAAAATGGCTTTTTATGATTCAAAAAAAGGAGCAGCATTTGAAAAATATGTAAATGAAAAGGCATCAACCGCAAAACCAAAACCCAAATAAAAGTGGTGCAGTGGTTAAAGTGCTGTATTGCAGCGAAAACTGCTGAAATTGTGAGTTCGAGGATGATGGAACTCAAGCTTAATTCAGCCTTCCATCCTTCCGAGGTCAGTATACTGAGTGCCCAGTATGTTTGGGGGCAAAATGCTAATTACCAACCAGAGAGTGTACTAAGTGCTATGGGGCACTATATAAGTGTAATTGCTATTTGTATATGAAAAATTTCTCCATTCACGTCACTAGAAGCCACAGATAGATACCATTACCAGTTTGTTCTCCTCCAACTTCCCTGCCATTGTCCCATAGAGCAGCCTCCTCTAGAGCATTGTGGAATTTCAGCTGAAATCATTTTAGCTTTTCCACTACTGTTGGAAATGTCTAGAGACAGGAAGTATCTTTTAATGTTGTTTTTTCCTGTCTTGGAAGGTGCTCTATGACAGAGTTTCTGCAACCTTTAGGTTTTGGAGTTCAATTTCCAGAAGCCTAACTCATTTCCCCAAACCACTGATCAGCCAATGTACTGACTTAGGCTTCTGGGAATTGAAGTCCAAAACCCAAAGGTTGCAGAAACTCTGTCATAGAGCACCTTCCAAGACAGGAAAAAAACATTAAAAAATACTTCCTGTCTCTAGACATTTCCAACAGTAGTGGAAAAGCTAAAATGATTTCAGCTGAAATTCCACAGTGCTCTAGAGGAGGCTGAAGAGAACAGGTTGGTCTTCGAACTTCCTTTAATCTATATATCTATACATATAAATCCAAGGGTTAACCATTGGAACTTGATATGTGTTTCTGCAACCGTCCATCCTATCCCATACCAAGCCTCCTACACTCGCCCGAAAACAGTCTGCAGGTTACGGCAGGGTTGTCAAAGGCGCCAGTGGGGCAAGAGCCCCATGAACATGAAAAAAGGAAAAGAACTTCAATTCCCAAAGTCCTGTGCGCTGTGACTCAGTCAATCAGGCTGAAAGCCGCAAGCAAAAAGAACATTGGCCAATGCAGGAAAAAAATCGCCACACGAACGCAAACAAAAAATGCAAAACTCAAAGTCCTAGCGTCCTACACGCCATGAACGTGCAGAACGCTGAGAAAGCCGGCACACGAAAAACAAAATTAAAAAACGCAACGGGAGCACAAGTCTGCCGCAGCCGGAGGCAGCGCCTGACACCTTCACAAAACAAACACCCACAAAAAACTACGGCGAGACCACCGCTGGCCTTCTTTCACAGAGCAACAGGGAGAAGAGGGACTCCCTCTGCTCCACGCAACCCCGCCGAAGACACGGTGAGACCACCGCCGGCCTCAAGGTACCAGCAGCAGGCAGCAGTTCATCAGGGGAAGCACCCTCCCTGGCAGATGACTGGCTGCTGCCTTTGTACTTCCAATGGAGGTAATACAAAAACAGCAGCCAGCAATCCACAAGGAAGAGCACCACCCCTTACGGATCACTGCCTGCCAATCTCCGGTTAGGTAAGCCAGGAGAAAAAGGAGACAGAGAGGAGAGAACCATCGTCAGGCAGATGGCTCTTCAATGCCTCCTTTTCACCCAACCTACCTAACGAACCTTACCAGGGGAAGAGCCGGCTAACTGCTGGCTCCTCCTTTTCCCCATTGCTCCATTGAAACCAAAATTCGAAGCAGCAATGGGGAAAAGAGGAACCGACAGACAGGCCATTCTTCACGCAAAAGTACACACCAACAACAAACACCAAAATTAATAAAATTTAATAAAACAAAAATAAATAAATAATTAAAAAACCATTAATAAACAAAAAAGTAAACCACAAAATCCACAAACAAAAACATCCACAATACCACAAAAGCACAGACAAAACACCTAACTACAACACAAAAATACTTAACTCTAACAACACAACAACCACAAATTACACAAAACTCAAAGTGCACCAACAAAATAACAAAAATAAAAAACACCAGAAATAAACAAACCAATTACACACATATAAAGCCAAACCAAAACAAAAAAGAACAAACAGAAACACCTCCCAGCCCACCACCACAAAAACAAAACAAAGAAAATTCAAAGAATAAATAAAACCAGAGAACTCACCAGCACGTCCTCCCTCCACAAGACCGGAACAGAAATGAAGAAACAAAGACTACTTACCAGAAGATGCCCCACCTAGAGGCCAGGAGAGAAAAAACACATGAAATGAAAACAAAACCAACAGCCCCACTTGCAGGCCGGAATATTAAAAACAAGTCAAATACACAACAGCCCCACCTAGAGGCCACAAGAGTAAAAACAAGTAAAAAATAACAATAAATCCAAAGTTTACACAAATAACAAACATATGTTAAATTAAAAAAAAATATAGCATCCTCTGTTGATTTTTAACTCAAATAAATAAAAATCCCCCAAAAGCAAAACATAATTTATACAACCCGGCAATGCCGGGCAACCTATACTAGTAATATATAAAACAGAGATGAGTTCTTGTATGTCCAGTATAGAAATCCACACCCCTGCACCAATCCCGCTGAAACTGCATGCGCACATATCTTGAGTGCTGGAGATGGCTGAGGCAGGGGTCCGGTGGCCCATTTTGGGGGTTGCACCCCCAAAATAGGGCCATGAAGGCCCCCCCATGGGGGAAACACCAGAGGAGGTGCACACAACAAGGCCTAAATGGCGAAAACAATGAGGCCATGTCAAACATGCCGGTGGCTGAGAAGGCGAAGGCCGGCGGCATGAGGTGGGGGCAGAGGCGGGGGAACCAGAAACAATGGCAGGGCCACAATGGCAGGGCTGGGAACCAACACGGTCAGGCCACACTGCCCACCGCCATGGGAGAAAACCCACTACTGCAACCCCTCAGGCCGGGGCTGGGCCATGAGGAGCAGCGGCAAACGGCCAGGCCTCAAAGCCCCCCAAAAAAGCACCAGAGGCCCGGCCATGAATGCATGCCCAGGGCCGCCATCAGCTGAGAGAAAGGAGCTGCGAGGGGTGACAGTGCCGACCCTGGAATGCATTACAGGAAGGCGGCTAGTCCAGGGCTGGCAGGGAGAATGGCCACGCCTGGCCAGGTAGGAAAGAAAACAAAAAATGGGGCATGGACTGAGGCCTGCTCCGCTGCGGCCAGGTTAATGCAAAAACAACAACGAGTGACTACCTACCTTGCCTCCATGGCTTGAGGAGCCATCAGGGGAGGCCCCAGGCATGTTCGCAGGCCATGCGGATCCTTCCCTCCCCTCCGGTGATGGGGTGCACAAGGCAGCAGTTCTGGCCACTGCCAGTGTGTGTGCAGCATCTTGTCTCACCACTGGGGCTTGCAGGGCATCCAGGAGCGACCCCGGGCCATGGTGGTGGGAGCACAGCAATGTTGCTCAACTCAGGAACTTGGGTGGAGGCCTGGCATGATCCCGGACAATGGCACAGGGAGCATGAACAATGGGGATGAGGAGGGAAGCCGTACAGCCAACAACAATGCCTGAAACCACCTCCGGCTGCCCACCATGAAACATCCTGGGTGGAGCCGGATACCCTTGCTAGTGATGATATAAAACTGGTGTTGGGTGTAAGATTTTGCCCCTAAGATTGTATAGGATATTGTACCTAAATGCAATGCAGCATGTAAATTTAAGGGTCTGTGCTTCAGCCAGCACAGGTGTTGATACTAACATGCTTGATAGCCAGATACTTCTTATAAGTAAAGTGCCTGTGTAGCACTTGTTTGGAGGAGCACTGGAGGTGTACCAGCAAAGGTGTACATGCTGTGAAGAAGCACCTTTTGGGGAGCACTTGTTTAGGAGCACTTGTGCTGGAGTGCTTGTTTGGTGAGTGCCTGAATGCTTCACCACCCCACAAGATACTGAACTGCAAAGCTGCAAGAATTCCTGTGACCCAGAGAGGTCTTTGCCTGCTTTTTTCAAATACTGCCGAGAAGGAAAGCTTTTTCTCCAAACTGACTGCTGATTGCTACTGAGCAAACGTAAGCTATCTGCTTGTTTTTCTCTGAACTGACTATTGTTGAAATTCCACAGCCTTTGTTTTGCTTATCCGTGGAACTTGGAAGGCTCCAAGCTCCTTTGGCTGTCCAAGCACAATGACTGTTCCATTTCCGTCTGTACAGTATATACCTTTGCAAAGAGACTATATCTATTTTTGCTTTCAGTCACTGTATATGTCTGCACTGCACAGCAAATCTGCAAAGTAAACCTGTTTGTTTCACCAAGCTGTTGTCGTTCTATGTGTGGGCCTTCCTCAGGCACGTCGCTCCATTTGCGCATTTCTTTCACACACTCTTGTACTACACAATAACAACAACATCAACAACGGGTGCTTGGCAGATGCCAGGATGATGGTCCATTCCAAAGACATAAAGCAAGTGAAGAGAATGAAAGCGCAGTGCCAAAATGGCCACCGTGCTCTTTGCGGGGCCCCCCACCCGGACTCAGACATCCGGGTAGTTAGGGGCGTGGCCACTCCTCTATAAAAGGGGTGGCCACGAGGCAGCCAAGCTGCCATTTTAGAATGCGACGGAGCGGAGAAGTTTGCTCCGCCGCATTTTTCTCTGTTTCGTCTTCGTACCTTTAGCTTTAGACGGATTTCCTTTGCTCTTCGATACTGCAGTACTCAGGGGACAGGATTGTGAGTTGGATCCCTGGCCAGGGATCGATTAGGGAGCAGCTTCTCTTTTCGGCTTGGGAGACATGGCTCCCAAGCGCAAGGCTCCGGCTGCCAAGCTGCGCCTGCAGGGGAGGGCTTTGCCTACCCCCTCTTCCTCCGGGGGGCAGCCATTGGGTCGGAGGGCCCGGGATGCACCTGCCCAGCAGGGCAGTGGGATGGCTTTGCCCACTGCCACCAATGTCACTGACCAGGCTTCCGCTTGTCAGCCTGGCACAAGCTTCCAGGCTGGGCTGGCACAGGCTGGCCCCTCGGGGACCCCTGTCCCTGGAGGGCCTTTTCATGGCCTGGGACGGGGTGGCCCATGTGGGCCTGGTGTGGGTTTCCACCCCACCATTCCTCCGGCCCCCCACGGGCCGGAATTTTGGGCATGGCCCTAATCAGGTCTGGGATCCCCATTTGGGTTTCCCCTTCAGCAACTGCCCAGTGGGCCATCCGGCCTGTCCGGCCCACCTTATACAAGGGGCTCGGACACCGTTGATGCGCTTCTCGCACGCATTTCAGTGCTAGAGGCATCAATGGGCATTGCCCCACTGCCTTCCGATGGGGGCTTGGCCACCTCTTCCATTACAGCCCTTTTGTCGATCCTGGCCAACACTGTGCCTCTCCAGCGGGCCGTCAACAGGGTCGAGCTGCTCGAGGCCATCAGGCCAGCCCAAGCTGGTGCCTCGCAGCTCCCCACATGATCGGATTTGCCGGTAGGGACCAGTCAGGTGTGGCCCCAGAGCTCGAGGCCTGTCGCGAGCTCCGACGCCCGCCGTGGGCCAGAACCCCCAGTGGGGGCGGCTCACGGGGGTGCGACTAGTGAGTATCCGGTTCAATTGAGTGCACCAGCGACACTGTCCAGTCACATTGGGGGGTGTGTGCAATGGCCATGGCCGACACAGGTTACTGTGGGTGGGCAGTTGTATCCGCACTGCCCTGTTAACTCATGGTTGCCAAATGGCCCCCCGGTTAGGGCAGGGGTGCCCGCCCTTGTGGGTATGCCAGGTGTTCCAGGGGCTATTCAGGGCCCGCTGCTCATACCCTCCATCCAGAACGTGCCGATGACGGCTCTGCCGACAGCAGGTTATTCCTTGCCCCTGGGTGATCATCTATCACAGGCCATGAGGGAAAAGATTTGGCGGGGAAAGTATGTTGATATTTTCTCCCTCTTGAATCATGAGCCCACCAAGGAAGAGAGGGAGGGACAGGATGACAGGGATAAGGAGTTGTCCCATCGTCGTAAGCCACCGCGCACCTGGGCCAACTGGTTGCCGGCATACCTCATATATATGGCGGTATACCTGAGGGCCCGGCCTGATTTGGCCATTCCGATGGTGCAATACCTCGACAATATTTATAGGGCGATGGTTGATTTTTCTGGCCCATCGTGGTTGGCTTACGACGAAGAATTCAGGATGAGAGTGGCCCTACATCCTGAGATGAGGTGGTATGAGCCCTGCCAGCAATTGTGGCTCTTGTATATGACTCCCACGCGACCGGTGCCTGGTGATAGGTACCATTGTGGCCATGCCGTGCAGCGGGCTGCTGCGATGCAGGTTCCCCGCCAGCCAGTGGGGCAGGGTGTTCCAGCCCGCCTGCTGTGTTGGAGCTTCTCAGCTAGCGGCATGTGCAACAAGCGTCAGTGTCGTTTACGACACGAGTGTCCATCTTGCTCTGGCCCTCACGCCGCCTCCGCGTGCCCGCGGGCTGGTGGATCACGAGGCAGAGGTAGGGGTGGGCAGGGGGCGGTCAGAGCTCCCTCTGATGGTGCTGGCCAAGCAAAAGGCCCCCTCCCCAATTAATATCCCTATGCTGGAATGATGGCTTTCCGCTTATCCTAGACAGGATGATGCGAGGTACCTGTTAGAAGGTTTCCAGTTTGGTTTTCGTATACCATTTACGGGTGTTCGGGGACCGCAGGATGCCCCGAACTTACTTTCTCTGGAGGGTAATGAGGAGGTCGCTGCACAAAGCATAGCTAAGGAAGTGAATGCTATGAGAGTTGCTGGGCCCTTTACTGAACCACCATTCCCTAATTTGAATGTCTCTCCTCTGGGGCTAGTCCCAAAAAAGACCCCAGGTGAATTTCGTTTAATTCACCATCTATCCTACCTTGGTCAATGATGTGATTCCTGATGACCTTTGCTCGGTCAGGTATACGTCATTTGATCAGGCCCTACAGATGGTACGCTCCTGTGGTCACGGGGAGCTCCTGGCTAAGTGCGATATCAAATCGCCATTCCGATTACTGCCAGTGCACCCCGCTGACTTCGAGCTGTTGGGTTTTCGTTTCCGAGGGAGGTTCTACCTTTTGGCTGTTCTATTTCATGTTCGGCATTCAAACGCTTTAGTACTTTCCTTCAATGGGCCTTTGTTCGCAGGTCAGGGTCCCGGTCTGTAGCCCACTACCTCGATGACTTTTTGTTCGGGGGTGAACAGGGCTTGGACACGTGTACGCGTCTCCTTAACACATTTCAGGCACTTATGCGGGAACTGGGTGTCCGCTTAGCGCCTGAAAAGACCGAGGGCCCAGCCACCACGCTCACCTTTTTAGGTATCGAAATTGACACTGTCGCACAGGCATCCAAGTTACCCATGGATAAGGTGACTCGCATCTCCGCGGCGATTCTGGCACTGATTGCCAAGCGTAAAGTGTCTCTTTGTGAGCTACAGGTCCTTCACGGCCACCTCAATTTTGCCTGCAGGGTGGTGACCCCGGGCAGAGCTTTTGCCAGGCGTCTGTGTGATGCCATGGCTGGCCTATTAAAATGCCACCACAGGGTCCGGCTGACCAGGGGTATACGGGCAGACTTTTTGGTTTGGCTCACATTCCTCCACGATTTTAACGGGGTCTCTTTTTGGAGATCAGACCTTATGGTCTGCCCTAAATTTCAAGTACAGTCGGATGCCTCCGGCTCTCTGGGTTATGGGATTTATTTTGAGGGGCTGTGGGCATATGGCCGATGGCCTCACGCATGGCAGGGCACGGATCGCCTCCGTGATCTTACTTTCCTGGATTTTTTTCCCATTTTGGGGGCACTAATGCTATGGGGTGATAAGTGGGCCAATTCACTGGTCCATTTTGGGTGTGACAATGTGGCAGTGGTGCACATTGTTAACGCCCAGATGTCCAAATCCCATAGGGTCATGGCATTGGTTCGTCAATTTGTTTTGAGAACCCTACGCCTCAATGTGCTGTTCAGGGCCAGACATGTGCCAGGCATTAATAATGATATTGCCGATGCTTTATCCTGCCTGCAGATCTCCCGGTTCCGTGCCTTGGCTCCAGAAGCAGAGGAATTTCCCTCTCCACTCCCGGCCGAGATTTGGACATTTGGCGAGGAGAGGTGAACCGGGCGATCGGCATGTCCTTGGCACCTCGCACGCGTAAGGCGTACCAACATGCTTTCATACAATTTAGAGCCTTTTGTGGGCAACTACAGTTACCTGAAGCATGGCCAATACCAGTAGACCAGATTTTACAATACATGGTTTATCTTCACGGTCAGGGGTTGGCTCCCCGTACTATAGCCTCTAGGCTTTCGGCACTGGCATTTATGGCCAAGACACGGGGCTTCGCTGACTGCGTGAATGACTTCCGCATACGTCATGTTTTGGAAGGGTGGACACGTGAACGTGGCCGCCGCCCGGACACACGTCACCCAATTTCACCAGATGTTCTTACCCACCTTGCACGAGGCTGGCATAACTTATGTTATGATAGGTACGAGGTGGCTCTTTTTCATGCAGCTACCACCGTAGTCTTCTTTGGAGCGCTCCGCATCAGTGAGTTGGTACCATTGTCTAAGGTGGATGCGTCTCGTAGGGCACTGGAACTCGACGATGTCTATGTTACACACGAGTCGGCTCAGTTGAGGATACGGTCCTCAAAGGTTGATCAGCACGGCGTAGGCAGTGGAGTCAGACTGCTACGATGTTCCATTGAAGACATCTGTCCGGTTGATGCCCTACATGAGTTTTTGCCAGTCCGTGGTACGCACCCTGGCCCGTTTTTCTGCCACCAGGATGGGTCTCCCCTTACTAAATTCCAGTTTTGGAAGGTGACCGGTACGGCACTTCACAGTGTTGGCCTCCCTGGGGCTCATTACGGCCCCCATTCATTTAGGATAGGCGCTGCGTCCACTGCGGCTGCGTTTGGGTACTCTGAGCCTGATATACGCCTGATGGGCAGATGGGGATCCATGCGCTTTGCATTATATGTACGCCCCCTCCATGCATGAGTACCAGTTATGTCATTGTTCCTTTTTCTTCTTTTACAGACCCTGTGTGTCCACGCACACCGGTGGCAGTATGGCTGGTGGGCCACAGTTGCATGCACCGGGCAGCGCAGTATGCTGTGGTGACAGAGTGGGGACCCAATCTCGGGCTACGTGCAGCCGCACGTATGCGATGGTACGGTAAGCGCGGCATGAGATGGCGGGAACTGTTGCCATTCCTGTTTTCCATCAGGGATGCTGGACCGCCTGATGTCCTTGTCCTGCACCTCGGTGGCAATGATCTCGCACAAGTCACTGGCCTCTCTTTAAAATTCACAATTTGCAGTGACCTAGCCAATCTACATTATGTATGGCTGTCCACGTGGCTGCTATGGTCGGACATTGTGCCGCGACAGACTTACAGGGGAGGCATTGACTTCCGTGCCCTTGACCGAGCTCGCCGGTCGATGAACAGGGCTGTTGCCCGGTTCCTTGCAGACAAGGGCTTGGGGACAGTCATTCGGCATCCTAGGATAGGCTTGCAGGATTACGATCTCTATGCAGGAGATGGGGTCCACTTGTCGGCCAGAGGTATGAACCTCTTTCTTGAGGATGTGCAAGCAGGCCTGGTGACTGAGCTGACGGTCTGAGGGGGGGCGGTGAGTCATCATGGATGCCTCCCCGTGTGGCGGGTAGCACTGGTAAGGTAAAGATTTATGACCCATAGGTATCCGGCAGGTTCGCAATTGACTGGCCAACACGTAGACAGGTACAGGGGAAATAGGTTTGGCCGGTCAACGGCGAACCAGGCAAGGGGTGATGTCAGGAGCTTCACAGCCTGCATCACCTTGATATTTAATGGATACACATCATAGAGTGGGGTCAGTAGATAGTTTATTGACTCCGGTCAACAATTTGTTTGTGTCAACAAACAAATTGATACAAATAGTTACATGTAGCCAATTGCCATTGGCATTTTGGGAGGAACCTTACCAGTGTTACTGCGGCCTGCTTGCCTTAAAGAATTACAATTGGATGATTACACCAATTGAAAGTGATAATTCGGACTAGGGCATTATTCAATAAAAGTGGCCCGATGCCTTTACCGGTGTCTGAGTCTTTCTTTGGGGGGTGCGCCTGCAAAGCTTGTACTCACCAGCTTAATTGCCCTCTGTGACAAGAAAGTGAGAAGGGTCTTACAGCTGATCCAGTTACATAGATTTTTCTAGTGCTAATATTTCTGTATGCTTCATTTAGTTCCATTGTTTAATTGTTTGGATTTTCTAATTTCTTTATTAGGTAGCATTCTATTCCAATCTATTCTATGAACTAAATGCAGAGTTAGTCTTGCTATAATTCCTAGTCCTAGGATAGATTAGTTACATCACAACTAAATCCCCATTGATTATAATAAGTCTTCTGTAAGTAGGATGAAGTCACATTTAAGCCTTTTTCATGTAGAGAGTTTATCTTCTCACATGATTAATAAATGTAACTAATCAATAGTTTACTAACAATCATGTAAAACACCAATTCAAATTGTCTCCTTTTATGAAAGCACAGGAAGCAAAATGACATTTTATATTTGTCTGTTATCCATGCACAGAAAAATGCATAAACACAAATAGTCAGATTTTGTGGGGTGAAGACACTTGGTCCTAATGTTTTATTTGCAGGAGACATTTGGAAACATTTGGAAAAAATGTTGGTTGAAAAAAGAAATGTTGGGCATTTAGCAGAAAGCATACTGTCAATCTCTAATCTAAGAACTCCTGGGGGCTAGTATATTGAGTTTTGAATTTAATCTGTGAGGTTGTTCTCATCTTGGTGAGGTTGTTCTCATCTTGGCTTTATGTGAGGTTAGTATGATGAAAAATAAAATCCAGATTTAGGTACATTATGATAACTTTATTTTTGCAAATATGATGTTGAGTACACTGCAAATGAGCATCACATCCAATAGATGAATAGTTTAAATTTCAGACTTATACCTTGGAGAGTGAAGGAAAAATATGGTTGAAGGTTTCAGCCATCTAATCAGACATTGCTATGCATGAAGTTTATTTCTTTGAGAGGGTAATGCATGCTGGTTCAGGTTCTGGGGTTACAGAGCCAGGATAAATTACTTTGCAGTACAATAATCCCATTGGGAACAGAGCAAGAATAATGGAAAAACAACCAGAATGAGACAATTTCTGAGGTAAGCAAAATGAATTAATTGGGCTCCAAGACTTAAATTAAATCCCAATGCACTGCTATTGTTTGAGCTTGCATGTGAAGTTTGGCAATATTTCATCATTTTAAGACTATCCAGTGTAACAGCCTAAACCTAATGCTAAAATATAAGTACTCATATTACAACCTGATGCCTGCCCTCGCCTGCCTGGCTGGAGGGAGAAGTAGTCGCAGCTATCGGGGCTCATCAGCTTAAACTCCGCTGCCGCCACCAGATGCCTGCCCTCGCCCACCTCGCTGGAAGGAGAAGTGGCCGCAGCTGCTGGGGCTCAGCAGCTTTAAAAACTCCACTGCCATGGCTACTGGACACCTGCCGTCACCTGCCCAGATGGAGGGACAAGTGGCCGCAGATGCAGGGGCTCGGCGGCTTTAAAAAGCAGACTTTTCCCCTCAGCCAGCCCACGAGTTTGAAATTTGATTGATGAAAATGGAAGTGCATATTAATATCTACAATGGAATAACATTAGACCTTAAATATGCCCTATGGGTAGTTTGCTATTAGTCACATCTAGTATATTAAACAGTAAAGTCGAATAGGGTTTTCTTCTAATGAACACATAATAGTTGAAAATGTTTTGCCTTACTGAAAAGTGGAAACTCCTTCTCTTCTCTCTCCCACATCGCATACATTAAACAAAATGGAGGCAAGATGGCTAATGCTGCATCCATTTGCATCTTAGGCTTGCAACATTCTAAAAGCATAACTTTTACTAATGTGTGTTTAAAACTTCCCTCTGTCTCACTGACAGAATAAACTCTATCTCTTTACAGAATGAAGATCAGGGATTATAAAATGGAATGTTGTCCCAGCAAGATTCCCTCTACCACTTAATTCAGATCTTAAAAAATTAAGAACAATGTGAGATATTGTGCTTCTTCATCCATACCTGTCAAGTATCCCATTTTGCCCGGCCCGGGAAAACCCCGTAATTTAGAGCCCCTCTTCCCCCAATCACGTATTTTTTTATAATCTACTGTATTTTTTATAAATAAAAAAAACCAGGGATATGTAAATCTCCCATACATTATTGTTCTATATTTTTATTCATGAGTTGTGTGCCTTATACCAGAGCAGAGGAGTGTTGGGCTCTCCCTGGTGCAGGAAGAACCACTACTTAGCATTACTGCTTTCCCCTCACTGGAAAAAAAGCAGATAGTAAGGCAGGCTTATTTAACTATTCTCTCCCTATTTGACTGCATTTCATATTATGGTGATTTTTCATGGAACTGTTTTTTTACACTTTAATCAGTTAAATGTCTACTGTCTTAGCCTTTTCTGCCTCAGTTTCATTTTTTAAAAAAACTCTGTGTTTAAGAGAAAACCACGGAAGTATCCTGTTTATGCTGTATGCAAATATACTTGAAGCCGATTGGCTCATTGACTTCCCTTTAATACCCTCTTTCCCAGGAGAGAGAGGGCTTCAAGTATATTTGCATACAGCATAAACAGCATACTTCTGTGGTTTTCTCTTAAAAAATGAAATTGAGGCATAAAAGGCTAAGACAGTAGACATTTAACTGATTAAAATGTAAAAAAACAGTTCCATGAAAAATCACCATAATATAAAATGCAGTCGAATTAAGAGGGGGAAACTTGAAATAGACTTATTATAATAAACCTGGCTTGCTGACTTCTTTTTTCCCTGAGAGGGGAAGCAGTCCTGCCTTTGGAGGTGGTTCTTCCTCCACCAGGGTAGCCCAACACTCCCTTGCAGATCCTTCTCTTCTAGGCTCTTGGGTGTGCCTGGATTTTGGAGAGGAGGGGGTGTGGCCTGGCAGAGAGGTATGGTCTAAAATTTCCTTTATTTTAATGTCCAAAACTTGACAGGTATATTATTCATCTGTGATTCAAAATAATGGGGAAATGGCTCCTTACTACTGTGCAAAATTATGCCTGCATTACTAGCAAGAAACGGGATGCCAAACTTTACATTAGCAAAGGGCAGCCTGAATTTTGATAGTACTAATATCAGCAGTCGAGATAACCTGCCGGATACTCTCTTGTGCTATCATTTGCAATGTCACCAAGAAGGGCAAAATCTCAGAACCCGACTCTTTGTTACACCATACTTCAATTTCTGTGAGAAGAAAAGCTATGTGAATTGTCCTTTTATGTTCTTGTATGACTTGTAAGGGCAAAATTTAAGAGGAAGGATCATCTTGCAGGAAGGACAAGACATGGTGGTGATCAGGATGGCATTTCATTTCTGTGGACAGTGTCTCCCATGGGATCATATGATATGTGTAAGCACATAAAGCCTCATTGTGACTGATACTGGCCTCTTTGTTATGTCTGTTCAACTGGTGAATTTTTCCACAAAGCAGGGAAATTCTATGGTCTGGAATTTGACTTAATATTAAAACCAATAAGAAAGTAAGAAGTTTTACTATCAAAGAGTTGCGAAGAGTTGAATGTTGATGTGGTGTAGTGGTTGATGTTAAAATTCATTGTGGCTTCTTGGGACAGTCTCATATTCTCAGTCCAATGCAGGTCATAGGTTTGTTGTCCATTCAGTGAAAGTTGGGATGTAAATGTAACAATTTAAATGACTGAAGAAATAAACAAATAGTAAATAATTAATTTGGGGGTATGTGCTTAGCATCTGCTTAGTCTGCAGGTTACGTAGGCTGAAATATGTAGAAACAAGATAATACATATGGAAAGCTTAGTGTGTGACAGAATGAATTGTGGGTCCTTCACTTTCACTGCTACGTTTAAGCAATGCTTATATTTTCCCATATCTTTGTAGAGGTATTTTGCAAGCGTGGCACCAAAATGGCCGCCGCGCTCTTTGCAGGCCCCCCACCCACCCGGACTCAGACATCTGGGTTAGTTAGGGGGCGTGGCCACCCCTCCATAAAAGGGGTGGCCACGAGGCAGCCTGGCTGCCATTTTGCGAAGCGACGGAGCGGAGAAGTTTGCTCCGTCGCTTCCTTGCTCGCCTCTTTTCAAGAGGCTCGGTTTGCTCCTTTTACTAAGGATTTCCAGGAGAGAAACATTTACGTGTCTCTCTCTTTTAAAATTCCTTGATCGGAGGTTTCCCTTTCTCCAAACAGCACCGGACTGCAGTGGCTCAGGTGGCTAAGATGCTGACTGGGAGGCAGAAGGTCAGCGGTTTGATTCCTGAGTACTGCAGGACGGAATACTCTTTACTCAGGCGGCCCCCTTGGTCGCGCCTGGGGGGGCTCAGCCCACCCCCTTTACTTTTCGGGAGTGCCACCAGGCTGGAAGGCTCGGACAGCACCCCCGCAGGTGGGTGGTGGGGTTATAAGACACACTGCCACCAATGAGCCCAGTCTGAGGGCTCGGGCAGTGGGTGGCACAGGCCTGCTCCACTGGGGTTTTTACCCCCGCTGTTTCTTTGCCCGGCTTGGGGCATAGTGGCCCACTTGGGCACGGTGCGGGTTTCCGCCCCGCCGTCATTCCTGCCCCTCATGGGCCGGATTACTGGGCATGCCCCTATTCTGGCCACGGATTACCACATGGGTTTATCCCGCATCAATTGCCCGGTGGGGCCATCTGGTCCATCCGGCCCACCTTGTCCTGGTGGGTTAGATGCTGTGGATGCTCCCCTGCCCGCAATTCGGCACTGGAGGCATCAATGGACATTGCTCCACCACCTTCGGGTGGTGGGCGTGCCAACTTGGTGGTTCCGGCCCACATGCCGGCCATGGCTGCACAGTGGGCCGCCAACAGGGTTGAACTGCCGGAGGCCATCAGGCCAACGTAGGCTGGCACCTCGTGGCTCCCCATCCAGCTTGGACGCATGGGAACACGGAGCTAGATGGCCATCGTGAACTCCGACGCCCACCACGGGCCGGAACCCCCAGTGGGGGTGGCTTGTGGGGGTGCACCGAGTGAGTATCCTGGTCAAATCAGCACACCTGTGACACTAGCTCATAACGCGGGGGGGGTTTAGTGGCCATGGTCGCAACAGGCCAATTACACCCTGGTTCTTACTGGGGTGTCTGCCCCTATGCTTTTCCTTAATTTCTCTGGGGCCCGAAGGGCCGATTATGTGTTTACTCACTCCAATCCGTGCCAACAGTTGTTCTGCTGACGGCCGGTTACTCCATACCACTGGGTGACCATTTGTCCCGGGCTATTAGCAAGACTATGTGGCTTGGGGAATATATTCACATTTTCCCCCTCCTGCAACGTGAGGGCATTGAGGGGCAAGACGACAGGGACAATGAGTTGCCCCATCGCCGCAAGCTGCCTCCCTGTGCGGCCAATTTGTTACCGGCCTATTGGGCATCCATGGCAGTATATATGATGGCCCGTCCTGATTTGGCCATCCCAATGGTCCAGTGCTTGGACAATAATTACTGGGCCATGGTTGTTTTCCCTGGCCCGTCATGGTTAGCCTATGTCAAGACCTTAGGATGAGGGCGGCCCTTCACCCTGAGATGCCAGCAATGAGCCCTGCTAGCACTTGTAGTTAATATATATGACTCCTACGTGGCAGCGCTTATGCTCCGTGCGGAGAGTCTACTTTCGGGCAACCACATTTGTGCCTTGATCTGGAGCTCTCAGATTAAGTTAGCTGCTACCATTTGCAACAGGGGACATGTTTTGCAGGGCACTGGAAATAGACTATGTGTTGCTCGATCAGGAGTGGGCTCTGGGGAGGCTTCGCTCCTCAAGGGCCGGTCAGCCGGAAGAGGGTAATAGCCTGGCGCTGCCATATGTCCAGTTGCTTCCCCACAGGTGTTTGTGGCAGCACGTGGTTCACGCCCTGGCCTGTTTTCTGCTACCAAGCCGGGTCTACCCTTATTGAACTAGAATTGGTACCCATTACTTCCGGTTAGGCGCCGCATCAACTGCGGCTGCATTTGGGTGCCCGGAGCCTGACATATGTTGCATGGGCAGTTGGGGATTTGCCCAATTTTCTCTGTCAGTTCGTCCCTTCACTGAATGAGTGCCTTGTTCTGCTCTCTATTCTCCCTCCTTATTTTACAGACCCTGTGTGTTTCCGCACACTGGTAGTAGTGTGGCTTGTGAGCCACAATTATGTGCACTGGGGCGGCACAGTATGCTGCTTCGTTAGAATGGGGACCCCATCTTGGTCTATGCGTAACCGCACGTATGCAGTGGTATGGTGTGCACAGCATATAGGTGGTGGGAACTGTCAACATTCCTGATGTCCATTGGGGATGCTGGGCCGCCACATGTTTTAATTCTGCACCTCGGAGGCGGTGATCTTGCACGGATTGCTGGCCCAGACTTAAAGATTCCCGAGTGCAGTGACCTGGTGTCTCTTTGCCATTTATGGCTGTTTACACGATTGCTATGGTCATACATCATGCCGAGGCAATATCATAGGAGAGACTTTGACCCAGCGGTCGGACTGTGCCCGACGGTCAGTGAACAGGGCTGTTGCCTGGTTCCTTATCTAGAATGGCTTGAGGACAGCCATTTGTCGTCTGGCGGTAGGGTTACAGGAATGTGGCCTGTATTCTTGAGATGGGGTTCACCTGTCAAGAAGTGGATGCACCTCTCTTTTGAATAACGTGCAAGAGGGCCAGGTGACTGAATTGTCGGTTAAGGGGAGTGGCCCCTGCTGCAATGTGGCAATGTTGCCAAGTGGAAGGTGCCTCTCCGAGAGTCGCAGGTGATGCATGGCCGCATCAACTTCGCCTGCAGAGTGGTAACACCAGGCAGTGCCTTCGCCTGGTGTCTGGGACACACTATGGCGGGTCTTGACATACGACACAGCAGGGTACAGCTGGTTAGGGGTTTACGAGCGGACCTGTTGTTTGGCTCACATTCCTGCAAGACTTTCATGCTGTCTCCTTTTGGAGGTATGAGCTTCTGGTCAGCCCCGTTCCAAGTACGGTCGGATGCCTCCGGCTCCCTGGGGTGGGTGGGGGTTTATTTAAGGACAGTGTGCCTATGGTCATTGGCCCCAGGGATGGCAGGGCACGGATCGCTTACGCGATCTTACGTTTCTGAAAATTTTTCTCAATTCTGGGTACCCTTTATGCTCTGGGGGGGACAGGTGGCCTAATTCTGTGCTTCGCTTTTGGTGTGGCAATGCTGTGGTGGTGCACATTGTCAATGCCCAAACATCTAAATCCCCCGGAGTCATGGCCTCAGCTCGCCTATTGTTCTTGGGTCTGTGCGCTTTAAGGCGCTCCTTAGGGCTAAACATGTGCCAGGCATTATAACGATATTGCTGATGCTTTATTCCACCTGCAGATCTCCCGGTTCCGTGAATGGGCTCTATATGCTTGGGAAATACCCTCTCCACTCCTGGCTGAGATATGGACATTTGGCGAGGAGACGTGAACCAGACGAGTTGCTTGTCTTGGCACCTCGCACGCGTACGGCATGTCAGCGTCCACTCCTTCGCTTTAGAGCCTTTTGTGGGCAAAGGCAGTTGCCTGAAATGTGCCCGATACCGGTCGCCTAGGATTTACAATACATGGTGCGCCTCATGATCTGGGGTTGGCCCCACGCACCATAGCCACCAGGCTTTACGCCTTGACATTCATGGCCAAGGCACGGGGCTTTACTGACTGTACGAGTGTTTTCCGCGTACGCCATGTATTGGAAGGGTGGACACATGTACGTGGCCGCCGCCCAGACACACGTCGCCCTGTTTTCACAGGTATTCTGGCCTTGACCCACCTTGCACGAGGTTGGCATAGACTATGTTACAGTAGGTGGGAGGAGGATCTTTTTATGCAGCTACCACCGTAGCTTTCTCTGGAGCTCTGCGAGTCAGCGAGCTGGTCCCATGATCAAAGGGGGAAAATTTTTGTAGGGCACTGGAACTCAAAGATGTCTCTATCAACCAGGAGTGGGCTCAGTTGAGGATTTGTTCTTCAAAGGCCGATCAGCATGGAGTAGGCAGTGGTGTAGACTGCTATGATGTACATTTGCTGACATCTGTCTGGTTGGTGCCCTACATGCAGTTTTGGCAGTACCTGCTGCACGCCCTGGCCTGTTTTTCTGCCACCAGGATGGGTCTCCCCTTACCAAATTTAAGTTCTGTAGGGTGACCGGTACCGTGCTTCACAGTGTGGGGCCCGTTATGGCACCCATTCATTCAGGATAGGCGTCGCATTGACCGCGGCTGCGTTTGGGTACTCGGAGGTGGATATATGTGGGCACATGGGGGTTTGCGTGTATTTTCCTTTTATGTACGTCCCCTCACTGTATGAGTACATAGTTATGTCCTTAATTCCTTTTCCTCTTTTACAGACCCTGTGTGTCTCCGCACACCGGTGGCAGTGGGGCTGGTGGGCCGCAGCTATGTACACTGGGCGGCAGAATATGCTGCGGCGACAGAGTGTGGACCCCAGCTTGGGCTGCGTGCATCCACACATATGCGGTGGTATGGTATGCACGGCATGAGAGGGCGGGAACTGTTGCCATTCCTGATGTCCATCAGGGATGCTGGACCGCCTGATGTTCTTATTCTGCACCTCGGCGGCAATGATCTCACACGGATCACTGACCTTTCCTTAAAATGTCGAGGTGCAGTGACCTGGCGTTTTTACATCATTTATGGCCGTACACACGGTTGCTATGGTCTAACATCGTACCGAGACACCGTTTTAGAGGAGACATGGATCTCTGTGGTTTGGACCGTCCCTGGCGGTCAGTGGACAGGGCTGTTGCCCGGTTCCTTGCTGAGAATGGCTTGGGGACAGCCAGTAGACATCCGAGGATAGGCTTGCAAAAATTTTGACCTATAGGCAGGAAATGGGGTCCACCTGTCAGCCAGAGGTATGAACCTCTTTCTGGAGGATGTGCAAGCAGGCCTGGTGACCGAGCTGACGGTCGGGGGGGGGGGGCGGTGAGTCATCATGGATGCCTCCCCGTGTGGCGGGTAGCACTGGGTAAGGTAAAGGTTTATGACATATAGGTATCCGGCAGGTTCGCAATTGAGTGACCAATACGTAGATAGGTACAGGGGAAACAGGTTTGGCTGGTCAAGGGCGAACTATGAAAGGGGTGATGTCAGGAGCTTCACAGCCTTGATATTTGAACGGATACACGTCATAGGGTGGGGTCAGTAGATAGTATATTGACTCCGGTCAACAATTTGTTTGTGTCAACAAACAAATTGATACAAATTGATACATGTAGCCAATTTCCATTGGCATTTAGGGTGGAACCTTACCACTGCTACTGCGGCCTGCTTACCTTAAAGAATTACAATTGGATGATACACCAATTGAAAGTGATCATTTGGACTAGGGCATTATTCAATAAAAGTGGCCCGATGCCTTTAATCCAATACCGGTGTCTGAGTCTTTATTTGGGTGGGTGCGCCTGCAATGCAAAATGTTAAATATTGCCTTGCTTTCTCTGCTATTAGATAAACACAATTCAGTAGCATTTGATAGTGTTCATGATAGTGTAGATTTTAATATTTGAGATTGAAATGCAGAACAGAAGTAAATGTATGTGCATAATCCACATATAAACATCAGTGGTTAATATTTAATATCATACTACAGTGTTATTTCAGTATTGAATAGGTTTTTGGTTTTATTTTAGCTTGCCTTTGTTCCACCTTTTTTTTTAAAAAAAGGCAATATAGAAATAATAATTATACATATAAATGCTTCTGAGTGTGCTTATATTCTAATTTTTCTTCCCATTTCATATTTTGTCAGAGCTAGAATGTAAAGAACTCTTACTAAATTGCTTATTCTCATTGAAAGAGGCTATCTCAAGTAGGCTCTCAAGAGGCTATCTCAAGTAGAATTCTTTCTAAACCTCTCATTATCAAGTGAACATAGATTTCTTATCCCCATAAGAGTTCTCAATCCCTTTTTTCTCTTATTGAGGTTTTTGCATTTTGCACAAAATGCTTCTCTGTAAAACTAGTACCTCTTCAATTTGTGAAGCTAAGCTCCTATAAAGATAGCAACCAGATAAAGGCAGACTGGTGCTTCAGGTTTGGTGAGCACTCAACCCAATACAGTGGTACCTCATACAACAATTTTTATCCGTTCCATGGGGCTCGTTGTTGTACGAAAAAATTGCTATACAATGCATGCATCGTATAGCAATTTTCCCTATGGGATACATTTTTTTTTTGCTTAGTAGTTTTTCCCATTGAAAAATTGTTGTGTAACTTTTTCTATAGGGAAAATTCTTATGTGGGACACCATTTCCCCCCAAAACCTAATTGTTAAGCGATTTCATTGCTATATGGGGCGACTATTGTATGAGATTCCACTGTACTTCTCTTTATTCAAAACAACAGTTACACTATTTGGTTGAAACATTTATCATTTGGGGGAATTGGCCCTGAATTTTGTGCAAAACAGAAGTCTTGAGAAGGTGAAAACTTTGTCAAGACCATCACAAAAATCTATCTCCCAGGTGAAAGACTGGGAAAGAAAGGAGTTTTCTTATTCCTCATGCAAAAGTGAGGATTTAAATATCTAATACTACTACATTTGATCTTAGCCAAAAGGCCGAGAAGTGGTCTTTGCAAAATATCCACAAAACTATTGTCTTTACTTTTACCAAGCTAAGCACACACAGAGACACAGCAAATGCAGACAGAAAGGTTGGTTGAGTAAAAAAAATAAAAGTAAGCTATGCATTCAGCACATTTTATTTATAACAGTCTGAATCAACAGCCTTAATTTACCAAGGCAATTTGCACAATTCTGTTAATATGAAAAAAATAAATCAAATTGAAATTGACAGAAAATACCTTGCTGTCTTTCTGTCGAAGAGAGAAAAAGTCTCATACTTCAAATTGAGACAAGCAAGTATTTACTTTCCTTCTCGGTTAAAGACTTTCAACCCATGATTATTGTAGATGACTTCTAGTAGTGATTGGGACAGTTTAGTGTATTAGAACCAAGACACAGGACACAGCCTCGGGCTGGGTTAACTCAGGTTTATTGCATGGTGGACAGAGGGAACATGAGGTAATGGCGGATCAATCGCTCTTTATATACGGTAGTAATACATTTGAACGTGGTTCCATGATAGCCCATTGGCTACTGTCTGCGTGACGTCATTGCTGGTCACGCCCTTCTTGTCCAGGTGTAGGTGGTGGCGGGAAAACTTCCCGCGCTGTTGCCTTTGATGAGTTTGGACCAAGAGAGCTTGGACGCTCGCTGCTGCCAGCTGGTGGTCATTAGCTCGCGTCCGATTACAGGGTTTATGTGATACAGCTGAAGGTTACATTGTTACCCGTTGGCAAGGTTACATTGATTAAGATACATTGTTATCCATGTAGAAGATTACTCCATTAGAACACAACACTCCTCCCCCCTAGGATGAGACGAAGTCTCGAACTCAACACTCCCCCCCCCCCTAGGATGAGACGAAGTCTCTCAGCCAAGATGGCTTATTTCGAACACGCTGGGGTCTCGATGCGGGCTGCCTTTCCCCGGGTTTGCTACCTTCTCTTTGTCCCCTGTTTTCCTGTCCTGTAATTGGAGAGGGAGACTCGTTAGTGACTTGCCGCGGCTCCGCGGCGTTGTTGGGAGGTGTGTGCTTTATTCGGGAAGAACCGGGGGCACTGGGGGCTAACGAAAAACCCCTCTTCTCACTTGGATGGGTGGGGGAACACTCCCGAAAACCCCCCCGGCTCGCAAAATCAAAATCAGAATTAAATTCGGGGGCAGCGGTCGCGAACTCCTCTCCCCCTTCCCCGGCCCCTGATAGAGCTGACGTATCAAAAGGGTATGAGTCGGGGCCGCTGCTTTCCCCCCTTGTTTGGGACTGTTGTCCGTTGCTGTCTCCCCCTTGGGCTAAATGGGCGGGGGAGAACCCTAATGCTGAATCCTGTTGCTGAGCCCCACTGACCGGCCCCCCACTCACTCGGTGCCTAAGTTGGTCCGCGTGCCTCCTCCAGAGGAGACCGGTGCTCGTCTCGACCCGGTACGACACTGGCCCCGTCTGTTCCACAACCGTCCCTGGTACCCAGGCTGGACCTGCGCTGGCGTAGTTCCTGCAATGCACAGGGTCACCGACGGCGAAACCTTTCGAGACTGCCAACCCTATGTTTTTTCCTTTGTCCTCGACTCTCGTCGGGTCTAGCCTGGACAGGATCGTGGTCAGTTTTCGCCGCATCAGCAGCTCTGCCGGCGAGTAACCTGACGCTAGGGGGGTCACCCTATACGCTAATAAAAACTGACATACTTGGTGATTTAGGTCCCCTGGGCCCATGCGCCGCAGCGCATCCTTTGTTGTACGCACCAGCCGTTCCACTTGGCCATTCGTGGCCGGGTAAAACGGCGCGGATGTGACATGCCGAATGGCGTTTGCCTCCATGAATGCCCTGAACTCAGCGGAGGTGAAACAACTAGCGTTATCGCTGACCAAAGTGTCGGGTAGACCGAACGTGGAAAAGACTCTCCTTAGCTGGCTAATTGTAGTGGCGGAGGACGTGCTCTTTACTGGGATAACCTCCAGCCACTTGGAGAACGCATCCACTACCAGGAGAAACATGGTTCCTCGGAACGGGCCAGCGAAGTCTACGTGCACCCTGGACCATGGCCCCCTTGCTGCGTCCCATTCCCTATGCGGGAGACGGGCCTCCTCCGGTCGGGAGCCCTGGCATGCCTCACAAGTGCCGACCATGTGCTCAATGTCCGCGTCCAGCTGTGGCCACCAGAAGTAACTCCGGGCCAGCGCCTTGGAACGGACGATGCCCGGGTGGCTTACGTGCAGCAGTTCGAGTACCCTCGATCGCAGTGACGTAGGAACCACCACACGTTGACCCCACAAAAGGCACCCCCTCTCTAGGGACAACTCTATTTTTTTTCGAAAAAATGGGTCGAATTCCGTACCTGGGGATGACGCCGGCCACCCCTTCTGTAGCCATGAACTAACTTTCTCTAGCGTTCTGTCCTTGCCTGTCGCCCTGGCAATGTCGGCCGGTACTATTGGGGGTGAGTCTAAAACCTCTATTAACAAAACCTGGTGATCTCTCTCCGCCCTTTCCTTTTGGACGCCCGACAAGGGCAAAGGAGACCGCGAGAGTGCGTCTGCATGGCTGATCTCCTTTCCGGGCCGGTATTCCAACTCATGTTGGTATGCGTTGAGAAAGATAGCCCACCGCAGCATTCTTGGGGACAGGATCTGTGGCGTGGGCTTATTTGCAGTGAAAATTCCTAACAGGGGCTTGTGGTCAGTCACGATTTTGAACGGCCGACCATACAGAAAATCGTGAAATTTTTTGGTTCCCGCTACTATCGCTAATGCCTCCCTGTCGGTCTGTGCGTAATTACGCTCTGCTTGGGACAGGGACCTTGAATAAAACGCTATCGGGGCCTCCCTTCCGTCGTCCAACACGTGGCAAAGCACCGCCCCCACCCCCACCGGGGACGCATCACAAACTAAGACCACTGGCCGTTTGGGGTCGAAATGAGTTAGGATTGCCTCGGATGTTAGGAGTTGCTTTAACTCTTTAAAAGCCCTCTCTTGCTCGTCACCCCACAGCCATGTTTCCTCCTTTTTAAGCAACCGATGGAGCGGTTCGGCCACAGACGCCTTCCGTGGAAGGAAGGTGTGGTAAAAATTTAGGAGCCCCAGGAATGACTGTAGTTCGGTTTTGGATGTGGGGCGAGGAGCCTGCTTGATGGCAGCTACTTTGGATTTGGACGGCTTAATTCCCTCGGGTGTGACACGGAACCCTAAAAACTCAACCTCAGTTTCGAAAAAAACGCATTTGTCTTTTCTCAGCCGCAGCCCCGCTTTCTCGAACACAGTCAGTACTTTATCCAATCTCTTTGCCAGTTCAGCCTCACTCCCCCCTGTTATCAACACGTCATCAAAATAAGGCAACACCCCCTCCAGCCCCTTCAGGAGGCGTTCCACAAGCGACTGAAAAAGGCCGGGTGCCGAGTTCACGCCGAACTGTAAACGCGACACCTGGAACGCCCCTTTGTGTGTGACTATCGTTTGTGCCGCGGCCGTGGCGGGAGTCACAGGGAGTTGCTGATAGGCTTGTGCCAAATCGAGTTTAGCGAAACACTTTCCCCCATTCAGCCTGGCCAGAAGGTGGCTGACCACCGGCACCGGGTATGCATTAGGGCGGATCGCCTTATTAATTGTACACTTATAATCAGCGCAAATGCGCACCTCCCCGTTAGCCTTCAGAGCGGTCACAATTGGAGTTTCCCACTCCGCGGAATCAACAGGAATAAGAATCCCCTGGCCCACCAGTTTGTCCAGTTCCGCCTCTATTTTGTCCTTTAAGGCGAATGGCACCCTGCGCGGTTTGAGTCTTATCGGGCGGACCTCTGGGTCTAGGTCGAAGGCTACAGGGGGTCCCTTGAACTTTCCCAGTCCTTTTTCGAAAACGGCGGGATGCGCGTCGCACACCGCTTGTATTGGATCCACCCCCACTGTATGCACTCCCCCTATGAACAACCCTAGGGGCTGAAACCACTGCGTCCCTAGGAGGCTACAACTTCCCCCCTTAAGGACAACTAGGGGCAGTTCCGCAGAATGTCTCTTAAAGCTGACCCGAAATTTCCCGACCCCCAACACCGGAATGCTGTTTCCCTGTACGTCTCGCAACGTGGACCTCAGCGTTTTAAGCTTGGGCCGCACGTGGGGGTCGATTTTCAAGAACTCTTTCTGGGGAATTATAGAGTAGGAGGACCCCGAGTCAATTTCCATCCTGATAGGGGCCCCTTGTACTAGTACCTCAACGAAGTAATGGGATTGTCCCGCGGACACGCTGAACACGGGGGCATCGACCTCGCTGTCGTCCGAGATGCGGCCCACGCCGTCCTGCTTCCTCGTGGTCTGGGCGCCATCTTTGGACCTCGCTGGACGGTCCGGTCTGGTCGAACGGTCTTGTGACTGCCTCCGGCCCTCCTTCCGCTTTCTGCATGCCTTGGCGATGTGCCCCCGGCGACCGCAGGTGTAACACTCAGCTTTTCTGAATGGGCACCTCGCGCGCTCATGGGCTGCTCCGCAACCATCGCAGCGGCGCCCTCCGTTTCGGACCTTCTGGACCTCCTCGCCGTCGCTGCCTTCTGTGGACGACTTCGAGGCTCGTCGGGTTGCGTGCACCGACTGCCCGGACCTTCCGTGCACCGAATTTTCCGCTTTTCCGGCTCTAGGACGCCACTCCCGCCACTGGTGCATTTCGTCCACTCCAGCATTCGTGGCTTCCGCGGCTTCCGCGGCCTCTACAACTTCAGCCAGCGTGGGTGGTGGCTCCTTGTTCATCAAGCTGCGCTGCACCTCCTTGTCCTTCAGGCCACACAGAACTCCGTCCCTGAGGGCCATCTCTAGGTTGTCCCATCTGCAGGGGACGGCGGCTATTCTCATGGCTGTTACGAATGCCTCAACCGACTCGTCCGGCGCTTGAACTCGCCTCCAAAACGCGCTCCGAGCGGGAAACATTGCCCTCGAGGGTCGGAAACGCTCGCGCAGCAGCTTCATAATGTCCTCGGCTTTGAAATCGCTCACCTTCTTTGGTGCAATGATGCCCACCAGCGTTCGCTTGGTTTCTATCCCAAGCATTCTGGTGAGGATGGCCCTCTTCCTCTCCTCGTCGTCTTCTTTGACTTTGAGTTCCACCAGTGCCGCCTGGAAGTCCATCTCAAAAAGCTCCCAGTCTTGCGGTTTGGTGATGTTGAACCCGCTCTGTGCCCTGGCTCCTTGGGGATCCATCATCCCATCCTCGTCGCCAATTTAGTGTATTAGAACCAAGACACAGGACACAGCCTCGGGCTGGGTTAACTCAGGTTTATTGCATGGTGGACAGAGGGAACATGAGGTAATGGCGGATCAATCGCTCTTTATATACGGTAGTAATACATTTGAACGTGGTTCCATGATAGCCCATTGGCTACTGTCTGCGTGACATCATTGCTGGTCACGCCCTTCTTGTCCAGGTGTAGGTGGTGGCGGGAAAACTTCCCGCGCTGTTGCCTTTGATGAGTTTGGACCAAGAGAGCTTGGACGCTCGCTGCTGCCAGCTGGTGGTCATTAGCTCGCGTCCGATTACAGGGTTTATGTGATACAGCTGAAGGTTACATTGTTACCCGTTGGCAAGGTTACATTGATTAAGATACATTGTTATCCATGTAGAAGATTACTCCATTAGAACACAACAGACAGTTACATTACAAGTGTTATACATATGGCATTAAACTTACATCAAGTTCTGAGTTGTTTTCTGGTCTCATGGGAATGTCTCCTCTGAAATTCATTGCTATCCAGCTTGGAGGGAGGGGGAGATTTCCCCCTTTTCATATGGATGGAGACAAGGGCTAGCCAGTATGCAGATGGAGTTTGGGCATGTGGCTCTGGAGCAGGGTGATCAGGTAGCTTTTAATGCCTGTCCAACCCCAGAGTCTGCCTCTTGGCTGCAGAAGCATAGACTGACAGTTTTGTGCAAATGCCTGTGTGCCCTTATTTTGTTGTTGAGCAAATTGGAGAACTCTTCCACATGTCCATCTTACAGTAATTCAACAGAATTTCCACCCTAATAATCATATAGTCGATGAAGATGGGTTGTTTTAGCATAAATAATATTAGAAAAATATAGATGTATGTAGCTGTTCTTCGTTGCAAACTAACCTATTCTAGAACATATCTCTAAGATGTCACATTACAATGAGTATATTACTGACATTTCTGGTGATTAAAGCATCTGTAGAATGCACAATCTGAATCTGATATAAGGCATCCTCTATTCATCCATGTCAGATGAACATGTGTCAACATTACAGGTAGTACTTTATGGTTCCAGAGTAATGGTTGCAGTTTATCAGAGTATGTCTGTTTCATTGATGATGCAATTTCAAAAGACATGTATGTTTGCCTGCATTTATATCTTGAAAAAAATTGTATCACCCCATAGTTTAGCAATGACAAACAAAATTGTGTAACTTGGTCATATAACAACCCGCTTACTCCCAGGTAGTACATTCCGCCCTCCTGGCAAAGGGATTGCACCTGATCTTGCTTCCCTGGTCCAGATTGGACCCAGATGTTCAGAGCTTTTGTGCTCCATCACTCCTGACCTAAATCTAGATAGTGAACAAAGGGTGCACATGCAACTAGAGAAGATTCAGGTAACATGTGCCAAGTAATCACTCCATAGTTTCTTCAGGCATTTTAGAAATATATTGTGAGCATAGAAAATCAGGATACAGTCCAGCAAAAGCAAAGCAAAGAAGTACAGCTGTTTCTTAAAGGGGATGAGCCTTCTGCCACCCCTTTCTCTCCTAAGAGGTTACATTTTTGCTGCTGAAAACACAGCCTCCAAGAGAAGAATGAATGCGTGTGAGTTAGAGCTCCTCCCCTTTGGCCCTCCTCCTCAGGGACTCCAACCAATGATGTTACAGCAATACATGTCAATCACACAATAGGTTCCATTTCCTCTCCACCACGAGGCAGCCCATGAGGTCAAGGGGTGGCCACATGGTTAAATTGCCATTTTGAAAGAGGACAAAGAACAAGGCATGAAAAAGCACAGAGTATACTCCATTCCGTCACAGCTCACAGGGATGGTCCATATTACCAGTAGCTCGTTACTCCCCTGTTCCATTATTCTCTTGGTGTCACTCCATCAGTTTGCCACAAGACATCAGACCAGTTCTTCCTTTGCATCGGGGGAAAGCTCCTTGAAACACTCAATCTGTAGATGCGAGAAAGCATAATCAAATCCCATTGCCCAACCCCAATACTTTGAACTGCAGACAAATCAACGTGAATTCCTGAACTAACTTTCTAACCGGTGAGGATTTGGAAGTCAAGTGGATAACAAACTAATATTAGAAGTCTTCATTTGGATAAACAAACTGAACAAATATACTGCTAAAATATATTTAATATAGGACCTAAGAAGAGCTTTGGCTGTCCAGGCAGTAAGCAGCCTGTTAAAAAGACTGCTAGAGTTCACTCAACTGTGCTCTCATCTTTCTCTCAAGAAAGGAGGAATCTTTGAGTTAGGTAATATTCTCACTTGCCTTAGTGTGCTCAAGAGAGATTATAGAATGCCCTGACTAGAGGTAGATAGGAACAAAATGTTAGCTGGGCAATGGAGCCACATAATGGCAGCCCACACCATGTGGTCACTAGCCTACCACCCAGATACTGCTAAGGTGAACTTCTCTGGGTCCCTTTAGCAATCACAACCCTGGTAGCCAAACAGAGGCTATAAGCAGGAGGGTATCCTACTATCACTAAAGAAAACACCTGCAAGTGCCCAAAATGGCCACCATGGCAGTGGCGCCAGAGCAAGCCAGCAAAGCTGACTGTAGTAAATTTGCTTCGCCCCCACCAACAACAAGAAAAACAAAGCCGCCACCGAAAAACTCAGATGAGATTAAAGCGAAGTCTGTTGTCGGAGGCCAAGTGCTATAGGCAGCTGCACATTTGCAGCCAAATTATCCTATGTCCATATGCAGACCATCTGTCTTGATCTTTATCCAGGTCTATTCCAGTCTTTGTTTGCTTCTGGTTTTCCATGAAGACCCCATTGTACAAATAGGTAGACAAAAACAGCAAAGAAAGTAATATACTGAAGGGGCAGGGCAGGGACAGCTGTTTTATTTCTGTTTTTCCCTTCTTACCAACCACCAGAAGAAAGCCTCCATTGGCTTCCTAAATCAGTCACTAGGATGTAAGTGATGGTCTTTTAAAAAAGTCAATGGATACAATCTTCTTTGAAACTTTCTTATGGGCTGCATTTCTCTCATCTCTTTTTGTTCATTCTTTCTGCCCTGCCCTTTTCCATGGATCTGAAATCTAGTGGTGATGCAGCCACAAGGCTTTGATTAATCAATGACTTGGCAGCAGGAAAAGCAAGGAAGGTTCATTTCTAAATTTCAGGTCAGGAAGTGTGATGTCTCAACATCTCCCTGAGAGTCTTAAAGGACTATTCAGACCTCCAGAGAAAAACTAGAAGCCTATGTTCATCACAGCTGGCATTTATCCTGAAAGGATTAAGTCCAGTATGAACCAGAGGAATATTTTGCACCCTGTAAATTTACTTCCTCCTTCAGAATATCCTTTAACTTCTTTTGCCCATGCAGGACAGATAAGCTGAAAGTCCAAGAATAACCATATTTTCTGCCTTATATTTAATAGTCATATGCAAGTACGCTTGTGTTATATTGTTGTATACCTATTGAATATCCAAATAACTTAACTGTAAAAACTGAATATTCTATGTTAGGAATAATACCTAATGATCAAAATAGAAACAAGAAGAAAATACTCTAAAAAACATGATATGGTGTTTAAAAGTGAATAAGACTGTAACTTAAGTTTTAGAAGTATTCAATAATAAGAAATGGACTACAAAAGTATACTAAGTTATGAAAAATTTAATCTCAAGTCACGTTTATAAAACTATCTTGACAGAGTATGTAACTAATGAACTAGAGCATAAGAAATTATAAAATGACATAAGCACATAGTAAAAAAGGTCTTACCCTCCCCCTTAATTAATTTAGCATTCTATACATGCAAAATTTTACATCTTGACATATAGTAAAGAGCATACTTATAGCCATAATCTTTCTGAGTTTTTCTTTCTTTCCCTCCATTTTTAATGTTGAAGTATGAATACTAGATTTAACACAAAGGATCTGTAGATATAGGGTTGCCATAATTCTTTCCTACAAAACTGGGACAGAAGTAAAGGTTTCCATTGCTCAAAATCCAGTCGTATCCAACTCTAGGGTTCAGTGCTCATCTCTGTTTCAAAGCCGAAGAGCCAGTGCTGTCTGCAGACGTTTGTGTGGACATGTGGCAACAGGCATTCTAAAACACCAAAGTTTTGTGGCACCTTAAAGACTAACTCCTGTTGTGACATTAACTTTCTATTTGCATAAAAGTTTACCTGATCTCTTTCCTCTTTGGCCACCAAGCTGCTGCTGCTGCGGCGGCGGCGGCGGCTGCTAACGATGCTGGCTGCTGGTGCTTAAATTGAGGCGCTACTCTAAGGTGGCAAGAAAAAAGATGCAATTTCTCTTTCCTCTTTGGCCACCAAGCTGCTGCTGCTGCTGCGACTGCGTGGCTGCTGCTAATGATGCTGGCTGCTGGTGCTTAAATAGAGGCGCCGTTCTAAGGCGGCAAGAAAAAGGCGTGATTTTTTCTTCAAACCAAGAACGGCCCTTGGTTTGAAAACCAGGAATTTTTGATGTTTTTTATGGAACCGGGCGGGACAGTTACAACCTGGGAAATTCCCGGGTTTCCATGACATATGGCAACCCTATGTGGATACGCTTTTTCTAACCATTAATGCTTGCAGGCGCACCCCCCAATAACGGACACAGACAACATTGAAAGTGGATAACAGCATCGGGCCACATTTATTGATTCAATGCCCTAGTCCGAATTATAAATTTGTATTGGTAAAACGACCAATCATAATTCTTAAGGCAAGCAGGCCGAAGTAACACTGGTAAGGTACCACCCCAAAATTGCCAACGGCAATTGGTTACAATGTATCAATTTGTATCAATTTGTTTGTTGACAACAAACAAATTGTTGACCGTAGTCAATATCTAACTCATGACCCCACCCTCTGACGCGTATCCGTGAAATCACGGGGTGATGCATGCTGGTTAGCTATCGCCATCACCCCGTCACCTGGTTCGTCGTTGACCGGACAACGTTTAACTAATTTATTCCTGTCTAGTGTTGTCCAGTCAATTGCGAACCTGCCGGATACCTGTGGGTCATACTGTTTACCTTACCAGTGCTACCCGCCAATGTGACCAAAGTCAACAGTAGGAACATAAGAAAAAACCCCTATATCAAACCATAGCCACAGTGTGGGATGGGCAAAAAAGCCAGGACCCGAAAGCCAATGTGGGTCCCAGCCAAAAATTCCCACCCGGCCCCGAAGCGACCAAAATATCACACTGTTAACTAGGGAGGGGGTGGAGGGGAAAAGACTTCTCCGCTCCGTCGCTGAGGTAAAATGGCAGCTCGGCTGCTTCGTGGCCACCCCTTTTATAAGGGAGCTGGCCACGCCCCTAACTACCCGGATTCTCTGTCCTGTGGGGGGGGGCCCGCAAAGAGCGCGGCGGCCATTTTGGCACCGCGCTTGCATTGCAGGCGCACCCCCCAATAACGGACACAGACAACATTGAAAGTGGATAACAGCATCGGGCCACATTTATTGATTCAATGCCCTAGTCCGAATTATAAATTTGTATTGGTAAAACGACCAATCATAATTCTTAAGGCAAGCAGGCCGAAGTAACACTGGTAAGGTACCACCCCAAAATTGCCAACGGCAATTGGTTACAATGTATCAATTTGTATCAATTTGTTTGTCAACAACAAACAAATTGTTGACCGTAGTCAATATCTAACTCATGACCCCACCCTCTGACGCATATCCGTGAAATCACGGGGTGATGCATGCTGGTTAGCTATCGCCATCACCCCGTCGCCTGGTTCGTCGTTGACCGGACAACGTTTAACTAATTTATTCCTGTCTAGTGTTGTCCAGTCAATTGCGAACCTGCCGGATACCTGTGGGTCATACTGTTTACCTTACCAGTGCTACCCGCCACACGGAGGGGCTTCAAAGAAGGCCTGACGCCCCCCCCCCAGACCGTCAGCTCGGTCAACAGGCCTGCTCGCCAATCACCCAACAGGAGGTCCATACCTCCTCGCGACAGATGGACCCCATCCCCTGCGTACAAGTCGTAATTTTGTAGGCTAATAGCGGGGTGATGACTGACCCGTCCCCAAGCCCTGTCGGCAAGAAACCGCGCCACCGCCCTGTTGACCGTGCGCCTAGCGCGGTCAAGGGCCAGGAGGTGAACGCCCCCTCTATAAGAAAGGTGCGGGATAATGTCCGACCAAACCAGGGTTGTGGCAGGCCAGACATAATGCAAGTAGGCGAGGTCCTCGCAAATCACATGCTTGAGCGATAAGCCGGTGACCTGGCCCAAATCATTGCCCCCCAGGTGGATGATGAGAATGTCAGGCGGGTCAGCACTCAGGCCAGAAAAAAGGAAAGGCCGCAGCTCCCGCCATAACATCCCAGGCTTACCATGCCATGTGAGACTGGCGTGTTCACCCAGTCCCAGTCGGGGTCCCCACTCTGTCGCCGCAGCGTAACGCGCTGCCCTGTGCACATAGCTGTGGCCCACCAGCCATACTGTCACCGGTGTAATACGACACCCAGGGTCTGTAAGAAAATTGAGAAAAATTGAGAAAAAGACGGTAAGGTGACTGGATTGGTACTCATGGCGGAAGTGGGCGCACATAAAACTGAAAACATTGCGAGCCCCACCTCCCCATGCTGCGTATGTCAGCCCCAGAGTACCCAAAAGCAGCTGCTGTAGAGGCTGCACCAGTACGGAATGAATGTGTGCCATAACGGGCACCTGGTAGGCCCACCCTGGTGAGGGCTCTGCCTGTCACCTTCCAAAACTGAAATTTAGTAAGGGGAGACCCATCTTGGTGACAGAAAAACGGGCCGTGGTGCATGCCACGCAGTGCCAGGAACTCCTGTAGGGCACCAACCGGACAGATGTCTGCCAAAGAACACCGTAGCAGTCTTACACCACTGCCTACGCCATGCTGATCTGTCTTAGAGGAGCGTATCCTCAACTGGGCCCAGTCTTTGGCAACATAGACATCCTCGAGTTCCAGTGCCCTACAACTTGCATCCGCCTTATACAGCATCTCAAGCTCGCTGGTGCGGAGCGCTCCAAAAAGGCCACCATTGTAGCTGCATGAAGTGGGCTGCCTCATTTCCAAAACAGAGGCCAGGCCAGCCCCGGGCCAATTGGGTAAAAACCCTGGGAAAATCTTGCATCCGCCTTACTCAGCATCTCAAGCTCGCCGATGCGGAGGGCTCCAAAAAGGCCACCGTTGTAGCCGCATGAAGTGGGCTGCCTCATTTATCAAAACTGAGGCCAGGCCAGCCCCGGGCCAATTGGGTAAAAACCCTGGGAAAATCTTGCATCCGCCTTACTCAGCATCTCAAGCTCGCCGATGCGGAGGGCTCCAAAAAGGCCACCGTTGTAGCCGCATGAAGTGGGCTGCCTCATCTATCAAAACAGAGGCCAGGCCAGCCCCGGGCCAACTGGGTAAAAAAAAAAAAAACCCTGGGTAAATGGGGTGGCGGTCGCCCGGGAAACGCCCGCGCACGCGCACCCACCCCTCCCAAACATGTCTCACCCGGAAGTCATTGGTGCTGTCCACACGACCTCCCACTTTGGCCATAAAAGCCAACCCGACAGCTGAGATGCTATGGTGCGTGGTGCAAGGCCCTGGGCGTACAGGTAAACCATGAACCGCAGAACATGGGCTACTAGGATCGGCCAGGTTCCTGGCAGTCGGAATCGGGTACATAATACTCTGAAGGAACTAAATGCGTGGTGATACGCCTTACTCATGCACGGCGCTAGTGACAGGCCAATCGCCCGGTTCACCTCTCCTTGCCAACGTTCCATCTCTCGTCCGGGAGTGGCGAGGGAAATTCCTCCGCATCCGGGGGCCGAGGCACGGAACCGGGAGATCTGCGGGCGGGACAAAGCAGCAGCAATATCATTATCAACCCTTGGGACATGCCTGGCCCTGAAGGGAACATTGAGGCACAGGTTGCATAACACAAACCAACGCACTAGCTCCATAACCCCGGGCGATTTGGAAATCTGTGCAGTGACGATGCGGACAACAGCCGCGTTGCCATGCCAAAATTGCACAACCGAGTTGGCCCACTCCTTGCCCCATAGCATCAAAGCACCCAGGATAGGGAAACATTCCAGATACGTGAGACCATGCAGGCGACCCTTGCCTGCCCAGGATGGTGGCCACCCACCATAGGCCCCCTTCCCATTGAAGTACATCCCATAAACCCAGGAATCCTGAGGCATCGGACTGCATCTGAAAGCAAGGGGGAGCCAGGAGATCAGACCCCAAAATGACACCCCGTTGAACTACCTCTGGATCTATGGCCAGACAAGCACGTCTGCCCCGATAACCCGGGTAAATCTGAGCCTGTGGTGGGGCCTGGAGAATCCCGCCATGGCGTCGCACCAGCGCAGAGCAAATGCCCTGCCCGGTGCGACGACCCTGCCAGCGAAACTGGGGTGACCATGTAGCACCAGAAGTTCCCTCAGCGATGCCATGCGCTCGGCCAGCAAGACCGAGACAAGGGCCACTAGCCTTGACACCTTATCCCGCTGCAACCTAGAATCCTGCGCTACCGTGTTACTCTCCACCCCAGGAATACTAGCTGTGGAGATGGGCCCTCGGTCTTTTCGGGCGCTAAAGGGACACCAAGTTCCTCCATTAGCGTCTGAAATGTGTTGAGGAGACGTGTGTACGTGTCCCAGCCCCGTTCAGCCCCGAATAAAACCATCCAGGGAATGGGCTACAGACCGGGACCCTGACCTGCGGACAAAAGTGCAATCTAGGAAAGTTGTGAAACGCTCGAATACCGAGCCCCAATGGAATAGCCAAAAGGCATGGCATCATTGAAATAATATGCTCCCCGGGACGGGGGTGCAGAGACAGGGCCAACGACCCTGCCCGCATAGACCCTATTGTCAAAGCTGGCAGCAGCCACCTACTCCCTCCCCTTAAGGGATAAAAGATTGGGGGCATCCTGAGGGGACCTATTACCCATGAAAGGGATCCGGAACCCCTGCCTAGAACCCTGAAGGAGAGAACCCGCATCCTCTCCCTTCGGGTACCATGTGAGCCAACGCTCCAACATGTCCACCTTGACTGGGGAGGGAGCCCTTCGGCGAACTAGATCCATCTGCGGCAGTCTTGCCAGCCCCCTGTCTGCCCCACCCTCTGCCCCGCATCCTTCTAGGCCTGGGACAGGCAGAGGCCGCATGGGGGCCAACACAGGTGGGACACTCCTGTCTGTATTTGCAAGTCTTCCCATTAGAGGAGCCATTGGACAAGAAAGTCCAGCACAGCAGGCGGGCTGGAACCCCCCGCCCCGCCCCCTGGCAGGTGACCTATGCTGGGGCCGCCTGCTGAACCGCATGCCCACAATGGTATATCTCCCCGGGCGCAGGGCGCGTGGGCATCACGTACAAAAGCCGCAGCCTCTGGCCTGGCTCATCCCGCCTAATCTCGGGGTGCGGGGAAATCCGCCTACGGCATTCCTCGTCACAAGCCAACCACGCTGGGCCCGGAAAATAAACCATCGCCCGGTAGACGTTGTCCAAATACTGGACCATCAGAATTGCCAGATCCGGCCGGGCCCTAAGGTACACCGCCATGCATATGATGCAGGCCGGCAACCATTTGGCCCACATACTTGGTGGCTTTCGACAACGTGCCTGCCACTATCCTTCTCATTCTGCCCCTCCCTCTCTCCTTGGTGGGCACCCTGTTTAGGAGTGAGAAGATATCCACGTACTCCCCCCGCCAAATTTACTCTCTGGCGGCCTGTGCCAAGCGGTCACTCAGCGGTAAGGAATAGGGGCTTGGACCAACCCGGCCACCCAAAACATTCCCCTCAGGGTAGGGAACACCCCCCACCACGGGGCCCTGGGTGTTAACTGTCATCGCCGGGTGAGGCGTCAGCGGGTGCACCGCCGCACCACCCGCGCGAGGCCAAGGCCATTGAAAAGCCCCCCCCCATATTGGGAATGTGTGTGGATGTACTCGCTTACACCGTATACTCACATGCTGCACCCCCGCGGGCCGCCCCCACCGGGGGTTCCGGCCCACTGGGGGCGTCGGAGCTCACGAGCGACGTAGAGCTCATCACCGGGGCCTGACCTGCACCTGGCTGCTGGCTGGGGAGCTGCGAGGCAGTGGCCGAAAACGCGCCACGCGCCTGCAGCAGCTCAACCCTCCCTGTCGGCTGTTGTCCTCCTGCCGACAGCGCCTCAAAAGGAACCCCAAAGGGGGGCCCCCGCCTGACTGGCCCGAGCCAACGACACTTCAAGGGCCGCAAGGCGGGCCAGTAAGGCTTCCACATTGACCTGGGGCCAAGGGCCGGCCGGCCCGCACGGTCCAGGCATGGGTACAGGTCCCTGTACCCCAGGACCCGAATATGGCCATTGGCCAACACCGAAGCCCGGCAGGGTCGGTGGAGAAACCTGCCAAGGCAGGGGGCCGCACCACCCCCAAGGCTAGAGGGCCCCGGGGGAGGCTGCGACCCAAGAGCAGCAGGCCCAACCTGGTGGGCAGATGCAGGAGCGGTGTCCACCGCTCGCGGGCCGCGGGCCGGAGCCCCTACCGCGCCCGCACTCTGTTCACCCGCTCCGGGCCAAGGGGTGATAGACCCCATTCCGCCGGTCCCGGCAGGGGCCTGCAAAGGCGGCTGCTGGGGAGGTAGCACCACGGTCCTCCGACCCGGGTTGCGCCTCCTAACAGCGCGAGCCGCACTCGAAGCTGCCTTCTTCTTCGAAGGCATCTCTACCGGGGTGAAGGGAAGCCAAAAAGGAAAAATCACCGCCAAAAGGCTTCCCGGTAAGTTAATGAGCGACGGAGACACAGGGGAAAAGACTTCTCCGCTCCGTCGCTGAGGTAAAATGGCAGCTCGGCTGCTTCGTGGCCACCCCTTTTATAAGGGAGCTGGCCACGCCCCTAACTACCCGGATTCTCTGTCCTGTGGGGGGGCCCCCGCAAAGAGCGCGGCGGCCATTTTGGCGCCGCGCTTGCATTCTTGGCTCTTTTTGCAAAATGACAGTCACCTCAGAAATGCACCAATATGCCTGATTCAGTTAATTTTCACACATTCGCCTCAAGACAAAACATACCCCGATTGTAAACTGTGTAGAGCTGGGCTTCTCAACATTTTCAGGTTTTGGACAGCTGATCGGGCCAGTCACGTGGTTCCTCCCACCCAGAAGTAGAAGTAAAATGGACCCACTCATGTGCAGAATGCACATGTGCGGGTGCATTTTACTTCTACTTCCAGGAGTGGTGAGGGTGGCGAGGGCCAGATGAATTGGTGTTGGGCCCCAAATCTGGCCCGTGGGTCATAGGTTGCTAATGCCTGGGCTAGAGCGATGTCTGCAAAAGGCAAAGGATGCAATTATAAATTAAGGACTACAATCTACTCCTGGCTTCCATTGACTCCTCTAGATTTTCCTTCTCCTGTAGCCCTGCATATTCTCTAAATGTACACTTTTGATGGCCTGAAAACCATACAGAGGAGCTTTCTGGCATGACAAGACAATTGGGAAGATAATGGGAAATAGTCATGCTATTGACATTATATATGAAAGTACCATTGGATTGGCCAAATCTGTAACACAGAGAAACAGAGAGGGAGAAATACAAATTCAAATATGACTACTAGGAAATTGGAACTGTGATAATAAATGCAGTTTAATGTTTAATTGCTGTCTTAGTTGTCCCTGCAGAGTCTGTGAATTATTCTATATTGATCAAAATGTTCCTTTGGAGGTAATTAGTGACAGGTCATTGCCTAGCACACATTTTCTCCTTAAAGAATAGAACAACAATTTCAGAGTATTTCCCAGCATGTAGAGAGTATACTGCATCTCACTGGGGGTGCATTCATTGGTACCAAAGGCACTAGTAGGTACAAGAGTGAGGGGGAAAGTCATGTGACCTTAATTAATGTTTTTATGCCTTTTCCTTCAGTTATTTTTGGTTCACAGAATACAATGGAGAATGCCAACTGGCAATACTACACATGAGCACAGAAGGAGATTACATGACATTGTTTGTGAAACCTATTGCTATATTGTTTCTTTACTTCTTCAAATGTGAGATTTTTCATTCAGGACACCAATCAGATATTTTTTCTGCAACACTATTACCTTTCAACAAATGTGTGCACTGACTATAGGACTTGGCAATTTGTAAAACAAGTTGCTCAAACAAATCCTGAAATCAAATCAAATCTTTATTATTGCTCAAGACCAGCATAGAACAGCAAGGGGAACAGAAGTTAAAATGAGGGTACTTAAAATATATTAAGAGACAAAAGTTAAAATGAGGGTGCTTAGAAACTCTGCTCAGAGTTAAGGAGTAGTAAAATTAGTAGATAGATCAATAATGTTACAACTATTACTAGCCTATGCTGTGGCGCTAGTTGCTTATTTGACTGAAGGTCCTGCCAGGATTATTCTTCTTCTGTAAGATTTGGGAGAGCTGAGTAGAAATTCCCATTTAAACTTGAAGCTCACTGGGTCACCCTGAGCCAGGTTGATTTAGCTCAGGAGTTCCCAACCTACAGCCCGTGGGCCAGCCCCAGCCCATGATGTCATTCCATCTGGCCCATTGCCACTTCTGCTGAACCCAGAAGTGGAAGTGGACGTGTTTATGTCAGCTGTAAAACATGTCCGCAAATGCGCAAATGCACCTGCGGCTGTCATAAATGCAGAAGTGGGTGCATTTATGACAGCCACAAATGTGCCCGCTTCTGCTTCTGGGGTGTGTGGTCAGGCCCGCTGTGTAAAAAGTTTGGCCACCCCTGATTTATTTCATTGCAGCTATTGTGAAGACAAAGCAGGGAGAGGAGACCCCTGCAGGGAGAGGAGACTCCTCCAGTCTTGAGCTGACTGGAGGAAAGGCAGGAAAAACTACATTCATTAATTCATTCAAGTTTTATTTATACCCCGCCTTTCTCTACCCAATGGGTGACTCAAGGCGGCTAACAAACAAAACAAATATACAATGTAATACAAGCAAAACAATATCAGCAAAGTGATATTGTATACATGTAAGAGTGCATCAATAATAATAAGTCCAAATCTCTGTGTCATTATAATTTAATAACCATTCTATAACAGGGAATGGGTAACTGCTGAGGGTCCAAGAGAATATTTCTGTACCCCAGAGGTGACTCACAGGCAGCACATTTAGCCAATTTCCTTTTCCCTTGGCAGTTCTGATTGGGGCTTGCCACTTTGATGATTCATTCTGGGTTTCAGCAGCAGGAAGGGTAGAAAGAGGCTAAGGACACCCTAGGAGTCATATTATGGACCCTGGAAGACTGCATGCACTACCCAAGGGTCTCACTTTGCCTCCTCCCATTGATTGTCCTATTTGTGTGTGTGACCAATCTTTGATCTATTTACATACACACACACACACACACACACACACACAAAGACTGGCCTTTCTGTCTGTCTCTCTATATAAACAGAACAAATGATGTCTATCAAATTAATTGGCATTTATTTAATGTGATATCTTTATACATGTTCACTTTCTTAAAAAGGCAAATGACAAATTAACATCCTATTTGTTTTATGAGATGAAAAACACAGAAATAATTGCACTTTTGAGCTGATTAAGTCTACCACATTTTCAGAAAAACAGACGGAGGATGTTTTGTGCAAGATCAGACTTTGTTATTTGAGAATGTCTGAAAATGGACACACACCAAAAGACATGCAATTGATGTGAAAGTAATACGCTGAACAGAGATGAGTGGGAAAGAAATGTGAGAAAACTCAAATGGAGAGGTGGAACAGTTTTATGAAAGGGGAGTGTTTATATTTGGGCAGTGGGGAATGATTTGCCTTACTTCAACACATTACTAGTTTGTGCTTGTTTATTTCAGTAGTTTTTCATATTCATTAGGGTATCATTAGGCTTGGGTATCATTAGGAAAGAAAAAAAGAACAGCAATGGTAGGAGCTAAAGAGTTATGATGAAGGCAAACCACTCTAAGACTTGTTTATTCCTCAGTCACAGAAAATGCAATAAGACATGATGAATGTTGGACTTAGATAATATAGTGACAGAGGTAGAAGGATATAGGTAGCCAACATTTTAAAAGTAACTCTCAGTCCCACACCTTCCTGTAGCCCTGAAGTCTTGCCTGCTGGGAAGAACCTGTCAGAATTTGCCCTCCCACTGACATAATGTTTTAGAGTTAAGGGGGATCTTCACAACATGATTTAGCAGTAAAGTAGAACTTGGTGGAGCAGTAGTAGTATCAGAAGTCCTTTTAGAAAAATAAAGTGACTAACTTCTTTCCCCCATCTATTAGTTATCTGTTGGATAATTTTAAAATGCAAATTAATTCATATATATATATATATATATATCTTTATTTCTCTCAAAATCTCTCTCTTTCTTCTCCATTCGTAAGTGGGAATTATGTATGTAGATGTACTAGAAGGGATACGGAAGCTTTGAGAATCTCCAGGGAATGTGTTGCTTCTGGGCTAAATAACACTTTCGTTGTGTATACTTGGAGGTTTGCTGTTCCTCATAGCAAAGCCTTATTTGCTATGTTTAGTGCAAACACTGAAAGTAAGTATGAGAGTTAGCCAGGAACATGTTGCCTGTCATGAATAATTATTGAACAAATATGTTCACTCACAGGAAGCATTATTTTTTTAAAAAAAATCCCACAAAGCACATGTGTCAGTAAACATGCGGAGTACAGTTCTTTGCATGTAGTCTCGGGAGAGGTCTGGGTTCCGCGCACGCAATTGGCATACTGTCCCTGACAGAACCATGGCTTCGGGGAACACTCCTTGGAGCCAGGTTCCGAAGGGACAGACATATGGGAGCGGATAAATAGTCATAGTTTAATTCACTGATCACTGACCTGGCAGGCAGTTCGGACAGTAGAGGGCAAAAGATCACCGGGTGATGAACTCGATAGGCATGTAATGGGTAATCTTGTATCCGCAGAGACTCTGAACCCAAGAGTCAACTTAGGCAGATGTTTACTCCCGATAGCAGTAGACAATGCATGTCCCCCTGGTAGTAAATTAGATAGATAAGGAACTTCCCCTGGTGAAGTCATCCCTGATGAGTAACTTGTATAATCTCAAAGTGCAGACTTGCAGTTTCCCTGTAACGGCCACGCACAACCTATGCACACGGTCGAGCTAGGCAGGGTATAAAGATTAGAGCCTTCTGATCAATAAAGGGCTGATCTTCGCTCCATCTTGCTTCGCGTGTCTTTACTTGACCAGCCTCCTCCAGGACCTTCCAGCCCATATCGGGCCCCGATCCAACAGAGAGGGCTTGAATTAAAAAAGGTATTGACTTGTGTAGCCAAAGTATAATTAACGATCACTTGACTGTTTGCTTTTGATTCACAGAAAACAATGCTAACTGCAAGCTTGGTGCACTGTAGAAACTGGTGTTTTCTATGCAATGAATAACAACAATCCTAAATAATTCAAAAGAAGATTATGTAGTTTGTTTTCCTTTCTTTTATGACACACTCTTTGGAATGCAGTGAGAAAATGCTAGAGGAACAACAGTCTATTTCCCAGGAAAATTATGATGATATGTACCATGAGTATATTGTATAAACAAGATAGGATGTAGTGTCGGATTGCAATGGAAATTCAAGCCAAAGCAAAATTCTGAAACAGATTAAGCAAATTTCATCATGAGGAGCAACATTTAAATGTGGCATCTCACATATGTAAAAATTATAAAATTCATGGCCCCAAACATTGATGGTGTTAAAAGGGGAATTCAAAATAATTCATGGAAGATAATGCTAATCTTGTCTACTAGCCATCAGGTTGATGGACCATTTCAAGTTTCAGAAACAGCTCATGAACAAGACAGTGTTTTTGCTCTTGTGTCATACTGCAAGAAAGCCAAGAATCAGAAAGAGATGTGTTTATTTCTAACACTGGCACATTCTTCTTTCCTGCAACAATATAAAATGTTAATGTGTGTCCTCTGAAATATGACAGTAGCACCTATATACTTTGATATAAAAGCATACATAGGGACAATCAATATTTTATAGCTTTCTGGGTTTAATGTACAGTATGCCTCTTTCCTTAAAATTATAAGAAAAACAACATATATTGTGAATATTTCTCTATTAACTAGTGAGGCAGAAAGTCAATCAACAAAGTAAAATATTCCCACTTGTTTTGCTAATCATTTGGCAATCTAAGAGGGTCACTTCAAGGTAAAGATTCCATTCATCATTTTTCCTCCCCATCAATATTTCATTCTAACTTACTTTGGCAGAAGAATAAAAGTGTCCATGTAACTGATATATAGCCAGCTTATTTTTAAAACAGCATTGCTTTACTTCTGCATCAACCTCCTTTGAACAGTACATTATTCCTATACTGTTTACTTACACTGCAGTAGTGATATCTGGTTTGCATTGATCCATGCTAAGAAGAAAAATAGGCATTATCTTATGTTTATCACTAACTGCTTCCAGTCTTTGGAAAGCAATAGCCTGAGAAACCTAGATGGTCATCTCCTTCTTCTCCAGCAAAGACCTTCACTTTCAAGCAGGCTTTTAAGCAATACATTGGGGTACATAGAAAGAGCCTCCTAAAAGTGTGGAAGTTTTGAACCACAATCGGGCGTGCCCTGGGCAACCTTGTGCCAGTTAATCTTTCTCACACTAGGTCAGGTAAAAGGAACTACACAATGAACTCCCCAATGGTGGCTTCATTTTGGCAGATTCATGTCTGGCCTAGACATGGAAGAAGAAGAAGAAATACATAGAAGTTTTAGAATGCTGCTTCTATTGAATTTAGATTTTTTTATTTAAAAAAAACCTTTTTAATGTTTTAAAGCATTTTTAATTGTGGTTTCGATATTATTTTAGGCTTTTTTAGTGTTGACTCATAGGTTTTTTAAAAAATTGTGATTATTGTGTAGGGTTAATTGACTGCAAATTGCCTTAAGTTCCCTATGGGAAGAAAGATGACATGCAAATAAAATAAATAAATCAAAACGTGGCTAATAGGAAGGGCACAATCTACACAGTTGTCCAACTGAGGTGCTTTGGTATCAACTTCCAGATAAAAATCCACATTTACAGCATAGTCTTATGCAGGGACAGAATGATCAGGCAAATAGTTCACTCATGAACCTGCTTATGGTTCTAATTTCTACTGTTTAGGTTGCTACCCATACTGGTGCAGCCATATTTACTTCTCTCCCCCACCTTCCATTCCTCTGCTGTCATATTCCATTCTTCATTCTAGGTGGATAAAGGTGTGCTTGTTCAGAATTAAGATAGTGCTGCCCTCTTGGATAGTGCTTCATTTATTCTTACAAATAACTCTCTTCAACTCAAGTTTCTAGTAGGAAGAATGGGCAACTGTCTCATAGACATTAAAAATAATGAGTGGAGGTAGGAAAAAAAGATCAAATGAATTTTGAACAATGTATTTATATGCATGTCTACTAAGGAGTATGGACCAGCACTGGGGTAACATACCCACCTGTGCTGGCTTTGCCTGCTTCCCCCGGGAAGAAATGGGCATGCTCTTGCAGGCCTGCCTGCCTGGTGTGGTAGGGAGGAGCTAAGAAGCCTTTATAGGTGGTGGCTACTTCCTGCCTCACCTTCTTTAACTGCTTGGCATTGAGAAACAAATCATTCTCCCTCCGAGCAGGCCTCACACAGGGCCTAGAGGCCTTGTTCCTTGGGTGGTGTTGCCTACCTGATGAGTAGTGGTTCAATCTAAGCACACTCCCCATTAATGGTTAGGTTGCCAAAGGGCCCCAAGTGGAACCGGCCTCTTTGAATTGGCAAGGGAGAAACTAATTTTCTGGCTGGCCCGACCCATCCAAGTTTTGAAATAAAACAGTCCTAATTCGGGTGCAACACAGGGCTTTCTCCCTGGCCACAGCCACCATACCACACCCCAGTGCTGGAGCCCACCACACCACTGAGTGAAACCACTTCTGTTTGAGTATGGTAGCTAGTAAGGCACTGATCAGTGCAAACCAAACATTACTAAGATGCTGAGGCAAAATACTTTCCATCTGATGATGAATATATCTAATGCAATGGCATGCAGTTGTATTTTAGTGTCTTTGTTTGTTATCAGACGTTTGCCAGAGAAGTTGGTTAGGGGTGATACAAAATATTATTAGCTAATTCATTAGTAACAAATACATGTGGAAACAAACAAAGGGAAGTTGCTGCAGGTCAAGATATGTTTCGGATGGCAATTTTGTACAACATTAACATTATACGTCTTTTGTATTTCTGCACAAATCTGATAGGTTTTTCATCCAAGCCACCAATTTTAGCTGGGATAAGTCAAATATAGACTGGTGTATTGTGAAATGACCTGCCAGCCTGCTAACAGGAAGACCGTCCATGGTGTGGGGGATTCAGGTAAGGGAATAGAATATAACTGTTCATCATGTCACATGCTGCCGGTAGAAGTGGCAGAGGCTGTAGAAACAGAGGTAAAAATGCCACGATCATCAGCGCTGGCACAGGTGCCATATGAAGTGACATATTGCAACTTCCGGTGGTGGATGGCATGTGGTGGGTGGCCACCATTTTAGAGTCTAAAATGGTGGGGGCACCATTTTAGACTCTCCCAGATGGAATGAACTCTGGGGAAACCTATTCTGTAACATGAGATTTTTCCATAAATCAGGAAATGATTTCCCCAGAATTTCCTTCCGTGAGTCGAGTTTTCTGTTACCCAAGGTGTCTGTAACCCAGGGTGTTACAGTATAATGATATAATAAACCCTGATATAATGATATAATAAATAAATGATATAATAGCTCAAGTGGCTAAGATGCTAACTGGAAGGCGGAAAGTCAGCAGTTTGATTCCCGAGTACCGCACGACAGAATGAGCTCCCGTCTGTTTCAGCTCCTGCCAAACTAGCAGTTCGAAAGCAAGAAATTGCAAGTAGATAAATAGGAACCACTTTGATGGGAAGGTAAACAGCGTTCCATGTGCTCCAGTGTCTAGTCATGCCTGCCACATGACCACAGAAATGTCTGCAGAAGTAGACAGTGCTGGTTCTTCGGCTTTGAAACAGAAATGAGCACTGAACCCTAAAGTCGGATACAACTGGCTTTCAAACAAGGGAAACCTTTACATTTACCTTTAGTGGTTCCAGATTAAATTCTGTCACTCTGTAAAAATTAATCCCAAATATCATGGCTGGAAACTCAGTATAAAAAGTAAAAACCATTATAACCCTTTGGTGTATGAGAACCAAGACACAGGAAACAGCCACGGGCTGGTTTAACTCAGGTTTATTGCATGGTGGTCAGAGGGAACATGAGGTAATGGCGGATGCATAGCTCAATATATACAGTAGTAAAACATTCGAATGTGGCTCCACGATAGCCTATTGGCTATTGCCTGCGTGACGTCATTGTTAGTCACGCCCTTCTTGTCCAGGTGTAGGTAGTGGCGGGAAACTCCGCGCTGTAGCCTTTGATGAGTATGGACCGAGAGAGCTTGGACGCTCGCCGCTGCCCACTGGTGGTCATTAGCTCGCGTCCTCATACAGGGTTTATAGTGATACAGCTGAAGGCTATATTGTTACTGGTAGGAAATGTTACAATGTTATCACATGAAGATGGTTACCCTATTAGAACACAACAAACCCAAAAATGCAACTAAGCTAAGCTAAGCTGAACTGAACTGAACTAATTGGCCGCTAACAATTTACCTTTGAAGGCCTCCTTGAAGAGGAAGGTTTTTAGGTTTTTCTTAAAAATATGCAGGATGAGGCCTTCTGGTGTGGCTAGATACTAGCAATTTCAGTCTCACACCAGTGGAGATGCCAAACCTGACTGGGAACAAAGCTGGCTCACCTTCAGGCAACCCTAGTTTCAGGCTGATGAGTCTTCTCTCATTAAAAAATTATGTACTGCCACCTCCCCAACTAGGTTTATAGTCTCTTCCCTACTAAATAAAGTAACTTCTAGTTGAGACTAACATTTGTCTCCATCCTTTATCCTTTCTGTTTGCTGCCATATGACTTTGTGCCAAATTTCTACAAAATATACTACAAAATTCACAAAATTGTAGATTTTTGAGGCAAAGATCCCTTTTTGTATAAACCATCTTAGGGGTTGCAGAATGACATTCTCTTTGACAATTTAAACTCTAGCCATATTCTTTTCTATGCCTTATCACAAGAAATACCTTTATTCTGATTTAAAAGGCCTGGTCTTCCTTTTTATGTTCACTATGGCATGAATAAATTGCCTCACAAATTATCTGTCACCAACAAGAAGCTATATGACACTTGGATTTTGACCCTATCAGATCCTGAAATTATAATTTCTGAAGTGCAATATACAAAATTCCCTGGCTGGAGAAGAAAGGTAAATGGTGGTTTTTTTAAACAAACAAAAAAAAATTTGAGATAATTTATGTGATTTACTTGGAAAGGCAACTTTATTTTTTTTAAAAAAACTTACATTGCAAAATTGCCCAGTTCTTTTATTCCAACGTTCACAAAGTTCTCAAAACAAGCTAAGAATGCCTGCAGGAAGAGATAGAAATAGACACCCTGTCACCATTACTTCTTTTCAAGCTTGAAGCCTAATAGTGGGCTTATTTAACAGTTGGCTGAGTTCTTTTAAAGGTATTGTGTTGCATTTTCAGAAATTGAGTGAGCCTGGCCGGATCCTTTTTCATGCAGGCACTAGGAGATCTTCTCTGTGACATCCTAGAGAACACTTTCCACTCCTTTCCCATAATGCATGTTTTGGAAGATTTGTTTTTATTCACCCATCCATCCTCATATCTCTTTCTCTTCTTCTTCTGGATTAGCAAAAACATTGTCTGTGGGCCCCATATGGCCCTTCTGGGACATTTTTCATGGGTCACCATTTAACAACATGCAAATGCCTCTTTTCTGTATCTCTCCCCTCCCTCTCCCAACCTCATCATCTTGTTGGAATGCTGGGGAGGGATATACTCTGATACTGCCTTAATTGCTTCAAAAATAGAATTGACTAAATAAAGTATGTATCATAAATAAAATATAGATTATGATGTAAAGCATACAGCCTTCCAGAACCCCTAAAAGCAAGAACAAAAAAATCCCCACACACATTTTTTAAAAAATTTAGATTTCTGCCTGTAGTGGCCAATCCTGTCCTATAAAGGAAAATATGGCTCTACATCTTGTTTGTCAAAATATATGTACATGTTATTTTCCTGTTACCTCATTTGGAGAGGCTGAGAGCCAAGGCTAGCTAAACCCCAAGAGTGCCCTGGAAAAATGAGCCCCAGACCTTGCTCATCTTTTACTTGCTTAGTGAAGAAACACAAGACCCTATGAACTTGTGAGCATTGACCAGAGAAGAGAATGTTACAAGCTGAGCATAGACACAGGATTTCTTCTCCTAGTCTGATACAGAGCCTTTATGTCTGCGGCAAGACAAAGCAGGGAAGCTGAGAGTGCTTTTATTCATGCTAGAAATGTTTGAATTGGTAGCCGTGTTAGTCTGTGCAAGCATATCAGAGAGCAAACAAAACAAAAGAAAAGACAAAAAAAAGCTGTGCCACCTTAAAAACTAACTCCTGTATTTTAATGTTAGCTTTTGTGGACCAAGTCCACTTCATCATACATAAGAGTGGATATCATGGAATACATTTATACATTTCTGGTATGGAGACCCAGAGTGGCTGGGCGAAGTTCATTGGACATGGAAATCAATGAATTATTTACAACCAGTAATAAAAAGTTTTACAGCAGAAAATCTCTGATAGAAGTCAGTTTGAGGAGTTAGATTTCTAAAATAAACATTTTGACTTTACAATTCTCTTAATGGTTTAATTGAGGAAGCTTTAGGGAGTAGGCACAGCTAGCGAGGTCTCTCAGGACTTGGTCCACAAAAGCTAACGTTAAAATATAGAAGTTAGTCTTTAAGGTGCTACAGTTCTTTTTGTCTTGTTTTGTTTACTCTCTGATTTATTAATGCTGTGTGGGTTCTTTTCATGTGGAAGATGGTGCCTATATGGTACTTACTTTTTTTGTGTACATACAAACACAACTTGCGCACATCCCTGCTCATTTTGTAAAAGCAAAATAAATAATCATGTGTAACATGTACAGAACTACTTTTCAAAATTATCAGACTGGTTTAGCTCTACAACCAGTAATAAAAAGTTTTACAGCAGAAAATCTCTGATAGAAGTCAGTTTGAGGAGTTAGATTTCTAAAATAAACATTTTGACTTTACAATTCTCTTAATGGTTTAATTGAGGAAGCTTTAGGGAGTAGGCACAGCTAGCGAGGTCTCTCAGGACTTGGTCCACAAAAGCTAACGTTAAAATATAGAAGTTAGTCTTTAAGGTGCTACAGTTCTTTTTGTCTTGTTTTGTTTACTCTCTGATTTATTAATGCTGTGTGGGTTCTTTTCATGTGGAAGATGGTGCCTATATGGTACTTACTTTTTTTGTGTACATACAAACACAACTTGCGCACATCCCTGCTCATTTTGTAAAAGCAAAATAAATAATCATGTGTAACATGTACAGAACTACTTTTCAAAATTATCAGACTGGTTTAGCTCTACTGCATAACAGTTCTTAGGTAAAACAAGTTTTACCCTGTGTCATGAAAAAGCCCCATCAAGTTTGGCAGCCAGGCTAAGCTAGTTCTTCTTTTCTGGGAAATGCAATTGCCATTCCACTTATTAACAAGACCTGCTTTTCTTGATTGAATCCCAGGAATAGGTTTGGATTTCTTTTCTCACATGAGTTATCACACAGCATAAGCAGCCTGACATGAGAGGCACAGTGCTCTTCGCTATTGATTAAGAATGCTGATCATAGACTAGAGCATTATTCAAGTGCATTCACTGTAGCAGCATTTTTTAAACTTGAGACATGGGTTCCAGTTATAGTTGGAAGCTACCTTTACTCTTGTCCTGAAAATTGCATGTACCCACACACTCATGAAAAGAATCAGTACCTGCATGAAGGAGAAGGCTTTGCTTTTTAATAGGAGGGCACAGGTAACACTGCTGACTGCTTTCAGACTTCTGCAATCCTATTGTATTCCGTTTAATTTCGTTTTATGATTTTTTAAATGTGAATATCATGCACTGACATATTTTAACTCTATAATTTCTTGATTTGAGGATTCTACATTATTCTTTGCCCAGTCTGACTGATGAAAAGAATTGTGGGTTGTTGTTTTTATGGAGAGGGGGGCAATGATGATCATCTTTCTAATGTTCAGTCTGTGAATGCTGTAACATATGTGGCTCAAATGTTGCCAGTAATGCATGGACTCAAGAGATCTGTAGCTTTGCATTTGCTTACAGAAGTAAAATACTTCTTTTTGGAAAAAGTTCTGAAGAGAGATAACTTTCTTGCTCCAACAGTAGTAGTAGTAGTAGTAGTAGTAGTAGCAGCAGCAGCAGCAGCAGCAGTAGTAGTAGTACCAACAATAATAAGCCAAGGCATGTCTCAGCAAATAGTTGCCACTTTACCTTATAGAAACTTTTTTTCTGATTTCCCCCCTGGTTTTGAATATTGCACACAAATTTCCTGTATTTTCTGGATGTATTAATGAGAAATAATTATATATGGTCATTATGGAATTGCTAAAACAACAAATATAATGGTGCCTAAGACAGCATTGCACATTATCCCTGCTATCATTAAACAGGAACACAGTAATGCTACTGATCAGAGGTCAGCAAACCTGGCTCTCCAGGTGTTCTTGGACTTTGACCAGAAGCCAAAATCAGTACACCTGATGATCAGGGGTCAGTTTGCTGACCTGTGCTATTGATGAAGGCCAATGCTATATGGCAAGTTCAGATGTATGCAGCCTCATTTTCTGGGACTCTATGCTGGACTTGCCCTCAGAGCCAGGAGTTCTAAATATACATAGACCTCTCCTTTAATAATATCCTTATTAGAAGAGATATTTTCAGGATGATTCTGCTTGGCTTTAAATTCCCTGTCCAGGTATCGCAGCAATAGCATTTGGGACTTTAAAATTACCAGAGAAGTAGCTTTGATGTTTCACACTTAATATGCATGGATGGCACTAAATTGCTTGTGAACTCCCTGACAAATTGAGCAGTCTCTTAAACATCATTGAGTCTTATGGTATCAGATATCAAAATGAACTTGTGTGTTAATAAATATTTTATTATCCACATGACAAGAGGCAGATTCTCAGAGGGTAGTAAACTATGAGCTGACTAATGAACAGTTTTTTTAAAATGCTTAGAAGAGCAGAATATAAATATCTAAGCAATGACAAAATGTTCAATAAAAACCACAGGGAACTTATTATTTAGAAACAAGTACTTAGAGTGTAGGCAGCACCTAAAACAGAAATTGATGCAAAAGGGAAAAATTACTACTATCTCTATTGGCCAACCCCAGTATTAGCATTTTAATAGTAGATTGGTCATATAGTGTGCTCTTGATGATTTGAATAGGACTGAGTCTTCGTGTGAAAATACCAGTGCTGTAATCCAAAGTCATGTACGGAGCAAGGATGGGTGTTGGCTTGTCAACCTCAAGAATCTCTCTATGCATCATAGTCAAACTTGAAAACTACTTCCATGAGAGCACAATTCCACTTCATTAAATGACAGTAGAAAATAATAAAAGACTAACAATATTACAACTTCCAAATGAGAACTAACCTGTGTCAATTCATCCAACAGTACATAAATGCATGGCTTGAAGAACTACTGTAGACAGCACCCCAGTTACTTCCTGGATGACAACAATCAATAAACAACAATCAAGTCTATGGCTTAAATTAGGTCATCTTCTGGCTGAAATAGAATTCAAGTTGTTCAATTCAAGACCAAGTTATTTGCATTGGATACTATAAGGAAATAATTGTGTAGCAAGGTGCAAATGATATATGTAGGGCCTGTAATGAGTCATCATGTCATAGCTGGATGACCTTAACTAGCAACAACAGATTATATATTCAGAATAATTGTAGTTTTGCATATGCTTTTTTTCAGCAGTTGGCTAAATCATGTAACATTACTCATATCCCCCCCCATATTATTAATTCCAGTCACCTACTGTTTTTTAAAAAATGAAACCACAATACTTTACTGGGGCAAGTTAAGTTATTAAAGACAAACTGTTGATTTTAATAAGATGGATGTTCTAGTTCTGGATAACCCATAAAGAAAAGCATATACCAGGTATATAGAAGTTGAAATTCCATCAACAAGCAAACACAGAAAACACAAAAACTGTGAAGTACCAAAAATTAAGGCAAGAAGTTAAAAGAAAATTGAAGCAAGATCAGGACACCCTCTTTCCCATACTAATTTCAGCACCTAGAATTATGCATAATCTTTAATTACCAGTTTAAAATAGTTACCAGTTCCTGCTAATTTGCTTCCTGAAATTCAAAAACGAGTGATTTCGCAAAGACCGTATCCTACCCATAGAGTTTTAGGATTTGGCTCCTGATTTTGAGACTTGACCATTTGGTTTGCCTCTTCTGCCAGCAATGCTGAGAAATAAAGGAGTGCAAGATGGTTGCGGTGATAATGATGATGATATTCAGAAAAAATATTCAGAAATTCCTCAAGAAAACCATATAAAAATGGAACACAATTTTAATTGCAAGAAAGTGGAGAAGTTAATATAAAAATATTTCAAATGGATTCTTTGTCACCATTACTGTTTAACATCTCATAAAATCTCCCCTTGCCTATAATTTTAAATAAAACTATATTGGTCTACCATATTCTTTCAAATCAAGCAGGAAAAAACAATCATCTGTTATACATGGATGACCTAAAACTATATGCAAAAAGTCCCATTGAAACAGAATCTCTGTTAAACACAGTGAGAATATTTAGCAATAATATGAAATTTGAACTTGACAAATGTGCAAATTTTTTTTTTACCACTTGGCAAGATCAAAAAATTAGATGGAATAGAGCTTAAAAAATTGTTATTATAAAACCATTATAAAGTCATAACAGCTTTAAGTACCTTGATGTACTAAAAGTGGATAACATCCTGCATATGGAAATTAATGCTTTGCCACAAAGAAAATACTGTACATCAAAAGTCTGGGAAATGTTTATCAATAAAAATTAAATTGTGAAAATACAATCAGATCCATAAACATATGGGCAGATCCAGTAATCAGATATCTTCTGAAATAATAGATTTGACCCAAAGGGAATTAGAAAAATTGGATCTAAAAACACAGAAATTAATTAACATGTGTCACCCACTACAACCAAAAAGTAATGCAAAAAATTGGAAGCTGTGGATTACATCAAATACAACGGGTTAGTAGAAGAACGAAAAAGCAATTGTATCAATGGAAGCAGAGAAAAATTACTTAAGATGGTGAAAATGGAAAACATTTTGAAAACAAAAGAAACAAAGGCTAAATGTAAGAAACAACAATTTAAAGATAGGTTAAACAACTTGAAAATTAAATCATTGAATGGAGAAGAGGTTAGAAATATTGATGAAAAAGCATGATAACAAATTAATTTGGGCATGGCTAAAACTGGGGACCATTAAAAAAATTTGAAGCCTTGATTTTTGCTGCACAAGAACCAGCACTCCAAATAAATTTTATGAAAGCTAAAATTCAGGGAATTTGTGCAAAGAGCAAATGTCAACTCTGTATTTTTGCTGTATTTTTGCTGTATTGCATCATTGTGTTACTGATTGCATGAATCCATATATATATTTGTATTACCCATGTAAACCGCTTTGAGTCACCCACTGGGTAGAGTAAAGCGGTATATAAATTAAACATGAAATGAAATGAAAAAATGTTGCAATGTTTTATTACAGTTTCCATTTCCTTAAGAATTTCCTTCTGTATGCTGAAGGATACTTTTTTTCCTTATTCTGGAAGGATGACACTGGCTAGTACTGGCAAATATACAGTATATGCAATTTAGTACTGCTCTGGGTCTTCCTACTTCCAGCTACAGCTGTAAAAAGCTATTTTTAACCAATGTCTCCCAGTAGCCTTGGGTTGCTGGCTGGAACATTCAGGGAACCGTAGTCAAAACAGTAACTGGAATGTGCCTAGACTTTGCAATTTTTACACCGATTATGGAGAGTCCCATCTGAGAATTGCTTTAGAATGTTAAAAAATTGGTAATTTACTAGCTTGGAAAACTAGTGTTTTTCATTGCCTGAAACCTGTTTGCACTTCACAATAAATTCAAATCCCAAGATATAGGCTGTATCCCAGGATAATGTCATTAAGGTCCCAAAGAGAACTGGATGTATTACAAGGGAAATAATTAACATCAAACATGTAGATTCTACTGAAGCATAACTAATCCATTTTGTGAAAGCAAGGTTTTCTTATTATTTTTAGCATGTGCTTCTAACAATCTATGTTGGTGAGAAAACCAAGGAGCTCTGTATATATTTGTCCCTCAAACTTAAAAATACCCATCCCATTATAATTTTGCCCAAAGAAAGAAGCTCAGAACTTGTTTCAAAATCTTATTGTATTCTCTTCTGTTGACTCAAGCGACAATGTTCAGTGGTCTCTAACCAAATTTTGACAATTCATAACCAGACTGACATTTAATGTATTAGCACCACTTTTTCAATGAGATGTAGCATCCGTGCACAAAGTAATACAAGCCGCTAAAATTGTGTAAATAATAAAAGTGATGTTTCTTTTATAGTAAAGACATTTTCCTGAAATGTAATAGCCATGGCGCACATATAATATTTCCTTACGATTATATCTTTCTAGGAATAATCATGGAACTAAATATCTATGGCCGGGCAGAATTGTGCTATTAATTATTCAGTTTTTCAATGCAGCTGCCTGTGATCAGAGAACCCATGGTTAGAGTTAGGCCAGCTTTGGATCTTTACCAGTGATGAATCCAAAATTATGCCATCAGTATTGGTTCATTATTGATTGTTGCTCTTTAGCTGGTAAAAATTATGTTTAGCAATAGTTCTAGCTCATACTTGCCGATCAGTATAATTGTTTGCTTGGAAAACTACTTGGATCCTGAAAAAGTTCCTCTTTTGGATTTCACATTTTGGGATTCCCCAGCTAGTGCCAAGTTGATACTGTTGGGGATGTAAGTATTTACTGTTGGGGATGTAAGTAAGGCATATTATGTCTCTCGTGCTTTAAGGCTTGGCTGTGTAACACGCACAGGTGTTATGGTGTTTCTGGAAAGCTCTGTGGCCACTGTATTTATGACTAAGCAGAGCTACAGCCTTCAGCTTTCATGCTTCTGGAACGACTCAAAGGATTGGGGATCCAGGGCACTGTGTTGTCCTGGTTTTCTTCTTTTCTAGAGGGCCATACCCAGTTGGTGTAGTTGGAGAGTGAGAGATCCAGCCCTAGGCCCCTTAAATTTGGGGTGCCACAGGACTTGGTGCTCTCTCCCTTCCTTTTTAACATCTACATGAAGCCGCTGCATGAGATCATCCATTCCCACGGGATGCGGTACCATCAGTACAGGGATGACACTCAGTTGTACATCTCGGCCCATGGGGACCCCAGTGATGCGGTCAAAGTCCTGTCTGGATGCCTGGAGGCCATTGGGGACTGGATGGGGGACAATGGGATTCAGCTGAACCCTGCTTTGGGTTGGGGGTCCGGGGTTATCCAGTGAGCTACCACCTCTAGTCTTGGATGGAGCAGTCTTGCCCCAGACAGACCCAGTGCGCAACTTGGGGGTCCTCCTGGACTCACAACTGCTGCTAGAAGAGCAGGTGGCAGCCGTGGTCAGGAGGGCTTTTACTGAACTTCGAGTAATTCGCCAGTTGCACCCGCTCCTGGACCGGGACTCCTTACTCATGGTCACTCATGCTCTGGTCACCTCCAGACTAGGTTACTGTAACGCGCTCAACATGGGGCTGCACTTGACGACCATTCGGAGGCTACAGCTGGTTCAGAATGCAGCTGCACGGGTGGTGATGGGATGTGGACGTTATGCTCGTGCCTCCCCACTACTCTGGGAGCTGCACTGGCTACCAGTTTCCCTCCGGGTGCAATTCAAGGTGCTGGTTTTGACCTTTAAAGCCCTATATGGCAGTGGGCCAGGATACCTGAGAGACCGCATCATACCGAGAGTATCTGCCCGTCCAACCAGAGCAGACCGGAGGAGCTCCCTAGTTGTGCTTTCAGCTTCATGACCGCACCAGCCCTCTGGAACCTCCTTCCAACAGAATTGAGGCTACATACAGAACTGCTGCCCTTCAGAAAAAGTCTGAAACCTGGCTGGCAGGGCAGGTGTGGGGCCTTAATGGGAATACGGCTCCAGCCTGTTGGCTCATCCCCAGTTAGTACTTACTTAATATCTCTCCGTTTGTGTTGTTGTATCCCCCCATTCCCTTTTATTTCTTTTTCTTCTTTTAATTGAGGTGGGGGTAGTAGGGTGGGGTAGTGAGTGGGCGATTTGGGATTTTAAAATCTTTTTTTATACATTTTTAACTGTTGTACGCCGCCCAGAGTCGGGTTCTCCAGATTGGGTGGCATATAAATTTAAATAATAAATAAATAAATAAATAAATGAATAAATGAATGAATGAATGCTCAATTTGGCTTTAATGCTGACCGTGGCTTCAATGCCCAACCCAGGCTACTAGGTTCGTCATACTGGAAGCTTTGATGCCAAACGTCTTCTACCAAACAACCTGGAACAGAAGCGCTGCAAATCCTAGAGCACACCTATCAAGTATCCTGTTTTTCCCTGGAAAACCCCTTATTTTTACCCCTCTTCCCGCCCCTCCCATTTTGTTAATTTCACTCTAATATCCCTTATTATTATTTTTTTAAAAAAATCCTGACCGGAGCCCTCACAGGCGAAGCTGCATTATGTTTTTCCTGCCACCAGAGGTCGCTGTGGTTTTTCGCTTGTGGAAGGAGAGAGAGAAGGTGGTGGTGGGGGCCTTCTGTAGTTTCTCTTTCACTTCCCTGCCACACATGGTCATGGAGGCTTCGTTTTTGCTGCTGCTGGTCTGAGCCACCATGGGACGGGAGTCTACTCTAGGTGAGTGATATTTCATATATGGAGATTAACTCCTCAGCTGCTGGGAGGCTTGGAAACTACAGAGGTTGCTTTTTTACTTTACTAATTCCCTTCCTTAAGATGGATCTGACATTGTCAGGTGTTGGTGCTTCAACTGGTTGCAGTGAGGAACAAATAGTTTGGTTAATTTGGGGGAATTAATCCCTTGCTCCTCCACCCTAATGGTGTGTGTGTGTGTATCTAGCCATGTGCAGGGCTAGTTCACCCTAGGGGGCTGGTTTACTATTCTGCCCTTTGCTTCCCAGAATTTTTTTAAAATTAAAAATGAGTAAACAAGAAAGAAAACAAAACAGAAGTCCCCCAAGAAGATGGGAAAAGGGTTCTTTGGCCCACACAGCTTTGTGCCCATTGCATCTACAACACCATCTAGCCATCTTATTTTTGGCCACCCCCTTCTTTTGTCCTCCACCTTTCCCAGCATCAAGGCTTTCTCAAGTGAATCCTCGCTTCTCATTCGATGTCCAAAGTACTTTAGCATCATCTTTACTATTTGATCTTTAATGAGCAGTCGTGGTTGATTTCTTCTAGGATTGACCTATTTCTAACACCACATTTCAAAGTCATCTATTTTTCTGTGCTCAGCTTTCCTAATGGTCCAGCTCTCACACCCATACATTACTACCGGAAATACCATTGCTTTGACTATGCAATTTTTTGTTTGCAAGGTGATGCCTCTACTTTTAACTATGTTCCCCAGGTTTCTCATAGCTTGTTTCCCAAGCATCAGTCGCCTTTTTATTTCACGGCTGCAATCACCGTCTGCAGCGATCTTTGATCCTAAGAAAGTAAAATCTGCCAGTCATATCTAACTCTAGGGTGCAGTGCTCATCTCCACTTACAGCCAAAGAGCCAGTGCTGCCTGTGTTTGCAGACATTTCCATGGCCATGTGGCAGGCATGACTAGAGCCTAGCAAGTCACATGGCTATATTTGGCCATGCCCATAGATTTGGCCACACCCACAGAGGGGTGTAGCCAAAATTTCCCTAATTTTCAAATCCAAAACCTGACAGGTATGTCCTAGAGCACACTGCAAAAACTGATTTTTCAACCTGCCCTGAGGGAAAGCTTTGTCTGGACTGCCTGCCTGCTGCAGAGAACGGTTACTCGGGGGTAAGCTGCAAGTTGTTTGTCTTTGCCCTTAGCCACAGCTTATCTTTGGACTGTTTTGCAAGCTGTGTTGAGACTGCATAAAGATTTGTATATATTCTTGCACTGTTGCTGCTTCCCAGTGGAGTGAACTGGGAAACACTGAGGATTATACTGTTTGTTCTGTTGCTGCACTGTATATATCTTGCACCACCTGCTCTTAAATAAACCTGTTAGAATTTTCTTTCCCCAAAACAAGGCCCGTTTGTTTGTGTTACTCACACGAGGAAGAGAGTCACCAGCCCAGGTGCAAACCTTCTGTTACCACCACTGTGCACCACTCTACAGCCCATGGCCCACCCCGCGGACTGTCAGATACTTAAATCATTTTTCCATGCTATGATATTTGTGACCGGAGCTTGAAAGTAAGGATTTAAAAGTGACAAAAACATAATCAAATAATTTTTCAAAAACTGTTTAATAGCCCAGATCTTCTTGTATACGAGATAGACTCACTACATGCAAAGTGAGAGATGTCATGCCTTAATTCATTATAATTGTGATGATTGATGGCGTACAGCGTACATGAGATTATGTGATGATTATGAGATACATGAGATTGGGGGTTGGGGTTCATAAGCTGTAAACCATAAGCATCAATATAACAAAGTAAGGCTTGAACTATCTCGCTTTGCATGTAATGAGTCTATATCATATATTTGTTTCACCTTTCAAGTTGCATTACTGAACTGAATGAACATTTACACAATATTCTAATTTTCCGAGTTTTACCTGTATTGTGACTTCCGGTGGTGGGGCAGCTTCTGGAGGTGCCTGGGTGGCCACTGTGCGGTGGATAAATGAGCTCCATGGGCCAGATAAGGCCCACAGGCCATAGGTTGGGAACCCCTGGTTTATATTAAAAAGCAGGCAATGTTTCTAAATGCTGACCCTTCCCATCTCCATGTAAAGTTTATTGTGGCTTGTATTATTTATGGTATTTTGCACTATTATTTCTGTATGTTGTTGTATTTCCCCTCTCCCTCTCCCTCCCCCTCCTCTTCCCCCGTACTTATGATTTGCTTTGTATTTATTTGATTGTTTTGTAAACCGCTTTGAGTGGTCAATAGACTAGTAAAGCGGTATATAAGCATACTAAATAAATAAATGTTAGTATGCAAAGCAAACACAAAACATGATGGGATTGCCTGCTGTAAGATCAAAATCCACTTGGGTTGTCACATGGTTTCACACCTTTGCAGATCAAATTTTTTTTTTTTGTATATTACTTCCTGTCAACCTGTACACTAAAGTACTAGGGGGAGGTTTATTACCTCTCACCCAGCATGGCCAGGTTGGACTTTTCCCCCATCTTGTTTAGTACATCTGCTCAATAGTACTGGATCAATGGTAGAATAACTGGGGCTTTATGTGGGTTCCATGCACATAATTGGCATACTGTCCCTGACAGAACCACGGTTTGGGAGAACACTCCTTTGAGCTTTGGTTCCGAAGGGACAGTAATTGGGGTGCGAATTAATAGGAGTTTAATTCACAAATCGCTGACCTGACAGGCAGTTCGGACTGTAGAGGGCAAAAGATCACCGGGTGGTGATCTCGATAAACATGTAATGGGTAATCTTGCCACCGCAGAGACTCTGAGCTGAAGAGTCAATTCAGGCAGATGTTTACTCCCGATAGCAGTAGACAATGCATGTCCCACTCGTAGTAAATTAGATAGATAAGGAACTTCCCCTGATGAAGTCACCCCTAATGAGTAACTTGTGTAATCTTGTGCAGACTTGCAGCTTTCCTGTAACGGCCACGCGCAACGTATGCACGTGGTCGAGCTAGGCAGAGTATAAAGTTTAGTGCCTTCTGGTCAATAAACGCTGGTCTTCGCTCCATCTTGCCTCGTGTGTCTTACTTGACCAGTCTCCTCCAGGACCTTCCGGACTACATTGGGCCCCGATCCAACAGTTTTATTCTGGGGGACCAATATTTAGAGGCCAGTGATACCGTGTTTCCCCGATTATAGGACCTCCTCCCATAATAAGACACCCCCTTTTTCCCCTGCCTTTGAAATATAAGGCCCCACCCAAAAATAAGTCCCCCTTACCTCCTGGCAATCCGATCGCATGCACTCCCTGCTTCCGGTGTCCGGGACAGAAGAGAAGGACGAGCGGAGCCAGAGCCAGGTACGGTACTGTAATACCGGTATGCCATCTTCCACTGCCGGCCCACTCCTCCCAGCGTGTAAGAAGGCCTGCCGCATCGGAATCTCGATTGCCTCCCCTCTCACAACCAAGGGAAGTTTCCCCTGGTGAGAGCGGGATCGAGACTCCGATGCGGAAGGCCTTCATGGGTCATGCCGTCCGCCTCACAGCTGAGGCCAGTCTCGATCGTGCTTCCCCACTCGCAACCAAGGGAAGCGTCCCTTGGTTGTGAGTAGGGAAGTGCAATCGAGACTGGTCTCGGCTGTAAGGTGGCTGGCGTGGCCCATAAGAAAGCCTGCCGCATCGGAGTCTCGATTGCCTCCCCGCTCACAACCAAGGGAAGTTTCCCCTGGCGAGAGCGGGATCGAGACTCCAACACGGCAGGCCTTCTTATGGGCCATGCCGGCCGCCTCACAGCTGAGATGAGTCTCGAACGGCCACACGCAACATATGCATGCGGTCGAGCTAGGCAGAGTATAAAGTTTAGTGCCTTCTGGTCAATAAATGCTGGTCTTCGCTCCATCTTGCCTTGCGTGTCTTACTTGACCAGTCTCCTCTGGGACCTTCTGGCCCGCATTGGGCCCTGATCCAACATATGGTGACCCCGACGTGATCTTACTCATGAGTAGTGACATCCTTGGTCCGGTTCTATGCCAGAACCACGTCCAAGTCTTCCCGGAGGTTGCGCAGCAGTTCAGGTCGGAAAGCCATCGGATCTGAATGACAGCTACACTAAGCGGCGAGGCATTCCTGAGGCAGAGCACGCTCCAAAGCTCTGAGGCATCTTGCACATCGGAAATGTGTTCTGCTCAGGGTCAGTCATCGCAGAGGCCACCAAGGGCCTGTGGCAGTCGTCCATGTTCCGAGTCCTTCCCAGAGGGTCGTCACACCGAATCCAGTTACCTTCATCGAGACGCAGCAAAACTCGTCCGGCGGAGGCAGCTTCAACGGACTGGCAGGTAATATGGGGACTTGTTCACAGAGGTCAAGTCCGACTGCTAACCAGAGAGTTCACTTAATGGAACTCAAGGCCCTGGCCAGGGTAAACCGTACTCGCATTCACAGCACCCAGTTAGCGGATCTTTTGGTGTACTTGGGGGAGCACTGTCTGTTTTATCCAGAAATGGGCATGTTAAACCTCCAACTTTGGGACAGAATAGGGACCTGCATTAAGCAAGAATCAAGAGCCCCAGCTAAGGTGATTAGCTTGTGGAGTAAGTGTAGAAAGCTCATCGCAGAGGTAGACCCAGTCCGGATAGAGACCGAGAACCCCCCAGTGCAGTCAGAGCCATCAGCCCTGATGGGTCTCTATCCGTCACTTCAGATTAAACAGGGAAGCTTAGGGAGCTTTCCTTCAGTGGCAGCTGCAGACACCACTAAAGGAATTCAAGGTTTGGGAAACGCTGGAGATTCCCAGATAGTAAGAAGTTCCCAGACAGTTAAAAGTTCCATTCAGCGCATGGTAGAAGAGGAAACCATCAAAGAGTTCAGCATAAGAACTAGCTGAACTTAGGCAGTTATGCTCAGTCCACATAGAGATGGATGCCCCCACGGGTCAACAGCAAACGGTCCACGCAGCGGTTCCGTACAAATTGCTCATGGCAATACGGAAAGCAATTACAGAAACGGGACTTCAGAGTCATTTCACTAGAGGTACACTTCAGCAGATTTGTGAGACAATGATGCTCATTCCATACGACTGGAAGGTCGTCATGAGAATGATGCTCAACCCAAGCCAGTATTTGCTCTGGGACAGCGAGTATCGACTTGAAGCGCAGGCAAGGGCTGCCAGGATGGGAGGAGCAGTAATTCCTGACCAGCTATATGGGTCGGGTCAGTTTGAAACCATCGATGCTGATCGCCACACTCCAACTGGCAGCGGAGACAGCCTTTAGGGCTTATCTCAAGGTCCCGGCAGCCGGCAAAGCAGACAAAAATTACACAGTGGTTAAACAGGGTGCCCAGGAGTCCTACATGGACTTTATCAACAGACTGGAGGAAGCGATCAGTAGGCAGATAGACAACGAACAAGCCCAGCAGGAGCTTATGATGAAGCTGGCTAAAGACAACGCCAACCTTGACTGCCGTAAAATCTTGCAGTCACTGGGCAATCATCCCAATTTGACGCTTACTGACATGATCAGGGCTTGTGCCGACGTTGGTACAGATTCCTACAAAATGGGTCTGTTAGCAGCCATGGTGCAAGGCGGTAGGGGACCCAAAGGCAAAACTAAGGGAGCATGTCACAATTGTGGCAAGATCAGTCATTTCGCTAGAGAACGCCAATCCAAGAAGGGTAATGGCCAAAGCACAGGTTGTCCCAAGACTCCGACCACCCCATGTTCACGATGTAACAAGGGCTTCCACTGGGCCAGGAACTGTCCAACTTCGGGGAAACCAGAGCACGGGCTTGTCTCTGGCCCCGGTCCAAACAGAGACCACAGTCACTCTGGAAGAGTCAGAGCTGGATTAGATTCCCAGAACATTCCACCCTGCATTCCGGAGGCACAGGCCAGACCAAAGGGCAGTGCGGGACTAGATTTGACTTGCCAGTCAGAAGTCACATGTGACTTGCCAGGCACAGTCTATCTGGTTGATTCCCAATACATGGGACCCCTGCCTAAGGACTATATAGGTTTAGTTTTGCCCCGCAGTATCGCAGGAACACAAGGAATCCTTGTGATTCCAGGAGTCATTGACTCCAATTTTTTGGGTGTACTCCAGGTTCAACTTTGGACACACCTACCACAAACCATTCACAGAGGAGACACGTTAGCGCAACTGATCACGGTTCCTTGTCACCCACAAGCAGGTAGCCAGGAAAGGCTCAGGGACAGCTCAGAGTCCGGGTTGGCAGACCGCTCGAGCGCAGAAGGGGCAGTACAAGGATACCAGATCTTAGTGACAGTGGAAACCAACATAGAGTGGAAGCGGCAGCCAGTCATAAAGGTATTTTTGAACAAAAAACCTTTTGATGAGCTATTAGATACGGGAACTGATGTCAGCATGGTCAGCCACAGTCAGTAGTCACAAGAGTGGGCTCTCGAGCCTGTCTCAGAAGTGTGGGGGGTAGGTGGCATTCAGGAAGCGTTTAGGGGCCGAGATTGAGTAGAAGTCACGATTCCCGGAGCTGATGGCACGATGGTCATTCGGCCGCATACTTAAATGTGCACGTCAATCTCTGGGGGTGAGACATCTTGCAACTGTATCGTGCCACTCTTACCTTCAGGTGATGGCTTTACCGCTCAAATGGCTTACCAACACACCAGTCTGGGTAGAGCAATGGCCGGTCGTAGGGGGGAAATTAGTCACCCTAAAACAGCTGGTTAAAGAACAATTAGATGCAGGACACATAGAACAGTCCGCCAGTCCCTGGAATTCACCCATATTCGTCATTAAAAAGAAGTCAGGGAAGTGGCGACTCCTTCACGATCTAAGAGAGATCAATAAGTGTATTCAGCCAATGGGTCCACTTCAATGCGGAATCCCAAATCCGAACAAGATCCCCGAGGGTTGGGAGATCCCAGTCGTAGACCTGAAAGACTGTTTTTACACCATTCCTTTAGATGTAAGGGATCAGGAAAGGTTCACTTTTGCAGTGCCAGTCATGAACCACAGAGAGCCTACGCAACGCTTCGTGTGGAAATATTTGCAACAGGGGATGCTCAATTCGGCCACCCTGTGCCAAATTTACGTTCATGACGCACTGGAAAAGTTTCAAAACCTTCACCCCACAGCCTTGGTATCTCATTTTATGGATGATATTTTGATCGCAGTGCCGCAACTCAGCAGCGAAATGTTTAAAGACCTCCAGACCACTCTGGGGGAGAAGGGGTTACTCATTGCCCCGGAGAAAGTTCAGAGAACCGAGCCCTTTTCATACTTGGGCCACCAGCTTCTCTGTTCTTTCACGGCATCAGTTTTGCCACAAATTCACCTCAAAGATTCAGTCACTCTCGTAGAATTGCAATAGATTCTGGGGAATATCAATTGGGCTAGACCGTATTTCAGGCTAGATACAGTACTCTTGAAACCACTCTTCTCACTGCTAACGCTAGGTAAGCAGCCAGCAGACCGGATACACATTCTGTGAGAGGCTCGCTTGAAAAAGTCAACCAAGTTCTCGGCCAGAGATGGGTAGACAGGATTAGTCAGGGGCCATATGCTCCTGTTCTGAACCTGTACATAGTCCGAACTGGAGCCATGTTTTCCGGAGCTCTAGGCGTAGACTCCGAGTGAGGGGCGAAGATCGTGGAATGGGTGTATTTACCACACACCACCTCCAGAAACATCGTCCCACCACAGGAACTGGTTTCTGAGGTGATTTACCGAGGAAGGTTGAGAGCAAGGGATATCTCAGGACATGATTTAGGAAAAATTGTTGTTCCATTCACCAAGGATCAGATCCAGCAGCTGATGCAGCTCGGTGACTCACTTCCGATTGCATTAGAGGGATTTACAGGATGTTTGGCATACCATTTGCCAAAAGACCCCAGACTTGTCTTGCTTCAGATGCAGACAGTCAGCTTGTGTGAGCTATTGTCCCTGGTTCCGCTTCAGGGAGCCAGGACAGTGTTCACTGATGGGGGTAGAACATATGGTGTTCTTACTTGGCAAAAGGGACAGGCTTGGTGCACGCTTCTGACTCTTCCGCAGAAATCCACGCCGCAGGAGGAATTGGCAGCAATGAACCTCGCCTTGTGCACTTTTGCCAAAGAATGCTTGAACATAATTACGGACAGTCAGTATGTCCGGAATTTGCTTCACAGTGTACCGGGAGCCTACATCACTCCCACGATAGACAAAAACTTGTTAGGTCTTTTCCTCACAACTCAGTTTCATTTGCGTAACCGCACCAAAGCGCTCTATGTCGCCCACATCAGAAGTCACCAGGATTTACCTGGCCCGATTTCCGCGGGCAATAGCAGAGTGGATGCGGCCGCAAAGGAAATTCGGCAAAAGTCAGTTTTGGGAGTCTTCACGACTCCGATTCAATGTTATGCATTTTTTCATCAAAATGCTAAAGCGCTTGCATGGCAGTTCAACCTGCCACTTTCCCAAGCTCAGGGCATAGTCCGTTCCTGCCCACAATGTGCAGGGGCGGCGGCGGCGGCAGCGGGGGGGGGCTTGTGAGGTGTCAACCCACGAGGGACGGAAGCTAACCAGGTGTGGCAGATGGATGTCACACATGTTCCGCAGTTTGGGAGATGGCAGTTCATGCACGTCTGCATAGACACGTTTTCACAGTTTGTCTGGGCTACGGCTCAGAAGGGAGAAATGGCTTCCCACGTGGAGCAGCATTTCCTCTCCTGTTTTGCGGCCATGGGTAAACCACGGCATGTGAAAATCGACAATGCTCCGGCTTATAGCTCCAGGTAGCTCGCCACATTTATGGCCACCTGGGACATTAAGCACACTTTTGGTGTTCCTTACAATCCGCAAGGGCAAGCGATTGTTGAACGGGTGAATCAGACGCTCAAGTCCTACATTGGTAAACAAACAGAAAGGGGGGAACTAGCCCTCCCCAAAACTCAGGGTCAGGCACAGCACTGTCTGAACAAGGTACTGTTCACATATAACCACTTCAATGTTTTCTCAGATTGCACTCCGCAGGAGAAGCACTTCCATCACACGGAGGCTCTCCCGCACCCTATGGTGTGTTATCGAGTGCCACCGGATCCTTCTTGGAGGGCCCGGCGCCACTCATAACGTGGGGAAGAGGGTATGCCGCAATTATGTCTCCTTCAGGTGTCATCTGGATTCCAGCTCATTGAGTGAAACCTCATCTCGAGTCCAATGGCATGGAGCCAGGCGTTCCCGGACCCATTGCCAGAGATGGAGGGACTGACCCTGATGGGGAAAACCAGGCGGAGAAGGCGACGACAGCCGATGACAGCACTGAAGATCACCTGGGGGATGGCCAAGTCCCTGTGCCAGGAGGCGACTGACATCGCACGACAGCAGAATGCAGAACCAACTACAGAGCACATCATGGTTATGGTTTTGTCCCAGATCACCTTTAATTCCTTGACGACAATCATCTTGATCCTTTCCTTGCTTATGGGGGGAGAGGTTCCAGCCACTTCATTTGAAGCAGAAGACCTGATGCCTGGTGAAGACCTCTTTACCCGGCTGCACTACAACATCTGGGAAAGGTTGGCGAACCTCATCAATCAGTCCGATTTTTGCCTGAGGCAGGCCACCGATTCTGCCTCTCTTCTTGTCTCATCCCAGTGTGTCATTCTCCAGGTGCACACATCAGGAACGGTGATTGGTTACTGAAGCGGATATTTGGCCCATTTCACAAGATCATGTATTCGACATATGCGCACTGGGGAACCCAAGTCACAAAAGTCCTACCGGCTGATGCGGCCACTCTGTACATTCCCCGAGTGGCGATCAGCCCAAACTCAACTTGTGCTTGCATGAGCAGCTGTTCCGCGGTCAAAGGGCCACATCACCGTTGCCTCAACCCCAGCAACAGCACTTGGACTTGCAAGCACCCAGAGACTATTGACTCAATGTTTGTTCATGTCACTTTGCCTTCAGGCTGGTTTTTTACATGTAACCAACACACTTGGAACTATATTCCCGCAAATGTATCTGATTCTTTCTGTTGTATCAGTCGTTTGACACTGTTGCTTCCCACAAAGGATATGGTTGCCCCAAGCACCTACGTATCTGCCCACACATGCCGCGTCGGAGTCTCGATTGCCTCCCCACTCACAACCAAGGGAAGTTTCCCCTGGCGAGAGTGGGATCGAGACTCCGACGTGGCAGGCTTTCTTATGGGCCACGCCGGCCGCCTTACAGCTGAGACCAGTCTCGATCGCACTTCCCTACTAGCAACCAAGGGAAGCGTCCCTTGGTTGCGAGTGGGGAAGCCCAATCGAGACTGGTCTCGGCTGTAAGGCGGCTGGCTCCGACGCCTCCTCACTGCTGAGCTGAGTGCAGTCTCAATGGCGCTTCCCCACTCGCAACCAAGGGAAGCGTCCCTTGGTTGCTAGTGGGGAAGCCCGATCGAGACTGGTATTCTTCTTCATGGAAAAATAAGACATCCCCTGAAAATAAGACCTTTTGTTAATTTTGGAGTTTAAAAAAATATAAGACAGTGTCTTATATTCGGGGAAACAGGGTATTACAGACGAATGAAAGGAAAAACCACTTGCCTTTAAACAACAGCAATGACAAAAAAACTCTCTTTCTTTTGGGAGAGCTTGACACAGGTGAATAACTATACAAAGTACAGCAGGCTTGCAAGGTAGTACTGCCGCCACAAACCAAATAACCAAAATTACTCTACCAGTAAGTAATCTAAGGGCAAGGATAGATTTAGTACTGGGGTCCCCAAGTCAATGACCAGGACTTAATGTAGAGAAGTGTTTGTATTCATTAAAGAAAAGGCAAAAATCATTAGGTAAGACAAGTTTAGAAGAAAGCAGAAGATAAGAAGAAAATAATAAGGCCAACTCTCTCTAATAATTATACTCTAGCATAGAGTTCAGTATAGCTTCAGAGCATAACAGCATGGCAAAACAATAACTGATCATAGAAAAAAGTAAGCTAGGCCAGCTAACATAATTTCTAAACTCCTTTTATACAACAAAGTTCATTTTCAAACCCTTCCACACCCTCAGCCAATCAGGTCACCTTCTTCTTCAATGACTCAGGAAGGCAGAACAAGTTTATCACACACACCCTCAACCCTGCTGAAACCAGTTCTCTAATTGGCACTGTCCCAAGCTATCCTTGGGATAGCTGTTCTTCAGAAAGATGATCTTTTCCTTCCAGTTGCTGAGCTAAATTCTAACCACTACAGGAAGGAGCCATTGTCTTACAAACTTAAACATGACTCAAAATAGATTTCATGTCCTACACCCCCTTGTATCCCCCCCTTTTTTAGAGTGAGTCAGAGCAGAGTAGGTGAGAAATAAAACTAATTTCCCTTTATGCTATAATTGCTAGTTCCAGCTCTGCTCTTCAGGTGGACAGTTGCTCTAAAGCAGGAGTTCCCAACCTTTGGCCCATAGGCCAGACCCAGCCCACAGCACCATTTCATGTGGCCCACCGTTGCTGTCACCACACCTGGAAGTGGAAGTGGACATGTTTACATCAGCCATTAAACGCAGCTGTGCATGTGTAAATGCGGCCATGCCTAACGTAAACATGGAAGTGGGCACATTTACAGTTGTTGTAAATGCATCTGCTTCCACTTCTGGCGGCATGGTCAGGCCCACTCAGCTGTCCGGTGTGTGTGGTGAGGCCCACATCATAAAAAGGTTTGGAACCCCTGCTCTAAAGTTTATAAGTATTTTCTTCTCACCACCTGCACTCTGGTTCTTAAAGTTACAAATGTCAGGATCAGGAATCAAATGAGACATATTTTATATACTAAAATAAACTTTTAACACTGTTAGAGCATTATTTGGTAAAGAAGACACCTATAATGCTTCCCCAGTTAATTAATCAATTCAGAATTAATTCTACGGCTTGTTCTGCTGATGTTGTGCATGTTTTACAGTGACTTCCCAAGATAACTTTGCAGCCCATAAAGGTTAGTTTTCAAGATCCATTAGCCAACTCATTGTTTCATTAGAGATGGCGTCAAATCTTTTCCAATACTCCAAAGCATTATCATAATGCCCTATTAGCCAGATGCCTTTTAATCTAGAGTTATGAATTGTAATTTTCTCACATTTATTATCATGGCCAAATCTACTTTCTCAAAAATCTTTCAGAGAACAGTGCTTCCTTTTCCTCATTTCCTTCACTGTATTGTCAGTATTCATATTAGAGGAGAAGTGGTTAAATTATATAAGGCATAATGACTCCATGTCATCATGTAAAAAATCCCCTATGGAACATATTTTTTTTCCATTGCTGTGTATTGAAAACCTTACAGTCAAGAAACCATGTATTTCAGAGTAACTTTATGAATCATTGCAAACAAAGTGAACTAAGGCCATAGAATAACGGTAAATAATTGTTCATGTTCCCATTATGAGAGATTGTCAATCCAATCAGGTTTGCTTTCTCGCACATCCAAATATTTTTAAATCTTTGATTCTTTCCATCCTATTTATTAGGAAATTTGCAAATTGTGGTGAGGTCTTAATTAAAAACAACATAAGAACATAAAAACAGCCTTGCTGGAACAGGCCACAGTCCATCCAGTCCAGCATTCTGTCTCACACAATGGCTCACCATTTGCTTCAGGGTATTCCCAAGCAGATACCTTCACCTGCTTAGGATTCCCCGGAAATGCCATTGAGAGATATCCTGTCTATCTCTCCAACCCAGAGGTTGTCCTTAGGTATCCATAATTATAGCCTTGTCCTCCATGAACTTGTCTAATCCTTTTTTAAAGCTGTCAAGACTGACAGCTGTCACCACTTCTTCTGGCAGGGAGTTCCATAGACCAGTGATCCTCTGGGTGAAAAAGTACTTTCTCTTATTTGTTTGAGAACTTGTACCCAAATGTTTCATGGAGTGCCCCCTAGTTATAGTGTTGTGCGATAGGGAAAACAGTTTTTCTTTACCTACTTTGTCCACACCGTGCATGATTTTATAAACTTCAATCAGGTCACCTCTTAGACGCCGTCGTTCAAGAGTGAAGAGGCCCAACCGTTGCAGCCTCAGATGGTAAGGAAGGTGTTCCAGTCCCCTAATCATTCTGGTTGCCCTCCTCTGCACTTTCTCCAACTCCATAATATCCTTCTGGAGGTATGGCGACCAGAACTGTACACAGTATTCCAGATGGGGCCTCACCATAGATTTATAAAGAGGCAAAATGACACTTGCTGACTTATTTTCTATACCGTTCCTAACGATCCCTAGCATTAAGTTTGCTTTTTTCACTGCTGAGGCACACTGGGTTGACACCTTCATTGAGCTGTACACCAGGACACCAAGGTCACGTTCCTGGTTTGTCGCAGAGAGTTCAGACCCCATCAGTTTATAAATGTAATTGGTTTTTTTTGCCCCAATGTGCATCACTCTGCACTTACTAGTGTTGAAGCTCATTTGCCACTGTTTTGCCCACTCCCCCAGTGTCAAGAGATCCCTCTGGAGCTCCTCACAATCTCTCACAGTTTTCACTACCCTGTATAATTTAGTGTCGTCAGCAAATTTGACTACCTTGCTATTTACTCCTAATTTTAGATCATGTATGAAGAGGTTGAAAAGCAAGGGTCCCAGTACTGAACCCTGGGGGACCCCACTCTTTACTTCCTCCACTTGGAGAAGTGTACATTTAGTGCTACCCTCTGTTTCCTGTCCCTTAGCCAGTTGCTGATCCAGGACAAGACCTGTCCCTTTATTCCATGACTGGTAAGTTTATTCAAGAGACTTTAGTGCGGGACCTTGTCAAAAAGCCTTCTGAAAGTCCAGATAAACAATGTCAACTGGATCCCCCTTATCCACATGCTTGTTGACACTCTCAAAAAAATCCAACAGATTAGTGAGGCATGATTTGCTGTTGAAAAAGTCATGTTGGCTCTCCTTTAACAGCCCCTTCTCTTCCATGTGCCTATTAATTCTATCGTTTAGGATGGTTTCCATCACTTTACCTGGGGCACATGTCAAACTGACTGGTCAGTAATTTCCTGGATCACCCTTGGATCCTTTTTTGAAAATTTGTGTTACATTCGCTACCTTCCAGTCATTAGGCACAAAGCCTGATTTGAGCGAAAGATTATATATTATATTTTGGCTAGGAGATCAGCAATTTCATCTTTAAATTCCCTGAGAACTTGTGGATGGATGTCATCTGGTCCTGGTGATTTGTTAGCATTTAGTTTAACAAGACATGCAAGGACCTTCTCCCTGGTTATTTCTATCTGGTTTAATTCTTCGGTTTCCCTCCCTACAAAGATAGGCTCTGCTTTGGGCATGTGGTCTCTGTCTTCTTCAGTGAATACTGAAGCAAAGAATTCATTGAGTCTCTCTACAATCTCTGTTTCCTCTTTAATAACCCCTTGCCTTCCATTGCAATCTAATGGTCCATTGGCCTTCCTAGTTGGGTTCTTACTTCTAATGTACTTAAAGAAGTCTTTGTTATTTCTCTGAGTGTTTTTAGCTATATGCTCCTCAACGTCTTGCTTTGCTTTCCTGATTGTTGCCTTGCATTTGTTCTGCCAGAATTTATGTTTCTGCCTGCTGTCCTCATCCGGACAAGCCTTCCATCTTCTAAATGAGCTTTTCTTGCTTTTGATCATTTCCTGAACAGGTCCTGTAAGCCACATCAGAGTCCTCTTGGACCTGGCAGTGGCCTTTTTCCTTTTGGGTATGTGGGTATGCATTCCAATTGGGCCTCTGTTATTGTTTTTGTAAACAGCCTCCATGCCTCTTGGAGTGTTTGGACTCTCTCAATTTTCCCTTTCAGCTTCTTTTTTTTACTAGTTTCCTCATCTTTGGGAAATTTCCTTTTTGAAAATGTAAGGTCTCTGTGTTAGATTTTATCAGTGACTTGCGGTCTATGATCAAGTTAAACATAATTGAGTTGTGGTCACTGTTCCCTATTGGATCAGTCACATTAACATCTTGCACCAGATCCTGAGTAATACTCAGGATCAAGTCAAGGATTCTTGTACGTCTAGTTGGGTCTTCAACCATCTGTCCCAGGGAACAATCATTAAGCATATCTAGGAACTTTATTTCTTTATCATGTGCTGAACAACAGTTCACCCAGTCTATGTGAGGGTAATTGAATTCCCTCATTATTACCAGGCTTCCCTTCTTGGATGCCTCCTTTACAACATTCTCCAACTGCCAGTCTCCCTCAGGAGTTTGGGTTGGAGGCCGATAGTAAATGCCTACTGTTAGACCATCCTTGTGGCCTGGTACTCTTATCCACAGAGTTTTTAATGGTGACTCCAAATCACCTAGATATTCCAATTCATATGGTTTTATCACTTCTTTGACAAACAAGGCTACACCACCTCCCGTTTGCCCCTTCCTATCCTTCCTGTACAGTTTGTAGCCTGGGATAACTGTATCCCATTGGTTATCATCCATCCACCAGGTTTCAGTGATGCCAATAATATCAATATTTTTATCTATTGCTAAGTATTCCAGCTCCCCTATTTTGTTCTGGAAGCTTCTGGCATTTGCATATAAGCATTTATATATGCTTTTCTGATACAGTCTTTTGAGTCCAGTTGCATTGTTAGACTGCCTCTTGCATCTTTCCGCTAGAGTGCTGGTGACTAGCTTCTCGCTCTGCTCAGTAATTTTTGCATCCTCCTCACTACTCAAGTACACACTTTCCCGAACCGGATGCTGCCCAGCTCCTGTCGACTTTCCCCCAGTTATCAGTTTAAAAGCTGCTCTGCAGCCTTTTTGATTTTGGGTGCCAGCAATCTGGTTCCATCATGGTTCAAGTGCAACCCATCCCTCCTGAACAGATTTGGCTTGTCCCAAAATGTTTTCCAGTTCCTGACAAATCTGAAGCCCTCCTCTCAACACCACTGCCTCATCCTCGCATTGCGGCTTCTGAGCTCTGCCTGCCTGGTAGGTCCTGCACGAGGAACAGGCAGCACTTCTGAAAATGCTACCTTGGAGGTCCGGGACTCTTCCTAACAGCCTAAATTTGGCTTCCAGGCCTTCCCAACATCATTGGTACCAACGTGTACCATGACCAGTTTTCTCTAACAAGCTATCTAGATTTTTCATGATGTCTGCAACCTTTGCACCTGAAAGGCAAGTCACCATACGGTTATCATGTGCATCACAAATCCATCTCTCTGTATTTCTATTGAATCACCTAGAACAAGAAGCCTCTCTCCTGCAATCTGTTCATCTACTTGCACCTTATCAACTATATTAAGGGAGAGGACTTCAGTTTGTTCCTGTTGTTTATCTTCCTGTATCTCATCAAGTGTGATGAAGGAGAGATCTTCAGGTGGAATCAGTTGTTCCTCTGTGTGATCCTCATCAGGTGTGATGAGGGAAAGAGCCTCAAATTGATTTTGTAATTTCAGACTCTCAGAGTGATCCCTTGCCCTTCTACTTGTTTGAGTCACATTCCTCCATGCATCTACCTCCTGAGTTAGTGAAATGACTTCTTCCTCACAACTGTGCCCTGTCTCTTTTTTTGTCCAGGATAATCTGCTCCACTCTGTCCAAGAACAGCTCAATCTCCTTAATTTGTTGATGGTTAGATGTGTGGGCCACTAGCTGCTAGACATTCTCTTCTAGTAGTGCAACCAGCTTGCACTTGCTGCAAGTGTAGTTCTCAATGTGCTTTGGCAAGATCACAAACATGGCACAAGTGTTGCAGGTAACTACAGCTGATCCCTCAGAATCCATTTTAACAAGCACAGTACAGTATTCTGAGCCTCAAAAATTTACACGTTTACTACCTTTCTATCTAGTAAGAATATATTCTTGCTTTGTTTTTTGTTTCAAATCTTGGCGCACGGGCCTCTAAAGCAGCTCTACTCCAACTGCAAGCACGACCAAAACTTACCAGTGATCACTTCTTTTGTTTGGCTCTCCTCAGCAGCAGATCTGCTTAAGAGCACATACAGAATCTAAAAGGGACAGAATCACAAAGGAACAAAGCAAACAAAATTCTCTGTTATCTGCACTAGCCAAATTCAAAACCTATATGTGTTATCATGGAAATGATTCTAATGTGTAGCTGTAAAAGTTAAGTAGCTTCTTAAAAAAGAAAAAGGGATGGAGGATTCAAGGTTGTTTAAGAGCAAAGCATTCTGCTTGGGTAAATTAATCTGTCTCTTTCACTTTCTATCATATTAATTATTTTAAAAATCACTCAAGTTTTCATTGCTCATATGATGAAGACATTCATGTATTTTATCACAGAAAGAAACTGCTCGAAGATTGTGGTATTTTTGAACCACAATCGGATATACCCTGGTAATGGTTGCTGGCTATACTTTCTCACACTAGGACAGGCAAAAGGAACTGCAAACTGAACTCACTAAAAGGTGTATTCATTTTGGCAGTTTCACATCTCGCCTAGACATGGAAGAGGAATAATGATGAACTGAACAAAATCACCATTTCCCCACACTTTTTAAAAATTATTTCTGTCATCAAATGATATATTTTTCTTTTTAGCAAGCTGAATGCTTGGGTATGTTATTGGTTTTGCAAAAAGATTGAACACAAACACATACTTTATTAACACAAAACTGGCTAAATATATGATGTGCTCCGTTAAAAAACTGAAGCACAATCCGCTAAAGACCACACCAATGTTTATTTTTTTCATTTCCTCCTCTTTGACTTTTTCTCTCATTTTCTGTTACTTTGTTTTAGGATAAATTCAGAGCAAGTACAGAAATAATGTAAGAGGACTGGAATGAGATACAGTTATGGGAATATCATAGCATGATCTCATGTTAACCACAATGGAATGATAATTCTGGACGGAAGCAGAATGTAGTGGGGAGGTTGGCCATAGAAAAATTCATGTGCAAAATGTGAATGATAGATATAATTACATATAGAGTGCAATCCACTTGTTAGAATAATGGCTGCACTGCATGGGCATACCAGGTGGACGTGATTTGATGCTCCCACCCCTGGGGACAGGCGGGACCATTATATAGGCTACTAGTGCAGTGGGGAGGAGCTAGGCACCCTATAGGGATGGCTCCTTCCTGCTTCACCCTCTCTCTTCTTCAGCAACTGCTATGAACAATTGTTCCTCCCTCCCTCCTTTTCATCTAAGTATGATTTATTGGTCGCTTCTGGGCCACATGGGAATTTTTCCACTACCACTGATTGACACCTGTGATAGTGTTTTTTGCCTACCCCATACTTACATGTGTGAGAAAGAGGATTATCACTGTAAACCAGTCACTGTGGCGGTAGTGTGGTAAATGACAACTGAAATTAATCTGAATTTGATCATTGCGGGTGGGGTTGCATTCGGCAGCCAGAAAGACAAAGGCGTTGGCAGCATCTACTGGCTGGTGAATGGACCGTCAGCCATTAAAATTGTAATAACCAGCTGGGCAGCTTGGTATCACATGATTCATTTGGCCATAAATGTTAACTATTGAGGGGAGGTGCCCCGCCACATTGAAGAACCAGTTATGAAGGGATGGGTAGGCTTACCCATAATAACTGGCCATTTACCCACTACTACGCTCCAATGCAGGTAAATTAACAGTTTGTTATACAGTTTAAGTTTGGAATAAAGTGGCCCAATTGTTTCACTAAGAAAGTTGTCATTGCAGGCGCACCCCCCAAAGAAAGACTCAGACTTTCTTTGGTATATGGATTAAAGGCATCGGGCCACTTTTATTGAATAATGCCCTAGTCCGAATTATCACTTTCAATTGGTGTAATCATCCAATTGTAATTCTTTAAGGCAAGCAGGCCGCAGTAACACTGGTAAGGTTCCTCCCAAAATGCCAATGGCAATTGGCTACATGTATCTATTTGTATCAATTTGTTTGTTGACACAAACAAATTGTTGACCAGAGTCAATAAACTATCTACTGACCCCACCCTATGACGTGTATCCGTTGAAATATCAAGGTGATGCAGGCTGTGAAGCTCCTGACATCACCCCTTGCCTGGTTCGCCCTTGACCGGCCAAACCTATTTCCCCTGTACCTGTCTATGTGTTGGCCAGTCAATTGCGAACCTGCCAGATACCTATGGGTCATAAATCTTTACCTTACCAGTGCTACCCGCCAAAGTGACCAAAGTCAACTTACCCCTTGTCTCAAACACTAGCGACAGTGTGGGATGGGCAAAAAAGCAAGAACCAGAGAGCCAATTGTAGGTTCAAGCCAAAAATTCCCACCCGGCCCCGAAGCAACCAAAAAAATCACACTGTTCACTAGGGAGGGGGTGGAGGGAAAAACTTCTCCTCTCCGTCGCATTCTAAAATGGCTGCTCAGCTGCCTCGTGGCCACCCCTTTTAAAGAGGAGTGGCCACGCCCCCTAACTAACCCGGATGTCTGAGTCCGGGGGGCCCCCGCAAAGAGCACGGCGGCCATTTTGGTGCCACGCTTGCATTGCAGGCGCACCCCCCAAAGAAAGACTCAGACACTGGTATATGGATTAAAGGCATCGGGCCACTTTTATTGAATAATGCCCTAGTCCGAATTATCACTTTCAATTGGTGTAATCATCCAATTGTAATTCTTTAAGGCAAGCAGGCCGCAGTAACACTGGTAAGGTTCCTCCCAAAATGCCAATGGCAATTGGCTACATGTATCTATTTGTATCAATTTGTTTGTTGACACAAACAAATTGTTAACCGGAGTCAATAAACTATCTACTGACCCCACCCTATGATGTGTATCTGTTGAAATATCAAGGTGATGCAGGCTGTGAAGCTCCTGCCATCACACCTTGCCTGGTTCGCCCTTAACCGGCCAAACCTATTTCCCCTGCACCTGTCTACGTGTTGGCCAGTCAATTGCGAACCTGCCGGATACCTATGGGTCATAAATCTTTACCTTACCAGTGCTACCCGCCACACGGTGAGGTGTCCATGATGACTCACCGCCCCCCCAGACCGTAGGCTCGGTCACCAGGCCTGCTTGCACATCCTCCAGAAAGAGATTCATACCTCTGGCCGACAAGTGGACCCCATCTCCTGCATAGAGATCATAATCCTGCAAGCCTATCCTAGGATGTCGAATGGCTGTCCCAGAGCCATTGTCCACAAGGAACCAGGCAACAGCCCTGTTCAACGACCGGCGAGCGCGGTTGTTGCACGGAGGTCAATGCCTCCCCTGTAAGACTGTCGCGGCACGATGTCCAACCATAGCAGCCGCGTGGACGGCCATAGGTGATGTAAATAGGCTAGGTCACTGCAAACCAACAATTTTAAAGAGAGGCCAGTGACCTGTGCGAGGTCATTGCCGCCGAGGTGCAGGATAAGGACATCAGGCGGGCCAGCATCCCTGATGGAAAACAGTAATGGCAACAGTTCCCGCCATCTCATGCCGCGCTTACCGTACCATCGCATACGTGCGGCTGCACATAGCCTGAGATGGGGTCCCCACTCTGTCGCTGCAGCATACTGCGCTGCCCAGTGCACGTAACTGTGGCCCACCAGCCATACTGCCACCGGTGTGCGAGGACACACAGGGTCTGTAAAAGAAGAAAAAGGAACAATGACATAACTGGTACTCATGCATGGAGGGGGCGTATTTACAATGCAAAGCGCATGAATCCCCATCTGCCCATCCGGCGTATATCAGCCTCAGAGTACCCAAATGCAGCCGCAGTGGACGCAGCGCCTATCATAAAAGAATGGGTGCCATAACGAGCCCCGGGGAGGCCAACACTGTGAAGTGCCATACCGGTCACCTTCCAAAACTGGAATTTAGTCAGTGGAGACCCATCCTGGTGGCAGAAAAACGGGCCAGGGTGCGTACCACGCACTGCCAAAAACTCGTGTAGGGCACCAACCGGACAGATGTCATCAATTGAGCATCGTAGCAGTCTTACTCCACTGCCTACGCCATGCTGGTCAACCTTTGAGGACCGTATCCTCAACTGAGCCCACTCTTGTGTGATATAGACATCATCGAGTTCCAGTGCCCTATGAGACACATCCCCCTTAGACAATGGGACGAGCTCACTGATGTGGAGCGCTCCAAAGTAAGCTACGGTGGTAGCTGCATGAAAAAGAGCCTCCTCGTACCTATCATAACACAAGTTATGCCAGCCTCGTGCAAGGTGGGTAAGAACATCTGGTGAAATGGGGTGATGTGTGTCCGGGCATCGGCCACGTTCACGTGTCCACCCTTCCAAAACATGTCATATGCGGAAGTCATTCATGCAGTCAGCGAAGCCCCATGCCTTGGCCATAAATGCCAATGCCGAAAGCCTAGAGGCTATGGTACGGGGGGCCAACCCCTGACTGTGAAGGTAAACCATGTATTGCAAAATTTGGTCTACTGGTATCGGCCACGCTTCAGGCAACTGCCGTTGCCCGCAAAAGGTTCTGAATTGTATGAAAGCATGTAGATACGCCTTACGCGTGCGAGGTGCCAAAGACATGCCGATCGCCCGGTTCACCTCTCCTCGCCAAATGTCCAAATTTCGGCCGGGAGTGGAGAGGGAAATTCCTCTGCTTCTGGAGCCAAGGCACGGAACCAGGAGATCTGCAGGCGGGATAAAGCATCGGCAATATCATTATTAATGCCTGGCACATGTCTGGCCCTGACCAGCACATTGAGGCGTAGGGTTCTCAAAACATATTGACGAACTAATGCCATGACTCTAGGGGATTTGGATGTCTGGGCGTTAACAATGTGCACCACTGCAGCATTGTCACACCAAAAATGGACCACCGAATTGGCCCACTTGTTGCCCCATAGCATTAGTGCTCCCAAAATGGGAAAAAATTCTAGGAAAGTAAGATCGCGTAGGCGATCCGTGCCTTGCCATGCGTGAGGCCATAGGCCATATGCCCACCGCCCCTCGAAATACATCCCATAACCCAGAGAGCCGGAGGCATCTGACTGTACTTGAAATTGAGGGCTGACCAGAAGGTCTGATCTCCAAAAAGAGGCCCCATTAAAATCCTGGAGAAATGTGAGCCAAACTGAAAAGTCTGCCCGTATACCCCTGGTCAGCTGGACCCTGTGGTGGCGTTTCAATAGGCCAGCCATGGCATCACACAGGCCCCTGGCAAAAGCTCTGCCCGGGGTTACCACCCTGCAAGCGTAATTAAGGTGGCCATGAAGCACCTGTAACTCTCGATGAGACACTTTACACTTGGCAATCATTGCCATAATCACAGCTGTGATCCATGTCACCTTTTCCAAAGGTAACCTGGATGCCTGTGCGACAGTGTCAATTTCGATACCTAAAAAGGTGAGCGTGGTGGCAGGGCCTTCAGTCTTTTCAGGTGCTAAGGGGACACCCAGTTCCCTCATAAGCACCTGAAATGTGGCTAGGAGACGGGTACACGTGTCCAAGCCCTGCTCACCCCCGAACAAAAAGTCATTGAGGTGGTGGGCTACAGACCGGGACCCTGACCTGCGAACGAAGGCCCATTGGAGGAAGGTGCTAAACCGTTCGAATGCTGAACAGGAAATAGAACAGCCAAAAGGCATGGCCTTGTCTACATAGAATTTGCCCCGGAATCGAAAACCCAACAGCTCAAAGTCATCAGGATGAACTGGCAGTAATCGGAATGCCGATTTGATATCGCACTTTGCCAGGAGTGCCCCGGGACCATAGGAGCATACCATCTGTAAGGCCTGGTCAAATGACGTATACCTGACCGAGCAAAGGTCATCAGGAATTGCATCATTGACCAAGGAACCCGCAGGGTAAGAAAGATGGTGAATTAAGCGAAATTCACCAGGGGACTTTTTTGGGACTAGACCCAAAGGAGATACTTTCAAGTTAGGGAATGGTGGGTCAGTAAAGGGCCCAGCAACTCTCATGGCAGTTACCTCCTTAGCTATGCTTTGTGCAGCAACATCCTCATTACCCTTAAGAGAAAGTAAGTTCAGGGCATCCTGCGGCCCCCGAACACCCCTAAAGGGTATATGAAAACCAAACTGGAAACCTTCTAGTAGGTACCTCGCATCATCCCGTCTAGGATAAGCGGAAAGCCATCATTCCAGCATTGGGACATTAATTGGGGAGGGGGCCTTTTGCATGGCCAGCCCCGTCAGAGGGAGCTCTGACTGCCCCCTGCCCGCTCCTGCCTCTGCCTTGTGACCCACCAGCCCGCGGGCACGCGGAGACGGCGTGAGGGCCAGAACAAGAGGTACACTCATGTCGGAAACGACACTGATGCTTGTTGCACACGCCGCTAGCTGAGAAGCTCCAACACAGCAGGCGGGCTGGAACCCCCTGCCCCGCCGACTGGCGGGGAACCTGTGTCGCAGCAGCCCGCTGCACGGCATGGCCGCAATGATACCTATCACCAGGTGCTGGCCGCGTGGGAGTCATATACAAGAGCCACAATTGCTCGCAGGGCTCATCCCACCTCATCTCAGGATGGAGGACCACTCTCATCCCAAACTCTTCTTCGTAAGCCAACCAAAACGGGCCAGGAAAATCAACCATCGCCCTGTAAATATTATCCAGGTATTGGCCAAGTCAGGCCGGGCCATCAGGTATACCGCCATATAGATGAGATAGGCCGGCAAACAATTGGCCCAGGTACGTGGTGGCTTACGACGACGGGACAACTCCTTGTCCCTGTCATCCTGTCCCTCCCTCTCTTCCTTGGTGGGCTCATGATTCAAGAGGGAGAAGATATCAACATATTCCCCTCGCCAAATCTTATCCCTCGTGGCCTGGGATAGATGATCACCCAGGGGCAAGGAATAATCAGCCGTCGGCAGAGCCGCCGTCGGCACATATTGGATCGAGGGTATGCGCAGCAGGCCCTGAATAGCCCCTGCAACGCTTGGCATACCCACAGGGGCGGTCACCCCTGCCCTAACCGGGGGGCAATTATGCAACCAGGAGTTAACAGGGCAGTGTGGGTACAGCTGCCCACCCACAGTAACCTGCCGTGGTCATGGCCACTGAACCCCCCCAGTGTGACTGGATAGTGTCGCTGGTGTACTCAATTGACCAGGATACTCACTAGGTGCACTCCCGTGAGCCGCCCCCACTGGGGGTTCCGGCCCACGGCGGGTGTCGGATCTCGCGACAGATATCGAGCTCTGCGGCAACACCTGACTGGTCCCCAGCGGCAAGTCCTGCTGTAATGACCAGGCGGGGAGCTGCGAGGCACCAGCTTGGGCTGGCCTGATGGCCTCAAGCAGCTCGACCCTGTTGGTGGCCCGCTGGAGAGTCACGGCCGACGTGGTGGCCGGAATTGACGAGTGGGCCGGAATTGGTGGTAGCTAACCTACCATCGGAAGGTGGTGGGGCAATGCCCATTGATGCCTCTAGCACTGAAATGCGTGCGAGAAGAGCATCAACAGTTTCCAAGCCACCCGTGTAAGGTGGGCCGGATGGGCCGGATGGCCCACTAGGCAATTGTTGGAGGGGAAACCCAAATGGGGATCCCGGGCCCGAATAGGGCCATGTCCAAAATTCCGGCCCGTGTGGGGCCGGAGGAATGGTGGGGCGGAAACCCACACCGGGCCCAAATGGGCCACCCGGCCCCAAGCTGGGAAAAGGCCCTACAGGGGCAGGGATCCCAGAGGGGTCGGCCTGCACCGGCCCCGGCTGAAAACTTGGGCCAGGCTGACAGGCGGAAGCCTGTTCGGCCACATTGGTGGCAGTGGGCAAAGCAACCCCACTACCCTGCTGCGGGGGTGCCGCCGAGCCCTCCGGCCCGGTGGTGGCCCCCTGGTGGAAGATGGGATAGGGAGAGCCCTTCCCCTCGGCCGCGGCTTGGAAGCTGGGACCTTGCGCTTGGGAGCCATGTCTCCCAGCAAAAGAAAAGGAAGCTGCTCCTAAACGATCCCTAGCCAGGGATCCAACACGCAACCCTTTGCTTCAATACCGCAATCGGAATAGGCAAAGGAGAACTCTGTTCTAAAAGCCAAGGGAGAAAGCAAGGGAAACGCGACGGAGAAAACTTCTCCTCTCCGTCGCATTCTAAAATGGCAGCTCGGCTGCCTCGTGGCCACCCCTTTTAAAGAGGAGTGGCCACGTCCCCTAACTAACCCGGATGTCTGAGTCCGGGTGGGGCCCCCCGCAAAGAGCACGGCGGCCATTTTGGCGCCGTGCTTGCATTTGTCTGATTCATAAGGGGATGGAGTGACAAAAATGGGAAATGACATTTTTAATCTGGCAAGGGAGGGAGAAGATTCATTCATTTTTCATTCATTTATTCGATTTATATCCCACCCTACTTGGTCAGGGCCAACTCAGGGTGGCTTACAACAAGTAAATTAAATACAATATAACAAGAGAAAACAATATAAACACACAAAACACAATAGTATACAATTACAAATCAATACAAAATTAGTAAACCATGTACATAAGCAGAATACAATACAATCCATACCAATATACCAATACCCATATCAATATACAAAATAAATAAATAGACAATAAAATGCCAAAAGTCCAAGAAATACAATTCAAAAATACAATAGCATTATACATAATAAATACACCAAAATACTATAAGGTAAAGGTAAAGGTTTTAAACAAAATATCAAAACATCAAATACAATAAAATTATACATAATAAAATACCATAATAGAGTAATTACAATTACAATTACAGTTACAAGATGGGATCAAACATACCCTGCAGAAATCTTCAATAAATTTATGACCTTCACACACTCTCTCTCTCTCTCTCTCTCTCTCACACACACACACACACACACACACACACACACACACACACACACACACGGCATACAGCTTTAGTCCAATGACTGCTAAACTCCAGTACTATTTTACTTTAAGCACAGGCACACATTAAATTCCTTGTCATGGCAATAGCTGAATGGAAAAAAATATGCCTTCACAAATAGTCAAACAGATTAGTGATTAGAAACCAGTCTTCCATCACTCCTGTCTCTGACTGGTGAGCCTCATTGGCTCATTGTCCAAAATGCTGTGTTTTCTTCTCTTGAATTGCAGCTTATGCCACTGCTCATTTCCACTTTTCTAGTTCATTTGAAGACATCCTGGATATGCTCATTTGTAAACTGGAGGACTGGAGCATTTCTGCATGCCATGCATTTGGAATAAAGTATAAAATCAGTAAAGACTGTCCACTGCTCTTGAGCACTTGATCTACTGCCTTTCACATATACCTGCTTGACCTTATTACCTTGTGACTTAATTTCCAGAACCACTGCATCTGGTAGATGATGTTTCCAGGAAAGATATTTCAAAGCATAGCAAATCAATGGCTTGATAGCTAAAATAATAATCTAATTTCAAATATTATAATTTCTCATTCCAGAAATCATATACTTGTGAATTATAATACAGCATGCAATGAAGCATAGATGGAGAGACAAAACTTGGTATTTATCCCCCAACTTTGGCTTCCACTGCATCTTTTACCCATTCTTCCAAGTTGCATGTACCAGTAAGATATCTCATTGAGATATGACATTTGAAAAGCAGCCATGGGCATTTATTAGGGAGGATCAATAATACAAGACTGATTATCTGATATTATTTACTGGACTAAATTATGCTGACAATGAAGAATGCCAGTCTTCCAGTTATGTAGATGTCTTAATCAGATGGAATGCTCTCAAAGCTGTCTGCAACATGGCAATAAGCTAAATAATTTAAATTCTGTGAAAAAAATTAAGCAGGATCACAGCCAAAAGCCCAGCTACCCCTGATGTGTTTTGAGCAAGCAGAACAACCACTGAGTAAGTGTACTCCTTTGGAATCATGTCAACATCACAGGATCACTTATTTATTATAGTTCTAATAACTGGCACCCATGTCAAGAAGCATTGTCAGTGTTTAGTGACTTAAAAGCCTATGTTATGTAGTAGAATCTGCAACAACCCAGAAGGCAAACAGATCCATATCAACACTGCCAGAAAAGACAAAACAAGAGAAGCTGTTGGCCATCATTTTAAAGAGGAACATACCACATATTCACAAACTAACCTAACAGTTCTGGATATTCCAGATGTTCCTCTTCTAAAACACCAAGGGAAAAGGATTTTTCTCACATTTAACAAACCAGATCTAGCAGTGTTTCAATCCACTAGGTGCAGCGTTCTTGTAATAAGTCTGAGTTGTCTAGCCAAGAATAAGCTTTGCAGGCGCACCCCCCCAATAATGGACTCAGAGACAAATGAAAGTGGATAACGGCATTGGGCCACATTTATTGATTCATGCCCTAGTCCGAATTATAAATTTCTATTGGTAAAACGACCAATCATAATTCTTAAGGCAAGCAGGCCGAAGTAACACTGGTAAGGTACCACCCAAAATTGCCAACGGCAATTGTTACAATGTATCTATTTGTATCAATTTGTTTGTTGACAACAAACAAATTGTTGACCGTAGTCAATATCTACCTAATGACCCCACCCTCTGACGTGTATCCGTAAAATCAGGGGGTGATTCCAGCTGTCTAGTGGTAACCATCACCCCCTCGCCTGGTTCGTCGTTGACCGGACAACGTTTAAACAACTTATGCCTATCTAGTGTTGTCCAGTCAATTGCGAACCTGCCGGATACCTGTGGGTCATAAATGTTTACCTTACCAGTGCTACCCGCCCATGTGACCAAAGTCAACAGCAGCACAGCACAAACCCCTATATCAAACCATAGCAACAGTGTGGGATGGGCAAAAAAGCCAGGACTCAAGGGCCAATTGCGAGTCCCAGCCAAAAATTCCCACCCGGCCCCGAAGCGACCAAGAAATCACACTGTTAACTAGGGAGGGGGTGGAGGGGAAAAACTTCTCCGCTCCGTCGCTTCGCCAAAATGGCAGCACGGCTGCCTCGTGGCCAGCCCTTTTATTAGGGTGCTGGCCCCGCCCCTAACTACCTGGATGGATTCGTCCAGTGGGGGGGGGGCCCGCAAAGAGCGCGGCGGCCATTTTGGCGCCACGCTTCCATTCTTAAAAGTGGCTACAGTGACTCAGTGGTTAAGAAGCTCACCTTGTTAGCTGGAAGGCTGTCAAGTTGGCAGCTTAATACCCAGCTACTGCATTATGGATTGAGTGCCCATCTTTTATCCAGCTCGTGGGGACATGAAAGGAGCCTCATTTGGGCATCTCCTGAGCGGAGTTTCTCCAGCAAAAATCTTTTCAACCCAGAATAATTTCTGACACAAAATTATTATTATAACCTTCCTAAATTATACCATATTGTTGTTGTTGTTCAGTTGCACAGTCGATTCTGACTCTTTGCGAACCCATGTACCACCACTGTTGCTGTTGCTGTTGTTTCACACAGTTGATTCTGACCCTTCACGACCCCATGGACCACCACACACCAGGCACCCCTGTCCTCCACCATCCTCCTTAGTCCGCACAGTCCCGTGCCCATTGTATCTACAATACCATCTAGCCATCTCATCTTTGGCCGTCCCCTCCTTCTTTTGCCCTCCACCTTCCCCAGCATCAAGGCCTTCTCAAGTGAATCCTCTCTTCTCATTTGACGTCCAAAATACTTCAGCTTCGTCTTTGTTATTTGTCCTTCTAAGGAGCACTCAGGGCTAATCTCTTCTAATATTTACCTATTTGTTCTCCTCGCTGTCCAAGGGACTCTCAAAACTCTCCTCCAGCACCACATCTCAAAGGCATCTATTTTTCTTCACTCATCCTTTCTAATGGTCCAGTTCTCACAGCCATATATTACCACCGGAAATACCATTGCTTTGACTAAGTGGACCTTGGTTTGCAGTGAGATGTCTCTACTTTTCACGATGTTCCCCCAGGTTTTTCATAGCTTGTCTCCCAAGAATCAGTCGCCTTTTTATTTCATGGTTGCAATCTCCATCTGCAGTGATCTTAGATCCTAAGAAAGTAAAATCTGTTACTGCTTCTACTTCTTCCCCATCTATTTTCCAGGGACTCATATGGCCTGTTGCCATTATCTTGGTTTTCTTGATATTGAGTCTCAGGCCAGCTTTTGCACTCTCTTCTTTCAACCTAATCAGGAGTTTCTTTAGGTCTTCCTCACTTTATGCCATTAGGGTGGTATCATCTGCATATCTCAAATTGTTGATGTTTCTCCCAGCAATTTTGATCCCATATTGTGATTCCTCCATCTCTGCATTGCGCATTATGTTCTCTGTGTATAAGTTGAATAAGCAGGGTGACAAAATGCAGCCCTGTCTTACTCCTTTTCCTATTCCAAACCACTCCGTCATTCCATACTCTCTCCTAACTGTTGCTTCTTGACTCATGTACAGATTTCTCATGAGACATATGAGGTGTTCTGGTATTCCCATCTCTTTAATTACGTGCCACATTTTGTAGTGGTCCACACAATCAAAGGCCTTGGTGTAGTCAATGAAGCAGAAGTAAGCTTGTTTCTGGTATTCCTTTGTTTTCTCCATGATCCAACATATGTTGGCAATGTGGTCTCGGTTCCCCCTGCCTCTTTTGAACCGAGCCTGCACCTCTGGTAGTTCTCTTTCTACATGCTGCTGCAGTCTATCCTGTACTATCTTGAGCATCACTTTGCTAGCTTGTGGGATGAACGCAATTGTTCGATAATTTGAACATTCTTTGGCATTGCCCTTTTTTGGGATTGGGACGTATACTGATCTTTTCCAATCCTGTGGCCACTGTTTCGTTTTCCAAATCTGCTGGCATATAGCATGTAGTAGCTAGATTCCATCATATTTTAGGGCTTTGAAGATTTCAACTGGGATACCATCATCTCCACTGGCTTTGTTATTTGCCATGCTTTTTAGGGCCTTTCTGACTTCACTCTCTAGGATGTGTTTTTATGTGTTTTTAGAACGTTGTAATGCCGCCCTGAGTCGGGTTCTGCCTGAGTGGGCGGCATATATAAATATGACTATTAAATTAAATTAAAATTAAATGTCTGGTTCAAGTTCAATTTCCCCCTCATTGTTATTATCCAGGGTCTTTTTTGTAAAGGTGCTCTGTGTACTCTTTCCATCTTTTCTTTATCTCTTCTGCATCCGCTAACTCTTTGCCATCTTTGCCTTTTATCGTGGTCATTTTTGCTTTGAACGTTCCCTTGACTTCCCAAATTTTTAAAAAGAGATCTCTAGTCCTGCCTCTTGTGTTGTTTTCCTCTATTTCTTTGCACTGTTCATTTAGGTAAGTTTCCTTATCTCTCCTTCCTTTTCTTTGAAATTCTTTACTTAAGTGATTGTATTTTTTCCTTTCTCCTTTGCCTTTTGCATTCCTTCTTTCCTCTGCTATTTTAAGAGCCTCGTCCAACAACCACTTTGCTTTTTTTCCGCTTCTTTTCTTTTGGTATAGTTTTCCTTGCTGCCTCCTGCATAATGTCTCTCATCTCTGTCCATAATTCTTCTGGTACTCTGTCTATCTGGTCCAGACCATTTAATCTGTTCCTCACCTCCACTGTGTATTCCTTGGGTATGTTGTCTAGATCATATCTATCCGGCCTATTAGTTTCCCCTATTTTCTTTAGTCTGAGCCTGAATTTTGCGATCAGTAGATTGTGATCTGAGCCACAGTCCGCTCCAGGTCTTGTTTTTGCTGACTGTATGGAAGTTCTCCATTTTTGGCTGCAGAGTATGTAGTCAATTTGGTTTCGATGTTGGCCATCTGGTGATGTCCATGTGTAGAGTCTCCTCTTGTGTTGCTGGAAAAGGGTGTTTGCTATGACTAGTGTGTTATCTTGGCAGAACTATATCAGTCTTTGCCCTGCTTTGTTTTGTGTTCCCAGGCCAAACTAAGATAATGTGGACGTCGTTTCTTGGTGTCTGTTCTATAAGATGTTGTAGGTCCTCATAGAATTGGTCTACTGTGGCTTCATCTGCACTAGTGGTTGGTGCATATATTTGGATTAAAGTGATATTACATGGTTTGCCTTGTAGTCTGACTGACATAATTTTTGAGATATATCAAAAATATCATTTTTGAGATTGTATCCCATTACTGATTTTCTCACTCTTTTATTTACAATTATGGCCACTCTGTTTCTTCTGAGGTTTTCTTGTCCACAGTAGTAGATATGATGGTTTCCAGAGCTGAATTCACCCATCCCTGTCCATTTTAGCTCGCTGATTCCCAAGATATCAATGCTTATTCTTTCCATTTCCTTTTCTACTACTTCCAGCTTTCCTTGGTTCATTAATCTTACAATCCATGTCCCTATGCAATATTTTTCCTTACAACACTGTATTTCTCCTCCCCCTTTCCTGCCTGTCCCTTTCTGTCCATCTAATGTGCTGAGCATCCTTCCTGTTTCCTCTGATTTGTCCCTTTGTTTTGCCTTTGCTTTGGTCAATAGGGTTCTCTTGGCAAACTCCCTGGCGTGCTTTGCCGGTTTCTACACCATTTCCCCCCATCATACATATTATCACAGTTTAAAACAAGGTAACATCATGCATATTATCACAGTTTAGAGGACAATATCAGCCTCCTCCTCCTCTTTCCCTCTGGATCCTTTGAGGGAACTGGGGGGTGGTGGCTCAGGTGGCAAGCGGCGTGGCGGGCCGGCCCCAGGTGAGGGCAAGCAATGGGGCAGCCTTCTCCTCCTCTTTCCCTCTGGCTCCTTTGAGGAAAGGGGGGTGGCTCGGATGGCGAGCCGCACAGCAGGCCGGCCCCTGGTGATGGCGGGTGGTGGGGCGGCGGCCTCCTCCTCCTCTTTCCCTTCGGCTCCTTTGAGGGAACCGGGGGGTGGCTCGGGTGGCGAGCCGTGCGGCAGGCCGGCCCCAGGTGATGGCAGGCAGTGGGGCAGCTTTCTTCTCCTCTTTCCCTCTGGCTTCTTTGAGGGAACCAGGGGATGGCTCAGATGGTGAGCAGCGCAGCGGGCCAGCCCCAGGTGTTGGTGGTGGGGCAATCTCCTCCTCCTCTTTCCCTCCAGCTCCTTTGAGGGAACCGGGTGTGTGTGTGGCTCGGATGGTGAGTGGCGCGGCGGGCCAGCCCCAGGAGATGGCGGGCAATGAGGTAGCCTCCTCCTCCTCTTTTCTTTGCTTTGGTCGCTTTGTTTTCAGTTTTTTTGGATGTCCATCGGTGGCGCTACAGCAGAGGTAAGCAAGCCATTCTACAGCTTCTGGGCGCTGCGCTGGTGACATCACCTACCAACCTGGATGGCGGGGCCCGGGGCCTCTCAGCTTGCCTGCGGGTGGGTGGGTGCCATGGAGACCCCGCTGTGTAGTTTGCAGAGGACTCGCAGCGTCTCCCTCTCCTCTCTGCCATCGCCGCCACCTGGCCCACAGGAGAGGCTTTTAAATGGGGCCCTGTCCTGGGCCTGCCCTGTGCACAGGAAGGGGGGAAGAGACTGCGCTGGCCCGACTCGGGTTCCACTGCACTGTGAGGAGGCGCCCAAAGGCAGGCCAGGCACAGACAGCAGGCCAGGCAGGACAATATTACAACCATATTACCATATTACAATACCATATTACAACCAAGATAGGTCACAGCGATATAATATGGCTGGATATTCCCTGCTCCCAGAAACTGTGAGGATTGCATTTAAACTGGGTATGAATAAAGAAACTGGAAAGGATTGGCAGGCAATCTGACTTTTGCTGCTAATCAAAAGTACCTGGATTCTGTGGTATGGCTTCACTGCACCATAGTTTATAATATCCAACTGCAATTCATGCAAAATTATGAGTGAGACCCATGACACAGGTTGCTATACTTGCCCTAACCTTTGGACCAATGAGACTCCTATAACAGCCCAGGTAGATAAATTATTTCTACAGGTGGTTGACAGACAGTCTTACGTTTTCACCCGCAACCCTAGTGTCACTCTCAGGGCTTGCTTCTCTGACATCTCATATTTTGTCTGCATTTCTCTGACTGTACCCTGGAATCAATGGCAACTTCAAGAATTACCAAAAGTGTTGCTGACTCCCATCTGCTGACTCTCATTTGTTTTTCCAGTGCATGCAATTCTGCCAGTCAATGTAGGGTTTTGTAATGGCAAAACATGTGTGTTGCCACTGAGCTGTGGTCCTTCAAAGCATAATGAAATCTAATCTTGGGTGTCAAGGAAGGTTGTGGACAATTTATATTATGCACTCAGCAAACCGTTATTATACAACAAACCTCCTATCATGTGGAGAAAAACAGCTGTTTTGAGCATGGAAACAGCTGCAGGATGCCGCAAGGCAGAGCTGTTGGTGCCATTTGCCCAGTTTGGCTCAGTGTTTTCCAGACTCACTCCCTCAGGTGTAGTTGGATAATACAGTTTGGAAATTAGAATGTTTGTGTGTGTCAGCTGAAGAATTCTTGAGCACTATACATCACCATGCTTATTTAACTTATACACAGAGCACATAACCCGCAATGCAGGACTGGATGAATAAAAAGTTGGAATTAAAATTGCTGGGAGAAACATCAACAATTTGAGATATGCAGATGATACTACCCTAATGGCAGAAAGTGAAGAAGACCTAAAGAAGCTTCTGCTTAGGTTGAAAGAAGAGAGTGCAACAGCTGACTTGAGACTCAACATCAAGAAAAACAAGATAATGGCAACAAGCCCTATCAGTCCCTGGAAAATGGGGAAGAAGTAGAAGCAGTGACAGACTTTACATTCTTAGGATCCAAGATCACTGCAGATGGAGATTGCAGCCCTGAGATAAAAAGGTGACTAATTCTTGGGAAGCAAGTTATGAGAAATTTGAGCAACATAGTTAAAACTAGAGACATCACCTTGCAAACAAAAGTCTGCATAGTCAAAGCAATGGTATTTATGGTTGTGATGTACGGTTGTGAAAGCTGGACCATTAGGATGGATGAGCGCAGAAGAATAGACGCCTTTGAGATGTGTTGTTGGAGGAGAGTTTTGAGCGTACCCTGGACAGCAAGGAGAACAAATCGGTCCATCTTAGAAGAAATCAACCCTGACTGCTCCTTAGAAGGACAAATAGTAAAGATGAAGCTAAAGTACTTTGGACATCAAATGAGAAGAGAGGATTCACTTGAGAAGGGAAGCGCGGTGGCACAATATGGCCATTGCACTCTTTGCCGGCCCTGCCCTGAAGATACGGGCACCCGCCCTGAAGATACGGGGCTCGGCGGCAGGGTGTGGCCACGTCCTCTATAAAGGGGGTGGCCACGCACTTACCCGCCACCATTTTAGAAGATCAGCTGGGCTAGGAGCACGTTTGCTTGTGCTCCAGCCGATCTTTGTTGACTAGGCTCGGTGGCTTAAGCCTCTGAGCCTTTGCAGTAGGGGCAATGATGGCCCCGAAGAGGAAGGTGCCATCTGTGCCCTCGGCTGCAGAGCACAGCCCAGCGCAGCAGGTGGGAAGGCGGGCTCGCCCGACACCTCCCGCCCCCAGGATCAGCCCTACCTCGAGCCGGAGGGCTCGGGCAAGGACTGGGCAGGCGGCTGCTCTTGGGGCCTTGCCCCCTTCGACCACTGCCCCTATGGGGCATTCGGGGGAGACAGTTCTCCTTAGCGTTGACCCTCCCCCGAGCCGGAGGGCCCGGGAGAGGGCTGCGTGGGCAACCCCCTTGGGAGCCTCGCCAAACTCTGGGCCTGCGGGCTCTTCATGGCCTTATGGGGGACTGGGGCTCAACTCTGGCCCTATTCAACAGTCCCCATGACTGCCAGACCTGGTTGACCCGTGGCCGCTCCTGGCCTGCATCGCGGCATTAGAGCACGCTGTGGGTATTGTGCCCCTGCCTCAGGATTACTGGGCAGCAGGGCAGCCTATGTGGGGCAGCCCTCCTAATGCAGAGGCTGAGTGGCCTCAAGTGGAAGAGCAAGTTCGGAGCTGGGTAGAGCTGTTGGAGGCCGCACGGCCCACGCCATTCGGGCAACCGTAGCTCCCCGGCCATCTCCACCAGCTGGGCTCGGCTCAGGCGGGTCATCCGGGTTTAATGGGACCAATGGTGGTGGTGAGCTTGAATGCGTTCCCGAGCTCCGACGCTCCTCACCAGCCGGAACCCCCGGTGGGGGTGGCTGGGTGTGTGTGTGCAGCATGTGAGTATGGCGGTCAAGCAAGATCACACAGTACTCAAGCTACCTCCCCGATGGGAGTGCAGTGGCCTTGGCCTCAACAGGCTGCCAATGCCTTACCGACACCTGCTTTACTCCCCCCAGCCACTTGGAGAGCTCCTTATCCGCCTGTTCAGCCCGGTGTTTCACCTGCGGCTCCCAACATGCCATATCCGGTATGGCCCGCCAGTTAATGCAGCGTACCACTCTGTTCTGATATCCGCCATGCCCACGGCTGGTTACTCCCTGCCTCTTGATGACCATCTTTTGCCGGCCACTAGGGATAAAATATGGTGCAGGGAGTATGTGGATATCTTCAGTTTACTCAACAGGGAACCCACCAGGGTGGAGAAGGAATGGCAGGACGATCGGGATAAGGAATTGTCTTGTCATCGCAAGCCCCCTCGTACTTGGGCTAATTGGCTGCTGGCCTATCTGATATATGTAGCCGTGTACCTTAGGGCTTGCCCGGATATGGCGATCCCTATGATACAATACCTAGACACGATTTATAGGGCCTATGTAGATTTCCCTGGCCCATCTTGGTTGGCCTACGATGAGGAATTTAGAATGAGGGTGCTCTTCATCCCGAGATGCGATGGGATGAGCCCAATCAACTCCTATGGCTGCTGTACATGATGCAATCTCGACTGGCGGCTGGGGACCACTATCACTGCAGTTATGCGGTACAGCGGCCTAGTATTGCACAGTCTCCCCGCCAGCTGGAGTTATTCTTAATCGGGTACCTGCAATAGGAGGCAGTGTAAATTCCGGCATGAGTGCCCTACATGCTCGGGACCTCACACCGCTTCTGCCTGTGCTAGGGCTGGAGGGCCCTGTGGGAGGGGTCATGGACAGCAAAGGCCGGGCAGAGGTTCTTTCAAGGTGACGGCAACTACAAAAGGCTTCCTCCCCAATTCAAGTTAAGGTTCTAGAACGATGGTTGCGCATCTATCCGAAGAAGGAAGATGCAGTTTGTTAGAAGGTTTTACGCATGGCTTCCACATTCCTTTCATGGGTGTACGCGCCCCCCAGGATGCTCCCAATTTGCGATCACTCCGGGGTAAGGAAGACATAGCTAGGGAGAAGATAATTAAGGAAGTTAGGGAAGGGAGGGTTGCTGGTCCGTTCAAAGACACCCCCCTATCCTAACTTAAAGGTATCTCCACTTGGCTTGGTACCAAAAATTCATCTGGTGAATTTTGCTTGATTCACCACCTGTCCTACCCAGAGGGATCGTTGGTCAATGATGCTATGCCGGATGAACTTTGTTCAGTCCAATATACATCTTTTGATCAAGCCCTACAAATGGTTCGCTCACGTGGTTGTGGGGCGCTATTGGCTAAATGTGATATTAAATCGGCTTTTCGATTGTTGCCAGTACACCCCGATGACTTTGAGCTGTTAGGTTTTTCTTTCGAGGGGAAATATTATGTTGACAAAGCTATGCCCTTTGGCTGCTCCATTTCGTGCTTGGCCTTTGAACGTTTCAGCATATTTCTTCACTGGGCCTTTGTTTAGAGGTCGGGGTCTTGAGCCGTTGCCCACTACCTAGATGATTTTTTGTTTGGTGGTGGACATGGTTCGGACACCTGTGGATGGCTATTACTTACTTTTCAGGAGCTTATGTCTGAGCTGGGGGTCCCCCTTGCTCCTGAAAAGATGGAGGGCCCCGCCACTGCTCTTACATTTTTGGGCATAGAGATTGACACTCTGGCACAAACATCCCGGTTGCCCCGAGAGAAGGTGACCCGGATTTTGGAGGCAATAGTAGCCATGTTAGCTAAACATAAGGTGTCCCTTCGCGAGTTGCAGGTGCTTCATGGGCACCTCAACTTTGCTTGTAGGATAATTACCCTGGGCAGGGCATTTGCCAGGTGACTGTGCGATGCGATAGTTGGTCTGTCCAAAAAGCACCATAGGGTGCGACTCACCAGGGGTATGAGAGCCGACCTATCGGTCTGGCTCACTTTCCTCAATGAGTTTAATGGGGTTTCTTTTTGGCGCACAAAACTGGTTGCTACACCCCACTTTCAGGTTCAGTCCGACGCGACGGCTATGGCATTTATTTTAATGACCGGTGGGCTTATGGTAGTTGGCCTGATAGCTGGCAGGGCAGTGGAGCTATTAAGGGACCTTATGTTCTTGGAATTCTTCCCTATATTGGGCGCACTCATGTTGTGGGGAGACATGTCGGCTAATTCCGTAGTACACTTTTGGTGTGACAATGCGGCCGTAGTGCACATTGTCAATGCCCAAACTTCACGTTCACCTAGAGTCATGGCCTTAGTTAGACAATTTGTGTTACGGTCACTGAGCCTCAATGTGCTTTTCAAAGCCAGACATGTACCAGGCATTAACAATGATATTACTGATGCTTTATCCCGCCTGCAGATCTCCCGGTTTCGGGTCTTAGCGCCAGAAGCCAAAGAACTTCCCTCACTACTTCAAAGCGAGATGTGGACCTTTGGCGAAGAGAAGTGAACCGGGCGATCGGCATGTCTTTGGCCGTGCGCACGCATAAGGCGTATCAGCAAATGTATTTGGTTTTTCTGGCATTCCACAGGGATGTGCACCTGCCTGACATATGGCCAATTCCTGTTCACCATATACTTCAGTACATGGTGCACCTTCATAGTGAAGGATTAGCCCCACGCACCATTGGCACCTGACTTTCTGCCTTGGCCTTCGCCGCCAGAGCTCGGGGTTACCTGGATTACACAGGTGATTTCCGAGTACGCTGCATTCTGGAGGGATGGACGCATGGATGTGGCCTCCATCCTGACACACAGCAACCAGTTTCCCCTGGTCTACTTGCAAGCCTGGCTAAGGCGTGGCATAGCCTTTGCTATGACCAGTTTGAGGCATCTCTTTTCCATGCAGCCACCACAGTAGCATTTTTCGGGGCTCTTAGGATCAGCGAACTGGTGGCTCTTTCTAAACATGATAGGTCACGCAGGGCTTTAGAATTAGCCGATGTTTCTCTTAGGCAGGAGTCGGCCCAGCTGAACATTTGTTCATCTAAGGCTGATCAACAGGGGAAGGGTAGTTCTGTTACGCTCCTTAGGTGTAGTTTCACTGAAATCTGCCCTGTCGGTGCCCAGCATTCCTTCGTGGCAGTATGAGGCTCACACCCAGGCCTGTTGTTTTGCCACCGTGATGGGTCCCCACTCACCAAGTTCCAATTTGGGAAGATTACTAGGACTGCCCTTTACAGTTTAGGAATCCCCGGGGCTTGTTAACGGTACCCATTCCTTTCGTATAGGCGCTGCTTCTACAGCAGCAGTATTTGGGTACTCCGAGGCGGACATCCGAAGGATGAGCCGATGGGGGTCTGTGCATTTTGGTTTATATGTTCATCCTATCCTTGCTTGAATATATTGCTACCCCTCATTCTCTTCCCTTTTCTTGCAGACCCAGTGTGTAGGCATGTGTGTAGGCATGAAAATGCCCAAGCAGACATGGTCCAGCCAGCAGTTTGGCAATCTTTGTTAGAGTTCTCATATGCTAATTGCCGGAGCAGAATCTCAGCAGCAACTTCATTGTCAACCTGCCTTTGGATGGCAATCTGCAGTCTGTTTATGAAATCCATACAGGATTCATCAGCCTTTTGCCTCACTCCTCCAAAAGCTCCCAGTGGTTTCCCGACATCCGGGATTTTCATCCATGCACTCTTTATAATTTCCCCCACCTGTCTAAGAGCTAGGATTGGCATGGGAAGCTGCTGTGCTAAGGTGGCAAAGTTTCGCTGTCCCATGAGCATGTCAAAATTAATTGCCACCCCATTGTGGATGTTCTCTGTGGCTTTCGCCATGGCTCTATCAGTCCACTCTTGCATGAAAACCACGTACTGAGATGAGGTAATCATAGCTTTAATCAGAGGAAGCATATCAGTGTTGTTAGCAAGTCCTTCCACCATTGAAATGGTGAAGTAGCTGAGCATGCCATTCTCTTTGACACTTCTCCTGTGCTCTTTGTAAATGCCCCATGACAGATTGTTGTATTGTCGAACTCCCCCTGCTCCCACAACAATCGGACAAGCAGCCAGCAAAGGTATTGCATCACTGACATCTTCTGCATTCCCCGCCCCCTCACAGCCTCCTGAGCCATTTCCCTCAGCTCCTGGTATGGCGATAACCACCAGGGCCGGGAGCCAGTGGAGAAGCATATGGAGGGGGGGTTCAGCGCAGGCAAAGCCAGGTCTGCCAGTGGGCGCAGTTGGGGAAAAGATGCTGCCTCCAGCTCACTTTGAAACAATGCATTCTTAGGGGTCCCTCTGCTCCCTTCAGCAGGAAGCATTTTCTGCGTGGGCAGAGCAAAATCTGCTGGTGGGAGCAGTTGGGGAAAAGATGTCATATCCAGCTCATATTGAAACAATGCATTTCGGGGGGTACCCTTGTTCAATCTTTCTATAGCCTCATAACAGATTTGCCAAGTGTGGAGAATAGAAACAGAATCATGGGGGTCTTCCCGAAAGAAATTCCCTAGCCTGCACCAGTCCTTAAGGGACAAAGAGCCATTGGTGGGATACCATGGACATTCTTCTGCAATTTTCAAAAGCAGATTCTCAGTGTTAGTTTTTTCATTCTTGTGGTTACATTTGCTTACTAGAAATTCTAGGTCTTCTGTATGTTGTTGTTGTTCAGAGGTTAGTCTCTGACCCATGGTTACTCACCCCGGGAGCTGAAGCTGGAGGACGCGTCTCGAAGCCTATTTTCCCAGGCGAGGGGTGAGTGATGGTTGCCGTTTGGTCGCCTCACATGGGGCACCACTTGTGGAGGGAAAATCCTGATACCATGAAAATGCCCAAGCAGACATGGTCCAGCCAGCTGCTTGAGGAGAGCTCTCTCAAACCAACCTCAACCAGTATCTTTTATTGCCAAAAATTCAGTAGCAGATAAGAGTACAGGAACAATAGTGCATCCAATAGCAGAATTGGTAGCATAAGGAACAATAGAGAATATTTAGCCGTAGGTTACATTTGGCATACATTGTTTCTAACATTAGGGTACCGTATGAGAATCATGCAAGCTACGTGATTAGAGTCCTGATTGGTTAAAGCAGCTAAACAGCATACTAGCCTCGTGAAGTCTGCGTGATCAGCCTCTCTATAGCAAAAGTCAAAGACCTTGATTACATGTGCTGACATTCTTTCAGGGAGATATTGAAACATAGTCAAAGGATGTGGGGCATCTCTCAAGAAGAACTCATAAAACAAGCAGGGGTGTGTGCACCCTCGATGAACTTGGCTTATGGTCCATCCCTATCAGATCCCCACATGCCCCCACCATCTTCCAACATAGGCGCACACGGGTGGAAGTGTGGCTGGTTGGACACAGCTATGTTTATTGGGCTGCACGTTATGCAGCAGCATCGGATTGGGGTCCCCATCTCGGCTTACGTGCGACGGCGCATCTTCGGTGGTATGGTTTGCACGGAATGAGGTGGCGGGAACTGATGCCATTCCTTATGTCCATTAGGGACGCCGAACCTCCGGATATATTAATTATACACCTGGGAGGCAATGATCTTGCGCAGATCACCAGCCTGGGGTTAATTGTATCCGTGCGCAGGGACTTGGAGATTTTATGCTGTACGTAGCCGCAGACGTGGTTTCTATGGTCCCAGATCATACCACGTTACCATTATAGAGGAGGAATGGATCCTCGTGGTTTAGACCGGGCCCGGCAGTCAGTTAACACGGCTGTTACCCATTTTCTAGCCGAACACGGTTCGGGGACATCGGTCCAGCATCCGGAGATAGGGCTACAGGATTCTAGCCTGTACCAAAGAGATGGGGTACACCTTTCAGTGGGAGGCATGGACCTCTTTTTGGAGGATTTGCAAACGGGCCTGGTGACCGAATTGATGGTTGGGGGGGCAGTGAGTTATCGGAGACGCCTCCCTGTGTGGTGGGTAGCACTGGTAAGGTAAAAGTCTATGACCCATAGGTATCCGGCAGGTGCGCAGTTGATTGGCCAACCCAAGGACAAGGTACAGGGAAACTGCAGCTGGCCAGTCAAGGGCGAACCATGAACAGGGTGATGCTATGATCTATGCAGCCTGCATCACCTTGATATTTTACTGGATATACGTCAGATGCTGGAGTCAACAGGTAGCATCCTGACTTGGGTCAACAATTTGTTTCATCGGTAAACAAATTCCTACAATTGGATACAAAGTAGCCAAATATGATTGGCAATTTAGGTAGATTCCTTACCAGTGCTATTGCGGCCCATTTGCCTTAACAACGTTAAGGAAAGTTTAAAGTTATAAGTTAAGATGAAGTCATAATCAATAAAGTGGCCCAAAATTTTAAATCCATTTCTGGTGTCTGTATCTTTATTGGGGAAGTGGGCCGGCAAAGCCTTTATGCAGGGAAAGGTGGAGGGCAAAAGAATAAGGGGGTGGCAGAGAATGAGAATGCTGGATGGTATTGTTGATGCAACGGGCACGAAGCTGAGTGGGCTGAGGAGGATAGGGGTGCCTGGTGTGTGGTGGTCCATGGGGTCGTGAAGGGTCAGAATCAACTGTGTGAAACAACAGCAACAGCAGAAACAGCCGCCACCACCACCATATATCGTGCCACATACTCATGTCAAATAAATGTTTAAGGGAAAAAAATTCTGACATGTTTCATGCCTCATGAATGCCAGAGGGAAGGGGCACATATCATTTAAATCTTTCTTGAAAGGATGCTGGAAATCTAATTCTCAGTATATATTTTTTTCTTTGAGACTTTGTCAGTCAAAACAAACCTAGCTTCAGGGGACTAGAGAATTGTGTTTTTTGTGCACCGTAAACAGGAGACCTTTTTCTTCCCCTCCCCTTGAGGGGCTTTGACAGACCTTCTCTCTTTTCCCTATCAGAAAAGTAAAAATAATCACAGTACGTGCTAAACTGAACTCACTGACTGGAAGGTCGGAGTTCAATTCCTGGGTACTGCATGACGGAGTGAGCTCCTATCTCTCTGTCCCAGTTCCTACCAACCAAACATTTTGAAAACTAGAAATTGCAAGTAGATAAATAGGGAGGACCACTTCAGTGGGAAGGTAAACAGCATTCAGTGCACTCTGGTGTTGAGACATGCCTGCCACATGTCCATGGAATCATCTGCATATGCAGACAGCGCTGACTCTTTAGCTATAAACAGAGATGAGGTCTGAACCCTAGAGTCAGATATGACTGGCTTTCAAGCAAAGGCAACCTTTACCAGCTTTTTAGGAGGTTCAAAATCCTAAAAATGAATCAATTTTGGTGTGTGTGCTCATATATATTTGTTTTAATGAAAATGAAAGGTATATTGTTTGGATAACTTTGCAGTAGAATTGTTTCATTTCAAATTTGTAATTTTCATACATCATCCTGCATAGCATCCATGACTGAATTTTCCTAGTACAGTACAGTGCAGGTGGAAGGGTGACCTCCGTTGGGAGGTTGGTTTAGTGGAAGCCCCCCCCTTCAGTACCTTCAGTCCCTGCACCCTTTTTTAGGGGGTGGGTGGTTTTAATTCAGTTTTAACTATGTTGTTTTATATATGATTTTAAACCGCCCTGAGTCAGCCTCAGCCGAGTGGGCAGTGAAGAAATCAAACTAATACATAAATAAATGAATAATATCAGTTCAGTTCATTTTTTAAAGAATACCAACGTTCACAAATATTTCATTGGGGAGGAAGGAAGCACTTGATGTTATTTTTAAATGGGAAAGAGAAAAGTTAAGAGAATTTACTATTCTTGCCACAAAAAGTTCTCCACTGTGGTTCAGCTAACTCCTATTAAATACCCAGGTATATAATTTTGTTTCTATCCAAATTTAAATTTAATAAACGATTTTTCCAGAGCACTGATCACAGAACTGCAAGAAAACTGTCTGTTAATAATAAAAAAACAGAAGCAAATATCCACAGACATTAATTCATTAGCAACTTGGAAGTTGGAATTTTAGGGCTTAACAGGTGAATAGTAATAACAGGCTATTCACTGAAATCATAATAATTAAACTTACATCATTTATATAAATCTGTCAGTGCATGTAGAGCTTTACAGAGTTTAGGAAGCAAAAAAAATAAAATAAAAATGGATGGCTCCACTATCTTTAATAGGCTTGAATATGCCAATGTGAAAAACAAGCAGCAAAGGAAAAGAAAGAATCAAAAGAGATGAATATATGAGTGAATGAGGCTACAAATATAGGCAGTGCCTTCCAAACTCAAACATAAACCATCTCTAGTGTATTTGAAATGGACTGAAGCTTCTTGTGCTGTCACAACTATCCCTCTGCCACAACAGTCTCCTTGCACTGGCTGGGGTCAGGCCTGCCAGCACAACTGGATCTGGCACAGCTGTTTTGATGGCTGTCAGCAAAAGCACCAAATAGGTGGGGAGAAAAGGAGGTGTGAGGGAAGAGTAACAACTGGGAATGAGACTCCCTGAGTGGTGTCCCCCATCAGAAGGGTGGGATATAAATCCAAAAATAAACAAATAAATAAATTAGGAAAGCAAGCCAACTTTTGGGGTTTCATTGAGATTTTTGCATCACAGGTACTCAATTTGGAGCATTGTTACACAGTAGACTGATTTTTCTGATCATGAGATCAGTGTGGTACTGTGGCCGGTTCTCACCGGTTCTAGTGAACTGGTAGTAGAAATTCCAGGCCATGCCCACTTGGATGGCCACACACCCCTCGCGGCTTCCCCTCCCAGCGCTGCCAGAAATGCATCCCATTTGCCTCACCCAGGGCCGAATGTGCACTTTCATCTCTGCACTTCGCTTGCGCCTTCAGCCCTGGGCGTGGCAAATGGGACGCGTTTCCGGTGGCGCTGGGCTGGGCTGGGCTGGGAAGGGGAGGCCAGCTCACCAACTCATTGGCTCACCTCCCAGTAGCACCACCCGCAGGGATGCATTTCTGGCAGCACTGAGAGGGGGAGGCCAGCCAGCACCGGCCCAAAAAACTCACCCCACTCACCTCCCAGCAGCGCTGCTGCTCTTGGACTCCTCCTCGTCATCTCCACGCAGCAAGAGAGCAAGGTAGGTTTCTTTCCCTTTTCCCCCTTTTTTGGGGGGCGGGGGGTTTGAGGCCATGCCCACAGATAGCCATGCCCACAGATAGTCATGCCCACCAAGTGGGTAGTATTTTTTTACAGTGCTTCACTGCATGAGATAGTAACTTATAATGTGTCTGGACAGGTATAAAGTGTCTAGAGCAATGATGGGCAGTCTTGGCCCTCCAGCTGTTCTTGAACTTCAATTCCCAGAAGCCCAAATCAGCACTCCTGCTAATCAGGGCCTCTGGGAATTGAAGTTCAAGAACAGCTGGAGGGCCAAGACTGCCCATCACTGCTCTAGAGTAAAGGATTCTTCCTGGATAACACACCTTAAAGTCTTGGAGGGGACCAGAAACCTGTTGAAGACTTCATTTGGCTTGGGGAATGGAGTCCTAGTTTGTTGCTGACAAAAAGTCTGTATGTTATGTGACTATGGAAACAGCCTGCAGACTATTTTAACTAGTCAAGTAATCAATAAACTCTTAAGCCAATTTCACTGGATTTCATCTTCCATCAAATGACTTGATCAAAGAGCTAATAATCAGCGAGTAAGTAGAGATACTGTTTACATTTATTCTTACTAGGTTCATTGTCCCATATAGCTTTCATTCAGTATTGCAAACATGTGTTGAAACTTTGTTTGCCATCGTTCAAGCCTTTGTCCTGCCACAATCCATTATGAACACCATTTGTACTGCAGCCCCATAGAAATATATTCGGTCTCTCTTGAGTAGCCATTCATAACCTTTGATTTCACACACTATCAGCTTTGGATCAGATATATTTCCCACAGCACACGGTTGCATTTGTGATAGATAACCTCTGCCTTGGTAAGCCTTTCCAACAAATTGGAGTCCAACACCAGGACTGGGGGCATGGTTTATATACATCAGATCCAGAGGTCAAGATGTTACAAGGGAAGTGGGTTACCAAGCAACAAAGCAAAGAGCAATCAATCAGAACACAAGACAAGTATGCATATCAATACAGCCTCCAACAGCTGGCAGCAACAAATAATCCATAGTTTGTTATTCAGATTAATTCTAAATGTCCCCTTTTCAATTTTAAAAGTGTGAAGTTACCAAGCATATGCTAATGAGTTCAACCTCTTACTAGTTCACCTTTTACTGTTTAACCTCTTACTTGTGTACATCCTGCTGTGCTCATGTTGTAAAAGAGAATACTGTATTGCAGGAAAGTTAGTGAAGGTGGTATAATATAGCAATCTGTGTATCAAATATGATAATGTCCCAGAAACTCTTGGCTAATATTTAAGCCTCTGTGGTGGGTATCCAACAGATGGATGTATTTGATTTCTGCTGTCTCTCTTTGGATCCTAGTCTTGTAATTTCTCTGTTCCAGAATTGCAACTTTCATATCTTGGATAGAGTGTCCAGGTAGATTGAAGTGGTTGGAGACAGGTTTCTCTGTGTTGCCATTTTGGATGTCAAAAAATTCATACTCTTTCTGTTACAAGTGAATTATTTAAATCCATTTAATGCCAATGGTGAGATATAAATGATGAGATATTAAATGAAAATCCACGTAGTTGGTTACACTGGCAAAAACACAACTCTTTTTTCAAGACCCATTGGAGTTTCAAGTAAAAATATTTAGGAAAGGAAAGATTAGAGATGAATTTCAGCTCCTGTTAAGATCTTCTTGTTGCTGACCTAAATTTTGCCATCTCTCTCTTTTAAAGCAATTCTTCTGCATGCTTTCACATGCATAGAGAAGATTAGTTCTCTCACATTATCTGAAAAAGAAAAAGAAACAATGCAGTATCATAATTTACTACATATGTTAGAAAACCTGTTCTATTGTTAAGCAGACTGAGGCAGCAGATGCTAGGCATCAAAATAGGTAGCATTAAACTTATGATTTCAGAGAGAGAGAGAGAGAGATGCTTGGCATATTTTGTGCAACTGGTGGTCAAATAACTTTTCTAGCATTGGTTACTAGTTTATTCATTCATTTGTTTGTTTGTTTGCTTGTTTAATCAATTTTTTATTGCCACCCACTCGGCAAGCGACTCAGCAGCTCACAACATCAAGATCATCAATACATAAAATTACCCACCTTAAACATCAAAAACCATTAAAAACACCAAAAAAACTACACCACCACCCCCCGCCAGTTAAAATTATACCTAAAAGTGTTAGCGGCCCTCATTATATAAGCCAACAGGGGGGGTTACCAGATCCCCAGTGCCCCACACTTGCTTTGCCAGCCAGGTTTTAGCTCTTTCCTGAAGGGCAACAGCTCTGTCTTGGAGACGCAGCTCAGTCGGCATGAGTTTTTACAGGGCTGGATGGATCAGATGTCGAAAAGGCCCACCTCCTAGTGCTAGAGAGACGAGCCTCTCTAGCTGATGGTACTTTTAAGGATCCCCTCCAGTCTGCTCTAGTGGGATGGACAGATGACCTTGGGATGACACAGTCTCTTAAGTACCCTGGACCACTACCATGTAGGGCTTTAAAGGTCATCACCAGCATCTTGAACTGTACCTGAAAGCACACTGGCAACCAATGCAGCTCCTGTAGCAGGGGTGAGGCATAAGCATAATGTCCACACCCCATCACCACACGGGCAGCCACATTTTGGACCAGCTGCTAGCCTCTGAATGGTCATCAAAGTCAACCTTAGTTCCCTTAGCTTTTTTTATGGAGGCGTTACTATTTGATATCCCACTTAGATGCCAAAATATGTTGTTCCTTAACCAACAACACATAATTGGTACTGACAACACAGAAATATTAGATTTTAGTAAACTCCATTCACAGAGCAGCATAGTCTATGGTTATGACTAAATTGAAAATTGGAATCGGAATATTTTGGTGATTCACAGCCTCAATTACATTGAGCTTGTGGACTGGATCAGAAGCTCCCTGTTCACTCTGGTGATGTGATCAGCATTCCATTGCAATCCAACCAAAAAAGAGTGGGCTCTTTTACCTTCCTGTAATCCTGCCTTTGTTCTTCCTTCATGTGACCTCTGTCAATCCTTTTACGGTTTGCTGTGTTGCCCATTGGTTTTGAAATGGTTACAAGTGTTCCAGAAAAGGTGGCAGCATTCCAAACACAAGACAGGAATTTCAAATAAATAAATATGGGAAATAGTAAGAATCAAGACCTAGCAATAAAGCAATAAGGTGATCTAGCATTAATCTCATCTGTTCAATAAATAAAAAATGGAGGATGAATGGGACAGAATAAATATGGAGCATGTTACAATGGTCCTAAACATCATACCCAACTGCTTAGGTCACCAAAACACAATTACAGATATGCCCCTTATCTTTATATGCATTTATTTATTTATTTATTGGGGGGGAGAGCTTTTAAATTGCTCCGACATGAGAAATATAGAAGCTCTCCAGTGGTAGAGAGAAAAAAGCTGCTGGGGGAGGGGGGGAATGCATGGATGTTTTATATCTATATCTATCTATCTATCTATCTCTAACTATCTATCTATCTAACCTTCTATATCTACATCTACATCTACATCTACATCTATATCTATCTATCTTTGCCGAACCCACTCCCCAATAAGAGACGGACACCTGTGTTGGATTTAAAATTGGGCCACTTTATTTAACTTATAGTTTTACTTAATTGTTGTTCAAGCAAATGGGCCGAAATAGCACTGGTAAGGACTAGTTGTTATTCCCTATCTAAATTAGATACAATGTATCAATTTGTTTACTTAATTAAACAAATTGTTGTTGACCCCACCAGAAGCGCAAATGATTAACCTCTGCTTCTGATGTACATCCGGTGAACTATAAGGTTTTGCAAGCTGTCTATAGCATCACCTTATTCATGGTCCACATTTGATTAGTCATCCAACTTTCCCTCTACCTTGTCCTTCTGATGGCCAACCGACTGTGTACCTGCTGGATTCATAGGGGTCTTCCAGTTCCTCCTTACCAGTGCTAGCCGCCACGTGGGGAGGAGTCTTTGATGACTCACCACCCCCCTCTGACCAACTGCTCGGTCACCAGGCCCGCTTGCCAGTAAGCCACAATCAGTACCATGCCCCGTGCAAAAGGAGCACTCCAGGGCTGCGATGCAACTGGTATCCTCACAACGGATCATGTGGAGCTCCACCACGGTCCCCAAAAATTCTGACCTGGGGCCAGCGTTGACTAAAACCATGCCAGAGACCTGGCCCCATCCATAGGTCGTACCTGGAGACCAGCATTGTCTGCATTCACGCCAGTGACCTGGCCTCCTCCAATAGTTCAAAATTGGGGTCAGCATTGACTAAAACCACGCAAATTACCTGGCCCCATCCATAGGTCAGACTTGGGAGGCCAGTGTTGGCCAAAAACCACGCCAGGACCTGGCCCCCTCCATAGCTGGGATTTGCGGCCAACATTGGCCCAATCCACGCCAGTGACCTGGCCGAGATCACCAGCACCGAGATGGACATCCAAAATATTAGGTGGACTGGAATTGCCAGTAGATAGAACCAAAAAAGGGGGTAAACATGCCATTGCATTCCACAGAACCAGCGCCACATCAGACGCGCTACAGCGAAGCCCCATATGCGTGCCCATGTCTGCGAAACAGCGCGACGAGCATCCCCAACTTGCAGCTGTGACCAACAAGCCATGCCCGTGCCATAGTGTCCAGAGGTTCAGGAGCTGAAATAGAGAACAGAAAGTCCAGTGACAGCAGGGTGCCATTGCAACATGGGGCGAACATATAAGCAAAGGCGAGCAGATCCCCACCAGCCCATACAATGGATGTCATCATCCAAACACCCAAAAGACCGCAGCTATTGATGCAGCACCCATATTGGATGAATAAACACCATGCCAAAGCCCAGGGAGGCCAGGTTGGCAGGGGTGGACACCAGTAACCCCCCAGAACCAGTAGCGTATCCAAGGTAATCCATCCTGGAGGCAAAAGCTGGGCCCTATGGGGGTACCCTGGATAGCCAAAAAAGGGGGCTGTCAAAGCTAGCGCCAGGTGAATGACTAGTGATGTACCATTAACCCCGGACATGACTGCCCACTAGGCAGACAGGCGCCCGACAATGGTAGAGGTAGCCAATCAATCATTGTGTAAGTACACCATGTATTGAAGAATATGGTCAACCAGCATGGCCACGAGACCAGCAGAGGTACAACCTGGCAGAACATAGGAAAAAACCCTGAGAAGCTGGTTGATATGCCCTAAGGGTGTGGCCATGAAGGGACGGGCCCGTGGCCCTGCTCCCTTCACCTCCCAATGTCGCCAACTGGTCCTAAAGTGAAGAGGCAAGATACTAGGCCCCGGGCGCTAGCGCCTGAAGCCGGGCAATCTGCAGGCTGGATAAGGCATCAGCAATACCATCATAGAAGCCTGAAATATGACTAGCCTTAAAGAAAAAATAGTATGGTGCGAGTAGTGCAATACAAGGTGGCGGGCAATGAACATAACTCTGTGCAAATGAAAGGTACGAGGGGACAATGAGCACTACTGCCGCATTAAGGCACCAAAATTGTACCGCTGAATTCTACCCGATAGTCCCCCCACAGTAACTGGGGACCCAGAATGGGAAGAAGACAAAGCCACGACCCCGAGCAATCCTATGCCCTGCCATGTTCCATGCCCGCCTGCAGCCTAGTCGATAGAATAACTGCTGTAACCCAACGACCTCATAGCATGAGACTGGACCTGAACTCTAGGCATAATGCAAAGTTCAGAAGACCAAAAGGACATTCCCATGAAGTGGGCCAGAAATGCAGGCCAGACTCAAAGTCGGCCCGCATACCACCCGAAAGTGGGACTCCATGGTGCTCCCAAGAGAAACCAACCACGGCATTGCTACAACACCTGGTGAATACCCGACCAGGTGAAGGCACACAGCTAGCCAAGCTGAGATATCCATGGAGCACCTGGAGGACCGGGAGCAAAAACCCCGCGCCCAGCCAACACGGCCAAGATAGCCTCCAATCCAAGCCAGCCCTGTCCCCCAATAGCCGGGACGTCTGTGGCGTGGGTCGGTTGCCATCAGCAAAGCTAGTGGCGAGGTGGGAGGGCCCCAAGTCACTCCGTAGCCAATTGCCCCCCCAGCTCGGCCATCAGCAATTGAGAATAAACCAACGGTTGGGCACCTGTCCCGGGGGCGTGCCCCCCCCAAATAAAATCCGTCCAAATAATAAGACAAATTATGTACACTAAACCGGTGAAGGAATGCCCCTGTTGGGAAGGAACGAAAGCGTTCCAAAGCTGAACGGGTACAGAACAGCCAAAAAGGGGGCATGGCCTCACAACAGAATATTAACTTTGAAACAGAACCCCAGCCATATGAAACCTAATGCTAGAATTCAGTTGAATGATATCGGTGTGAATACCCCTTATATCCCGTAGTAACCAGGGGAAAAAGGCCTTAATTCAAGCTGGTCCGAAGCATTACAGGGAATGGGACGCTATAACCTCCCTCGAAAATAAAAAACCTTTTCCTAAGTTTGATATAAATGAAGCAGTCTATCCGTGTATGCTAGAGAGGCAAGGACAAGTCATGCATGCAACACAGAGCTTTACTCCGATCAAATTCCATCCTTATATTTCTGAGTGAATGTAGCTACAGATCTCAGAAAAAATTGAGTTCTAAGCTGAATAAACAACAACTCTTTTTTATTTCTCTTTCTTCTCTTTTGTATTGTATGATTGGGGAGGGGAACTGTAATACTTAGAAAAAAATAAAAACCCCAAAATACTGGTTAACTCTTTCCAAGCCAAGCTGCTTTGCCTAGCTGGGTGTCTTTCTGTTTGGGCCCATTACCTATTGGAAATTTTTATATAGTTTGATTATTCCTAGCAGAATGTGAGAATTTTGCTCTAGAAGTAGGGAAAAAGTATCTATATATACGGTTTTGCAATTATAGTCAGAATAATAAAAAAATTGGTTGGAGTCTCTGCCATGTGGAAGAGTCATCCTTCCATCCCAGTCAAATAGAGCCCCAGGCTGCTGCTGTTGGGATGGACTTTAATGCCATAATCCCAGATCAACAAGGAAAAAGGAGAATGAAGAAACAAGGGGGGAAAAAACAAGGAAAGGGGAGGGGCAAACCAGAGGCAGAAAAAATAGCTTCACCAAAATGTTTGTAGCAAAGTACTATAACATTAGGATTGCATGGCTTAGTGATTAAAACACTGAACATGATGCCTGGAAGGTCAGCAGGCCAACAGTTTGAGACTCGAGTGCTGCATGATGGAGTGAGTTCCTGCCTCTGTCCCAGCTCCTACCAACCTAGCAGTCCGAAAGCAAGAAATTGCAATTAGATAAATAGGTACTGCTTTGGCAGGAAAGGTAACAGCGTTGGTGTTTGCCACATGACCATGGAAACGTCTGTAGATACAGACAATGCTGGCTCTTTGGCTGTAAATAGAGATGAGCACTGCACCCTAGAGTTGAATACGATTGGCTTTTGAGCAAGGGTGACCTTCACTATAACATTAGGCTGTAAAATATCATAGTATTAATGCTTGAAAGATTGTTATCTGAACAGACCTGAGGAACAGTGACTTTCCTCCCCAGCCTCCAATGGAACATGACACCTTAAAATATGGAGCATTATGAAGAACAGATGCAAATGGAAAATTACTGTAGCAAAGTCACTGACATGTGCCAAAAACATGTTTAGAAGCCAGAAATTCTGAGACAACTTTTTTAAAAAATTTTTTATTGAATTTTATCATATAAAATACAAAACACAAATACAAAATTGTACAACATAATACTTGAAAAAAGAAGAAGTAATAATTCATGTACAAAATACAAAAAACAACTAAAATAATAATAATACCCAAAAAAATACACACAAAAAATGTGTACAGCTATCCTGGTAATTAACACCCATCTTTATAGATACACTCTCTTAACTTATTACTTTCAATTTATTCTCTAATCTTCATTCCCCTCTCTAAAACTCGTTTTCAAGTAAAACAATTAATGACAATTTGGATAGTTATACAATAATGTAAATGCAAATAATAAATCATCCAGTGTTTATTTACATTGCCCTGGAGAGCTCAGAGTTTCTCATTAGCATTAATTCCAAAATCCCTTTTGTTCAGGTACAGGTCTATTTCTCTCATCACCCTTGAGGGAGTGATCCACAAAAGGTTTCCAAATATCCCAGAATCTATTTTCTTTCAAATTATCTCTCTTTTTCTTTATCTCCCATGTAAATTTGTCATTCAAGGCTAAATTCCACATTTCTTTATACCACTCTTCCGTTTGCATAATTACATCATTTTTCCAATGTCTAGCTATACAATGTCTAGCCATTATAATCATTATTTCTAGTAGCTCTTTCTTATCCTTGTTTAAATTAATATCTTCCACGTTTGTCAACAGAGTGATACCTGATCCCAGTTTTACCATCTTACCCAAAATTTCTCCAATTTCTTTCTCAATTCTATTCCAGAAATCTTTAACCACTTTACAACTCCACCACATGTGTTCATACATTCCAATAGTGTCCTTACATCTCCAACACATATTATCTTTTTTATTATCCATTTGATGTAACCTCACTGAGGTCAGATACCATCTCCACAACATTTTAAAATTATGCTTTTTATTCTAACCGACATAGTCCTCATTATCCTCTTTTTCCATTTATTTCTCCATAAATCCTTTCCTATCTTTATATTCAAATCTTGTTCCCACCTTAATTTCAAATCCTCTTGTGGATCACCATCCCTATTTAATATTGCATACAATTTACTAACTAATCCCTTAGTATTTATATCACCTTTTCTAACTTTTAGAATCAGCTCTTCAAATTCCGTCTTTTCTCTTTCCAAATCATATTCACTCATGTATTTATTATTCCATTTAATAATCCTCAATCTTTGGAACAAATTAATTTTTAATTGCTCAAACAATTTTGTCCTACTAGCTTCATTTCTGCATATCCGAAACCAGTCCTTCAACAGGATAACCTCATTCCCTTTCAAAATCTCCTTTATCTCCTCATTTATATTAATTGGAAAATTCGCCATATCTAAAATTTCCAATATTGGAGAGACATTTGGGTCCAAATCCTTTTTTACCCTCTTCCATACATTCATTAAGCTTTTCATCATAGTATTAGTCACTACCTTTCCCAATTTGTCTCCTAAAAAGACCATTTTGCCCAAATGTTTATAGTCCCTCATTTCAATTTCCTCTCATGTTACCCTTTCCCTTGCCAGAATCTTCACAACATTCTTGATTTGAAACGCTCGATAATATGCCATCAAATTCGGCATTCCCAACCCTCCTTTTTTCTGCGATAAATACCATAACTTTTTGATAACCTAGATTTCTTTCCACCATTACAAAAGTCATTGATCAAATTTTGAAACACCTTAATTTCCTTATCCTTCAACTGAATTGCTATCGCATCAAATAAAAAATTTATTTTAGGTAACAGCGTCATTTTAGCAATTGCAATTCTTCCAAACCAGGACAATTTCAACTTTTGAAAACTTTGTATTTTGTTCCTAATTTCAGTTTTCAAACTATCATAATTCAATATATTAAGATTTTCCAATTTGTTTGATATAGTTAATCCCAAATATTTCAATTTATTCTTAATCTGAATATTAACTATATCCTTTATCTTTTTCTGATCTTTTTCATCCATATTACAAAGCATCATTTCCGATTTATCCCAATTTATTTTCAACCCAGTAATATCCTCAAAATCCTTTAATTGTTGCCGAATTCTGTTCATTACCTTCTCTGGTTGTTTTACAATTATCAAAGTGTCATCCGCATACATACTTATCTTATTCCCCATAATTCCCTCTATTTTTGCTTCCTCTCATATAGCATTTGCTAATAACTCCATTGCCATTATAAACAATATTGGAGATAGTGGGCAACCCTGTCTCGTGCCTGCCTCCAACTTGACCTCGTCTGTAACTTCATCATTCACTCTAACAGTGGCTATTCCTTGTTGATATAATTGACTGATTACCCTTCTAAATTTAACGCCAAATCCATAGCTTTTTATTATTTCCTTGATTGAAGTCCATTGTAGAGAGTCAAATGCCTTAAATATATCCAAAGATATTAATCCCACTTTTTCTTTTGTATGACTCACCGTATCAACTAAATCAATTACTCTTCTGGTCAAATCTGCCATGTGTCTACCTTTCAAAAACCCCACTGGTCAGCATTTATATATTCCCCCATGAAAACATTCAATCGATTGGCAAGTATTGCTGTGAAGATCTTGACATCCTGATTTATCAATGAGATGGGTCTATATTATTCTACTTTCTCTAAATTCTTTCCAGGTTTTGGCAAAAGTACAATTGTGGTCCTATACCATGAAGTCAGAATTTGCCCTCCATCTAATATATAATTATATAATTTTACCAACTTTGGTATCACAATATCTCCAAATTCCTTGTAAAAATCCACAGGCAACCCATCTTCTTCGGAGGCTTTTCCCAACTTCAATCTGGCAATTATCTCTTTTACTTCTTTCTCTGTCACTAATTCTTCCATTCTATCCCTATGTTCCTGTATTATTCCCCTAATTATTTGCTTTTCTAATTGCTTTTTAAGTTTCTCCTCATCTATATCTTTTCTTGCATAAAGAGCTTGATAAAAATCCTTCACAATTTTACATTTGTCCTTTATTTTATTACATCTTATCCCTTGATCATCAATCAAAACTCCAATTTCCCTCTTTTCCCTTTTATCCTTTGCTGCTTTTGCTAAAAGTTTTGAATTTTTATTGCTAAATTCAAAATATTCCCTTTTTATATAAACCAAATCTCTTTTCACCTTTTCTATTTCTTTACCTACCAATTCAGTCTTTAATTTTAATAAGTTAGCAAAGACTTTTTTATTCTTTGTTTTTGAATGTTCCTCCTGTAACAACTTTATCTCTTTTTCAAGCTTATCCTGTATCAATTTATAATTTTTATATCTATTACTTGCCATCTTTATACACTCCCCTCTAAAAATCGACTTCATGGTGTCCCAGACCACATTATATTCTACCTCCCCATTATCATTCCATTGCCAACTTTCACTCCAATTCTTGATAATTTGTTCTTTACACTTTTGGTCTCTAAATAAGTTAGCATCATATTTCCAAATTCTCCTTGGTCTAGTCTCATTCCGTAATTTTAAATTCAATATCACCTTAGCATGGTCCGATTCCTTAAATATTCCCACTTCCATGTCCTCCAATCTTTTAATCAAATTTTCAGTTACAAATATATAATCTAATCTGGAATAAGAGTTGTAAACCTGTGAAAAATATGAGTATACCCTTTCAGTACCCTTAAGTTCTCTCCAAGAGTCTTTCAAGCCTAAAGCAGCCATTGAATTGTCCAACATTCGGCCTTTAATCCCTTTTCTACTTTTGCTAAATTTGTACAATCCAAATTTGATTTTACTAAATTAAAATCTCCAGCCACAATCATCTTTGTTGACTTTTGTTTTACCAAAACCGTACGTATTTTTTCTAAAAATTCCCCTTGATGATCATTTGGGGCATATATATTCACCAATGTTATTTCCTCATCGTTTATTTTCCTTTTCACTATCAAAAATCTCCCTTCCAAATCTGAAATACTATCTATTATCTCAAGCCCCAATCTAGCTGAAATCAAAATTGCTACTCCTCTTGATTTTGATGTACCATAGGATTTCTCATAGTGCTGCATCCAACCTAAAAAGATTTTATTTGTATCATGAGATTTTTGGTGAGTTTCCTGTAAAAAGACTATATCTGGTCTATCCCTTCTCAGAGCTGATTCTATCCTCCTCCTCTTAATCTGAGATCCTGTACCTTTCACATTCCATGTTAATACCTTTATCGCTCTCATAATTTGAATTGTCCCCCACTTTTATCCCTCCTGAGCTCTCCAATGGGCGTGCTACCAATTAACCTAACAAAATAAAAACAAAACATAAAACACTCATTAGCAACCTCCCCGCTTTTTCATTCAAAAAAAGAAGAGAAAAAAACGCCTTTGACCTCCAAAGAGGGGAGGGGGAGAATGGGTGGGATGAACCTAGTAAGCATCATAATGAAGGCTCAAGTGCACTATCACATTTTGAAAATAAAACTATTGTAAATACCACTTTAACTTTAACAATTCTCCCTTCTTCTTCTCCTTTCCCTCTAACCCTTGCTTGACTCCTCCTCCACCATTATCAATGACAATTCTCCCTCCCCTCCCATTTGTTCTCCTCCTGCTGCACCTCTCTCATCAGTTCCATACTCTCTTTTTATCCCTCCCGATGCCAACAAATCCTTCCTTAACTCCAACCATTCATTTGAACCTGCACTAACCAAATCAAGTAAAGTGAAGTATTCCAAAGCATCAGTTCTTTCGTCAATCACCTGCATCTTTCTTTCATAAAAAAATCTTAACTGTTGTGGAAATCTCCAATTATATTTTATCCCTTTTTTAATCAAAATTTTTGTCACTGGTTTCATTTTGTATCTCCACCCACGTTCCTTGATTGGAATATCATTATATACATCCACATCCACTCCATCAATTTTCAAAGCTCCAGAACCAGCTTGTTTAAGAAAAGCCATCACCTTCAATTTATCCCCCCAGTTTGCAAATTTGACCAAAACATTTCTGTGATCACTTTTCCCCCTTCTCGATCCCACTCTATAGACACTTACGATGTCCTCATTGACAAACATTTTCCCCATATTCAAATTATTTAGCCAATTTACAATTCTATCTCTTAGCTGGTCTGGAGATCTTTGAATCACATGACGAATCAAAATATTTTGCTTTCTCATCATCTCTTCCATCACATCAATCCTTTTCTCTTGCTCCTCCATTTTCATCTTATTTTCTCTCACCTCCCCTTGTATCCCTTTAAAATCCCCTTTCATCGCTTTCATTTCATTTTGCATCAACTTAACATTACCCTCTAACATGAATATTTAAATCATTTTTTTTAGAAAGATCAGTGATCGATCCAGTCAATTTATCCAACATTTCATTTTTATCCTTTACCCTCGCTTCATCCATCCTATCAATTTTTTGAAATAATTTGCCGAGTTTCACCATAATTTGAGTCTGGTCATATGCAAGTTCAGGCGATGAAGAAGATGATGGTGGGGGTTCCACATCCTTTGCTTTGCCCTTTCTTTTTGGCTTCACAACTTCCTCCTCCTCTTCCCTGCTCCTTGCAGCCTTATCCATTATAATGTCAAATAATAGCTTCAAAGCAGAAATTGGTTTTGATCCCCCACCACGCTTTCCTTGAAAATGTTCCAAAATTCTTAGCAATTGCAGTCAAAACCCAAACACAAAAATCAAACCAGAACCAATCCAATAATATTGAATTTTATATCCGTATTTTGGTCTTGTGGTAATCCAAATCTTCTTAATTATTATAATCCAATTGTGTAGATAAAAAAATAAAAACAGTTCCCCAATTGTAAGTATTCCAAAGAGGTGAGGTTCAGCAAGCTGAAAAACAAAATGAGGGAACTGCCAACACTTATATTCCACCAATATTCCACCAGTGTAAGGAAACAGTCTCAGTCCAAAAATTAAGAGGGACCCACATTAACTATCCCAGAGTGGAAGGAGCAAAAATAGGAATAAAAGTAAAGAATAAGTAAAAATCTTTGTAAGATCCAAACCACAGCAGCGGCAGCGGCCTTCAGACGAGAGCCCTCTTCGTACCTCCTCAGCCAGTCCAACCAGAAACAAACTCCAAACTCCAATTTTCAATTCTTCTTATTTCTCAAACCTTTCCTCTCGGCCACCTGGCTTCTCTTCCTCACTTCTCACGCTTTTCACTTTCTCAGCTACAACCTTGTAAACAATGTTGCGCCATTACATTCCTTTCTTTCCCACTTTAAGTTTCGATTCCTTCTCCTCTCGTCGCCATTGCACAATAGTTTTCTTTCACGCACACCTCCTCCGCCTCCCCTCTTTACCTTCTTCCAGCTCACGAACTCAATCCTCGGGTCTCGTCCTCCACCGGTGCCAGTTATTTAGCCATCTTTTTCCACAGGAGCCCAAAAAACCAACAAACACCAGGTCTCATCCAGCCCCGAGCGGCTCGTTTAGCGCGGCCTGCACCATGCCTCACTCACCCCCTGTCCGCTGAACTCCGATGACACTTCCACTTTAAAATAATTGTAGCAAATACTTCCAAGGCTCCGTGGTCTTATTTCCAAAGATTAAAATCCCAACTTTAGGCGTAAAATCTCATTTATTTCCACATTCAAGCACGAGATGATCAAACTATGTGCTACTCCAGCATTATCCCAGCCACGCCACCCCTGAGACAACTTTAAGTCACTGATTTTTCTTAGTGGAATTATATTCTCTTGTGTTGCATCATTTTTAGGGAATTGCTTCATCACTGTAAAACAAATATTTAGGGTTGGGTGGTATTTAAAAGCAGGAATTTAAGGAAAATATACAGTGGATTTAAATATAGTGTTCTTAAGCAGGCTACCTTTGAAATTCCATGCTTCTGCATTTACTGGAGTTGTTCAATTTTGAATTCTTCTTTTTCAAGTCTGTCTTTTTTCACTCAGTGTTTATTCCAAATTCTAGCAGATTGTATTAGCTCACTTATTACTGCCAGAAAAGAAGCTTGCTAGTAATTTCCACAGGAAAGTTTGGATTGTTTTGGGAGGTGTGATCTAATTTGTGAAGTGATAGATTGGTAAATGTGTGGTTTTGAATTTTCTTAATGGAGTGATCAAGACTTTGGTTCAAAGAATGTGAATGAAAGAAACATGCACAAAAACTGCTAGAATGAATGTGCAGTGTTCTAGAATAAAAACAAACTATCATGATGATTAAATTAAAAGCCCATGCATAATGGTAAATTTTGAATCACAACTGACCATAGACAAGGAGAGCCACAAAAGGCAGCCAGCCATATTCATCTCTTTGTGTGTTTGTCTCTGTCTGTATAGGCACACCACACAACAATAGTACATAGCATACTACCCAATACATTAGGATCAGAACAGGGAGCTGTCCCAGAACAGGGAGCTGGGTTGTGACTCTGATTTTGCATGGAGATAAGGAAAATTGCTTCAGAAAGGTGTGAAATCAGAAATCTACAAAACATCAGAAGTCTACTAACTCAAAATTTTTGAATGACTTTCTTTTCCCCAGCTCCAGGGAGAAACACTTTGGAGCTGTCTGCATGGTCATATAGTCTGTTCTTTGGGATGGATTGGTCCGATCATGTACATGTGTTGATTAGACAAATTCACCCCAATGGCCCCATTTTGAGATCCTGTCAAGGGTTCAACTAAATTGCCCTGCTGTATTTTCCCCAACACACAGTGTATGTATATGCTGAGGATAGGATAAAATCAAACACAGACCTCTTTCCAGTAGATAAGGGAAGCCCCTCCCCCATCAGCTATAGACTGGCTTTTACTCCTGCACTAGCAGCCTGATCAGTGATGGATGGGGGGGGATGCCTCCTTACAACGGATGAGGGAAGTGCTTCTCGCATCAGCTGCAAAATGGTTGCTACAGCTGCAGCTGTTGGGGCTGCTGTGGCCCCCTTGGGGGAGCAAATTCCTGTCATGATGCAGGGGTCTTGTCAGCATTTGGCTCCTCTTCCCCAACCTCCAATGGCTTTTAAAGAGCTGCTCTTCATCAACCCAGGAGGGCCAGTATAGACCTTGTGTCGAAACTATTTCTTCCATTTAAAAAGAAAAGAGAAACTTCACCAGAAGTAAGTCTTCCATAAAACTAATGGATGTTATTAGTTCATCCAACACCAAACCATTCCCAACAAAGCTCAAATGGCCTGGGAAAGCTTTGACAAGGGGTGGGGGGTTGTCATTGTTCCTGACTGGAAGATGACCTGCCACCTTCCAGTCAGTGTCTTAGCCACTTGAGCAGGCATAACTAAGGTGCAAAGACAATTTTTCAGCAATTGGTTAAATCTTTTGGATTAATCACATCTTTTCCTCCATGTTACAAGTTCCAGCTCCCTCCAGTTTTAAAAACAAAACTTCAGTATCAAAACATTAAAGAATGGGTGTGTGGCTAAGATGGTGCCTGGTTAACACATACATTGCTTTGCTCGTGCCTAGAATGGGACTTTAAAGTGGCTAAATAACAAAATTGGAACCGACTTGCTAGAGAGTTTATTTCTGGAGCCTGGGAGTCTTTTGAAGTGAGTTTATTTTCACCGGAGCGGAGTTCGAGGGGCGGGTGGCGAGGGAAGCGCAGCGTCGGCTGTGCTGAGCTCACGGCTCGGGTCGGATGGGCTTCTGGCGATTTTTAAAAGTGAAATGGGCTTCGGAGCTTTGGAACTTTAAGAGAGAGAAAAGGAAAAATAAAGTTAAGGAGGACGCTGGTGGCGGTGAACAGGGTTTTGGAGCCGTACAATTGAGAGGGCACAGTAAGTGTGGAGGGAAGGAGGAGGGATAAGCCTGGTAATGGAGGGCAAAGCCGGGAAGGAGTAATGGTGGTGAGGAAGAACAGAAACGAAAGTTAAAAGTTTTGAGGATGGCTGAGAGGAGAGGAGTGGAGAGTGTGAAGCGATGGTGGAATGGCTGGAATGCTGAAATTGAGGCTGGAAATGGAGGTCGGAGAGGGGGAAGGTGAAGATTTCAGCACAGCTGAGATGGAATAAGGAAGAGACCGTTTGGAAGGCGCGGAACACGGCTGGTGTGCCTGGGAGATTGGAGGAGAGACCGGGTTCGGGAGCCACCAATGTGGCTGGAAGTATAAATATTCCTTCTTTCATCTGTGTGGGGATGCAGTTGGGTTTTTTGGAGTGAAGGAAATATAGCTGCTTCTCATCTTTTTTTTCCCCTGCCCGTTAACGCTTGGAGTTTGGATAAGTTACCCTGTGGCTCTGCTTTTTTTTCCTTTTCACTTCCTTTGGACATCGTGGATATAAAGTAGTTGGTCTTCCTCTTTGGATATAACAGTACAGCTCTGAGTGATTTGAAGAGCTTTTTTTTCTTTCTTCAGTTGGAGTGGGGTTTGGTTGCTTGGGGGGGGGGAATACTAAAGCAAGCTGGAAAAAAAATTGGGGTGAAGTGCTTGTTGGGTATAAAAGTGTTCTGGCTCTGGGTGCTTTGTTTGAAGACTTTATAACCAAAATGGAGAAGAGAAAAGAAGATGAGATTGTAAGACCAAAAAAGACTGATGCAAGAAAAGAGGAGAAGAAAGCGCCATGTGCTGATGCATCTTTATCATCTGCAAAAGCAGCAGTAGAGCAGACGGGAGTAGTGGACCAAACCCAAATCTTGGTAGAGCTGGGGAAGTTGTTTAAAAAAACTGATAAGTTGGATGAAACGACCACGAAAGGATTCAGAGAAATGAGGGATGTGAGAGTGAAAGATAAGGAGGAGTTAATGGGTAGCCATAAGAAACTTGTTGGTATGTTTACTGATTTTTCTGTAAAAGCGGAAGCTAATAGTCAGAAAGTGGATAAAGTTCTGAATCTGGTGCAAAAAGATATGACATTAATGCAGAATGATATGAAAGGGCTTCATGAGGAACATAAAGAGGTTAAACTGAAAGTGGAGGGTTTTGGGAAGAAATTGGATTTGATGGAAGAGGTGATGAGAAAACAGAACATGGTCATGAGAAATTTGTTGGAGAAAACGCCAGATAAGCTAAAAGAAAGAATAGTGGATTGGCTGAATAATTTGAACATGGGGAAAATTTTTGTAAATGAAGATATTGCAAGTGTTTTTAGATTGGGCCCAAGGAAGGGGAGAAAAGTCCAAAGGAATGTGTTGATTAAATTTGCAAATTGGGCGGATAAGTTGAAGGTGATGGTGTTTATAAAACAAGCTGGGTCTGGCATTTTAAAAATTGATGGTTGTGATGTTGAGGTTTATAACAACATATCTGTTGAGGAACGGGTATGGCGCTATAAGATGAAACCTGTGACACAATTATTAAGAGAACGTGAAATTGTTTATCATTGGAAGTTTCCTCAACAGCTCAGATTCTTCTATGGGAAAAAATGCATACAATAGATATTGAAATGGACTCATTAGATTATCTGTGCCAGATTGGATTGGTTAAAACAGCATCTTGAGAGTGGCGAGCCTTGAGGAAGGCCTTGTTTGAAGCGGGGGGGTACACAAAGAGAGTTAGGGATTGAACAAGAGAAGGGGGCCACAGGAGGAGCAGAGGAGGAGGAGGAGGGACAGGTGGCGGAGGTGTCAGGGTGAGGCAGGGTACTAGAGAGGGGGATTAGACGGGTAAGGGAAAGATGAGGGGCTTTAATTAGGTTAGATTTTGAAGAGGAGAGTCGGCGCTAGAGCTTTAATTAGAATGCACATCTTACATGTCTCCCCCCTCCCCCTTTGAAGAATAAGGGCCACTTTTTGGTAAGAAGAGTGGGGAGGGCGATTTTGAATGTTAAATGTTTTTTGATTGGGATTTTTTTAAAAAAATGTAGTTATATGTATGGTGAAGGTAATTACACAAAAAAGAGTCTGTGGTGGTCAAAATGCAAGGATGTTACATAAATTATGAGGACTTTTAAAGTATTGACGTGGAATGTGAAAGGTACGGGCAGCCAAATGAAGAGGAGGAGGTTGGAATTTGCTTTGAGGAAAGATAGGCCGGACATAGTCTTTCTCCAGGAAACACATCAAAAAACAGAGGACACAAATAAGATTTATTTGGGTTGGATGCAGATTTATGAAAAGTCCTATGGAACCTCTAAAGCAAGGGGGTGGCAGTCTTGATTTCAAAGAGACTTGGCTTAAGAACATAAGAACAGCCTTGCTGGAACAGGCCACAGCCCATCCAGTCCAGCATTCTGTCTCACACAGTGGCTCACCATTTCCTTCAGGGTATTCCCAAGGAGATGCCTTCACCTGCTTAGGATTCCCTGGAAATGGCATTGAGAGATATCCTGCCTATCTCTCCAACCCGGAGGTTGTCCTTAGGTAGCCATAATTATAGCCATTGATAGCCTTGTCCTCCATGAACTTGTCTAATCCTTTCTTAAAGCTGTGAAGACTGACAGCTGTCACCACTTCTTCTGGCAGGGAGTTCCATAAACCAGTAATCCTCTGGGTGAAAAAGTACTTTCTCTTATTTGTTTGAGAACTAGTACCCAAAAGTTTCATGGAGTGTCCCCTAGTTCTAGTGTTGTGCGATAGGGAAAACAGTTTTTCCTTATCTACCTTGTCCACACCGTGCATGATTTTATAAACTTCAATCAGGTCACCTCTTAGACGCCGTCGTTCAAGAGTGAAAAGGCCCAAACGTTGCAGCCTCAGATGGTAAGGAAGGTGTTCCAGTCCCCTAATCATTCTGGTTGCCCTCCTCTGTACTTTCTCCAACTCCATAATATCCTTCTGGAGGTATGGCGACCAGAACTGTACACAATATTCCAGATGGGGCCTCACCATAGATTTATAAAGAGGCAAAATGACACTTGCTGACGTATTTTCTATACCCTTCCTAATGATCCCTAACATTGAGTTTGCTTTTTTCACTGCTGAGGCACACTGGGTTGACACTTTCATTGAGCTGTCCACCAGGACACCAAGGTCCCTTTCCTGGTTTGTCGCAGAGAGTTCAGACCCCATCAGTTTATAAATGTAATTGGGGTTTTTTGCCCCAACATGCATCACTCTGCACTTACTGATGTTGAAGCTCATTTGCCACTGTTTTGCCCACTCCCCCAGTGTCAAGAGATCCCTCTGGAGCTCTTCACAATCTCTCACAGTTTTCACTACCCTGTATAATTTAGTGTCGTCAGCAAATTTGGCTACCTTGCTTTTTACTCCTACCTCTAGATCATTTATGAAGAGGTTGAAAAGCAGGGGTCCCAGTACTGAACCTTGGGGGACCCCACTCTTTACTTCCCTCCACTTGGAGAAGTGTCCATTTAGTGCTACCCTCTGTTTCCTGTCCCTTAGCCAGTTGCTGATCCAGGACAAGACCTGTCCCTTTATTCCATGACTGGTAAGTTTATTCAAGAGCCTTTGGTGTGGGACCTTGTCAAAAGCCTTCTGAAAGTCCAGATAAACAATGTCAACTGGATCCCCCTTATCCACATGCTTGTTGACACTCTCAAAAAATTCCAACAGATTAGTGAGGCATGATTTGCCCTTGCAAAAGCCATGTTGGCTCTCCTTTAGCAGCGCCTTCTCTTCTATGTAACTATTAATTCTATCTTTTAGGATGGTTTCCATCACTTTACCTGGGACACATGTCAAACTGACAGGCAGGTAATTTCCTGGATCACCCCTGGATCCTTTTTTGAAAATTGGTGTTACATTCGCTACCTTCCAGTCATCAGGCACAAAGCCTGATTTGAGGGAAAGATTATATATTTTGGCTAGGATATCAGCAATTTCATCTTTAAGTTCCCTGAGAACTCGTGGATGGATGCCATCTGGTCCTGGGGATTTGTTAGTGTTTAGCTTAACAAGACATCCAAGGACCTCCTCCCTGGTTATTTCTATCTTGCTTAATTCTTCGGTTTCCCTCCCTACGAAGATAGGCTCTGTTTTGGGCATGTGGTCTCTGTCTTCTTCAGTGAATACTGAAGCAAAGAATTCATTGAGTCTCTCTGCAATCTCTGTTTCCTCTTTAATAACCCCTTGCCTTCCATTGTCATCTAATGGTCCAATGGCCTTCCTAGTTGGGTTCTTACTTCTAATGTACTTAAAGAAGTCTTTGTTATTTCTCTGAGTATTTTTAGCTATACGCTCCTCAAAGTCTTGCTTTCCTTTCCTGATTGTTGCCTTGCATTTGTTCTGCCAGAATTTATGTTTCTGCCTGCTGTCCTCATTTGGACAAGCCTTCCATCTTCTAAATGAGCTTTTCTTGCTCTTGATCACTTCCCGAACAGCTCCTGTAAGCCACATCGGAGTCCTCTTGGACCTGGCAGTGCCCTTTTTCCTTTTGGGTATGCATTCCAATTGAGCCTCTGTTATTGTTTTTGTAAACAGCCTCCATGCCTCTTGGAGTGTTTGGACTCTCTCAATTTTCCCTTTCAGTTTCTTTTTTACTAGTTTCCTCATCTTTGGGAAATTTCCTTTTTGAAAATTTAAGGTCTCTGTGTTAGATTTTATCAGTGACTTGCGGTCTATGATCAAGTTAAACATAATTGAGTTGTGGTTACTGTTCCCTATTGGATCAGTCACATTAACATCTTGCACCAGATCCTGAGTATTGAGATGTTAAAGAGTATTTCTGATCCGGATGGCAGATATTTAATAGTTATAGGGAAAATAAAGGATGAAGAGATAACGTTGGTAAATATATATGCCCCGAATGATCATCAAGAAGAATTTTTAAATAAAGTATTGGGTATATTGGAAAAAGAGAGATCAGTTAATATGATTGTGGCAGGAGATTTTAATTTGATAAGGGCCCCGGAGGATTGTACTAATGTAGCTAGAGCTGGAAGACCAGTCAAAATGAAGATACTAGATAAATGGATGAAGTGTTTGGGATTAAAAGATGTTTGGAGGGAAATTAAGGGACAAGAGAGGGCTTATACTTATTTTTCACAGGTGTATAATACATACTCCAGAATTGACTATATCCTGGCCACAGAAAATTTGATTAAAAATGTAGATGATGTAGAAATCGGGATCTTTAAGGAATCTGATCATGCAAAACTCTGGAAGGAATTATGATTTGATGGGGGGGAAAAGGATAGGAGGAATTGGAGATATGATGAACAATTATTTTATGATCAAAAGCGTAAAGAAAAGATAATTGAAAATTGGAATGAAAGTTGGGCCTGGAATGATAATGGAGAGGTTAGCTATAATGTGGTTTGGGATACCATGAAGTCGGTATTTAGAGGGGAATGCATTAGGTTGGCTAGTATTAAAAATAAACAACGTAGAGACAAACAGTCTGAGATAGAGAACGAGATTAAGCATCTGCAAGAGGAACATATAAAGACAAATAGTAAAAAAGCATTTGATAAAATTCAAAGGTTAAAGTCAGAGTTGATAGGAAAAGATATGCAGAAGGTAAAAAAAGATCTATTATATTTGAAGAGAGAGTATTTTGAATATAGTAATAGGAATTCTAAATTATTGGCAAGAGCTGCTAAAGAAAAGAGGACGAAAAGAGAGATTGGAATTTTGATAAATAAATTAGGGTGAGATGTAATAAGGCTAATGATAAGATTGAGATTGTAAAAGATTTCTATCAGAGTTTGTATACTAAAAGAGATATCAATATAGAAAAGTTGAGAGAACAGTTAGAAAAACAGGTGCAAATAAAAATAGAATTGGAACATAAAAATAGAATGGAGGAGCGAATAACGGAAAAATATACAATAGCCAACCTGAAGCTAGGTAAATCCCCGGGTGAGGATGGACTGACAGCGGATTTTTATAAGGAATTTAAAGATAGTGTAGTTCCAAAATTAGTGAAATTGTTTAACTATATATTGGATGGGGGAAAGATACCGACATCATGGAACAGAACTATAATTGTTTTGCTGCCAAAGCCTGGAAAGGATGTTGAAAAAGTGGAATCATATAGGCCTATTTCTCTGATAAATCAAGACGCTAAGATATTTATAGCAATAATAGCAAAAAGATTAAATTGGTTCATGGGCAATTATATAAAGGAGGATCAAGTGGGATTTTTGAAAGGACGTCATATGTCTGATCTGATTAGGAGGGTTCTGGACTTGATTGACATAGCAGGGCATACAAAAGAGAAAGTTGGATTATTGTCATTAGATATATTTAAGGCTTTTGATTCTTTGCAATGGGTTACAATTAAAGAGATAATTCGATGTTATGGATTTGGAGATAGATTTTGTAACATGATAGACCAGTTATATCAATTTGGATTTGCAAAAGTCAGGGTCAACGATGAAAATACAGGAGAGATAAGATTATAAGCAGGTACAAGACAGGGTTGCCCATTATCCCCAGTACTGTTTATAATGGCAATGGAGTTGTTAGCGAATATTATAAGAGGGGATAAAGGCATTGAAGGGATGGCTGGAAATAAAATAAGTTTGTACACAGATGATACTTTGATAATAATGAAGCATCCTAGAAAGGCATTTGAAAAAATACAAGGACATCTAAAAGATTTTGAAGAGATAACAGGTCTGAGAATCAATTGGGATAAATCAGAAATGATAGCCTGTAATGTTGAGAAGGAGGAACAAGAGAGAATTAAGGCTAAATTTAAAATTCAAGTTAAAGAATGTTTGAGATACTTAGGAATAAGTATCTCAAATAAAATTGAGGACCTTAAGCGATTAAATTATGATAAACAGAAAAAAGAAATTAAAGAGAAAATAGAATTGTATAAAAAAATCAAACTGTCATGGTTTGGTAGGATAGCGTTAACTAAAATGATGTTGTTGCCAAAAATAAATTTTTTATTTGAGGCGTTGCCGATTAGGTTGTTTGATAAGGAAATTAAAGATTTTCAAAACATAATAAATAATTATTGTAATGCAGGAAAAAAGCCTAGAATTGCTAAGATTTTTTGGTACTTATCTCAGAAAGAAGGAGGATTGGGAATACCTAATTTAAGAAATTATTATAGAGCTTTTCAAATTAAGAATATTATAAAACTTTTAGCAAGGGAGAAGGTTGTCTGGGAAGAAATAGAGATGAAGGAGTTAAAAATGGGTAAAGGGGTATTTCTAGGCGACAAGAAAGGGAAAATCAGTGTTAAAAATAGAATGATGAAAACAATGTTGGATGTTTGGAACAAGGTCAAAAAGAAATTGAGTCCAGAACTATCTCCTATAATAGAATTAGATGATATTAAAAGTCTTCCGATACAATTAGATAATAGTTTAAAGATGGTACTGGAAAGGAAAAATGTTTCTTTGTTGAAGGACTGGGTTCGCGCCTGTAAAGATAGTGAGAATAAAGCAGTAATTTATTCACAGTTGAATCTGAACTGGCTTCAGAAGGTAATGTTGGATAGATGGACTGATAAATATAAGGAAGAAAGTAGTTTAGAGAGGGATAAAACAGAATTTGAGCAACTGTTGTTAAAAATACGAAAAGGAGATATGGGATTAAAGGGTATAGTAAGCAGGATTTATAAAATTTTAAATAATGAAGGTAATCCACAAGAAACTTTGAAGTTATGCTGGGAACAGGATTTGAACATAAAAATTCAGGAAAAAAAATTGGAAAGATAAGTGGAAAAAAAGATATATAAGAACTATGTCGGTAAGAATGAAAGAGCATAATTACAAAATGTTATGGAAGTGGTATCTGACTCCTGAGAGATTATTTCAAATGGACAATGCTAAAAGTAAAATGTGTTGGAGATGTAAAAACTCTTTAGGGACATATGAACATATGTGGTGGAATTGTAAAGTGGTAAAAGAGTTTTGGGGAAAAATTTAGAAGGAAATATGTGATATTATGGGGGTAGAATGTGAATTGAATTTAAATATGGTGCTGTTAACAGATGTGGAGAATTTGAAAGTAAATGAAGACAATAAGGAACTAATAGCTATTATGCTGATATCAGCTAGAATGTGTATTGCAAGGAGCTGGAAACTTGATAGCGTTCTAAAAGTAGAGGAATGGTATAAAGAGATGTGGGATCTTGCATTGAATGACAAACTGACATGGGAAATAAACAAATATAAGGGAAAAATTAAAGAAAATAGATTTTGGAAAATTTGGCAACCTTTTGTAGAATACTCACTGAATGGAGATCAGAGCAATAGCCTTGTACCAGAATATATATATTTTTGGAAATGGTAAAAAAGGCAATATCCCGCAGGCTCTTATAACTTGTAAATACACAGGGTGATTATTAGTGTTTATGTTATGTTTAATGTAATTGGATTCGATAAAAATTGAAGAGGGACGCCGCCGAAGAGGGACGCCGCCGCAGCCGCGGCCACAGCTGCGCTCTCCCCGCCCCCACCACCGGCGGGGAGTTAAAGGGAGCCTCCCGTGGCCCGGGAGGCTCCAGAGAGGGACGCCGCTGCAGCCGCGGCCACAGCTGCGCTCTCCCCGCCCCCACCACCGGCGGGGAGATAAAGGGAGCCTCCCGTGGCCCGGGAGGCTCCGAAGAGGGACGCCGCCGCAGCCGCGGCCACAGCTGCGCTCTCCCCGCCCCCACCACCAGCGGGGAGTTAAAGGGAGCCTCCCGTGGCTCGGGAGACTCCAGAGAGGGACGCCGCCGCAGCCGCAGCCACAGCCGCGCTCTCCCCGCCCCCACCACCGGCGGGGAGATAAAGGGAGCCTCCCGTGGCCCGGGAGGCTCCGAAGAGGGACGCCGCCGCAGCCGCAGCCACAGCCGCGCTCTCCCCGCCCCCACCACCGGCGGGGAGATAAAGGGAGCCTCCCGTGGCCCGGGAGGCTCCGAAGAGGGATGCCGCCGCAGCCGCGGCCACAGCTGCGCTCTCCCCGCCCCCACCACCGGCGGGGAGATAAAGAGGTGCTGTCTCTTCCCGGGGCCCACGCCATTCGGCCCGGGAATGGGAAGCAGGTGTGTCGCACCGCCCTCTGGGCCCTGCCTGTTGGGGGGCTCAGGGAGGAGGCGCCGCCGGAGGCCCGGAAACCATTGCGTTGCCTCCTCCCGGGGCCTTCGTCATTTGGCCCGAGAATGGGAGTGGGAGGTGGAGGCAGACAACGCTGGTGCCGCCGCCGTCGCCGCCGCCGCCGCCGCCGCCACCGCCGCCACCGCCGCCACCGCCGCCACCGCCGCCACCGCCGCCACCGCCGCCACCGCCGCCACCGCCGCCACGGCCGCCACGCAGGATTGTCCCTCCCCGCCCCCTGCCATTGGGCGGGGAGGTGGGAGGGCCCCCCGGGCCAAGGGACCCGAAGACGCCGCCGTTGCCGCCGCCGCCGCCGCCGCCGCCGCCGCCGCCGCCGCCGCCGCCGCCGCCGCCGCCGCCGCCGCCGCGCAAGGTCGTCCCCCCTCACCCCCTGCCATCGGGCGGGGAGTTTAGGAGGGCTCCTCGTGGCATTGGGGAGCCGAAGACGCCGCTGTGGATGTTGTCTCCGCACACGGACGTCCCCTCCAGCCCCCTGCCTCCGTCCTCCCTATCTGGGGGGAGGAAAAAGGAGAGATGGACGACAGGACTCGCCAGCGCTTTCTGTGCATTCTGGGAGCCCATGTTCGATGCTGGAAGTGGGGGGGGGATTGTGGATGGGGTGGGAAGAGAGAGAGTTGGTCCTGCCGGCCGGGAAGGAGGGGCAGCATTCCGTCTAGGGAGGTTCCGGAGATTCGTATAGGTGTTGTGACGGGCATGGGGCGGTATGGCGGGTACCGTGGGGCGGGCCGCACTCGGGGAATGTGGGTCCGATGTTTAAGTGCGGTCCCTCATTCCAGCCCTGCAGCTACATCTCTGGGTCCTGAGCAGCAGATCCGGAGTGACCCCGCCCTTAGGCTGCTGCTGGTGAATGCCAGATCGGTCTGTAATAAGGCCCCCCTGATTCAAGATGCCATCCAAGATGGGCTGGCCGATCTGGCATGCATCACCGAAACCTGGCTGACTCCTGAAGATGGAGTACCTCTTTCGGACATGTGTCCAGCCGGGTTCGGTATTTGGCACCAGCCTAGAGGTGAGGGGAGGGGCGGTGGTGTCGCCATTGTGGCCAGGGAGTCTTTGGGAGTTGCTAGGGCCACTGCTCCACAAGTGTCTGGTTGTGAGGCCCTGCTCCTACGGCTGGGCCCCAAGGGTCAGTTGGGGATCTTGCTCCTGTACCTGCCCCCTTGCAGGGTAAGGGATGCCCTGCCTGAGCTCCTCGAGGCCGCCTCGATGCTGGCGTTGGAGTTCCCGAGGCTTATGGTGCTGGGGGACTTCAATTTGCCATCGCTGGGGATGGCTTCTGAGGTGGCAAGGGAATTCATGGCTTCCATGGCAGCCATGGGCCTGACTCAGGTAGTGCGGGGTCCGACCAGGGGCAGTGGTCACATGCCAGACTTAGTTTTCTTGTCGGAGCAGTGGCAGAGTGATCTGAGATTACAGGATTTAGCCATCTCACCTGTGCCATGGTCGGATCACTACCTGGTCACTCTTGACTTTCTGGGGGCGACACTTCATCGTAGGGAGGCAGGGCCTATTAAAATGGTCCGCCCTCGGCAACTAATGGATCCAGACGGATTCCAGAGGGAACTGGGGGATGTTCCTCTGGATCGGCTACACGATTCACCCGAGGCACTCGTCGACCTGTGGAATAGGACGACTATAGCTGCCTTGGATGAAATCGCGCCACTGCGGCCTCTCCGCGCCCGTGGGCTTAGGTCATCCCCGTGGTTCACAGAGGAACTGCGGGAACTCAAACGGGCAAAGAGACGCCTAGAGCGCCGCTGGGTGAAGACCCAGGATGACTCCGATTGGACACTAGCTAGAGCCGCTATTAGGGCCTACCTAGTGGCAATGGGGGTGGTGAGGCGGCAATACTTCACCGCCCTTATTGCCTCCGCTGATAATCGCCCAGCCGCCCTGTTCCGGGTAACCTCCTCGGTAGAGGGGGATCGGTGCCCGGTTGGCAGGGTTCGGCTGAGGACTTTGCTGACCATCTGGTGGAGAAAATCGATCGGATTCGTTCAGGATTGAATCCTGGCGTGGATGGGGAGGGTCGGGGGGGTGCCGGTGCACAGTCTTGCTGTACGATCTGGGATCAGTTTGATCCTGTTGTCCCTGATGAAGTGGACAGGCTCCTTGCAGCTGTTCGTGCCACTACATGTCCTCTGGACCCCTGTCCCACCTGGTTGGTGAAAGCCTCCAGGGAGGTTACAGGGGGTTGGGTTGGGGGGATAATAAATGCTTCATTACGGGAGGGGGTATTTCCTGCACAGTTAAAACATGCTTTGGTGCGCCCCCTCCTGAAGAAAATGTCCCTCGACCCAGCTGTCCTTAACAACTACAGGCCGGTTTCCAACCTGCCCTTTCTGGGTAAGGTCTTGGAGAAGGCGGTGGCGCGCCAGCTGCAGAGTGTCCTGGAGGAAGCGGATTATCTAGACCCCTTTCAATCAGGATTCAGGCCTGGGTATGGTACGGAGACGGCATTGGTCGCACTGATGGATGATCTCTGGCGGGAGCGGGACGGGGGTTGTCCATCCGTCCTTGCTCTTCTTGACCTCTCAGCGGCTTTCGATACCGTCGACCACGGTATCCTTCTGGAACGGCTCGAAGGACTGGGGATCCAGGGCACCGTGTTGTCCTGGTTTTCCTCTTTTCTGGAGGGCCGTACCCAGTCGGTGTGGTTAGAGAGTGAGAGGTCCAGCCCTAGGCCCCTCAAGTATGGGGTGCCTCAGGGCTCTGTGCTATCTCCTCTCTTATTTAACATCTACATGAAGCCACTGGGTGAGATCATTCGTTCCCACGGGGTGCGGTACCATCAGTACGCGGATGATACTCAGCTGTACATCTCGGCCCGTGGGGACCCCAGTGATGCTGTTGAAATCCTATCCGGATGCCTGGAGGCCGTTGGGGTCTGGATGGGGGCCAATGGGCTTCGGCTGAATCCCAGCAAGACAGAGTGGCTGTGGATAAGGGGCCCCATGTTATCCAAGGAGTTACCATCTTTGGTACTGGATGGGGCTGTTTTGCCCCAGACAGACCCAGTGCGCAACTTGGGGGTCCTTCTGGACTCACGGCTGCTGCTGGAAGAACAAGTGGCGGCTGTGGCCAGGAGGGCTTTTGCCCAACTTCGGGTGATTCGCCAACTGCGCACGCTCCTGGATCGGGGCTCCCTGCTTATGGTCACTCATGCTCTGGTTACCTCCCGACTAGATTATTGTAATGCGCTCTACATGGGGCTGCCCTTGACGACCATTCGGAGGCTGCAGCTGGTCCAGAATGCGGCGGCCCGGGTGGTGATGGGGTGTGGGCGATATGCCCATGCCTCACCGCTGCTTCGGGAGCTGCACTGGTTACCAGTTTGTCTCCGGGTGCAATTTAAGGTGCTGGTTTTGACCTTTAAAGCCCTATATGGCAGGGGGCCAGGATACCTTAGAGACCGCATCGCCCCAAGAGTGACTGCCCGTCCAACCAGAGCGGACCGGAGGGGCTCTCTAGTGGTGCCATCAACGAGGGGTGCACATCTGTCTAGCACCCGAAGGAGGGCCTTCTCCGTGTCCGCACCAACCCTCTGGAACCTCCTGCCAATAGATCTAAGACTTCAAAGTGAACTGCTGCTGTTCAGGAAAGGAGTAAAGACCTGGCTGGCAGGGCAGGTGTGGGGCCCGAACGGGACTATGGTCCCCGCCGGTTGGCTTTTATAGGGACTCTCTCTTCTTCCCTTTTTGTATGGTGGGTGTGATGGGTGGGTGGGATATGGGTTTTTTAATTGGGGTGGATGTGGGTTTTTTATAAGGTTTTATAAATGTTTTTATGTATTTTTTAGATTTGTTGTAATGCCGCCCTGAGTCGGGTTCTGCCTGAGTGGGCGGCATATACAAATGTGAATCATAAATAAATAAATAAAATAAAAATATGGTTTTTTTCTTTTAAATTACGTGTTTTCTTTTCTGTATTTTCTTCTTCTTTGTAATGTTTATCTTTTTATATTCAATAAAATTTATTATTAAAAAACATTAAAGAATATGAATCAAGATCCACAGATATGAATCAAGATCCAGAGCCTGGATACCAGCACAATATAAAGAAACTTCCTTCTTTGTTTATGTGGTAAGTAGGTTTTTTTGAGAGAATGATAAGTGGCAGCCACTGACTTGGAAAGTACAGCAAATGCCATTTGCTTCATCTTTTCATGGGCTGATGTGTCTAAAGGCAAGGACAGGTGCCTAGGAAACTGCTTTCTGAACTGTAGCAGCCTCAGGTGATCTTTTGGACCCGGTCAACTTGGCCTCTACATCTTAGAATCACTTGCTTTCTTTGACTATTTCACATGTTTAAGCTACCTGCTGACCTTATAACCATGGCAAAACAGGATTGAAAGACTGCTGTGTGAGTGAGGAGACAGTTACAGACTTAAGAGCAAGAAGAGCAATATTTCTAAGCCTTAATCTTCAAATATTCTGGTCCCTGCATTGCAAAGAAAGATAGGCAATATTTAACAGTAACAGATGTTTTAGTGCTTAGCATCTGTGAATACTGCCAATAAGCTTACCCAGGAGAGCCTGTATCATAGCACTTAACATTGAGAATTTTTAAAGCATTTATGAACCTGATATACTGGAAAGTTATATTTGGTGAGGCCGCTAAAATATCCTGTTTAGTGTGTGAAAGTGCCTTTCAAATCCACACTCAGCCCTAAAACTTAACATTGGGGAATCACCATATCTCAGCCTCGTCTACCTCACAGGGCTGCTGTGTGTATGATGAAATTAAGAATGAAGACACATTATGCACTTTATGTTTCATTCACAATGATTATAAGGGATTTTAGCAATTTTGCCTAATGGGACAGTGAAAAATATTGGATCACTGAATGTGTTACATCTGAACTCGTTGGTTTCTGGTTATATCAGTAATCAGTCCTGCAGTAGGTAGGTGCCTGTATCAAACCTTGTAGGCATTGTTCATGATGAAATGAATACAAAAAGATCTGCTGATCTGTTTCTAATGAGTCAGAAGGATGTTTTCTACCGAGACCAGCCTGATTTTTTACAATGTGAACTTTAGAAGCTCATCAGCCGGTGGTGGTGGTGGTGGGGGGGGGGCACATATGTCTAGCCACAATGGCTGGTCTCAGGGCCTTTTCTCAGAGGACACTTTCCTATGATTACATGCAGATTTAGTTGCAGTGACAGAGTCACCACATCCTAGGGAGATGTTGAAAAAACAGAGTGATGTTGAAGAACAAACCGATATGGGCTGGCTGACATGCATGCACATAAATCACTTGATAAAATTCTCATGACTTGCTGCTGTACATTTGAAGTTGTTAACAGACTGAACTGATTTTTTTAATTTTTGCCATGGTGTAAACAGAGGCAGGCAGCATGATTATTATTTTTTGCTCATGAAGTCTCCTTCTAGGACTGCGGTGGAAATTCTGATGAAATATGAACAACCCCCCTCAGGAATTGTACATTCAATTCTTTTAAAAAAATATTGATTGGCCAGTAGATGTGCATGGACATTTTTAAAGTGCCCCTTCACATTTTTGAAGAAAAGTGTCAAGAAGGTAGGTATTTGAGGAGTAGGGGGCCATCTTCCAAGGTTCAGGGTATAGTGTGTGTCCAACAAGACATCTAGAAGTTGTATAAATATTATACAGATTCACATATATGTTTCATGACTGCATTCCAGACAATTTTCACTGCCTCAGGTAACATTTAAGAAGGAAAAAGGTAGAATGCCAAAAGGTAACTGGAATAACAGGCAAGTTTGGCCTTGGAGAACAAAATGAAGCAGGGCAAAGACCAACAGAGTTTTGTGAAGAGAATGTGTTGGCCATAGCAATCACTTCCAACAACCTAAGAGGCAACTATACACATGGACATCACCAGATGTCCGACACCAAAATCTGATTGATTATGTACTTTGCAGTCAAAAATGGAGAAGCTCTATACACTCAATAAAAACAAGACCTGGAGCTGACTGTGGCTCAGATCATAAACTACTGGTTGCAAGATTCAGACTTAAAATGAAGAAAGTAGGAAAAACCATTAGGCCATTCAGGTATGACCTAGATCACATCTCTTATGAATATACAATTGAGATGAAGAATAGATTTAAGGGTTTAGACTTGATAGACGAAGTGCCTGAAGAACCATGGATGGAGGTTTGTAATATTGTACAGGACGAAGAAAGCAGAACCATTTCAAAGGAAAAGAATACAAGAAAGTGAAGTGGCTATCTGATGAGGCTTTACAAATAGCTGAGGAAAGAAGAAAAGCAAAATGCAAAGGTGAAACAGAAAGATTCACCCAACTGAATGCAGATTTCCAAAGAACAGCAAGGAGAGATAAGGAGGCCTTCTTAAACGAGCAATGCAAAGTAACAGAGAAAAGCAATAGCTTTCTTTTTTGTGTCCTGATCAGACCCTGGACTGCCAAAATGAAGCCACTTTCTTTGCTCTGTCATTGCCCAAATGCAAATCCTCATCAGTGCATGTCTCTGGCAACAGTCAGCAGACCAGCAAATGGGTTGTGTCTCTCCACATTCACACTGTGTGTTGTTGTCCACCAGCGGTCTCTAGCTGAGCATGTTGGTCTTGCATTCAAGGACTCCAACCCTCAGCCTATTCAGGGTCCTGCAGGTGATGTAGGGGTGATCGAGATCTTCAGCTATATCCACCTTTAATGATGTTCCTTTCCCAAACAAAGGAGAACAATATAAGGGAAGGACTAGAGATCTCTTTTTAAAAAGTGGAGAAATCAAGGGAACATTTCAAGCAAAAATGGCCATGATAAAGGACAACAGTAATATGGTCCGAACAGAAGCAGAATATACTAGCTAAAGGTGGCAAGAATACACAGAAGAACTCTACAAGAAGGACTTTCATGTCCTTGACAACCATGATGGTGTGATCACTGATCTCGAACCAGATATCCTGGAGTGTGAAGTTAAGAGGGCCCTAGAAGGTATTACCTATAACAAAGCTAGTGGAGATAATGGTATTCCAATTGAGCTATTTAAAGTACTAAAAGGTGATGCCGTTAAAGTGCTGCACTCAATATTCCAGCAAATTTGGAAAACACAGATGTGGTCACAGGATTGGAAAAGGTCCAATTCCAAGGAAGGTCATGGGAGTACCACACTACCTTACCTGTCTTCTAAGAAGCCTGAATGCCAGCCAAGAAGTGACAGGACTGGATACGGAACAGGTGATTGGTTTAGAATAGCAAAAGGAGTACGACGGGGCCATATATTGTTACCCTGATTATTTAACTCATATGCAGAATATATCATGCAGAATACAGGGCTGAATGAATCACAAACTGGAATTAAGATTACCGGGGGAAATATCAAGAACCTCAGATATGCAGATGACACCAACCTAATGGCAGAAAATGAAAAAAAAAAGGTCTAAAGAACCCCTTCATGAGAGTAAAAGAGGAGAGTGCAAAAAGTTGGCTTGAAACTCAATATGTACAAAAATCAAGATCATGGCATCTGGCCACATTGCTCCCTGGCAAATAGAAGGGGTACAAATTGAAGTAATTACAGACTTTAATTTATTGGGATCCAAGATCACTGCAGATGGTGATTGCAGCCATGAAATAAAAAAATACACTTACTCCTTGGGAGGCAAGCTATGGCATATCTAGGCAGCATAATAAAAAGTAGAGACATCACCCTGTTGACAAAAATCCACATAGTGAGAGCTGGACCATAAGGAAGGCTGAGCACAGAAAAATAGACACCTTTGAACTAGGGTGCTGGAGAAGATTTTAGAGAGTCATCTGGACTGCAAGGAAATCACACCAGTCAATCCTAAAGGAAATCAAACCTCACTGCTCCTTGGAAGGACAGATACTGAAGCTCAAATACTTTAGCCACCAAATGAGAAGAGATTAGTCACTGGAGAAACCCTGATGCTAGGAAAAATTGAAGGCAAAAGGTGAAGGGAGAAGCAATGGGTGAGATGATTAGACAGTATCATTGACACAGTGAGTGTGGATCAGAGTGGACACTGGAGGATGGTGGCATACCTGCCAAGTATCCTGTTTTCCCCTGGAAAACCCCTTATTTTTACCCTTCTTCCCGCCCCCTCCCATTTTATTAATTTCCCCATAATATCCCTTATATTTTTTTAAAAAATCCTGACTGGAGCCCTCACAGGTGAAGCTGCATTATGTTTTTCCTGCCACCAGAGGTTGCTGTGGCTTTTCGCTTGTGGAAGGAGAGAGAGAAGGTGGTGGTGGGGGCCTTCTGTATTTTCTCTTTCATTTCCCTGCCACATGGTCATGGAGGCTTCGTTTTTGCTGCTGCTGGTCGGAGCCACCAGGTGAGCGATATGGAGATTATCATTTGGAGATATGATATATGGAGATTATCATATATGGAGATTAACTCCTCAGATGCTGGGAGGCTTGGAAATTACAGAGGTTGCTTTTTCATGGCCTTATGGCAGGCATGACTAGAGCCCAGCAAGTCACATGGCTATATTTGGCCATGCTCACAGATTTGGCCATGCCCACAGAGGAGTGTGGCCAAAATTTCCCTTATTTTCAAATCCAAAACTTGACAGATATGGATGACATAAAGAAATAACATAAAATGGAACCTGGCATACTGTGTTCCATGGGGTTGCAAAGGGTTGGACTTGACTGTGCAACTGAATAACAACTACTACTACAACAGGTTCTGATGTGAAATGAACTCCACAAAACATAATGCCAAGTCAAAATTGATGGTTCAATTTCCTCGGCCCACCATCACCCACAGACTAATTTGCAAATCCATACCTTTTTGTTTTAGAAGTATGCTGGCTGGATAGCTCAGTGAATTGTCTGACTGCAGAGTTAAGTTTCAGAGGTCAATTCCACACTGTGCCTCCTGAGAGTAGATCCTACCCGTATGGCCTTGAACAAGTTACACAAACCCGAAGAATGGAGTGGTAAAGCACTTCTGAATGCCATAATTCAGAATTGACTTGATGGTACAAGATTCTTACTAATTTAGGACAGTAGGCCTTTATGTTAAGTAATCAGAAAACATATCACCTTGCTAATATACAGCATGTCATCCAAAGATACTGTATGTATTAGTCATTCTTCTGCCCAATCTTGGTGTACAGGATGGCATTTAAAATGTATACAAATTCAGTTATCTAAATATCACATGTTGTATTAAGCCATTTTATTATTCAATTTTGTGAGATAGCTGAAAAATCCCCTTTGGTTTGGCTTTTGTTAAGCTGTTACAACTATTTTCTAATCTGTAGCCTGTGGGGAACAATTGTTATGTCTTAATTTTAACATTTAGGGTGCTTTATTATTTCAATTAAAACTTTTTTCTCTATTTTTTATTGAAATAGCAAAACACTTCAAGAGAGAAAGAAATTAGAGTTTTGATCATTTCATCTGAGTAGGTTGCATTTTTTCTCTTCAATTAACATGATTCTTAACAGCAAAAGCCAGCATGACAACAGCAGGAGATTAGTTTGGGCAAAAGAAAATGAAAATAGAAAAACTGTATTTTAAAAGGAATCTTCTTAAATAAATGGGTATCACATACTGATAGAATAAAATGAAGGAACTCAAAGAGGAGGAACTACCTGATATACCTCAAAAATTTTCATCTCATCATCTGCTACAGTAAATTTGTAACAAGTCATCTAGTCTATTTTGACTAGTATTCATTAGGAATATGACAAGCACTCACTAAGCTTTTGATTCTCAGTGATTTTCTGCCATGCGGAAACTCCCTGCTGAGACACAATGGCATAGAAGGCCTCCTCTTCCTCCTCTTCCTCTTCTGGCAATCATCATAAAAATTATGGTTGGAATTCATTTGACTTCTTAAAAATTTCAAGTTAAGTAAACTGTGATTATAGGCTGACTTATTTTGTAGCTAATCAAATGAAGCTTTCAGCCTTGTTACCAGGCTATGGCAAACAGGTACACCACCCTGCTTAGAACTCTGTTTCAACTTGTCTCCACCCTGAATTTTTAAAAATTGGGACGTTGTGCTTCTGTATCCATGATTCAGAGCTCTAGGAAATGGCCCAATATTACTGTACAGAAAAAAGCACATAACAAACGGCAACCTGAATGCTGACAACACCAATGGCAGAAGTCAAGATATTGTATAGGGTACCTTCTTGTGCTTACTCCCATTCCCATTTGTCAAAAAACAGTTAGCACAATTGTTTTGTGTTTGGGTGAAGAGTGCCTAACTGATGAAAACATATGAGTCAGCTTTTAGGATTTTGCATTGCTTGGTGTCTCCATGTGAATGGTACTGTATGAATATGGTACTATTATCTAAGTAATGTTACAAAGGCTTTTATTTGAGAGCACCCTCATATTTAGAATTCCCTTGTAGAACATTATTTTGCACTGCTGCAGAATAACATAGCTGCATTCCGTATTTTAGGCTACACTTTTTGGTGCATTGCTTCTCTGTTTCAATTCAACTATGTTTTCTACCTAGCTGGCAATATAGAAATATTTCTGTTTACCTACAGAAAGAGTAAGATTTTGGTCATTCTGTGATGATTTAGATTAGCATGGAAGAACTAGATGCTTACAGCTAAAGGATGACATAAAGAAATAACATAAAATGTTCTGCAAACAATACCTGTCACTTCTCTAAATCCATTAAGAGCTCATTTCTAAGAGAAAGGCCAGGAAACTTTGTTGTTGTTCAGTCGCACAGTCGATTTTGACCCTTTGTGACCCTATGGACCATTGATCTCCAGGCACCCCTGTCCTCCACCATCCTCCTCAGCCCGCTCAGCTCGGTGCCCGCTGCGTCCACAATGCCATCTAGCCATCTCATCCTTGGCCATCCCCTTTTTCTTTTGCCCTTCACTTTTCCCAGCATCAAGGCTTTCTCAAGTGAATCCTCTCTTCTCATTTGGTATCCAAAGTACTTCAGCTTCATCTTTACTATTTGACCTTCTAAGGAGCAGTCAGGACTGATTTCTTTCAAGATTGACCTATTTGTTCTCCTCGCTGTCCAGGGTACTCTCAAAACTCTCCTCCAACACCACATCTCAAAGGCGTCTACTCTTCTGTGCTCAGCCTTTCTAATGGTCCAGCTCTCGCAACCATACATTACCACTGGGAATACCATTGCTTTGACTATACGGATTTTTGTTTGCAAGGTGATGTCTCTACTTTTCACTATGTTCCCCAGGTTTCTCATGGCTTGTCTCCCTAGAATCAGTCACCTCTTTATTTCATGGCTGCAGTCACCATCTGCACTGATCCTAGATCCCAAGAAAGTAAAATCTGTCACTGCTTCTATTTCTTCCCCATCTACTTTCCAGGTGCTGATAGGGCCTGTTGCCATTATCTTGGTTTTCTTGATGTTAAGTCTCAGGCCAGCTTTTGCACTCTCTTCTTTCAACCTAATCAGGAGCTTCTTTAAATCTTCCTCACTTTCTGCCATTAGGGTGGTATCATCAGCATATCTCAAATTGTTGATGTTTCTCCCAGCAATTTTTATCCCATATTGTGATTCCTCCATCCCTGCATTGTGCATTATGTGCTCTGTGTATAGGTTGAAAAGGTAGGGTGTTATATATTAGTTCAAATTAGTTCATTTGTTGTGAAAGTTAAAGTAAAATCTTAGCATGAAAGAAAAGTCCACTATGTCAAGTCTCTACATTGCTATAGTTGCAGACTACATTGTTTTAGTTAAGGTACTTGCATGCTTCTTTGATTGTGGCTGGCCGGGTCCTCCCTCCTCCTCCTCCCTCACCTCCGCTGCCCAGCGTGCGAGCGGAGGTGGCGGCGGGCAATGGTGGGTCTGTTGCCGTGGGCGATGGACCTCCAGTGCAGAGGTGGGGTCGTGCAGGGTGATGGCGGGCCGAGGTCTTCCACCCACTTCTCCTCCTTCCTCACCTCCAGTGCAGAGGGGTGGTTGCATGGGGTGATGGTGGGCCGAGGTCTTCCTTCTCCTTCTCCCCCCCTCCCTCACCTCCAGCGCAGAGGTGGTTGCGCAGGGTGATGGCAGGCCGAGGTCTTACTCCTCCTTCTCCCCCTTTCTCACCTCCAGCACAGAGGGATGGTCGCGTGGGGTGATGGCAGGCCAAGGTCTGGTGGGCCGAGGCCTTCCTCCTCCTTCTTTCCCCCCTCACCTTCAGCGCAGAGGGGTGGTCGTGCTGGGTGATGGCAGGCCAAGGTCTTCCTCCTCATTTTCCCTCCCCCTTCTCTCCAGCACAGAGGGGTGGTCGTGCGGGGTGATGGTGGGCTGAGGTCTTCCTCCCACCTCCCCCTTCCTCACCTCCAGCACAGAGGGGTGGTCGTGCGGGGTGATACTAGAAAGTGCCTTTTCAGTTGTGATGCTGTATTTATAAAATACTCTTCTTCCACGTGTCTACCAGACCTCTTTCATCACTATTTTATGCAAATTAGTAAAGGTGGAACTGTTCAGAGCAGCTTTTGCTGACAGGCTGCCCACAGCTGATTTTGTTGGATTTGATTTCATTCAATTTTAGCTGATTCACTTTTGGCTTATTATTATTGCCACCACATCTACCTATTAACTTGATGAAGCTGTGTTTTATTGGGGTTTGAAGTGTTTTTTTTATAACGGGGATTAATTGGTGTTGTTGGGGAATTATTTATGGTATTTTGTATTTGATCTCATGTGCACCACCCAGAGTGACAATTTGGTCAGTTGGGCAGTATATAAACGTATATTTTTTGGGTGAAATGTGTGTTTGCAATATTCATTTTGGATAGAGAGATAGAGAGATAGATATGTTACAAATAATATTACAGTTAACTTTCATGCCTTAAAGGCTTAGAATATATTTGCTATTATTTTCCAGATATGCTTAATACAATTGACATAAGTAATTTGAGTGCTAAACAATATTATTTTAAATGTCTGAGTTTGCGCCCTTCTAGAAGATTCTATCAGAGCCAAAAACAATCGTGAAATGGTTGCCTTAGGAATCTGGCATGTGAGAAATGGCCACACTAATGAATCTTCCTTGTGAATAGCAACCACCACAACTTAATGATGCTGCTGCCTTCACGGAGCTGACACTGAAGGTAACTGATGCAAACAATCAAAGTTGTTAGCCCAGTGTTGTGATGGAGCAAATGTTATGAAGAACAGCAAAGGAAAATTGAAAGCCTTGGTTTACGATATGTCTGTTAACTGTGTTTTCTGACAGGAGCAGAATGTATCTTTTCTTATGTATCTATTCTTATACAAATAAGTGGATCGAAAATGTGCACACTCTGTTAGCCAATTGGCTTGTTGTATTATTGTTACTGTTACTGTTTATATTGTATATAAGCCTGAGTTTTGCCCCATCCACTGTGTTCAAACCCCACTAATAAAGAGCTGAATTTCACTACTTCACTCATCTGCTTCTTCATTCCCTGAACACGAAATTGGCGACGAAGGTGGGATGGCATCCCCACATGGCAGCAACATTGGCCCATTTGACCCAGTACGTCCAGAGAAATGGGCAACATATGAACGCCGATTCCGCACGCAATGGCCTCGCAGAAGATCACCAACGAAGACCAGAAGCACTCCTGTTTCCTCGCTCAGTGCGTTTCTGAGACGCTTGAGCTGGCAACCCACCTCATTCTCCCAAGGGACGTGGATGTGGTGCCGCTCGCAGAAATCATGTCCGCACTGAGGAAACTCCTGCAGCCAGAGATTTCAATCTTCCTGGCCAGGGTGGCCTTCCACAGAAGGGAGCAGCGACCTGGGAAGTCCATTGCATTTCCATAGAGATACATTGTACAGTAGCAGCACAGACTTCAGGGCAAAGTCAAGGAAACAGACAGGAAACTGACAAAACTTTAAGAAATCATTGTCTAAAGGCTAAATACATTAGAAAAAAACATGTCAAACAACCCTGGTTTTAGGGGACAAAACCATACAACAAGTTTTTAACTTTTGAAAACTTTATGAAGTGCAGGTTTAAAAGTTAACATGTCCCATCATGCAGCACAGTGTTAATCTGCAGCCATGCGGCCGATCATCCATTTTATACGAGCTACTGTAAACAATTACTGGATGGAAGAAAGGACAAAATGGATGCCAACATGTCCCATCATGCAGCACAGTGTTAATCATCCAAACTGCAGCAAACACCAAAAATTAAAATCACACTCAAAACCACTCCTAAGCACTCTTTGCCTCGTGCAAAACCCACAAGAGCAATGCACGCATGCGTCCTGCCTTTTATACTACTGCCCAGGCACAATGCAACCTGGGGAAAAACCCAATGCCTCATACAAAGTCGCAGCGACTTTGTATGAGGCAACTTCGATGTTGTATGAAGTGGACTTTGTATGAGGTATTACTGTATTTTAATAACCCCATTTCACTATGCCTCAACACTTTTTCTTTTTATGAAATGACATCAGAAATACAAGTCATTTAATTTCTAAGGCTCATATTCTTTTGTGTAAATTAACATGCTTTCTGCGTAGAGGATGATAGGGGAGGTGGAAGGTTGCATCCCTCATATTCTTCTCGCCAGTGAAGAGATATGGAGTTTTGTAGGTGCTATGCACATCCTTTCCAGAAATACCTCACCTAGAAATGTAGCTGTCCTATAAAACATGGAAGGTTGGCTGCACACCTGAGCATAGCAGGACTCTATCTTTTTGGGCATCCATTGGATTGCACAGCTAGTACCATGCCTTCCAGTTGAAGAGGCTGTCTCTTTCAAAAAAAAATAAACAACCTCAGAGAGAAAAAGAGTGAAAGGTTTAATAATGCTGGCCAAATCCTGCTGTCATCCCAGCTTCTGGAAAGGAAATGACACTACCTCCCCAGATGGATTCCTGGTTGTGCACCAAGCCAGCCTAACCTGGCAAAAATGTTTGAAATCCAGCAGCACGTTGCAACTCGAGGTGACCCACTGAATCTGCAGGGATTTGATCATTCAACTCCTCCATAAATTTCATTGAAGGAATCCAAGTGAGGACTGATCATTTCCCTAGCAACCGAGAAATTTCATTGTTCCTGCAAGGGGACAATGACAATAAAGATGGCAATAAAGATTTATCTTATCTCTTATCTTATCTTCTTTTGGCCTAATTACACAACAAGAATTTGGCCACAAAACTCATTAAATAAAATCTAAATAGGAATATTTACACTTTGCTCATATCTCTTTTTTCATCATTGCAACTTTGTCAAAATGTATGTTGACCTGGTAATTAACCTGCAACTGTGTGGTCATGTGTGCTGCACGAGATCAAAATAATTCCATTTTAATGAGATTATAAGTAAGTAACAAAATGGAATGGTGTTGAAATATTGTAGGTTTGACAAGGAAGAACATTTTTAGCAATACACCTTAGCACCTGTTTTATTCATGTTTATATGGGAACCATTTAATTTCTGGAAACATAAACTTTTATGCCTTAATTTAGTGCTACATAAATGATCAGAAGCAATGTTCCAATACCTCAGTCCAACTGAAGGTCACATAACTGCACCTAGATCTCTGTCCTCCAATCTTACTATGCAAGCGCGGCACCAAAATGGCCGCCGTGCTCTTTGCGCCCCCCCAACCCGGACGCAGACATCCGGGATAGTTAGGGGGCATGGCCACCCCTCCATAAAAGGGGTGGCCACGAGGCAGCCTGGCTGCCATTTTGCAAAGCGACGGAGCGGAGAAGTTCACTCCGTTGCTTCCTCCCTTTCAAGAGGCTCGATTTGCTTGCATCGGAGGTTGTTCCCTTCCTCCGACTGCTACACTGCAGTGGCTCAGGTGGCTAAGAGGCTGACTGGGAGGCTGAAGGTCAGCGGTTCTATTCCTGAGTACTGCAGTGCGGAATTCTCTGGATCCCTAGGCTCAGGCGGCCCCTTGGTCATGCCTGGGGGGGCTTAGCCCACCCCTCTACTTTTTTGGGAGTGCCACCGGGCCGGAGGGCTCGGACGGCACCCTAGCAGGTGGGTGGCAGGGTTGTCGGTCACACGAGGTCACACGAGGTGAGCCCAGGCTGAGGGCTTGGGCGGGGGGCGGCATAGGCCTGCTCCACTGGGGGTTTTGCCCCGCTGCTTCTTTGCCCGGCGGGGCATAGCAGCCCACTCGGGCACGGTGCGGGTTTCTACCCCACCGTCATTCCGGCCCCTCATGGGCCGGATTAGTGGGCATGGCCCTATTCTGGCCAGGGATTACCACATCGGTTTATCCCTCATCAATGACCTGGTGGACCATCTGGCCCATCCGGCCCACCTTTTCCTGGTGGATCAGATGCTCAACTCAGTGGTTCCGGCCCACATGCCAGCCACGGCTGTGCACCAGGCTGCCAACAGGGTTGAGCTGCTGGAGGCCAACTGGCCAGAGCAGGCCGGTGCCTCGCAGCTCCCCATCTGGCCTGGACACACGGAAACGCGGAGCTCGATGGCCATCGTGAACTCCGACGCTCACCACGGGCCGGAACCCCCTGTGGGGGCAGCTCATGGGGGTGCAACGAGTGAGTATCCTGGTCAAATCAGCACACCTGTGACACTAGCTTTAGCGCGGGGGGGGTACAGTGGCCATGGCCACAACAGGCCAATTACACCCTGGTTCTTACAGGGGTGACCGCCCCATGCTTTCCCTTAATTTCTTGGGGGTCCGATGGGCCTTATTATGTGTATCCCCACTCCTATCCGTGCCAACGGTGGTTCTGCCGACGGCCGGTTGCTCCATGCCCCTGGGTGACCATTTGTCCCGGGCTATTGGCAAGACGATGTGGCGTGGGGAATATATTCCCATTTCCCCCTCCTGCAGCGTAAACACACTGCTTAGGACATGGAGGGGCAGGACGACAGGGACAGTGAGTTGCCCCATCGCTGCAAGCTGCCTCGCAATGGGGCCAGTTGGTTACCGGCCTATCGGGTATCCATGGCAAGGATATATAAGGGCCCTCCTGATTTGGCCATCCCAATGGTCCAGTGCTTGGACAATATTTACCGGGCTGTGGTCACTTTCCCTGGCCCGTCATGGTCAGCCTATGGCCAAGACCTTAAAATGAGGGCTGCCCTTCACCCTGGAATGAGAGCGATGAGCCCTGCTAGCACTTGTGGCTAATATATATGACTCCTACGTGGCCAGCACCTAGGCTCCGTACGGAGAGTCTACTTTCGGGCAACTACCTCTGTGCCGTGATTTGGAGCTCGCAGATTAAGTTAGCTGTTACCATTTTCAACAGGGGATATGTTCTGCAGGGCACTGGAACTGGGAGATGTGTTGCTCAATCAGGAGTGGGCTCTGGGGAGGTTTCGCTCCTCAAGGGCCGGTCAGCCGGAAAAGGGTACTAGCCTGGCGCTGCCATATGTCCGGTTGCTTCCCCACATGTGCTTGTGGCGGTGCGTGATTCACACCCTAGCCTGCCGTCTGCTACCAGACGGGTCTACCCCTTAATGAATTAAAATTGGTACCCATTCCTTCGGGTTGGGCACTGCATCAACTGCGGCTGCATTTGGGTACCCGGAGCCTGGCATATGTTGCATGGGCAGGTGGGGATTTGCGCAATTTTCTCTGTCTGTTCGTCCCCTCACTGCAGGAGTGCCTTGTTCTGCCCTCCATTCTCCCTCCTTATTTTACAGACCCTGTATGTTCCCGTACACTGGTAGTAGTGTGGCTTGTGGGCCACAATTATGTGCACTGGGGTGGCACAGTATCCTGATTAGTCAGAAGGAGGACCACATCTCGGGCTACACGTAACTGCGCGTATCCAGTGGTATGGTGTGCACGGCATATAGGTGGCGGGAACTGTTGACATTCCTGATGTCCATTGGGGATGCTGGGCCGCCACATGTTTTAATTCTGCACCTCGGAGGCGGTGATCTTCCACGGATTGCTAGCCCGGACTCAAAGACTTCCGAGTGCAGTGACCTGGCGTTTCTTTGCCATTTATGGCCGTTTACATGTTGCTATGGTCATACATCGTGCCGAAGCACTATTATAAGGGAGGCTTTGACTCCGTGGTTGGACTGTGTCCGGCGGTCAGTGAACAGGGCTGTTGCCTAGTTCCTTATCCATAATGGCTTGGGGACAGCCATTTGTCATCTGGGGGTAGGGTTACAGGAATTTGGCCTGTATTCTGGAGATGGGGTTCACCTGTTAACAGGTGGATGCACCTCTCGTTTGAATAACATGCAGGAGGGCCAGGTGACCGAATTGTCTGTCAAGGGGGCGGCTCCTGCTGCGATTTTGGCAATGTTGCCAAGTGTAAGGTGCCTCTCCGAGAGTGGCAGGTGATGCATGGATGCATCAACTTCGCCTGCAGAGTGGTAACACCAGCCAGTGCCTTCACCTGGTGTCTGGGTCACACTATGGTGGGTCTTCATACACGACACCATGGGGTACGGCTGACTAGAGGTTTACGTACACACCTGTTGGTTTGGCTCACATTCCAGCAGGACTGTCATGCTGTTTCCTTTTGGAGGTCTGAGCTTATGGTCAGCCCTAGTTCCAAGTATGGTCGGATGCCTCCGGCTCCCCAGGGTGTGGGTTTTAACTCAAGGACAGCGTGCCTATGGTCTTTGGCCCCAGGGATGGCAGGGCACGGATCGCTTACCCGATCCTACGTTTCTGGAATTTCTTCAATTTCGGGTCCCCTTATGCTCTGGGGGGACGGGTGGGCTGATTCTGTGCTTCACTTTTGGTGTGACAATGCTGCGGTGGTGCACATTGTTAATGCCCAAACATCTAAACCTCCCAGAGTCATGGCCTCAGCTCGCCTATTGTTCTTGGGCCGTGCGCTTGAATGTGCTCCTTAGGGCTAGACATGTGCAAGGCATTAATAACGATATTGCCAATGCTTTATCCTGCCTGCAGATCTCCCAGTTCTGTGACTTGGCTCCAGACCCAGGGGAACTCACCTCTCCACTCCTGGCTGAGATATGGACATTTGGCGAAGGGACGTGAACCAGACAAGTTGCTTGTCTTGGCACCTCGCACGCGTACGGTGTGACAGCATCTACTCCTTCGCTTTAGAGCCTTTTGTTGGCACTGGCAGTTGCCTAAAATGTGCCCGATACCGGTCGCCTAGGTTTTACAATGTATGGTGCGCATTATGATATGGGGTTGCCCCCAAGCACCATAGCCACCAGGCTTTATGCTTTGACATTCATGGCCAAGGCACGGGGCTTTACTGACTGTGTGAGTTTTTTCTGTATACGCCATCTATTGGAAGGGTGGACATGTGTACGTGGCTGCCGCCCGGACACACGTCGCCCTGTTTTCACAGGTATTCTGACCTTGACCCACCTTGCACGAGGTTGCCATAGACTATGTTACAGTAGGTGGGAGGAGCCTCTTTTCATGCAGCTACCACCGTAGCTTTCTCTGGAGCTCTGTGAATCAGCGAGCTGGTCCCATGATCAAAGGGGGACATTTTTTGTAGAGCACTGGAACTCGAAGATGTCTCTATCAACCAGGAGTGGGCTCAGTTGAGGATTCGTTCCTCAAAGGCCGATCAGCATGGAGTAAGCAGTGGTGTAGACTGCTATGATGTACATTTGCTGACATCTGTCCGGTTGGTGCCCTACATGCAATTTTGGCAGTGCCTGCTGCACGCCCTGGCCTGTTTTTCTGCCACCAGGATGGGTCTCCCCTTACCAAATTTAAGTTCTGGAGGGTGATCGGTACCGCGCTTCACAGTGTGGGGCCCGTTATGGCACCCATTCATTCAGGATAGGCGTCGCATTGACCGTGGCTGTGTTTGGGTACTCGGAGGCGGATATATGTGGGCATGTGGGGGTGTGCGCGTATTTTCCTTATATGTACGTCCCCTCACTGTATGAGTACCTAGTTATGTCCTTAACCCCCTTTTCCTTTTTTACAGATCCTGTGTGTCTCCGCACACCGGTGACAGTAGGGCTGGTGGGCCGCAGCTATGTACACTGGGTGGCAGAATATGCTGCGGTGACAGAGTGTGGACCCCAGCTTGGGCTGCGTGCATCCGCACGTATGCGGTGGTATGGTATGCACGGCATGAGATTGCCATTCCTGATGTTCTTATTCTGCACCCTGGCGGCAATGATCTCACACGGATCACTGACCTTTTCTTAAAATGTCGAGGTGCAGTGACCTGGCGTTTTTACATCATTTATGGCCATACACATGGTTGCTATGGTCTAACATCATGCCGAGACACCGTTTTAGAGGAGACATGGATCTCCGTGTTTTGGACCGTCCCCGGCGGTCAGTGGACAGGGCTGTTGCCCGGTTCCTTGCTGAGCATGGCTTGGGGACAGCCAGTAGACACCTGAGGATAGGCTTGCAAAAATTTTGACCTATAGGCAGGATATGGGGTCCACCTGTCGGCCAGAGGTATGTACCTCTTTCTGGAGGAGGTACAAGCAGGCCTGGTGACCGAGCTGACGGTCGGGGGGGGGGGGGCGTGAGTCATCATGGACACCTCCCCGTGTGGCGGGTAGCACTGGGTAAGGTAAAGATTTATGACCCATAGGTATCCGGCAGGTTCGCAGTTGACTGGCCAACACGTAGATAGGTACAGGGGAAACAGGTTTGGCCGGTCAAGGGCGAACTATGAAAGGGGTGATGTCAGGAGCTTCACAGCCTGCATCACCTTGATATTTGAATGGATACACGTCATAGGGTGGGGTCAGTAGATAGTATATTGACTCCGGTCAACAATTTGTTTGTGTCAACAAACAAATTGATACAAATTGATACATGTAGCCAATTTCCATTGGCATTTAGGGTGGAACCTTGCCAGTGCTACTGCGGCCTGCTTGCCTTAAAGAATTACAATTGGATGATACACCAATTGAAAGTGATAATTTAGACTAGGGCATTATTCAATAAAAGTGGCCCGATGCCTTTAATCCAATACCAGTGTCTGAGTCTTTATTTGGGTGGGTGCGCCTGCAAAGCCACCACACACTTTCGGGTGACTCTCACTGACACCTGCTCCCATTCTTATGTTGATTTTATTGCAAACATCCTTCATGACTGTTTTCTTTAAATTGTGTTGTTGTTTTTTTAAAACTATGCTTAACTAATTCCTTGAGTAGGGACTAGCAGTTGTTATTATAGAAATGATAAATATTTTGCCCTTTCCTTTCACAATACCCTACCTCTTAATCCCTCCCACTCTTCTTCCCATACCTGCTACATTTATATAACTTCACACCACAATATTTCCTATATTGCAACCCAGTCATCGTCAGCTATTACTCATATCTGAGTACACATTTTCCCCCACCTGGAAATCATTTTTGAAACAGAAAAAATGCAATTGGCGTGAATTTGTTTAAGGTGGATCCCAGCTTGCCATGAAGTGACCACACACTGTTATCAAGGAGCCATCTCCTGTGGCACCGGTGAAATGGGAAATGCAGGAATTAACACCAGGACTGCAGCCTTGAGGATATTAACAAGCTGCACCTTCACAGTCAGTCCATCTGGCATGGCATCTTCTGCCTCCATGACCATTGAGAATCAGAGTAGTGAAGTGGTTCCTCCTCCACTCATTTTGTCGTTGGGCCCAATATGATGGTTTCCAGTAGCATTTCCTCCACTGAGGGGGACCATTACCCCACCTAAAGGGGCTCATTGGCCCATAGCTGTTAGCCCCTTTAGGGAGTCAGATTATTTACTGCTGCCCAACACTCTGCATTGAGTCACTGGCTGTATGTACTCCATTACTGTAGTGCAGGGGTGATGAACCCCTGGTCCGTGGACCTAATTCGGCCCATGCACAGTGGTGGGATTCAGCAGGTTTGCACCAGGTCGCCAGAACCGGTAGCAGAAATTCTGGCTGGCCCCGCCCATCCAAGTTTTGAAATAAAGTAGTCCTAATTTGAGTGTAACACAAGGTATGCCCGCCATAACATGTCCACAGAGTAGGTAGTAAAAAAAAATGAATCCCACCACTGCCCATGCATATCATTAATGTGGCCCACAGTGGCCACCTGGGGACCTCCAGACTTACCCCCCACCACTGGAATTTAAAAACATCACTTACCGTGGTGGTGGTGGTGGTAATTGCACATTTTTTGTGGCTACGTGCACAGCCTCTCCTGCTTCCCAGGGTGGGAGGAGGCTTTTCAGTGAATGTTTGCTCCAGTTTGGTAATTTTCTGATGCTCCTTCACTTCACTTCGGCAGCTGGAGCAGGACTGTGAGTGACTTCAGGTGCTGGCAGAGCTTATCCCAGCGTTGAACCAGGAGGTAGCTCACGGTCCCACTCTAGCTGCTGAAGTGCAGTGGAAGAGCACTGGAAAATTACTAAATTGGAGTGAACATGCTCTGGAAAGCCTCCTGCTGCCCTGGGAAGTGGCAGAGGCTGTGAATGAAGTAGCAAAAACCGCACAATTCCCGTCGCCACCCCGGCTGCCACCAATGATGATGAAAATGTAAGTTGTGGGTGCAGCTGCACCTCCAGCCCCCATGGCTGAGCACCATGGGAGAAACTGGCCCCTGGTGGGAAAATGCTGGGAATCCCTGCCATAGCAGGATGTCCAGCCACCACATATGTAATCCAGTAGAGCAACACTTCTTTATATGCTTGCTTAAATCATGTTTAGACCATGATTTATCCTTATGAATAGCAGGGCACTGTACAACAGGCACAGTTTAAGGTATAAATGTGCATTCAGATTTAGAAACTTAGAAATTTTCAGAATCCACCAAATAATTTGGAAAGTTCTGAATATATCCAAATGTGAATTTGATAGTACCAATTATTATTATTATTATTATTATTATTATTATTATTATTATTATTATTATTATTATTATTATTATTATTATTATTATTCCTGATATTCAGAGTTCTATTGACTTCAATAGATAAAAACCAGAAAGCTGTATTTTTGTATGCTAGAGAAAGAGGTAGAGGTGAAACCTCTTTCTCAGACACCTTGGAGTGATGTCCAGAAAAACAAAACTTAAATTCCTCAGACATTCTAGCATCCAAGGTAGTAAAAGCAGAGAACTCAGAGTCTCCATGGATTTTCTCTATGTCCTTTTCTGAACTTAACAACTTATATTTACATTCTTTATATCTCATTGTATTTTTTTTACTTAACAGAGTTACAAATATTCAGCACATGTGGAAAGCTGCAAGAATGCTGCACCAGCTTCTACTGACAGGAGTGTGAAAGGATGAGGACCACCCAGCTGCCTTCTTTAGCACTGACCCCAGGAATGAGCTTGCCATTTCTGAGTTAAGGTTAGCACAATTATACAATGCAGCGATATAAATTCATCCCCTATGCTCCCTTCTGAGATTTTTGTATCATTAGTGAAAATAAACATATTGACTAATTCATGAGGTTTATGGCTCACAGACATAGACAAGGTCATCTATAGGTTAGTTACTAGATGAAAGAATGACTGCTTTAAAAAAATCATAATTGAGAATTCTTAATACAGTTTGAATTTGAGTGCAAAATGAGAACACAAATAGATTCAGCTTCTTAAAACAGCTAATGTTCTTCTGGATGTTTCTTATTTTATGTCCTTGCATTACTTCTGGCTGTCGTACTTTTCTTGTGCCAGGGTATAATCCTTTTGTGGATTATTGTGGAGCTGTAAGCACATCCCTGCATTCACAGTTTCATAAATATGTTCAAATACCAAAGGCATTTTCAATTTAAGTGGAATGAATATTGTATCCCGCTAGAAGCCATTAGTTATTCTCTATGGTGAACCATAGTGAAAGACTGTAGTATCTTTGAAATGTAAAGCACCTTTTTCAACAAATGTGTTTCTCAGATGCATTTTTTAAATCTGGCATTTGAAAGGTTTAAGACAATATATATTCCTCCTCTTTCCTGGCAATAAAGAGCAGACAGGGAGATCAGAGCCATAGATGTCTATGCTAAAGGTGGTGGCCAAATATTGATGCAAGTCTGTCACTTTCCTAAACCCATTAAGGGACATGTTTCCTAACCATTCTCTTATGCTTTGCCTTAAAGGACACATGATCTAGTTGGTAAAATTCTGGAAATGAACCCAGAGAAATCTTAGGTTTCCTTGATAACCTATAGTTTTATTTTGTAAACTGGATTAGCCATTATCTTTCAGCTACAGCCCTCCAGTTGTAAAATCCTTGTCTAATACTGTATCTCTTTCTCTTGCACATATTCTTGAAGAAGAATAGTGCAAAGATTGCACTGACAATGGGCTGAAGCTGCCACACTTGCTACCATCTGCAACTCTCCATTCATTCTACCAGGGACATAAATCTTTCACAGAAATGAGTTTTTCTAGAGAGACAGGCTACATGGGGGAATGCAAAATGTCAACTGTCCTGTCTTCACACAAGAAAAAAAAACAAAATTATTTTCCCACCCTGCATTTTATGAAATAATAAATTTTAGTAAATAAGGCTTTACTGCAACTAATGCAAGTTACAGAAAATGATTACAGTTAGTTATTCAAGGTATGGATTTTTTAATGATTGCAAGTGCCAGGGAGATTGTTTTTGTCATTCCATCATTCTGTGGCTTGCTCAGCATGTGTGTGCCTGTCTGCTTTGCTTCCTAAAAGGAAAGACCTAGTTTTGTACAAAGACAATTTGTGCAAATTATGGAGTTCCTTGTCTGGCTTTTCTCTGCAGAAAAGGAATCCCATTGAGCTGAATATTCCTTGTGGTGGAGTCTTATTAGCCCTGGTGGCACAGTGGTTAAACTGCTGTACTGCAGCCAAAACGTTGTCAGTTCAATCCTGATGGGGAATAAAGTTGACTCAACTTTCCATCCTTCCAATGTAGATAAAATGATTACTCAGCATGTTGGCAGCAAAATGGTAATTACCTGTAAATCGCCCAGACAGTGCACTAAGTGCTAAGGGGTGGTATATAAGTGTAATTGCTATTGCTATACTATTGAGTTGAGACAACTTATGTTGATCAAGACAATTAATTCATCATGTATTGTTTTATATCATTAAGTCACACATACATCCTTTTTATACATCTAGGTTGCCTCTTCTAGAAGAATTCTTATGAGCTGTGGAATTCTATGCGAATGTTATGCGACCAGAAATGTGAGTTTCTCTCAATTTCATTTTTGGTGAGTTCTTCAGAATCTCCAAACATCCCAACCCAATTTGAAATCAGGTTACAATATTGTTTTCCTCCAATGAATTTTTGTGTTTAAGGATACTTTTCTTAGGTACAAATGCTTACATGTCTTCTCCACCATGAATGTGCATTTGTCTGACATTAATTCATGGTTTGTGCACATTTTTTGTACACCAAAATAGATCATAAGCCTCAAAAACATCCGTATATATTTTAGCAGACTTGATGATGTACAGAGCAAGTGCCTATTGTTATCAAGATTTCTGTGGCTCTGTATATTAGACCTGTATATTAATGGCACACATTACAGTCCATTAAAAAAATAAACACTATATCTCTTTTCTTGGGAACATTAATTACTAACTGTATTGTGAGATGGAACGCATGGTGGCAAAACAATATGGCTGCCGCGTGCTTTGCTGGCCCCGCCCCTGAGGCACGGGCACCATGGTGACTGTCCGGAGGTGGGGCGAGCTACCCTTTATAAGGGGTGGCTGCGCTCCCGCCTCCGGCAGTTGGAAATCAGCTGGGCCTGGGTGCGTTTGTTCCCTGCCGAGCTGACTCTACCTGGTGCTCAGACGGCGCCCAGAAATATCCCGGCCTCACTGCTGAGCACCGTAGCTGCTCGCCAGAGTAGGGCTGAATTTTGGGGCTTCTGCCCTTTGCTCAATGCGCCTCGGGTATATACCCGTGATGGTGCCAAAGAAACGGTCCAGCGCTGGTGGAGCCTTCTCCACTCGGCATGCAAGGCATGCCGGAGTGGCTGTGGCCTCTTCTAGGCCACCCCCGGGGACCAGGTCCCAGGCCCAGCACGTACCAGCAGCAGACCCCGGGCCTCCCCCAAGCCAGAGGGCTCGGGAGAGGACGGGCCTATTGCCCCCGGACAGACCCAGTGGGTAGGTGAGGGCTGCAGCCCAATCGGGCCCCTTGGCCTCCCGTGGCAGGTCCGCAGTGGCAGCTGCCATGGGCAACTTGGCTGCCCCTGCAAGGACCCAGGAGCAGCACGTCATGCAGGAGCCACAGCCCTCGGATGCTGCGGCTTTCGAGGCCCGCTTGGTGGCCCTGGAGCGCACTGTGGGCATTGCCCCCGGCGCAGCCACTCCCGGCCCCAGCAGTGGCACCATGGCTGCTCACAAGGGGTCTCTGCCACCGTCTTCCCTTGATTGGAGGCTGGCGCAACTTGAGGCTGCTCAATGTTTGGCACCCCACCATGGTACTGGGGTGGCTGGCTGTGGCCCACCTGCTCCTCCTCCTCAGGCCGGATCCAACATCTTGGGGTCCTCAGGGACAGGTCCAGCAAGCTCAGTTGTGAGCTCCGATGCCCAGCACCAGCTGGTACCCCCGGTGGGTGCAGCTGGGGGTGGTGCAACTGGTGAGTATGGCAGCCAAGTCAGCTCACACCTGGTTTTCCCTAATTTGCAGCCCGCTGTGCCTCAATGGCCATGGCCACAACAGCAGGCCCCTGTAACATCCACCCAAATACCCAAATTCATCCAAATTCACGGCCTCACAGGTGGGTGTTTGGAGAGCTCCATACCCGCCTGTGCTGCCTGGAATCCCTCCTGTGGGGGTCAGCATGCCTTATCCAGTGTGGCCTTATGGCCCTCCGGTCAATGTGGCTTACCACACCGCACCTACCTTGGCTCTCCCGGCGGTGGGTATCTCCTTGCCGCTCGGGCACCATCTGCTCCCGGCCACCAGAGATAAGATCTGGCACCGGGAATATGTGGATTTATTCATCCTACTGAACAGGGAGCTGACTAGGGAGGTGAAGGAGAAGGAGGACGACAGGGACAAGGAATTGTCCTGTCGCCGCAAGCCTCCGCGTACATGGGCCAATTGGCTTCCAGCATATTTGATCTATGCTGCTGTTTCTATCAGGGCCATTTGGCCATTCCTTTAATCCAGTACCTGGATATCATTTATCGGGCTTACATGGATTTCCCGGGGCAATCGTGGCTCGCATATGACGAGGAGTTTCATATGCGGGCCGCAGTTCACCCGGAGATGCGTTGGGATGAGCCCAACCAACTGCTTTGGCTCTTGTATATGATTCCATCACGTCCGGCCTCTGGTGACCGGTACCACTGTGGCCACGTCATGCAGCGACCCGGCTCTGCACAATCCCCCCGCCAACTGGCAGGGCAGGGGGTTCCAGCCCACCTGTTGTGCTGGAACTATTCATCCTCGGCCGGATGTTCACGGAAGCAATGTAAGTACAGGCATGAGTGCATCATCTGTTTGGGCCCACACCCTGCCACCACATGCACCAGAACGAGTGGGTCGCAGGGGAGGGATCGAGGCCAGCAGGGCATGTGCCGCGCAGCCGCAGACATGGCAGCAGCTTCTAAAGGCCCCCTCCCCAATCAAAATTGAAGTCTTGGAGCATTGGTTGCATGTCTACCTGAGGAGGGATGATGCTGGCTATCTGTGGGAGGGTTTTTCTTTCGGATTTCGCATCCCTTTTGCTGGTGTTCATGCATCGCAGGATGCTCCAAATTTGCAATCATTAAAGGGCAAGGAGGATCTGGCCAGAGCAAAGATATTTAAGGAGGTTCAGGAGGGGAGGGTAGAGGGACCCTTCGATGACCCCCCTTACCCTAATTTGAAAGTGTCACCCCTTGGCCTGGTGCCCAAGAAGGTGCCAGGTGAGTTTCGCTTAATTCACCATTTGTCACATCCTGCGGGCTCGTCTGTCAATGATGCGATACCGGATGAGCTCTGCTCAGGTTGGTACACGTTGTTTGACCAGGCATTACATATGGTCTGTTCTTGTGGACATGGGGCACTTCTGGCCAAATGCGACATCAAATCTGCATTTGGCCTCCTCCCGGTGCACCCAGACGACTTTGAGTTACTGGGTTTCCGGTTCGAGGGGCAATATTTCGTGGAGAAGGCTATGCCTTTTGGGTTGTTTGGTGTCATGCTCGACCTTTGAACATTTCAGCTCCTTCCTCCATTGGGCATTTGTTCGCCGGTCTGGAGCCCAGTCGGTAGCACATTACCTGGGCGATTTTTTGTTCGGTGCGGAGAGCGGCTCTGGGACGTGCGAACAACTGCTACTCACATTCCAGGGGCTCATGGCGGAATTGGGGGTGCCACTTGCCCCTGAGAAGACGGAGGGAATGGCCACTACTTTAACGTTCCTGGGGATTGAAATAGACACTGTGGCGCAGACGTCCAGGCTGCCCAAGGAGAAGGTGGTCCGTATATCGGATGCTATCCTTGCCATGATGGCCAAGCGCAAGGTCTCATTACATGACCTCCAGGTGCTTCATGGATACCTTAAGTTTGTGTGCAGGGTTATCACCTCTGGCCGGGCTTTTGCTCGCCGCCTGTGCGACACCATGGTTGGCTTATCCCGGAAGCACCACAGGGTTTTGCTTAATAGGGGTACCAGGGATGACCTTCGGGTATGGTTGGCTTTCCTTGCCGATTTTAATGGGGTTTCCTTCTGGCGCGACGAACGTTCGGCCATGCCTAAGTTTCAAGTCCAGTTTGATGCGTCCAGATTGTTCGGCTACGGCATCTACTTCAATGGTCAATGGTCCTATGGCCGCTGGCAGGCAGCCTGGCAGGGTATGGGTTTGCTTCGGGACCTAACCTTTTTGGAATTTTTTCCCATTCTGGGCGCACTTATGCTATGGGGGAGGCCTGGGCCAACTCGGTGGTTTATTTCTGGTGTGATAATGTGGCTGTTGTGCACATTGTCAACGCGCAAATGTCACATTTGCCCAGGGTCATGGCTTTAGTACGCCAGTTTGTGTTGCACTCCTTGCATCTCAACGTACTGTTTAAGGCCAGTCATGTTCCAGGTATCAATAATGATATTGCTGACGCTTTGTCCCGCCTGCAGATTGCTCGGTTCTGGGCTCTGGTGCCGGAGGCCGAGGAGCTTCCTTCGACTCTACCAAACGAGATATGGATGTTTGGCAAGGAGAAGTGAATCGTGCAATTGGTTTGTCGCTGGCTAGCAGCACTCGTAAGGCATACCTACAAACATACCAGGCCTTCTCAGCATTTCGTCATGGGGTATCCCTGCCTGACCTTTGGCCTATCCCGGTGGACCACGTGCTACAGTACATGGTCCATTAGCATAGTAAAGGGTGGGCCGCCCGCACCATCAGAGGTCACCTCTCCGCATTGGCTTTCATAGCAAAAGTCAGCGGCTTCCAGGATACCACAGCTGACTTCCGCATTGCCGGGTCTTGGAGGGTTGGACCCTGGAACGGGGCCCTCACCCCGACCCGCGGCAGCCAGTCTCCCCAGATATTCTTACATGCCTATCCCAGGCTTGGCCGGTGATTTGCTGGGACCAGTACGAGGCCTTACTCTTTCATGCAGCCACCACGGTAGCCTTTTTCGGGGCACTCAGGGTTAGCAAACTGCTAGCCAAATCCTGCAGTGATAGGTCATGCCCAGTCCACGCATTGCATTATTTTCTGGCAGTGCACGGTGACACACTGGGCCCCCTCTTTTGCCACCAGGATGCATCCCCTTTAACTAAATATCAGTTTTGGAAGGTTACTGGAGCCGCCCTGGCTGACCTAGGACTCCCAGGGGTGTGTTTCGGAACTCATTCCTTCCGCATAGGCACCGCATCCACTGCAGCTGCCTTTGGTTACTCGGATGACGCCATCCGGCAAATGGGATGGTGGGGATCCATGCGTTTCCGTTCTTATGTGCGTCCCTTATTGTATTAGCTCCTTGCTGGTTCTGTTTTCTCTTCTTCTTTTTCAGCCCCTGGTCACCTGGTTGCACTGGCGCGTGTGTGGATCGTTGGCCACAGCTATGTCTATTAGGCTGCCCGTCACGCTGCAGCTTCCGCTTGGGGCAATCATCTTGGGCTTAGCGCCGTTGCGCATGTGAGGTGGTACGGCTTCCGCGGGATGAGGTGGCATGAACTGCTCCCATTCCTCAGGTCCATTGGGGACCGGGATCCCCCCGATGTCTTAGTGTTTCATCTGGGTGGGAATAATCTGGCACAGATCATGGGCTTGCAATTGCTCCTTGCCATACGCAGAGATCTCGACCTGCTGGGTCATCACTGGCCACAGGTTCAGATTGTGTGGTCGCAGATGGTTCCATGCTCATCGTACCGGGGAGGTGTTGATCCTCGACGTATTGACCAGGCCCGGCAGTCGGTTAATAGGGAAGTAGCCCGGTATATTTCTGAACATGGTTTGGGGACAGTAGTCCCACACCCCTTGATCTGCATACAGGATCCCATTTTGTATCGTGGTGATGGGGTGCACCTTTCAGCTCGAGGCATGGGCCTCTTCTTGATGGCAATACAAACAGGCCTGCTGACCACGGGCGCAGTCGGGGGGGGCGGTGAGTCGGTGAACTCCTCCCCGTGTGGCGGCTAGCACTGGTAAGGAAAAAGTGCATGACCCAGTTAATCTGGCAGCTACGCAGTTGGTTGGCCATCTGTAGGACAAGGTACAGGCAGACTTGCAAAGGCCAATTAGCAGCTAACATCAACAAGCTGTTGCTATGCTCAAAACAGCATGCAACATCTCCAAAATTGACCTGATGTACATCAGAATTAGGAATTAATAAGTAGCACTCTGACGAGGGTCAACAACTTGTTTCATGGGTAAGCAAGTGGTTATCAGTGTCAACAATTTGGGGCAGTGACAACAAATTACTACAATGCATCCAATTAAGATTCGGAAATAATATTTGCTCCTTACCAGTGCTATCACGGCCCATTTGCCTTAACAGTAGTTAAGGAAAGTTTAAAGTTACAAGTTAATAAAGTGGCCCAATTTTAATCCATCTCATGTGTCCATGTCATTAATGGGGGAGTGGGTCCAGCAAATACATATGTGACTATATGAAATAATCTCACAATCCACAGAACTGCTGTATTTTAGTGATGGATATACTGGTAGTATAAAAACAGGTCTTTAGAGATTGCCGAGTATAAATAAACACAAAGTCATGACCACAATCTGTTCATGACTTAGTGTGGCAGAACATACAGGCTATACAAAAGATGTTTGTTGGGCAAGGTAGGGAGATCCCTCCTTTGTAGATTACCTTAATATTCTTAGTTCTGATTTATATTAAAGATAAAAGACAAAAGGCATAGGTATATCTCCCATTAAAAAATTGTTGAAGCTTACTGTCTCCTTTGTTGCTCGAAAGCAAAAATGATTCTGCTGAAAGGCACATACTTAGAGCCCTCAGTTTACAGTGAAGTTTTGTGTTTTCAAAATGGAGAAAGCAGCTTTTCACATACTCTCAATCACATTTCAACTTAACATGCAAATAACATAACTTGTAAGATCTGCTTCCCTTCCACTGTCTCACATTCCTTCAAATTTAGGTTTACTACAACTGGATGGATGAATGCTTTTTCCTGTTAGGTATCACAGGCCAGGAACAGTGGTACAAAGAAGAGAGCAGAGGAGTTCATTGTAGAGCCTCTGTTCTTCAAGGACAATATGACAACATGTGTTTCTTTGCAATCAGCACAACTATCTTGCAGCAATGAAGAACATAAAGGATCCTTTGAGCCTTAGAAAACATGACAAAGATAAAATTATATTGTCAATCAGCACTTATCTATCTCCTACAGTGGGGATGACATGTTGCCTAAAGTTGGACAAAAATGTATTTTACATCCCCATCAGGTATGGATTCCTTAGAAGGAAAAACAATCTTACCTAGAAGAAATCACATTCAAAACCTTCTGGCTTGAAATCCTGCTATCACACTTAGTTTTGGCCTACTGTATGCATGTGCCAGTATACATATGTAAGCAAGTGAACAGAGAATAACAGGGAACTCATGCTTATTATTATTATTTTGTTTTATGTTAACAATAGGGTCCAGTGCACAAGAAAAGCTTTTTAGTAAAGAGTTGTTTAAGGGTAAACCACCTGAGTCTAGGAACAGTCCTTGAAATGATCCTTCCTGGAACAAAAGGCTGATCAATTTTGTTTAGAAGCTCTTCAGTTTCTAATATTGATAGCATCATGCCTGATGAATTGATCTCAACATTGTGAAAGCCTGTGTACATCTGTGTGCCTTTCTGATTAGACTAATGTTTCCACAATATAGCTTCTGGAAGTTCTGGTTTAGTATTCCAGGGCTAAGCCAACGTGGCAGAAGATAACCTTCTACCTGATAATGTTTGTATAAGAAGTACCATGAGTAACAAATCAGAAAGGAACTGTGATATCAATGCACACTGCAAGCCATGTATGTACTTTATACACTATGCAGCAACCTTTTCCTACCATATTTCTTGAATAGGCATTGAAGTTTCTTATTCAACAACAGCTTTTGATATTGGTAGGAAAGAAGAAACAAAAAGATGCCCTACATTACTATTGCTCAGGGCTGGCTTATGTCTTAGTTCATCCCAGGAAGCATTAAATGAAAGGAGGTTTGTCAAACAGGAGAGCAACATAATGGAATATTGTGCCATGGCTTACAAGAAAGGAGGCCATTTAGTGCTGAAAAGGTCAAGGAAATGATCAAGGTAAGAAGCAAATATTGACTAAGTACCTCATGTCTGGTGTAAATGTCACAAGCAAGTAGCAGTCAGAGACACATATGTCCAATTAGCTCTTGGCAACATTTTATCAGTCCATCACATGCCTAATGAAGAAACAGTGTCTCCTGCAGCAGTATAGCATTGTACATTATGTTCCAGCAGGCTTCTGAAGGACAGCATTAAGAGATTCTGCCAAGATACATTGCAGGCGCACCCACCCAAATAAAGACTCAGGCATTGGGCTACTTTTATTGAATAATGCCCTAGTCCGAATTATTGCTTTCAATTGGTGTATCATCCAATTGTAATTCTTTAAGGCAAGCAGGCCACAGTAGCACTGGTAAGGTTCCACCCAAAATGCCAATGGCTATTGGCTACATGTATCAATTTGTATCAATTTGTTTGTTGACACAAACAAATTGTTGACCAAAGTCAATATACTATCTACTGACCCCACCCTATGACGTGTATCCGTCCAAATATCAAGGTGATGCAGGCTGTGAAGCTCCTAGCATCACCCCTTTCATGGTTAGCCCTTGACCGGCCAATCCTGTTTCCCCTGTACCTACCTACATGTTGGACAGTGAATTGCAAACCTGCCAGATACCTATGGGTCATAAATCTTTACCTTACCAGTGCTACCCGCCAAAAGTGATCAAAGTCAACTTACCCCGTATCTCAAACACTAGCGACAGTGTGGGATGGGCGAAAAAGCCAAGAACCAAAGTGCCAATTGAAGGTTCAAGCAAAAATTCCCACCCGGCCCCGAAGCGACCAGAAAAATCACACTGTCCACTAGGGAGGGGGTGGAGGGAAAAACTTCTCCGCTCCGTCACATCTCTTTAAAATGGCAGTGAGGCTGCCTCGTGGCCACCCCTTTTATAGAGGGATGGCCACTCCCCCTAACTGACCCAGATGTCTGAGTCCGGGTGGGGGCCCCCCGCAAAGAGCACGGTGGTCATTTTGGTGCCGCGCTTGCATTGCAGGCGCACCCACCCAAATAAAGACTCAGACAGCGGTATTGGATTAAAGGCATTGGCCCGCTTGTACATCCTCCAGAAAGAGGTTCATACCTCTGGCCTACAGGTGGACCCCATCTCCTGCATACAGGCTAAAATCCTGCAACCCTATCCCCGGGTGTTGAATGGCTGTCCCCAAGCCATTCTCAACAAGAAACCGGGCAACAGCCCTGTTCACTGACCGCCGGGCATGGTCCAAACCACGGAGATCCATGCCTCTGCTATAACCGTGTCTCGGCACGATGTCAGACCATAGCAACCATGTGTACGGCCATAAATAATGTAGAAATGCCAGGTCACTGCACACCGACATTTTTAAGGAAAGGCCAATGATCTGTGCGAGATAATTGCCGCCGAGGTGCAGAATCAGGACATCAGGCGGTCCAGCATCCCTGATGGACATCAGGAATGGCGACAGTTCCTGCCATCTCGTGCCGCGCAAACCATACCACGGAGATCCATGCCTCCTCTATAACGGTGTCTCGGCACGCTGTCAGACCATAGCAACCGTGTGTATGGCCATAAATAATGGAGAAACGCCAGGTCACTGCACACCGACATTTTTTTTAAAGAAAGGCCAGTGATCTGTGCGAGATTATTGCTGCCAAGGTGCAGAATCAGAACATCAGGTGGTCCAGCATCCCTGATGGACATCCGGAATGGCAACAGTTCCCGCCACCTCTTGCCGCGCATACCATACCACTGCATACGTGCGGACCCACACAGCCCGAGATGGGGTCCCCACTCCGACGATGCAGCATACTATGCTGCCCAGTGCACATAACTGTGGCCCACCAGCCACACTGCCACCGGTGTGCGTAAACACACAGGGTCTGTAAAAGAATGAGAAGGAATTAAGGACATAACTAGGTACTCATACAGTGAGGGGACGTACATATAAGGAAAAACGCACGGACCCCCACCTGCCCATCCGACATATATCAGCCTCAGAGTACCCAAATGCAGTCGCAATCGATGCGGCGCCTAGCCTGAATGAATGGGTGCCATAATGAGCCCCAGGGAGGCCCACACTGTGAAGTGCTGTACCGGTCACCCTCCAGAACTGAAATTTGGTAAAGGGAAGACCCATCCTGGTGGCAGAACAACGGGCCAGGGCGCGTACCACGCACTGCCAAAATTGTATGTAGGGCACCAACCGGACAGATGTGAGCAAATGTGCATCGTAGCAGTCTAACACCACTGCCTACTCCATGCTGATCGGCCTTCGAGGAACGAATCCTCAACTGAGCCCACTCCTGGTTGATAGACACATCTTCGAGTTCCAGTGCCCTACGAGACACGTCCCCTTTTGACAATGGGACCAGCTGACTGATTCTCAGAGCTCCAAAGAAAGCTACGGTGGTAGCTGCATGAAAAGATACTCCTCATACCTATCATAACACAGTCTATGCCAACCTCGTGCAAGGTGGGTAAGAATACCTGGTGAAACAGGGTGACTTGTGTCCGGGCGGCGGCCACGTTCACGTGTCCACCCTTCCAATACATAGTGTATGCGGAAGTCACTCACACAGTCAGTAAAGCCCCGTGCCTTGGCCATGAATGCCAAGGCCGAAAGCCCGGTGGCGATGGTGCGTGGGGCCAACCCCTGATCATGAAGGTGCACCATATACTATAAAACCTGGTTGACCGGTATCGGCCACCGTTCAGGCAACTGACTTTGCCTAAAAGGTTGTAAATTGAAGGAGTGTATGCTGATACGCCTTACGTGTGCGAGGTGCCAAAGACATGCCGATCGACCGGTTCACCTCTCCTCGCCAAATGTCCATATCTCGGCCGGGAGTGGAGAGGGAAGTTCCTCTGCGTCTGGAGCCAAGGCACGGAACCAGGAGATCTGCAGGCGGGATAAAGCATCAGCAATATAGTGATTAATGCCTGGCACATGTCTGGCCCTGAAGAGCACATTAGGGTGCAAGGACCTAAGAACAAATTGGCAAACTAAGGCCATGGCTCTGGGGGATTTAGACGTTCGGGCCACCCTCATTCTAAATTCATTGTCATAGGCTAACCATGATGGGCCAGGGAAATCAACCACCGCCCGGTAAATATTGTCCAGGTACCAGACCATTAGGATGGCCAAATCAGGATGGGCCCTTAGATATACTGCCATATATATATCAAATAGGCCGGTAACCAATTGGCCCAAGTGGGAGGTGGCTCACGATGACGGGAAAACTCCTTGTCCCTGTCGTCCTGGGTGGAAGCATTGGGGCAGTCACCCCTGTAAGAACCTGGGAGTAATTGGGAGCCCAGGAGGTAACAGGGTAGTGTGCATTGAACTGCCCTCCCGCAATAGCCTGTTGCGGCCATGGCCACTGGACCCCCAGTGTTATGAGCTAGTGTCACCGGTGTGCTGACTTGACCAGGATACTCACTCAGTGCACCCCCATGGGCTGCCCCCACTGGGGGTTCTGGCCCGCAGTGGGCGTCGGAGCTCGCGATGGTCATCGAACCCTGTGTCTCCGTGCATCCCTGCCAAGCAGGACCGGTCCCCGGTGGAATGCCCTGCTGGAATTGCCTGATGGGGAGCTGCGAGGCACCAGCCTCCGCTGGCCTGATGGCCTCCAGCAGCTCAACCCTGTTGGCGGCCCACTGTGCGGCCGTAGCCGACATGTGGGCTGGAGCTAAAGAGCTGCCAAGCCCACCATCCGAAGGTGGTGGAGAGATTCCCATAGATGCCTCGAGTGCTGATATGCGGGCAAGGAGAGCATCCACAGTGTCAGACCCACCAGAATAAGGTGGGCCGGATGGGCCGGATGGCCCGCCGGGCAATTGATGAGCGGGTGGAGGGATAAAACCGTGTGGCAATCCCTGGCCAGAATAGGGCCATGCCCAATAATCTGGCCCATAGGGGGCCGGTGGAATGGTGGGGCGCAATCCCACGCCACGCCCAAATGGGCCGCTATGCCCCATGCCGGGCAAAGGTGCAACAGGGGAAGAAACCCCAGGGGAGCAGGCCTGCACAGCCCCCGCCCGAGTCCTCCGACTGGGCGGGTAGGCAGAGGCCTGGTCACCCTCATTGGTGGCAGTGGGGGTTGTAACCCTGCCACCCCCCTGTGGGGCGGCTGCCCGAGCCCTCTGGCCCGGTGGTTGCCCCAAGGAGGTCGAGGGGGTGGGCCGAGCCCTCCCCCTAGGTTGCAGCCTAGGGGCCACCTGGGACTTGCACTTGGGTGCCATAGCAACCCAAGCAGGCACTGATCGGAGGAGAGATATCCTCCTATCAAATTTGTAAAGGAAAAAAGGCGAGCCGGGGGGAGCAGCGTCGGAGCGAACTTCTCCGCTCTGTCGCTTCTCTTTAAAATGGCAGCGAGGCTGCCTCGTGGCCACCCCTTTTATAGAGGGATGGCCACGCCCCCTAACTGACCCGGATGTCTGAGTCCGGGTGGGGGGGGGGCCCCCGCAAAGAGCACGGTGGCCATTTTGGCATCGCGCTTGCATTCTTTCCTTCTACTTGCCTTTGCTCTGGAATAAATGAGAAAAAATACAAACTTTTGTGAAGCTTAGCTCACCTCTGAAGGATAGGTGAAACTTCTACAGGCCAGAAACACCCAAATCGATAAGAGCAAGGGACAGAATTGCTGGAGATAAATGATTCTAGAATCTCATTAATCTTCACAAAATATACTGTATCAAAACAAAGGTTGCTATTATGATGATGATGAAAACTAATAGAAATTGAAGCGCATGGGTTGTTTCAATCAGAAAGCAATCTAATAACAATAAAACTCTGTGTTTATGTGGGTCTTTGTCTGTATCTTTCTACAATAAATCTTTATTTATTCATATCAAAGAGTTGCACAATTTTAAATTAAGGACATATATGAAATATAGATAACATTCAAAACAAATTAAAATGTGAACATAATTCTTTTTGACCAGAAGCAGAGTTCCTCAATGACATTATCATGGCTATTTACTAGATTTTCATGTGGAGCATAAATTGGATGCACATAAATGCTGCAATTAATTGAATTTTTCCACGTTCACAGAAAATTTGTTTTGTATCATAATCGTTCCATTTTACATGATTATTCTTTGAGTTTGCTTCTTCACATTGAAGTCTATTAAGTGACTTCCAGATAATCTAGTCAGAACGTTATCTTGTCTCAAAGATATGATGGAATAAAATCTAGCTAACTGAAAGTTGATACTTTCTATGCATATTTTTTGGCTTTCAAATGGTTGATTAAGATTAGTTAATTACTTAATTCAGTTAATGTTGTGTTCAAATGTTATTCACTAGAACTTGCAAAAGCCTGTAAAGGCGCGCCCTTTCTGTAAGGCCTTCATGTGTTATCAATGTAATCTAATTGGTAGGTTTCCCGCATTAGCAAAAGCCTGGGCAAACGTATCTCTGTAACTGCCATTTTGTCTGTATATAAGAAGCTACCTCGTCCTTGTTTTCCCCAGTCCGAACTACTCCGAACTGAGCTGTAATAAAGTCTTGTTGGTTAATCCCTGAACTGCTGTCGCATTGCAATTCATACTCCAACTCAAAAGTTAATCAATTTAAATAATTCTGTATTAATTTTATCTTTATTAATTTCTTCAGCCAAGAGGTGACACACCTCTCTGTGTTTCCTAATCAGGAAACTGCTTTCACGCCTGGGATATCTATTTTTTCCCGAGAGGCTTGTAAGCAGCTCCAGTTGTTCTTGTCTGTGCAAGGCAAACTCTTAAAAATCAGAACAGGCAGGACAAAACATTCTCTGAAAATCATTTTCTGAAAATCATTTTCTCAGAAATTTCTGTTTTACCATATTCCCAGGAACAGATCAGAAAATAATGGCTCTGGGTCAGCTCCGACTGGGCATGTGCAGCAGGCCAGGTTGGCCTGCACTGTGCATGCCGCAACAGAGGGCACTGCCTAAACCCGGATATCCATGGTTGAGGCAACACGCCCACGAGGCGTGCCAGCCATTCCACTGCTGAGCGCACCAGCGGGAGGCCACAGGAAGCATGACATCCGAGGTCCCACACACTTGGAAGGCTCCAGCCACAGCCGCTGTAGAGCGCACAAGCAGCAACACTGGGCGGGTGCTTCCCCGGTGCCGATGCAGCAATGGGGAGCACCAGCCCAAGCAGATGCTCGGCGACACTTCGGCGGAAACAACGCTGAGGCCTGGACTGGGTGGGTGCTTCCACGTGCTCCACCGGCACCCATTGGGGCACCTGCCCACCCTGCCCCTGCTGCAGTCGCCAGCACGGACCAAGATGCCCCAAGAGGGACAACACGACTGCCAGGTAGGCCTGGCATCAGTGGGGTGACTGATTGCCCGCAGGCTTGGGTGCCTGCCTGCCAGGGGGGCACTGCCTGGGCGGGGGGAGGAGAAGGCTTCTGCTGCCTGCCTGCCTGCGGAGGGAGGCAACAAGAGCTAGGGGAGCCTGCCTGCTCACAGAAGGGGGGCCTAGTTGACTGCCTGCCCATGGAGGAGGGTGGGCTGGTGGTGCCTGCCTGGCCACGGGGGAGCAAAAGGTGAGTGCCTAACTGTGCAGGGGCCCCCAGAGTGACTGCATGCCTGTGGGGGTGGGGCGAGAGCTTGCGGTGCCTGCCCACCCATGACAGGGGGGGCAGGTTGACTGCCTGCCCATGGGGGGGAAGGCTTGGGGAACCTGCCTGTGGGGGGCACAAACAGAGCTGGGGGTGCCGGCCTGCCTGTGGAGGGGGGACTGGGGGAACGGCCTACCCACGGGGGAGAAGCTTAGTGTGTCTGCCTGCAAAGGGTGGGCATGAGGGCTTAGGGTGCCTGCCTACCCACTGGGGGGGACCAATAGTTTGGGGTGCCTGCCAGCCCGGCTGGTGATGGTTTACTGCCTGCCTGGGGGGGGGGGCTTCCACACTTCTGTGCATAGGTCCCACACCTGGCCAACGCCAGGTACCCCTGCTAGTGCTTTTATATTTTTTACTGTTTTCCATTGTGCTACCATTTTTTTTTAAAAAAACCTCATACTGTATACTGTAATAGTGAATGATACTGGGTGTCAATTTTCCATTTATTGTGACTCGATGACACTTAGGTTACACAAAAGCTAAATGAACTGAAACTGACCTGAACACTACCTAGAAATTTCCATCTGAGCTAATGGGTTTGTTAAATGAAGTTCTCTGTCAGCCAAGTTACATTTGCACATCACTCATACAGAGGGGAAAGGGAAGTAATTTTCTCCTTTCTGCATGAGTATTCTGTTTTGTAGCACAATAGCTGTCCCACTTTGAAGCATGATCAAATTGCAGTAATAAAATCTGACAGCGTCCCTGTGGTGAGCCACAGACAATAGAGAGGTGCACAATGGTTGAGACAGAAGGTTCGCACCTGGGGAGATGTCTCCCTTCTTGTGAAAGTGTCACAGACAGACAGGCCTTGGCTTTGGTGAAGAACTTAAGCAGATTTACTCAAAAGCAGGTAGTGCAAAATATATACAGTGCAGTAACAGAAAGTCAGTACAGTCCTCTGTGTTTTTCAGTTAGCTACACTGGGAAACTATAATGGTGCAAATATATGTACAAGTCTTTACACAGTCTCTACACAGCTTGAGAACAGTTCAAAGAGAAGCTATGGCTGAAGGTAAAGTTAGACAGCTTTGCAGCTTACCCCCGAGTAGTCCTTCTTTGCAGCAGACAGGCAAGTCATGTATGATGGCATGCTGTAACACACCTATCTGTTTTTTATTGCCTCCCCTTGTTCCCTGTCCCTTCCCCTCCCTCTTTTAGCTCATTTTAACATTTTTGACATTGTTTAATTCTCTTTTAACAGTTTTAAATTTTGTCTATTTATCTTTCTATTAAGGGGTTAGGGAGGTTGGGGTGGATATTGTTGTTTTAGCTTGTATGTATTTCAACTGCCATGTAAGCCACCTTGGGTTATCCTTGGATGAGGAAGGCAGGGTAGAAATTTTAAAAATAAATAAATAAATAAATAAAAGCCTTTCCTCATGGCAGATTGAAGACTCAATTTTTGCAGTATGCTCTTGGGTATGCAGAACTCTTACTCCAGGCCATTGGCAGAAGAATGAAGCAGAAGCTGGGCATTAGAGCTACAGCATGGTGGGCTTCATATCCTGGGTTGGGCATTGTAGCCAAGGCCAGCATTGAAGCCAAGGTGAGCATTAGAGCTGAGGTATGTGGCTTTGCTCAGTCATAAATACATTGGCCACGGATCTCTCTAGAAATACCACAACACCTGTGAGCTTTCCACAGCCAAGCCTTAAAGCACCAGAGACATAATATGCCTTGCAACCCAGTTGGGGTACTAGGCAAAGACTTACATCCCCAACAAAATCCATTGTACTGGTTAGCTAATTCTCTAGCTAGTCTCCAATTTACATTATCCATGTTAAACACATGAATTTTATCCATTTCATGGCAGAATTGACAACAGTTTCTGACATTTTCCTGAATTTCTCCCCTTCTCTTTGTTTCTTCAGGGATAATTTTTAGAAAAGTACCATCATTTGTCTTGAGAAGATACAAATTGCTGATTGTGGAAGATACATAGTAGATATGTGATGGGGAATGGATTGTAAAGTGGTCTGGAAAGCATCAGTGGTTTAGGTACACTAAAGTCAAAGGCTGTGAGTTCGATTCCCCCACTGTGCCTCCCAGGAGAACAGCTAGTTTGTACAGCCAAGGGCAAAATGGGTTGGAAACCCCATTGCTACCAGTAGGTATCTCTTGTTTGAAAGTCAGTTGTGTCTGACTCTAGGGGGCGGTGCTTATCTCCATTTGCAGCCAAAGATCTAGTGCTGTCTGCATTTGCAGATGTTTCAGTGGTCATGTGGCAGGCATGACTAGATGCCGCAGTGTACAGAACACTGTTACCTTTCCTAACAAAGCAGTACCTATTTATCTACTTGCAATGTCTTGCTTTTGAACTGCTAGGTTGGCAGGAGCTGGGACAGATGATGGGAGCTCATACCATCACGCAGCACTCGAGTCTCAAGCTGCTGACCTACTGGTCATCCAGCTCACTGCCTTAACCACTTAGCCACTGCACCCCATATTGCTATCAGTAGCACTGTACAAAGACATCTGTGATGTCTTCTCATTGAGATTCAAAGGCAGCGTCTAATTGAGATTCAAACAATAAAATGCAGAACTCATTCATACCATGGCTATTCACCACCATCAATAGCTAAACTGGAAGAAGGGTTGAACGGGTATAACACTGGGAAAAAGAGGAAATCCGTTTGTGGCCAAAAAGCACAAAGGCTAAAAAGTAGCAAACTGTACATATAGCATAAATCAAAGTAGAGAAAGGTCCAAGACAATAGTCCATATAACTGTATTTATATTTTTTATATATTTATGAGCAGTGCGGTTCCATAATGAGATAAGGTATTCAAACAATTCACCACTGAGAATATATTTTCCAAAGCTTTTCCAATAAAATATAAGCTTTTATGGGCATAAGCCCTTTCCTCAGGGAAATCTATGTTAATGAATACAAAATTAGAATATCTCTCATACTGGAAATCGGGAGAAAGTAACTGTGCATAACTGGATAAAATACATACATAAACAGGACAAGTAGATAGACACTTACATATATACAATTAGAATAATACATGAAAAGATAATAACTAAAGATCAAAATTATCTAAATATCTAAATATTGGGGTACATATAAACTGTACTAGTATAAACATCATTATGAACTGAGGATAGGAAATACAGTATAAAACGCATATAGTTATTATGTACAGTGGTTTAGATACTTGTTAAAATGACTAGAAGTGTCTTAAGTGTCAAGAATAAATACTGTCAATTAATAAACACTGTCAATTAATAAACACTGTCAATTAATAAACAAACAATAAGGAAATGGTATATCATTACAAAAAAACCTACCTCAGTATAAAATGGTAATCTACTACAAACGATAGAATCTCGCATCCTAGCCTCTATGCGAAGTCTGCTAAGGGCTGCGGACGTTGACCTGAATTGAAAGTGACTAAGTATAAATAGAGTACCTATAATTACCCAGGTGGGGAGCTCCTCTCATGACTGCATTCTTGCTGACTCATCACATCTCACGAGGTGACCATTTACAAAAATGGAGACATTTCTAATTCCTGATTTAAACCTTTTGGCGAGACCGAGTCGAATAAATATATATAGAATGCTTCTCAGCGAAAGAGTTGTTTATCCACATCTATTTTTTGATATTGTTTGGGGCAAATTTGCTCCAATGCTGTAAAAGTAAAATCATTTTCGTTGTGTCCCATCTGGAGAAAATGAGACACTAAAGGAGCATTAAGGTCCTGGGTTCAAATTTTTGACCTGTGTTCACAAATCCTAGTTTTCAGAGGTCTGTTGGATTTACCAATATATCTCATGCAACAGGGGCATTTTATAAGATATACGCAATTCTCACTATTGCAAATAGTAAACTGATTGAGTTTATGATGGTAATTTCTCTTGGGGATGAATATCTCTTTAGTTTCAAGACACAGCTTGCAAAAAACGCAGCTGTGGCAGCAATAATGACCTACAATAGATGATGTCATCTTAGGAATGTGAGACGTATGATCAGACCTAGTAAGAATGTTACTTAAAAATGCAGTTTTTCTACAACCTATTCTAGGAGGGGATTCGCAGCCTGGGATATGTTGAACTATATGCCAGTGAGTTTTTATTTATTTATTTAATTTTAATTATTATTACAATACAAAACAAATAAAACATAATATAACACAATAACATTATTCAATGTTAACATCCATCAAAGATATTGCCAATACTTTCTTAGTACTTTATAATTATTCCACCACCCATCCATGGGTGGCATACCCTTCAAACGTCAGCATCCCCAATCCTCATTTATTCCATAGTATTCTAAGAACGCATATATAATAAAATAATAATAAAAATATGCTAACATATAATCACTTTAAACACCCTGTGTATTTACATCTTGTAGGAGTCTGCGGAATTTCACATTTCTTCTCACCATTTCCAAAAATATGCCTTATCCGGTGCCTGGCTGTCCTCCTGTTCACTTTTCATCGAATGGTCAACGAATGGGTGCCAAATTTTCCAAAATCTATTTTCTTTAATTTTGCCTTTATATTTATTTATTTCCTATGTCAGTTTGTCGTTCAATGCAAGATCCCACATCTCCTTATACCATTCTTCTATTTTCAAACTCCCCTCCGATTTCCAATTCCTTGCAATACACATTCTACCCATTACCACCATTAAGGATAGTAATTCCTTTTTATCCTCATTCAGTTCTAATTTTTCAACATCCATTAGTAATACCGTACCTGCATCTAGTTCATATTCGATCCCTAATATCTCCCCTACCTCTTTTTCAATTTTCCCCCAAAATTCTTTTACCACAGTACATTCGCACCACATGTGTTCATAAGTTCCGAAAGAATTTTTACATCTCCAACACTTTTTACTTTTTGTATTATCCATTTGAAACAATCTCTCTGGAGTCAAATACCATTTCCACAAGATCTTAAAATTATGTTCCTTTATTCTAACTGACATGGTTCTCATAAATCGTTTTCTCCACTTATTTTTCCAATTTCTTTCTGATATTGCTATGTTCAAATCTTGCTCCCAACATGATTTCAATGTTTCTTGCGGGTTTCCTTCTTTATTTAATATTCTATATACTCTACTCACTATTCCCTTTATTCCCACAATTCCCTTTCTCATTTTCAATATCAATTCCACAAATTTGGTTTTAGCCCTTTCTAAACTTATTTGTCCCAAAAATTGACCATTCCATTTATCTATCGACGCTCTCTGTAGCCAATTTAAGTTCAACTGTGCACATTTTTCCGCTTTTTTCCTACTATCTTTACACACTCTTACCGAGTCCTTCAGCAGAGAAACATCATTCTTTTCTAATACCTCCCTTCTCCTTTCAACAATTTTTATCGGAAAACTTCCAAGGTCTTCCAACTCCACAATAGGTGACAAGTCTGGACTTAATTTCTTTTTGACCCTTCTCCATACCCCCAACAATGTCTTCATCATCTTATTTTTAACTTTAATTATTCCATCATTAATATCCAAAAATATACCTTTACCCGTTCGATCTAACTCCTTCATTTCCAATTCTTCTCATATTACTCTTTCTCTTGCTAATATCTTCATAATACTCTTAATTTGGAAAACTCTATAATAATTTCTCAGATTAGGTATTCCCAATCCTCTCTCTTTCTGTGGTAAATACCAAAAAATCTTCGCTATTCTGGGTTTCCTTCCACCATTACAATAATTATTTAATATATTTTGAAAGTCCTTAATTTCTTTATCATTTAGATAAAGTGGTAATGCATCAAACAGGAAATTGATTTTTGGCAGCAACATCATTTTACACAACGCTATCCTGCCAAACCAGGATAATTTAATCTTTTTAAATTGCCCAAATTTATCTTTAATTTCCTTTTTTTGTTTTTCATAATTCAGTCATTTGAGATCCTCAAATTTATGACATATTTCAACTCCTAAGTATCTCAAATTATTTTTAACCTGCATTTTAAATTTGTCTCTAATTTTCTTTTGTTCCTCTATCAACATTGCAAAATATCATCTCAGATTTATCCCAATTTATTCTCAGTCCAGTCACCTCCTCAAATTCATTTAAATGACCTTGAATTTTTTCTAGTGCTTTTCTTGGATGTTTCATAATTACTAATGTATCGTCTGCATAAAGACTTATTTTATTTTCTGAGACCCCTTCTATTCCACTATCTCCTCTTATAGCTTCAGCTAACAATTCCATCACCATTATGAATAATATTGGGGACAGTGGACAACCCTGCCTAGTGCCAACTTCCAACCTTATTTCATCTGTAAACTCATCATTTACCTTAACCTTGGCTAATCCAAATTGATACAATTGTCCAATCATACTACAAAATTTATCTCCAAACCCATAAAATCTAATAATTTCCTTAATTGTCACCCACTGCAATGAATCAAAAGCCTTGAAAATATCCAATGATAATAAACCAACTTTTTCTTTTGTATTACCTGCAATATCTAATAAATCCAAGACCCTCCTTGTCAAATCTGTCATATGTCTTCCTTTCAAGAATCCAGCTTGGTCCTCATTTATATATTTAACCATAATTCCATTTAATCTGTTTGCAACTATTGCTGTAAATATCTTGGCGTCCTGATTTATCAAAGAGATAGGCCTGTAGGATTCTGTTTTTTCTAAATCCTTTACAGGTTTCGGCAACAAAACAATTATAGTCCTATACCATGATGACAGTATCATCCCTCCATCCATTATATAATTAAACAACTTCACCAATCTTGGAACTACACAATCTTTAAATTCTTATAAAATTCCGCTGTTAACCCATCATCACCTGGTGATTTTCCTGTCTTCAAGCTGGCTATTGTGTCTCTTACCTCCTTTTCCATTATTTTCTCTTCCATTCTATTTTTGTGCTCTAAATTTATCTTTTTTTGTACACACTTTTCCAGTTGTTCTCTCAATTTCTCTATATTCACTTCTCTTTTAGAATATAACTCCTGATATAAATTTTCCACTATCTTAATCTTTTCCTTAATTTTATTACACCTCCTACCTGTTTCATCCACCAGTATTCCAATCTCTCTTTTAATTCTTTTTTTTAGCTGCTCTTGCCAGGAATTTTGAATTTCTATTACTAAACTCAAAATAATTCCTCTGTAAATACACTAAATCTTTTTTTAACTTTTTGTATATCTTTCCCTATCAATTCCTTTTTTAACCTTTGCACTTTCTCAAAAACCTCTTTACTTTTTGTCTTTACATGCTCTTCCTGCAAGCATTTAATCTCATTCTCAAGGTCATTCTGTTTATCCCTAAATTGTTTGTTTTTAACACTAGCCAACTTAATACATTCCCCTCTAAACACCGACTTCATGGCATCCCACACTACGTTGTAATTAATCTCACCCATAGCATTCCAATCCCAACACTCACTCCATTTTTCCATTATCTGTTCTTTACCTTTCTGATCATGAAACAATTTATCGTCAAATCTCCAATTTCTTCTATGTCCCTTTGCACCTTCAATTTTTACTTCTAAACAAAATTTCGCGTGGTCTGATTCTTTAAAAATTCCAATCTCTGCATCTTCTAAATTTCTAACCATATTTTCTGTTACGAAAATATAATCTATTCTGGAATAAGTGTTGTGGACCCGTGAAAAATAGGTATATGCTCTCTCTGTTCCTTTAATCTCCCGCCAAGCATCTTTCAAACATAGGGCCTTCATCCATTTATACAAAATCTTCATATTATCCCCCTTTCCAGACCTTGATACATTGGAACTATCCTCCTTTGCCCTTATTAAATTAAAGTCACCTGCTACAATCATTTTCAATGTTCTCTCTTTTTCTAATATTTCCAACACTTTGTTTAAAAATTCTTGTTGATGATCATTTTGAGCATATATATTAACTAAGGTTATTTCTTCATCGTCTATTTGCCCTATAATGATCAAATATCTACCTTCTGGATTGGAAATACTTTTTAACATCTCAAAGCCAAGTCTCTTTGAAATCAGGACCGCACCCCCCTTGCTTTTGAAGTACCATATGACTTTTCATATAACTCCATCCATCCCAAAAATAGCTTATTAGTATCCCCTGATTTTTGATGAGTCTCCTGAAGCAAGACTATATCAGCTTTATCCTTATGCAAAGCAGATTCTATCCTCCTCCTCTTCACTTGACAGCCAGTACCTTTCACATTCTACGTCAATATTTTAAACTCCCTCATTATTTAATTAGCATTCTTCCCTTCTGACCTCCCTGGACTCCTGCTTGTGCCATCTCCTTCACCCTATACTGACTAACATTCAAATACAAAATTACATTACAATTAACAATTAACATGTACAAAATTTTGGCTACCCTCCCCACTCTTCCTTCCAGAAAGCGGCCCTTGTCACCCAAAGAGGGGGGAGGGAACGTGTAAAAAAACAAAACCCCAAAGTCCCTAAAGCTCTAGCACCGATTCACTAATGTAAAAAATAATAAAGAATAATAATAAAAAATAAAAGAAAAAATATTATTTCAGCATCTCTTTTTCCCTCCTCTATATACATCATCTCTCTACTTTTAAATTCATTCTGGTTCAACCCTCTTCCGCCACCACCTGCACTTCCAATTCTGTCTCATTTTCTCCTGTTGCCCCTCTCTCTGACTCACCTGCATGTTCTCTTCTCATTCCTCCTGATTCCACCAGTGCTTTTCGTAAACCCCTCCATTCATGATATGATGCCTTAACCAAACCGATTTGACACAAATATTCCAAACAATCCATTTCTTCATCCAACGTGTGCATTTTTTTATCATAGAAAATCTGAGCTGTTTGGGAAATTTCCAGTGATAATCAATCGATCATTCCCTGAGCAATTTTGTCACAGGTTTCATCTTGAACCTCCATACCTGTTCTTCTACAGATATGTCATTATAAACCTCTATATCGCATCCCTCAATTTTCAAAACACCACGTCCAGCTTGTTTAAAAAAAACTCAGCACCTTTAATTTATCAGCCCAATTTGCAAATTTAACTAGAACATTTCTATGTGCTTTTTCCCCTTTTCTTGCACCCAGTCTGAAACAGCTGACAATATCTTCACTTACAAAATTAATCCCCATGTTCAAATTATTCAGCCAATCAACTATTCTTTCTTTCAGCTTATCTGGTGTTTTTCCCCAACAAATTACAAATGACCACATTCTGTTTTCTCATAACCTCTTCAACTAGATCCAATCTCTTCGCCTGTGATTGCACCTTTATTTTAACTTCTCTTTCATCCTCCTGTAACCCTCTCATATCCTCCTGTACCATTTTCACATCCTTTTGAACCACATTCAAGGCTTTATCCATTCTCTGATAATTAGCTTCTACCTTTATGGTAAAATCAGTTAATTGAGAAGCTAACTTTTTATGACATCCCATTATTTCTTCTTATCTTTCCCTCTCAATTCTCTGATTTCACGAAACCCCTTTGTGTTTGCTTCCTCCATCTTATCAATCTTTTTCATCAATTTCCCCAGTTCCACCAATATTTGGACTGGATCCACTGAGTCCGGGTCTGTCCCTCCAACTGTTGATGTCTCCACTGTGGCCTTCTCTTTCCTCTCTTCCTTCTTTTCTTTGTTCCAATCTTTTAGGCTTGACCACCTCCTCCTCCTTTTTCTTCTCCATGCTTGCCATCAAATCTTCAAAAAAAGCTCTCAGTAACTCAATCTTTTTATCTCCAAACTCCAGCTTCCTTCAATACTCAAATATGGTTGAAATATTGCTGAAAACAAGCCAAGCACTATCCAAAAAGAGAGACCCCTTCAATTGTAATCCAAACTGTAATTAAGGCTTTCTTCTTTTATAAATTCCAATTGCCAATTAATATTCAACAAATCCCGGTAAAATCTTCATACCCCGATATTTCCAAAGTTTAGGAGAAATTGATCCAATAAATCCAAAGCCAAAAAACAAAACTGTGACGATCAGAGGCAAAGCCAAGCTGCAATCTGGAACCCCTTTCCTTTATAATCCCATCTGCGGTGGCAGTGTAAAAAAGATAACAACAAAAATAATACTTCCAATTCAAAAAGAAGAAGGAACAGCAGGAAGATTAACTTGTATCCAAGAGAGAGGAGAGACAAAAAAAGAACAGACTCTTATATCCTGGAAAAGTCCATAGGAATTGCAAAGAATCGCTATAATGTTGCAGCTTTCCACTGCCCTCTGGGTCTATCTCCTCCCCCTCTTTCAAGGCCCGAGCATTCACAAACCTTCTGAAAATGCTCCAAACTCTATACTTTAAGTTTTCAACCTCCTTCTCTCTTCCGCAATTGCCCCTTTCTTTTACCGTCTTTTACTCCAATTATCAACCTCCTCAGTCGCCTCTCTCAGGATTTTCCAGCAACTATTTAAAGTTTCAATCTTCTCCGCCGCCATTACCGCTGCTCTTCCGTTCTCCCAACTTCCACCCTCCTTCCACACTTGCCTTCCCTTCTCACAAGTCCGAAAGGCACCAATCTCACAGGTCCGATTCTCCTGCCACAGTCTCCCGTACCACCAGTGAAGAGCTGCACCCTGTTTAGAGTCCTCTTTGTTTCTTTTTACCCTCCCGTTTGCCTTCTCAGGTGTCCCGCCCACCCGTGGCTCGCCCGGCCGCCACTTGCGCCATCTGCCTTACCAGCCACCTCCCCGGGCTTCGACCTCCCAATCAGAACGGTCCCAGCACAATTTCCTCCAACAAAGGACTCATCCGATGCTTCTCAGTTTCCAAAATGCATTCCAGCCTTTCTATTTGGTCTTTTCTGGAGTTTTTTACTTTAAATTCTCATTCTAAAATCTCTTTAATGGTGCGAACTAAGGAAGTGTGTGTTAACCCTCCGGCATCTTGGCCACGCCCCCATGCCAGTGAGTTTTAATGATTTTTTTAAAATAGTATTTGCCAGGGGTGAACACTCTATGGAAAAGCAAATACCCTGATTGCCACCTCGTTGTTTACGATGTAATCAATGTTTTCTAGGTGTATCTTTAACTTTACGCAAGTTACAATTAATGATATGGGTAGGATAGCCTCTTGTAAAAAGGGTGGTTTTTATCTTATGCGCTGTACTTAAGAAGTCTTTTTCCATAGTGGAATTTCTTTTAGCTTTGGCAAAGAGGCCATATGGTATGTTGTTTCTAATATGATGAGGATGGTAGGAGTTGTAATTAAGGTATGGACTTCTGTCAGTTGGTTTTTTATACGGGCTAACATAAAGTTATCCTTTGAGACATATACGTTCAAATCTAGAAAAGGTATATTATATTTTTCAACATGATGGGTGAACCTCAGGTTAGTATCCTGCATATTAATCCATTGTATGAATTGGTGAATAATTTCGAATGAATCTATAATGAAGAAAAGATCATCTATGTATCTTTTATATATAACTAGCAAAGGTTGCCCGGCGTTGCTGGGCTGTTTTAAATTGTGTTGGAAGGTTAAATTGTGTTAATATTTGTTAAAAATTGCTTAGTCTGTAATTTTTAAAATTTTTATTTATACAATTTTTTTTGGCTTGGCTGGCTGTTTTATGAAACTGAATAATGTTTTAGTTTTTTTAAAAAAACTAGTTGTACCATAGGTAATAATGTTAATAATGTGAAAGTAAATGTTTTTATATTCAATGTTTTTAAAATGTGTTTAATTGTTTTGGGTTTTTATTTGAGTTAGAACTCAGCACAGGATTTTAATAAATTTTTTATTTTATTTTATTGACATATGTTTGTGATTTGTGTTAAATTGTGTTTTCATGTTATTTTTTTGACTTGTTATTATTGTGACCTTTTGTGTAAAATTGTGATTTTGTGTTATTGTTTTGATTTGTTTTTACTGTTGTGGCCTTTTGTTTGGGGCTGTTGTGTGTTTTTGAATTGTTTTTACTATTGTGGCCAGCAGGTGGTGCTGGTAAGGGTTTTCTTGTATTTTGACTGTTTTTTCTCTCCTGGCCTCTGGGTGGAGCTTCTTCCGGTAAGTAGTCTCTTTCTTTATTCATTTCGTTTCCGGTCGTCGTGCAGGTAGGACATGTGCTGGTGAGTTGGCTTGTTTTCTTTATTTTGTGGGGTGGGGGTGGGGTTTGGGGTTTGTATTTTTGACTGTTTGTTTTGTTTTTTATTGTGTTTTTGTTTACTTTGTATTGTTTTTGGTGTTGTTTTGTTTGTTTTTGTGTATTTTTGGATGTTTTTGATTGTGTTTTAAGGTATTTTTTGTAAATTATTTATTTATTTTTATAATTTTGTTGTTGTTGTGGCTTTGGAAGGGGTTGGTTTATTTCCGCGGGCCAGCCTGGCTGGCTGGACTGTGGGAATTCCAATGCCACTTTATGCGGTGTTGGGGGGGTTATTTCCTTGGGCCGGCTTCGCTGGCCAGACCACGGGCATTGGGGAGGGTGGCTTTATTGTCTTATGGTGCTTTGATTGTTTGGCGTCATGAAAGTAGATTGTGGTTTCCCCTTTAATATCAGTGGGTGGGGGGTTGCGATCCCCCTCTCTGCTGGTTCCCCTGGGGTTGGGAGGTTTGTGGGGACAAAAGGGGTATGTCCCCCCAACCCTTCTGGACCCAGGAGACCAGGGAGAGGGGACCAATTCCCCTCTCCTAAAAAAACTCTGTTTTTAAAGAGAAGAAACCACTTGGTTTCTTCTCTTTAACGACGGAGTTTTTTTGGGGTGGTGGTAGATTCGATCCCCTCTCCCTGGTCTACTGGGTCCAGAAGGGTTGGGGGGACAGATCTCTTTTGTCCTTACAAAAGGCACTGTTGGTGAGGGAAAGAAGGGCAGTTGGTGTTTGCGTGGCTGTGAGGCAGTGAGTTTTTTTAAAAAAAAATTCAGACGCCGGCTTCCTCAGCATTCTGCGTGCTCATGTCACACAGGACTCTGGGGCTTGTAGTTATGGGTTTGTGATTTGTGGTTGTGGTGCATTTTTTCCCTGCAGCTCGATTTTGATTGGCCGTGGCGCGTTTCTCAATTTTCTTTGTGGTCGCACCTCTCAGCCTGATTGGCTGTGGTGCAGCGCAGCACAAAGAACGTTGGGAAATGATGTTGTTTCCCTTTTTTGCATTTGTGGGGCTGTTGCCCCACTGGCACATTTCTCAATCCTTCATTGACCTGCGGACCCAGTTCGGCCGTGTACACGAAGGGTGGGTGCGGGCTAGTAGGACCAGGTTTCGGAACCTATGCGAAGTTCCAACTGTTAACGCTTGGTTTTATAGGCTAAGATAATATGTTTAACAAATGGATTATTCACTGGTTTATAGATGTAATTATTTTCAAAAACTATCATGTATATATTAGCCAGACTTGGCGCTAGGGCACTACCCATGGTCTGTAGGTAGAAATTATCCCCAAAATGGAAAAAATTGTTCTCCAAAACTATGTTGAGGATATTAATGAGAAAATGAGTAGGTGGTGTAAGCGACTCTCTAGTATCCAGGACATCCTGTATAGTCAATCTGGCTGACTCCAGGGGTATGTTAGTATAGAGGGATTCAACATCAAGGGTTAAAAAGACCGCACCCAATGGAATGGGTGTACCTTCTAATGCTGAAATGAAATGGGTAGAATCTTGCATGAATGACAGAGTGTCCCTAGCATATTTATTGATGTAAAAATCTATATATTTTGAGAGTGGTTCAGTGATGCCGTTAATGTTGGATATGATGGGTCTACAGGGGGTGGGAGTGCCTGGCTGTCCAATTTTGTGTATTTCTGGTATAAGATGGAAGATTGGAACTCTGGGGAATTTATTAAACAGGAATTTGAATGTACTGTCATTAATACATCCAAGAGATAAACCCTCGAAGAGAACAGTCCTAATGATATTAGATACTCTAGCAGTAGGATTATGAGTTAATTCTTTATATGGGGTGGAATCAGAGAGTTGTCTACTGGCTTCAGCCAAATATTCTGTGGTGTCCATGACTACTATTCCCCCGCCCTTATCTGCAGATTTAATTATGATCTACTGATCGGCAACTAGATTTTGTAGTATTTTATGATCTTGAACAGATAAATTTCTACTGGCTCTATGGGCTTCCTGCTCAGCTATATTCAGGTCTCTAAGGACCAGCCTACTAAACACCTCAATGGAGGGGTTATTGATTTGAGGACAAAATGTAGATTTGGGTCTTAGGACATGATCAACATTGGATTCCATACCCTGGTAGAAAACTTTTAATTTTAATAATCTATTGAGTTTGAACAAATCTACGAGTGTATTAAATGAACGATATTGGGGAGTGGGTACATAATTTAATCCTAAACATAACAATTGTAGCTCCCTAGGAGTAAGGATTCTCGATGACAAGTTAAAGACTAAATTCTTTTCCTGCCCCCCTCCTGCCCCTCCCTAAAAAAGAAGATGACAGAGTGGCAGTGGATGTAGCACTGTACAAAGACATCTGTGATGTCTTCTCATTAAGATTCAAAGGCAGCGTCTAATTGAGATTCAAACAATAAAATGCAGAACTCATTCATACCATGGCTATTCACCACCATCACCATTTAATAACAGAAATTAAAGATTATAGGCACTTTTGTCTTAAACATTTTAAATTTCTTGCTGCCTACAACCTCTCCAAGCTTTATTGTCTTCCAGAGAATCTTGCCTTTTCATGATATGCCAAAGTAGGACAGTTTCATCATTTTTCTTCCAGAGATAGACTAGGCTTCATCTGCTCTAAGATCCATTTGTTCATCTTTCTGGCAGTCCAGGTGTCTGCAAACCAATCCTCCACCATTGCAATTCAAATTAATCATTTTTCCCTATCAGCTTTCTTTGCTGTCCAGCTTTCACACCCATACATGCTTGGGAATACAAGAATATGGATGATGTTGGACTTGGTATTCAGTGATACATCCTTACATTTGATGATCTTTTCTAGTGCCTTCATTGCTGCCCTTCTTAGTCTCATCTCAGTCTAATTCTGTTTTTTGAGCTGCAGTCCTCATTTGGATTGTTGATTGAACCAAAGTATACAAAATCTTATACTATTTCAGTTTCTTTGTCAACATTCAAGTTGTGTAGTTCTTCTGTAGTGTTCTTTTCAGCTTTAGTCTAATGTTGGCTATTAACATTTCATGATTGGTACTATAATCTGTTCCTTGTCTTGTTTTGGCAGAGAGAATATATTTCTTTATCTCTTGCCACCAATCATATTGACCAGGGGTCAGAAAACTTGCCTCTCCTGATGTTCTTGGACTTCAATTTCCAGAAGCCCTGATTGGCAGGTGTACTGACTTGGGTTTCTGGGAATTGAAGTCCAAGAACACCTGGAGAACCAGGTTTCCTGACCCCAGATGTAGACTATTTGATTTTTATATAGACATCTGGTGAAGGCCAAATGTACAGCTGGCTGTTCAGTTGTTTTATCCTGTGCAAAATAGTTTGAACTATGGAAAAACAAAACAGGTTTCTCACATTATAACTGGAGATATCTGATAATTTCTACTGAGATAATAATAATTTTGTGTCAAAGATTACTCTGGGTTGAAAGGATTTTAGGGGATGCCTGAATGAGGCTCCTTTCATGTTCCCAAGTGCAGCTCTCGGGTATCGAAACCCATCCTTCCAGTCTCCAGGTCATTGTCTTAACCACATAGCCACCGGAGGAGCTCCCTACTGAGATTGGAATACTCTTAAATAACAACAGGCCTTTGTAACTTAGGGGTTTTCTTCACCAATACTTCCAAACCCTGCTACGGTTACCCTAAAGTGTTGTTCAGTTGTGTTGTTATGTCACCAGGTTGCCTCTGACTTATTGCAACCCCGTGAATTAGTGAAACCCAAGTCAGTACACCTGCCGATCATAGAGCATATGTATAATAGACACACTGTTTTATTGTTTTATCTGCAGAGAAAGAATTCTGTCCTGTCCTGGATACTTTCCTTTCTTATGCAGACTAGAAAACAGATACAGTGGAACCTCACACAACAATCACCCCGTATAACAACAAAATTGCATAACAATTAGGGTTTTTTTGAGTGGGGGAAATGGCACCCCACATAACAATTTTCCCTATGGAAAAAAATTACCACAATTTTTCAATGGGAAAAACCACTTAGTGGAAAAAAATCGTTGTACGGTGCATCCCATAGGGAAAATCGCTATACAATGCATGTATCATATAGCAATTGTTTCGTACAACAACGAGCCCTGTGGAACGGATTAAAATTGTTGTATGAGGTACCACTGTATTTGGAAGCTCTATTGAATTTGTGTTTAGCATAGGATGCCACTCATTATTTCTATCAAATTTTTCTGGATTGTTGTTTGTAATGTGTTTTTTGTTAAGTGATAATGTTTCAGTGGTTTTTTGTTTTGATTTATAATAAAGAGAGGATATTGCAAAAGGTTTTGTTTTTGTTTTATTTTGAAAAAAGAATAACAAACTATTTGTTTAACATGTTTAGTATTTTAAGTTGTATTCATAAACTGTTTTGTTGTTTGTTTAAATAATAATAAAGGTATAATTTTTCAAACTATATAATTACAAATTTTGAAAACATATATTTTTAACTTTTTTTGTATTAAACTTTTGCATACTTGTATTTCCAATGTTGTTTGCAGGCGCACCCCCCCAATAACGGACTCAGACAACATTGAAAGTGGATAACAGCATAGGGCCACATTTATTGATTCAATGCCCTAATCCGAATTATAAATTTGTATTGGTAAAACGACCAATCATAATTCTTAAGGCAAGCAGGCCGAAGTAACACTGGTAAGGTACCACCCCAAAATTGCCAACGGCAATTGGTTACAATGTATCAATTTGTATCAATTTGTTTGTTGACAACAAACAAATTGTTGACCGTAGTCAATATCTAACTCATGACCCCACCCTCTGACTCGTATCCGTAAAATCACGGGGTGATGCATGCTGGCTAGCTATCGCCATCACCCCGTCGCCTGGTTCGTCGTTGACCGGACAACGTTTAACTAATTTGTTCCTGTCTAGTGTTGTCCAGTCAATTGCGAACCTGCCGGATACCTGTGGGTCATACTGTTTACCTTACCAGTGCTACCCGCCACACGGAGGGGCTTCAAAGAAGGCCTGACGCCCCCCCCCAGACCGTCAGCTCGGTCAACAGGCCTGCTCGCCAATCACCCAACAGGAGGTCCATACCTCCTCGCGACAGATGGACCCCATCCCCTGCATACAAGTCGTAATTTCGTAGGCTAATAGCGGGGTGACGACTGACCCGTCCCCAAGCCTTGTCGGCAAGGAACCGCGCCACCGCCCCGTTGACCGCGCGCCTAGCGCGGTCAAGGGCCAGGAGGTCAATGCCCCCTCTATAAGAATGGCGCGGGATCATGTCCGACCAAACCAGGGTTGTGGCAGGCCAGACGTAGTGCAAGTAAGCCAGGTCCCCGCAAATCGCATGCTTGAGCGATAAGCCGGTGACCTGACCCAAATCATTGCCCCCAAGGTGTATGATGAGAATGTCAGGCGGGTCAGCACTCCTGCTGGAAAACAGGAAAGGCAGCAGCTCCCGCCACAACATCCCAGGCTTACCATGCCATGTGAGACTGGCGTGTTCACCCAGTCCCAGTCGGGGTCCCCACTCTGTCGCCGCAGCGTAACGCGCTGCCCTGTGCACATAGCTGTGGCCCACCAGCCATACTGTCACCGGTGTAACACGACACCCAGGGTCTGTAAGAAATTAAGAAAAAAGGGGAAGGTAAGGTGATAGGATTGGTACTCACGGTGGAAGTGGGCGCACATAAAACTGAAAACATTGCGAGCCCCACCTCCCCATGCTGCGTATGTCAGCCCCGGAGTACCCAAAAGCAGCTGCTGTAGAGGCTGCCCCAATACGAAACGAATGTGTGCCATAACGGGCACCTGGTAGGCCCACCCTGGCGAGGGCTCTGCCTGTCACCTTCCAAAACTGAAATTTAGTAAGGGGAGACCCATCTTGGTGACAGAAAAACGGGCCATGGTGCATGCCACGCAGTGCCAGGAACTCCTGTAGGGCACCAACCGGACAGATGTCTGCCAAAGAACACCGTAGCAGTCTTACACCACTGCCTACGCCATGCTGATCTGACTTGGAGGAACGTATCCTCAACTGGGCCCAGTCTTTGGCAACATATACATCTCCGAGTTCCAGTGCCCTACAACTTGCATCCGCCTTAGACAGCATCACAACTTCGCTGATGCGGAGCGCTCCAAAAAATGCCACCGTTGTGGCTGCATGAAAAAGGGCTGCCTCATAATGATCAAAACAGAGGCTTGGCCAGCCCCGGGCCAACTGGGTAAGAACCCCTGGGGAAATAGGGTGCCGATCGTCCGGGCAACGCCCACGCTCGCGCACCCACCCCTCCAAAACATGTCTCACACGGAAGTCAGAGGTGCTGTCCACATGACCCCCCACTTTGGCCATAAAAGCCAGCGCCGAGAGCTTGGATGCTATGGTGCGAGGTGTGAGGCCGAGAGCGTGCAGGTGGACCATGAACCGCAGAACATGGTCGACCGGGATAGGCCAGGTCTCTGACAGTTGAAATTGAGCAGCAAATGCCCTGAAAGAATTAAATGCTTGTTGATACGCCTTACGCGTGCGTGGCGCTAGTGACAGGCCAATCGCCCGGTTTACCTCTCCTTGCCAATGGTCCATATCTCGTCCGGGAGTGGCGAGGGAAATTCCTCCGCATCCGGGGCCAAGGCACGGAACCGGGAGATCTGCAGGCGGGACAAAGCGTCAGCAATATCATTATTAATCCCTGGGACATGCCTGGCTCTGAACAAAACATTGAGGCGCAGGCAGCGCAGCACAAAATGGCGCACTAGGTCCATAACCCTTGGCGATTTGGAAGTCTGTGCATTAACAATGTGGACAACAGCAGCGTTGTCACACCAGAAATGCACGACCGAGTTAGCCCATTCCTCGCCCCATAGCATCAAAGCCCCTAGTATAGGAAAAAATTCAAGGTATGTGAGATCACGGAGGCGATCCGTGCCTGCCCAGGCCGGTGGCCACCCACCATAGGCCCACTTCCCATTGAAGTACATCCCATAACCCAGGGATCCTGAGGCATCAGACTGGATCTGAAAATTGGGGGATGCCAGGAGGTCAGACCTCCAAAATGAGACCCCATTGAACTCCCTCAGGAACTGTAACCAGACAAACATGTCTGCCCTGATACCCCGGGTAAGTCTAACTCTGTGGTGAGGCCTGGATAACCCTGCCATGGCGTCGCATAAGCGTCGAGCAAAAGCCCTGCCCGGAGCGACCACCCTGCAAGCGAAATTCAGGTGACCATGTAGCACCTGCAGTTCCCTCAGTGATGCCTTGCGCTTGGCCAACAACTCCGAGATAAGGGCCACTATCCTGGACACCTTATCCTCCGGTAACCTAGAAGCCTGCGCTAACGTGTCAATCTCCACCCCCAGGAATACTAGCTTGGTAGATGGGCCCTCGGTCTTTTCGGGCGCTAAAGGGACACCGAGTTCCTCCATTAGCGTCTGAAATGTGTTAAGGAGACGTGCGCACGTGTCCCAGCCCCGTTCACCCCCGAATAAAAAGTCATCCAGGTAATGGGCTACAGACCGGGACCCTGACCTGCGGACGAAAGCCCACTCTAAGAAGGTACTGAAGCGCTCAAAGGCCGAGCATGATATGGAACAGCCAAAAGGCATGGCCTTATCAAAATAATATTTGCCCCGAAATTTGAAACCCAGCAACTCAAAGTCGCCCGGGTGCACCGGCAGGAGGCGAAAGGCCGACTTAATGTCGCACTTGGCCAGCAGGGCACCCGGGCCACACGAGCGCACCATGCGCAGCGCGTGGTCAAAAGACGTATACCTGACTGAACAAAGGTCATCAGGGATAGCGTCATTGACCGACCGGCCGGCTGGGTAGGATAAATGATGAATAAGGCGAAACTCGCCTTGAGACTTTTTGGGAACCAAGCCTAGGGGCGACACCTTAAGGTTGGGGAACGGGGGTGAAGGGAAAGGGCCGGCGACCCTGCCCGCATCCAACTCCTTCCTGATACTAGCAGCAGCCACCTCCTCCCTCCCCTTGAGGGACAAAAGATTGGGGGCATCCTGAGGGGACCTATCACCCATGAAAGGGATGCGGAACCCGTACTTAAAGCCTTGAAGGAGATACTCCCCATCCTCCCCCTTCGGGTACACTGTGAGCCAACGCTCCAACATGTCCACCTTAATTGGGGAGGGGGCCTTTCGGTGAACCAGCTCCATCTGTGGCAGCCTTGCCAGCCCACTGTCCGCCCCTTCCTCTGCCCCGTGTCCCCCCAGGCCTGGGACAGGCAGAGGCTGCGTGGGGGCCCGAACATAAGGGACACTCATGACGGTATTTGCAATTCTTCTTATTGCAGGAACCATTGGACGAGAAAGCCCAGCACAGCAGGCGGGCTGGAACCCCCTGCCCCGCCGCTTGGCGGGTAGCCTGTGCTGGGACAGCTCGCTGGACCGCATGTCCGCAATGGTATCTGTCTCCTGAGACGGGGCGCGTGGGTGTCATGTACAGAAGCCAAAGCCTCTGGCACGGCTCGTCCCACCTCATCTCCGGGTGGAGTGGAATCCGCATACGGAATTCCTCGTCATAAGCAAGCCACGAAGGGCCCGGAAAATCAACCATTGCCCTGTATATGTTGTCCAAATATTGGACCATCGGAATAGCCAACTCCGGCCGCGCCCTCAGATACACTGCCATGTAAATTAAATAAGCCGGCAGCCAGTTGGCCCAGGTACGTGGCGGCTTACGACGGCGCGCCTGCTCTTTATCCTTCTCATCCAGTCCCTCCCTTTCCTCCTTGGTGGGCTCTCTATTCAGGAGTGAGAAGATATCTACATACTCCCCCCGCCAAATCTTTTCTTTGGTTGTCTGTGCCAAGTGGTCACCCAGTGGCAAGGAGTACCCCGCAGTTGGCAAGGCCGAAAAAGGCACCACAGACACCGGGAAAGGGGCCTGAGCTAACCCAGCCACCCCCAGTACAGTCCCCAGATTGTGAGAAAAACTACCCACCCCAGTGCCCTGGGTGGCAGTTACCGTCGCCGAGTGGAGTGGCGGCTGCTGTGCCACCGCACCACCCGAGCGAGGCCAAGGCCATTGAAAAGCTCCCCCCATAGAAGGAATGTGTGTAGGTGTACTGGCTTGGACCGCATACTCACATGCTGCACCCCCGCGGGCCGCCCCCACCGGGGGTTCCGGCCCACTGGGGGCGTCGGAGCTCACGACCGACCTAGAGCTCATCATCGGGGCCTGACCTGCACTCGTATGCTGGCTGGGGAGCTGCGGGGCAGTGGCCGAAGCCACGCCACCCGCCTGAGGCAGCTCGACCCTGCCTGCCGCCTGTTGTCCTCCCGCCGGCGGCGCCGCAAAAGGGACGCCAAAAGGAGCCCCAGCCTGGCTGGCCCAAGCTAAAGATGCTTCGAGGGCCGCAAGGCGGGTCAGTAATGCCTGCACGTCGATCTGGGGCCAAGGGCCGGCCGGCCCGCCAAGTCCGGGCGCGGGTACAGGTCCCTGTACCCCAGGACCCGAATAGGGCCATTGCCCAATACCGAAGCCCGGTAGGGTCAGTGCAGGAACCTGCCAAGGTGGGGGGCCACACCACCCACCCAGGCTAGAAGGCCCAGGAGGAATAGAGGCAGGCCCAACAGGATGGGCAGAGGGAGTAGCGGTATCCACCGCTCGCGGGCCGCGGGCTGAAGCCCCTGCCGCGCCCGGATTCTGATCCCCCGCGTCCGGCCAAGGGGCAATAGACCCCATTCCGCCGGGGGCCTGGACAGGCGGCTGCTGGGGAGGTGCAGCTGTGGTCCTCCGACCCGGGTTGCGCCTCCTCACAGCTCGAGCCGCACTCGAAGCTGCCTTCTTCTTCGAAGGCATCTCAACGCAGAAAAGGGAAGCCGAAAGGAAGATTCGCCGCCAAAAGGCTTCCCGTAAAGAGCGACGGAGACACAGAGGAAAAACTTCTCCGCTCCGTCGCTGAGGTAAAATGGCAGCGCGGCTGCCTCGTGGCCACCCCTTTTATAAGGGAGCTGGCCACGCCCGGATTCTTCGTCCTGTGGGGGGGGGCCCGCAAAGAGCGCGGTGGCCATTTTGGTGCCGCGCTTGCATTTTGGTTCCTTTGGTGTTATGTTTTTGGTTCATTTTTCCTGAAAGACATAAATTAATATGTTAAGTAAGATGCTATTTTAATGTAAATTAAGAATTTTTTTGACTTTTGATAATTCCTATTATTATTTTATTTACTTTATTTGGGCCAGTGGATGGATGTCCCATGTCCTTGTAAGTTTTGAAAATGTTGCAATAGTTGAATGGCTAGCAGTGGGTTGGTTGGGAATTGTGGCCACAGCATTGTTTGGATTTGTCGCTGAATGATGGTTTGTATAGATATGATGGTTGTTTTCGTATTCTGTTGATATTGTTGAGTTGTGGTTATTTGTCTGGTGCATCTGTGGTTCAGCTCCATTGTGTTATGTATTGTATTGTTCATAGCTGTTCTTCTGATAGTTTGTCTTTTTGCATTGCCACGTAGTCTATCTTGTATTTCGTTACTAATTTTTTGGGCGACCATGGTGTCATCTCGGTGGAGCCTGGTGTCATCTCGGTGGGGCCTGGTTTGGTTATATCTTGAGTTTTGTAGTCCACCTGGTTTTCTTGTGATGAGAAAACGTGGTTGTTCATGTCCTTGTCTGCTTTTGTAGCCTCACCACCCACATCGCCACTAGGTAGGCCCTAATAGCAGCTCTAGCCTTCTCCGTGTCCGCACCAACCCTCTGGAACCTCTTGCCAACAGATCTAAGAATTAAAAGTGAATTGCTGCCCTTCAGGAAAGTATTGAAAACCTGGCTGGTGGGGCAGGTGTGGGGCCCTAATGGGAACACGATCCCCTCCTGCTGGCTTATGTAAACAATTAAGAAGTCTCTCTGCTTTTTTATAGTGGGTGGGATGGGTGGGTGGAATATGGGTTTTTTTAAGTGGGTGAGTTATGGGTATTTTTAAAGTGTTTTTATGTGTTTTTAGAACTTGTTGTAATGCTGCCCTGAGTTGGGTTCTGCCTGAGTGGGTGGCATATATAAATATGACTATTAAATAAAATTAAATTAAATTGGTAATTCTTCCAGTTTTTAAAATTATTTTAGTTATTGGTTATTGGTTGTGTTAAAGTTCGTTCAGAGTAAAGCAACTTCAGCGTATGCTGGCTCGTAGTTTTTGTGTGGTTGGATTTTAGGGTTGGATTGCCCCCTAGGTGTTGAATGTTCAATGAGGTTTTGATGTTGTTATTGTCGCAAGATTTGGGGTTTTTAAAATATTTTTTATTGAACATTTTTAAATGTACATAAACAAACAAAAATGAGTAATACAAACAATAACTAACTGAACAAAAAAGAAGTTAAAAAAACCACAAATTGATATCTTACCAAAATATTAAAAGTCAAAATAGAGATAATACTTCAGAATAATAACCACATTTATAAACTATAGTGAGGGCTTAGAAACTTATCCCATCTAACTGCTAGTTAATTCATATTTTCAAAAGAAACTAATAAAGGAAAGAAGGAAACTTCTCTAGTATATGTCTAGCAGTTTACTTTTATATTAATTCTATCTCACTATTTTCTAAAATCTCTTTCTCAATGTGTAATACAAATAAACAAAATAAGTCACCCAGTGGTATATTACATTGCCAAAGGGGGTTGGGGGGTTGGTGCGGCCTGTCTCTCTGATATTCAAAATTTCAAATAATTCAATTGATCTGGTACTGGCTTACAACCTCCTCTTTTACTTAGAGTATATTCAACATATGATTTCCAAATCTTCCAAAATCTGTTTTCTTAATTATCCCTTTCCTTTCATTTAATTCCCATGTCAATTTATCATTCAAAACGAGCTGCCATATTTCCCTATACCAATCTTCCAATTTTACTTTCATTGGATCCTTCCAATTTCTTGCTATGCATTGTCTTCCCGTAGACATGAGGATCGCAATCAATTCTTGTTCGTCCTTTCCTAGTTTTAAACCATCATAAGCATGGAGGCATCTGGTCCAATCTTAACCCTTTCTCCCATCATTCCTAGTATCTCTGCTTTTTTCTCTTTGTCGTTACAAAGTCGAATCCATTGACTCAGCAAGCAGATATCTTTTCCAACAGCACTGATCTCAGTCCCGCATCTATCTTAACTGGAAAAAAAATTATGTCCTCGACTTCAATTAATGGGGATATATCGGGGGCTAATTTTCCCTTCATCTTCTTCCATACTGCCCACATTGACCTTAACATTTTATTTTTGATATTGACCTTCCCCCTTTCTTTATCTAAAAAGGCTGCCTTGCCAATTTGCTCAAAGTCCTCCATCTTTATATCTTCCCATATTGCCTTTTCCTTCATCAAAATTTTAACTACTGTATTTTCCGGCGTATAAGACGACTTTTTAACCCCGAAAAATCTGTGCCAAAGTCGGGGGTCATCTTATACACCGGGTACTCCGGAGCCAGGGGCCCCCTGGCGGGGAAAGCCATCTGCTGCTGCCGCTGTGAGGCCTCCAGAGCAAGGGGCTGCCCGGATATCACCACCCTCAGCCTCGCGGCGGTGGCGGTGGCGGTAGCAGTGGCGGGTGGCTTTCCCCACCGGTCAGCTGCTGCTGCTCCTCACCCGCCCCGGGGGAGGTGGGGAGGTGGAGGACCAGCTGACCGGCGGGGAAAGCCATCCGCCACTGCTGCTGCAAGGCTGAGGGTGGTGATATCCGGGCGGCCCCTTGCTCCGGAGACCTTGCGGTGGTGGCGGGTGGTTTTCCCCTCCGGTCAGCTGCTGTGAGGTCTCCGGAGCAAGGGGCAGCCCAGATATCACCACCCTCAGCCTCGCGGCTGCCGCGGGTAGCTTTCCCCGCCGGTCAGCTGTTGCTGCTCCTCCTCACCCCCCGGAGGCGGGGAAAGCCATCCGCCACCGATGTTGCAAGGCTGAGGGTGGTGATATCCGGGCGGCCCCTTGCTCCGGAGACCTTTCCGTCGCGCCTCCTCCTCCTCACTCCCCCGGCTAGGGTGCAGTGTTCATCTCTGTTTGAAAGCCGAAAGAGCCAGCGCTGTGTCTGCTTCTGCAGGCATTTCCATGGTCATGTGCACAGAACGCTGTTACCTTCTCACCGAAGTGGCCCCTATTTAGTAAAGGTAAAGGTTTTCCCTTGCTCGAAAGCTAGTCGTAGCTGACTCTAGCGTGCAGGGAGGGAGGGAAGCGGCGCCCTCACCCAAGCTTTGCTGCTGCTTTCTCATGCACTTAAAGCGGCTACTAATCACCGCTCTGCTCTGAGTCTGCCCTGACGTCTCTGAGTTTCCCCGCTGAGGGGAGAAGAGGAGGAGGAGGATGGGGAAAAAAGGCGGGTCTCGTTGTGCTCAGGGAGCAGGAGGGAGTCCAGACTCTCCCCCACCCCTCCACTGACCCGTCTCTTCCACGGGTCCCTATTTAGTAAAGGTAAAGGTTTTCCCTTGCTCGAAATCCAGTCGTATCGAACTCTAGGGTGCAGTGGTCATCTCTGTTTCAAAGCTGAAGAGCCAGCACTGTCTGCTGCTGCAGACCTTTCCGTGGTCATGTGGCAGGCATGACTAGACACCGGAGTGCACGGAACGCTGTTACCTTCCCACCGAAGTGGTCCCTATTTAGTAAAGGTAAAGGTTTCCCTTGCTCGACAGCCAGTCGTATCTGACTCTAGGGTGCAGTGCTCATCTCTGTTTCAAAACCAAAGAGCCAGCGCTGTCTGCTTCTGCAGACGTTTTCCATGGACATGTGGCAGGCATGAAATTTTGTGAGAGCTGATGTAAAAAGCGGCAGATAGCACTGTAGGACATGAAATTATCTGTTGCCTTCAGAACACAGGAGTGAACGGAATGCTGTTAGCTTCTCACCAAAGTGGTCCCTGCTTATCTACTTGCAATTTCTTGCTTTCATGATGATAATAATAATAGGTAAAGGTAAAGGTTTCTCTTGCTCAAAAGCCAGTCGTATCCAACTCTAGGGTGCCGTGATCATCTCTGTTTCAAAGCTGAAGAGCCAGCACTGTCTGCTGCTGCAGACTTTTCAGTGGTCATGTGGCAGGCATGACTAGACACCAAAGCAAACGGAACACTGTTACCTTCCCTATTTATCTACTTGCAATTTCTTGCTTTCGAACTGCTAGGTTGGCAGGTGCTGGGACAAAGACGGGAGCTCATTCCGTCCTGCAGTCCTCGGGAATTGCACTGCTGACCTTCCGCCTCCCAGTCAGCATCTTAGCCACTTGATAATTATCCCTTTATCCCTCCTGGTAGGAGCAGGGAGGGAGAAGCGGGACCCCTTGCAGCTGTGGCGGCGCTCCTACCGGGAGGGATAAAGGGCCGTGGGCCGCCTTAAAGGGGCAGTGTAGGCAGGCTCTGCTGTCTGCCGGCGTTGGAAGAGGGGTAGTCTTATACGGTGAGTATATTCCAAACTCTATATTTTAACTTGAAAAGTTGGGGGTCATCTTATATGCCCAGTCGTCTTATACGCCGGAAAATACTGTATATTTTTAATTTGAAATGCAGTGTAATAACGTTTAAAATTAGGTATTCCTAACCCACCTTGTTTTTGAGAAATATACCACCACCTTTTCAAAATTCTGGCTTTTTCCCACCATTACAAAATTTATTTAATAAATCTTGAAAGTCCTTAATCTCTCTGTCGTTAAAATGGATTGGCATTGCATTGAACAAAAAAATTATTTTTGGCAACAACATCATCTTGCACAAAGCTACTCTGCCAAACCAAGAGAATTTCAATTTATAAAATTGTGATATTTGGTCTTTAATCACTTTTAATTGTTTATCATAATTCAATTATTTAATATTTTACATTTTATTTGTTACTATGACTCCCAAATATTTTAAATTGTCTCTAATCTGGATTTTATTTTTCCACAGTATTTATTGTAGTTCAGCATTATTCACATTGCATGCTAGCATTTCTGATTCCTCCCAATTAATTTTTAACCCTGGTATATCCTCAAAATCCTTCAAATGCCATTGAATCCTTTCCAGTGCCTTCTCTGGATGTTTCATAATAACCAATGTATCATCCGCATATAAACTTATTTTGTTTCCCACCAAACCTTCTATATTATCATCCCTTCTTATCACTTCTGCTAACAATTCCATAGACATTATAAATAAAATTGGGGATAGCGGACATCCCTGCCTTGTTCCTGCTTCTAACCTAATATCTTCAGTATAGACATCATTTACTCTATCCTTTGCAATTCCTTGCTGATATAATTGTTCTATAACATTTTTGAACTTTGTCCCAAAACCGTAAAATGAAATTATCTCATTTATTGTTATCCATTGAAGGGTGTTAAATGCCTTAAAGATATCAAGTGATAATAGTCCTATCTTTTCTTTTTTACGGGAAGCAATATCCAAAAGATCAAATACTCTCTTTGTTAAATCCGCCATGTATCTGCCTTTTAAAAAGCCAGCTTGAACTGCCCATAAAGATATTTAACCTATTTGCTAATATGGTTGTATTTTTTTTTGCATCCTGGTTTATTAAAGATATGGGCCTGAAAGATTAAACTATTTCCAAATCTTTCCCCGGTTTGGGAATCAAGACAATGTTTGATCTGGCCCAAGAGGTTGGCATTGGGCCTCCTTCTAATATAAAATTGAACAACTTTTTAAATCTTGGAATAACTATATCTTTAAATTCCTTATAAAACTCGGAAGAGAGTCCATCCTCACCTGGTGACTTATCTGCTTTCAAATTAGTTATTACCTCTTTAATCTCTTTTTCAGAGATTAAATCTTCCATTTTATTCTTGTGTTCCTGAATCAACTTTTGATTTGTGTATTTCTCCAAATAATCTCTTAATTTTCCCATATTTACTCCTTTTTCTGAATATAAATCCTGATAGAACTCCTTTACTATCTCGACTTTATCCTTCATTCTATGGCATTTGACACCTTTTTTGAAATCAAAATACCTATCTCTCTTTTCTCTCATTTTTCTTTAGCCACCCTTGCCAATAACTTAGAATTTTTATTACTATATTCATAATATTCCCTCTTCAAATATATTAAATTTCTTTTTACCTTTTCAATATTAAATTTCAATATTTACCTTTTCAAAACCATTTCCGTTTTCAGTTTCAGCATTGCTTCAAATATTTCCTTTTTCTTTGTCCTTGCATGCTCCTCTTGTAAACACTTTAGTTTGTTTTCCGTATCTTCCTGTTTTGCCTTGAACTGCCTTTATTTATTTATTTATTTATTTATTCATTTATTTATTTATTTATTTATATCCCGCCCTTCTGATGGGGGACATCACTCAGGGCGGAGAACAGAATACAATAAAACAGCAAAAAGCAACTACAATAATACAACAACAAATTTAAAATGGCATCAGTTTTAAAAGATCAATAACCCCCCCCCATTAAGAACTAGAATTAAAACACTAAAACCTAATTGGATAAATATTAAAAACTACCCTCACCCACCCTCAACCCATAATAAAATAATAGAAGAGAGTGCACAGAGCAAGAAAAACAGGGTCCCTCAGACAGATTTAAATGAGCCAGTGGGCTTGTGCGGTTGAGTCAAGCACACCCCAAATCTGCTGGCATAGCCAGGTCTTTAACTTTTTCCTGAAGGGTAGGAGGTCCGGCTGGAGTCGGAGATCTGGTGGCAGGAGGTTCCACAGGGCTGGCGCCATACCTGTCAACCATCCTGTTTTACCTGGGAAAACCCCTTATTTTTACCCCTCTTCCCACCCCCTCCCGTTTTATTAATTTCCCCGTATTTTCCCTAATTTTTTTTTTTAAAATCCTACCGAAGCTGCAGTATTTTTTTCTGGCCACCAGAGGTCGCTGTGTGGCTTTTCGCTTGTGGCTTCAAAGCAGCAGACAGCATGAGGCCTGTAGTGTTATCTCCTGTTTTTTATACCTCCATGCAGGCAACGCATCACAGCCCTTCTTCAAATGGACGCCTGCACGCGTGCCTGCATCTCTGCCACTCTTCCTGGCAAGAGGAAGCCGTGATGCAGCGAGGGCTCCTTTAGTGCCCACCTGCCCACCTGGCCCGCTGCCAAAGCTCACCTGCCAGCAGCACTCGGAAGCTCCACACCGTGTTGCCCTGGCGGAGAGGCAGCAGGAGCTGAGGAGCACCGGACCCCGCCACTGCCTTCTCCTCCTCCTCCTCCTCCTCCTGGGCCAGCCGGCTATGGGCCGCCAAGGAGGTGAAGCTGCCTGAGCTGCGGGTGAACTTTTCCCTCCTCCCAACCCACCCACCCGCCTCCAGTCCTGCACGCCCGCCGGGCCGTCAGAGCAGGTGGATGGAGGATGCATTCTTGCCGGCAGGCTGTCTGAGCAAGAGGCAGTGGCGGCAGTGAAGGAAGCAACAGCGATGACAGCGGCGGCAAAGGAGGGGAGGAGGATGAAACCTCCCCCTCCTCCTCTGCCCCACCACCACAGCGTGGGCAGCCTGGAGCCTCCTCCTCAGCCTCATATAGCCTCGTCAGGCCAGGGAGGTGGCGGAGGCCCCTCTCGCTCCTGCCCTTCCTCCCCCGCTGCTACTACAGCTTCTGCATGGCTGGCCTGCTACTCTTCTGCCTCGGCTCCCTTCTCTACCAGCTCAACGGGGGGCCGCCACACTTTCTACTGGACCTGAGGCACTATCTGGATAAGAGGCAGCAGGCAAGAGGGGAAGGGGGAGCGAATGGATGGAATGGTCATTGTGTAGCTAAGACGCTGACTGGGAGGCAGAAGGAAGGTCAGCAGTTCATTTCCCGAGTACTCTTCAGCTTTGAAACAGAGATGAGCACTGAACCCTAGGGATAGATGCGACTGGCTTTTGAGCAAGGGAAACCTTAACTTTTACTAGCAAGGAGGGAGGACTGTGGTGTCGGCTGGTCATGGGGGCCACCCAGAGACCACCACCCCCAGCCGGGGGTGAGGTGGTGGAGGAGGAGGAGCTGAGTGGCGGGAAGACCAGCTACTGCCACCACCACAGGTTCTCCAGAGCCAGGGGCCGCTCATCTGGTCCTCCTCCTCACCCCTGGCTGGGGGGGTGTCTCCCGGTGGCCCCCGCCCTGCTCCGGATGGAGGCCTTGCGGCGGCGGCGGTAGCTGGCCTTCCCGCCGCTCAGCTGCTCCTCCTCCTCCTCCCCGGCTGGTTAGCAAAGGTCACCCTTGGCCCTTGCTCGAAAAGTCAGTCGTATCCAACTCTAGCGTATAGTGCTCATCTCCATTTACAGCTAAAGAGCCAGTGCTGTTTGTAGATTTTTCATGGCCATGTGGCAGGCATGACTAGATAGCGGCTAGCCTACTCAGTCACATGGTAACCCCCAGCAAGCCACACATGGCCACCCATTTGGCCACACCCACTGATTTGGCGATGCCCATCTATTTGGTCATGCCCACAAAATTTCCCTTATTTTCAAAGCCAAAAGTTGACAGGTATGGCTGGGGCAGACACGGAGAAGGCTCTCCTCCTGGTCCCAGTCAGATGAGCTTCTTTTGCTGATGGGACCGCCATTGAACCCCTCCTGTCTAATTTAAAATTTGACATCTTAATACTCTCTCCTCTGAAAATCGCTTTCATAGTATCCCAGACTATATTATAGCTTGCGAGATTTGGTGTTTTTTTTTTTACATTTTCTGTGTTGTTTGCATTTATTTTCACATCCTTCTGTCCTTCGGCTCTTCTCCCTCTCCTTGATTTTGTGTCTTAATTTTCTTTTTATGGCTGTTCCTGAAGCAGACAGATTTTCGTGTTGATGGAGGCTTACTGTGATGTTGTAGGTAAGTAGTTCGATCCCTGATTGTTGCTGGACGGAATGAGCTTCTGTCTTTTTCTCAGCTTCTCTGTGTTTTCATTTTGCAATTTGAATGATTTTTCTAGTTTGAGTGTGCTTACCTGGGTGTTTGTTTTGATTTTAGGATTTGCATATCTGTGATGACTTTGGTTTCATGTTGTTTTAGTGTGAATTCGGTTTTTAGAAAATATATATATAATGTCTTACAACTGTAGGTTTTGTTGTAATATTGGTGACTTGTTTGTGAGTATTGGGGTGCGCCGACATTCCGTCCTGGGCTGAGGGGTTTTTCCACGATGTGTGAATGGGTTTGCTGTGTGTGTTTTTGAAGTGTTTTCTTGTTGGAGTTGTGAGTGCGAAATGCAGGCATTTGTGATGGCTTGTTGTCTTTTGGCATTTCAAGTTGTATATTTTGGATTTATTTGTTTTATTTTTTGTTTGTTTATTTTAAGTGGAGGTGATCTGTGCTGGGAGCAGCAGTTTGTTTTCTCCACTAGGTTTGGCATTGGGGAATGTCTGCATGTGCAGAATGGTATGCGTGTGCAGCTTTGGCTGGAGTTTCAGCTGGAGCCTTGTTTGTTTTAACTGTGTGGATCAATGGATCTGTGTGTGCCACCACGGATGAACATGTGGATCTGCACATGGCACAACCCTCTTTACACTTGCGCATTTGTTTTGTTTGGACTTGTAGGATGGAAGACCCTGCTGCGGCCTAGGGATAGTTGCGCCGATGGTCTCAGTTCGGCAAGGTATGTGTGTACGGCGTATTACGGGATAGGCTGGACGGGTGTGGAAACGCATTCTACACATGCACAGCCACATCCCTTTCTTATTAGGTATAGATGATGATTCCAGCAAGACTTCCAATGTAAGTTGATTTGAACCATCATGATTCACTTGTGAGCTCAACAATGCACCTTAGGTTCATTTCCAGCTGGTTGGTGGATCTTATCTCAACAGTACTCACAAATAATTCTTCATCATCCTCTACAGAAGTGACACACGGGGAGCTACAGGGGTTTGGCCTGGGACTAAGTAGTAGAGAGAATGTTGATCAATACTACAGATAATTAAAAAGTGGCAAAGTTAGGCAATATATTAGAAGACAGAATATGAATTCTGACTACAGCTATACAAATATCACAATATTTGGGAAGAAAAGCATTCATTGAGGTCTCTGCTCCCACGGAGTTTTCAGTTTAAAATAAATAATGGGGGATCTGCATTTAGGGCAGAGAAATCAAGAGCACAAAATTGGCTAAGCAGTTGTATGTGTGAAAAAGATCTGTTAAACAGTGTGATGTGCAGCAAGAAAAACTAATGATGAGTTGCTTCAACAGAAATTGAGAGTTTAGACTGAGAGCAATAATGCTGCCCCACCCCCAATTCTGCTTCAGTCAGATCTCAACAGGAGTCCTGTGCTCAGTTCTAAACATTACAATTTAAAGATGTTGACAGCCAGGAATGTGATGAGAAGAAAACAACAATGATTCTGGAGGGTCTGGAAACCAAGCCCTGTGAAAAACAATGGAGAATTTGGGTTATGTTTAGCCTGAATAAGGGAAGAGTGAAAGATGATATGAGGATCCATCTTCAAATGTTTAAAGGGCTGTCATGCAGATAATAAAGTAAGCTTGTTTTCTGAGTTTCTAGCAGATAGCACCCAAAGTAATGAATTCAAATCACAAGGAATGAGATTTCAGAATCTGGGAAGCACAACCTAACAATAGAAAACTGATTGACAATGGAACGTTCAGTCTTGAAAAGTGGTGGACTCTACTTCATTTAGGGCTGCCATAATTCTATCCTGCCAAACCAGGACTGCCATGTGATGTCATTGCATTGTTCAAACTCTAAGACCCCGCAGAATCCCCGACCAGGGTAGGCAGCCTCCATCAGTTTAAAATAAACTGTAGTCAAGAGGCTGTTCCTTTATTTTTGAATAAACATTTCCTGGGCTACTCTTGAAATTGCCCTACCTCTCCCTGAGGTCACCCCTGCCCTACCCTTCACCCCACCCCCCACCAATTTTTAAAATGCAAATGACTATTTTTCTTTGCTACATGTGAGGAAATAAGTATCAGATTCTCCCACATGCACTATGAAGCTCAGATATCAATTTATCACCCCAAATGCTGCTTTTGAGAATGAAGATTTGGACTGCAGTCTTCAACTTCCGTAGCTGGCTGTACATAGATTCTTTATAAAAATTATTCCATTAGAACATAATAATTTTCAATGAAGTAATAAATAGTAAGAGAATATAGGGACATGATACACAACTAGATGTTGGACAGGTATTGAATAATTGATTAAAGAACATAATTACTTTAGGAATATCATTCCTAAGAATGAGAAAGGTGGGGAGGGAGAAGAAATGATTTCCTGTTGTTCTGAATGAGCCCTCAGTGTTGTAATTAGAATTATCTTGAACACACTCATGTGTACTGAATCCTCCAAACCAAGATCGCAAAGAAGTCCTGCTAGTAAATGCTTAAACATTACCTGTGGACTATAAAAGCAGAGCAGAAATCTTTAAATTGCCCACTTTATCAAGCTGTAAGGATAGCTGTGAAGGCTCTGTTACGCTCTCAAAACCACTGAGAAGACTCTAAAAAGGAAGTGATGAAGTAAAGATTTTTAATAGGACTCGAGAGGACTGAAATGTGCATGATATTGAGGAGAGCTGGGAGGTAGGCTGTACTAATCAGTGAGCTGAAAGCTTTAAAACACTAATGGAAGCCAGTGTGAACATCAGCCTTCAGCTTCCGACAATTGGCTGGCTAGTTCTTCACCTTTCTTTCATAATAAAAAGCATCAAACCCAACAATTCATTTGCAGATTGCTGTAATTTGAAAAGCAATTGTTTAGAATATTTACAGTCCCCCAAGTGACTTGTCTAATGCTTACACCTCCACAGGAGCAAATGAGGTTATGCCAAATCTGCCCTGCAGGCTTATTAATCAGTATAAACCTGAAGGCTTGGCATTGTCACTGATACACCGAATTTCCAGGCAGTTGCAATGGAGTGGAAGTAAATCTACATAAAGAAGCAGCAGAGGGAAACCACTGAGTAACTTAGAAATTCTGCCACTCCCTTGCATTGCTTAGTAGTCTTTCCAAACAGCCCAAAGCTCATTGTATGTGTTTGTCAACCATCAATCAATCAATCAATCAATCAAAGTTGTATTTATACCCCGCTTTTTTTACCAGAGGCAACCCAAAGCGGCTTACAACAGGGAGAAGAAGAAATACAAAACCTAATAAATAAACAAAACATAATAATACAATTACACAGTACAAAATAATCAATAATTGACACATATCACAGTACAAATACAGAAACAATATACAGTATCAAAAATGCGATAAGAATAGACAATACAATTACAATAGTACTTTACAAATTAAGTTGCAATTAACTGTGCAATAATGCAACAATCAGTTCAAAGAGAGAAGAAAAAAACAAAGCATCCATAAACGAATACAGTACAATGGCAGGTAAATAATTGTTCTATAAACATAACTGTATAATACAAAACAATACTTCCCGACCCCCGACAGGAAAGAGGTGGAGGCCCTGGGGTGGGGTAGCATTGCATCCAGAGCTGCTGCAGCTGCGAAAACAGCCCAAGTCCCTCCCCACCACTCGACTCCCCATGGCTTTTGAGCCCCTGGTGGTGTTGTGGCGGAGGCCCGGGGATGGGACAGCATCATGTCTGGAGCTGCCGCAACTGAGGCAACAGCCCGAGTTCCTCGCCACCACTCAACTCCCCTTGGCTTTTGAGCCCCTGGTGACATTGGGGTGGAGGCACAGGGGTGTGGCGGCATTGCATCCGGAGCTGCCACAGCTGAGGCAAATCTCACAGCACTGGATAAAGTCTTAGGGAATTGCTATGTTTCTTCAGGTGTCTAGGTGGAAATACAAATCTTAGTGCAGAAAGAGTAAAAGTATTATATTGTATGTGTGGTAGGTTTAATGCTTGGGTTTCCTACTCCCAACTGGTGCCAGTGCTCAGACACTCCATAAGCACCAGTATTGAACTCACATGGGAGCCATGTTTTGTCAGTAATGGTGGTTTCACTGCTGGACAGTGCCTCTTCCCAGAGCTTACACAGTGTCATGGAACTGCTCCCACCTGTGATTTTAAATCCTAAAAGGTTGATGAGGCGGCAGCATTTCCCTGGGCAGAATGGACTTATTGGGATGTTACATCTGGCCACTACAGACAATTTAAACTGTCAAAGGCCACAACAATGTTTTTTTAAAGGTGGGGAGTGTTGTGTGGACACAAGGATGCAGAGGGATTGATAATTTAAAAATTAAGAAAGAGTGAGAAGCATTATAATAAAAAAGAGTGAGAAGATTTTTAATTTTTTTAAAAGAGAAAATGTAAAATGACAGGCTGTGACAAGGAGAGTGATAGCCAGTTATTAAGGTTTTTCCAAGGTCTCTCCTTACTGCAGCCTGCCCTGTTTGTGTGCTACTCTCTCTATGTAACTATTGCAGAGAGAGAGAGTGTGTGAGTGTGAGTGTGAGTGTGTGAGAGAGAGTCCGGTTAAAGAGCTGTACAGAGACATGAGTTTCAGTCCTTTCCCAGAAGCTCAGGTAGAAAAGATCAGCAACAGGGGAGACAACTCACCAGTGGCCTTTGGGAAATGTGGGTACAATAGACCAACCAATGCCAGTGTTTGTGCAAGACACTTTTCAGGAATGTCGGGGGGATGGGGAATAAGGTCTCATGAGGTTTCAGGGTAACCCCAGGCTTGGGAAACACATGTGGGGCTATCCATCTAGGTTCAGTGGGCTGCCTACCCCGAGAACACTCTCCTGCAGTCCCCACACTGCTGAAAACGGGGAAGATAGCACTTCTGCACATTAGGCAGGAATGTGGTAGCAAGTATGGTAGCAAGGCTGAATAGCAGTCCATTACATTGCCACCTTCCACACACATAGAGAGTGGACTTGGTCCTGGGAAACTGCCCTGCTCGAAGGCAGGGATGCCCTGGCAGATAATATTTCCCAGGCTGATAATTGAAGCAGGTGGCCCTCCCTTCTGGATCACTGTGGCAACCTTATCTCCCCCAAAGTAAAATGTCCCTTTGAGAAAGGTTGCACCCTTGAGAAAATGTAGCCTTTTAACTTGGCCACAGTCCATTATCTTGCTTCTCTCCACTCCACAAAATTACTCCCCTTCTGGTTCAGGTGGCCAAATACAAGGCTTTCTTGATGTCTTTGAGGCTTTTTGTTGAAGAAGAATAGTCTGGCAAACTGGGAGGAGTGGCGTGCCTGCGCCGGCCTTTGTGGGGGGAATAAAAGGACCTGTGCAGCCATCACCTTCCCCTGCCTCCCACCGCCGATGCTGAAGCCCGTAGAGGCTCTGAGCTCCTCCGCCCGGTCTGGCAAAACGGGAGGAGTGGAGCACCTGTGCCAGCCCTTGCGGGAGAAATAAAAGGACCTGTGTGGCCACCACTTTCTGCTGCCTCCCGCCACAGACGCCGAAGCCCATCGAGGATCTGAGCTCCTCCACCCGGTCTGGCAAACCGGGAGGAGTGGAGTGCCTGCACCGGCCCTTGCAGGGGGAATAAAAGGACCTGTGCGGCCACCACCTTCCGCCACCTCCCACCGCTGATGCTGAAGCCCGTCGAGGCTCTGAGCTCCTCCACCCGGTCTGGCAAACCGGGAGGAGTGGAGCGCCTGCACTGGCCCTTGCAGAGGGAATAAAACGACCTGTGTGGCCACCACCTTCCGCCGCCTCCTGTCGCCGATGCCGAAGAGTCCTGACATGTGTATGGACTGCAGTGATGCAATTTTGTTATGGGACTGTGTCGCTGTGCTGCCTTGTGGTAAATTTTCTTCATATTGTTCTGCTGATTATTTATTCTGTGCTTTTTTGTATTATGCTGCTTATTAGTTAGTATTTTTTTGAATATTGTAAGATGCTACCTTTTGTAAATGTGTTTTATTGTTGAATTTATATTGTGTATATGTTGTGATTTGTGACTGTATTTTTAGTTGCCTGTGAACCGCCTTGAGTTGGGTTGAGTAGGCGGTATACAAATAAAAATTACAATTACAATCATCCAAAAATATGCAGGATACACATCGAAGCAATAATCTATTCTACTCTAATTTAACAAACTAAGAAAATAAGAAAATAGCTAACTTCCACTAAGAAAGCATTTCTTCTCTATGGGCTTGAAAGCCTCAATGAGGATTTTCTTAGATCTCCATGGTCTGGGTTCGAAGTGATGTGGGCTTTGCCTCCTCCCAAATGGTCGCTTCTGAACCCTCAAAACCTGAGGTTTAAATATATTTTCTGGGGTCCTCACTCCTTCCTCCAGAATGTTAAATATGTGAGATTACCTCATTGTTTTGACTAAACGTTGTTTATCCAAACTGGTGTTTATGATTTAACCAAATTCTCAGACATGAATTGATGTAACCTAATTCTCAGGTGTCTGTGCAGGTGTTTGTTATCACCCTGTCCCCAGATGTTTGAACAGATGTTAATGTCCCATGTTCCACTTCTATGTGAATGTCACCTTTTCCCTCTCTCTAAGGTGATGGGTTATTGACCGATTGTAACCTTGGGAATTCCCCTTGTTATGCAAGTGTGAGCTCCCTCACAGGTATCCAAGTGATTGGCATTGCTACTTAGCAACCCAAATTTTTAGTGACATGTTAATGTGTGGTATGTCTGGTATGTGTATTGAAATGCAACTGGCTTCAGTGTGCTTCCCTATCGAGTTAGCCACCCTCAAACCTACAGAGAATATACTATATGAATCTAAACACTTAATAAATGTAAAGAAAATTAAACATTAGAACATAAGAACAGCCTTGCTGGAACAGGCCACAGCCCATCCAGTCCAGCATTCTGTCTCACACAGTGGCTCACCATTTGCTTCAGGGTATTCCCAAGCAGATGCCTTCACCTGCTTAGGATTCCCTGGAAATGGCATTGAGAGATATCCACCTATCTCTCCAACCCCGAGGTTGTCCTTAGGTATCCATAATTATAGCCATTGATACCATTGTCCTCCATGAACTTGTCTAATCCTTTCTTAAAGCTGTCAAGACTGACAGCTGTCACCACTTCTTCTGGCAGGGAGTTCCATAGACCAGCAATCTTCTGGGTGAAAAAGTACTTTCTCTTATTTGTTTGAGACTAGTACCTAAAAGTTTCATGGGGTGCCCCCTAGTTCTAGTGTTGTGTGATAGGGAAAACAGTTTTTCCTTATCTATTTTGTCCACACCGTGCATGATTTTATAAATTAAAATATGAAATCATCCCTTGTGATTATCTTGACAGAAGGCTGTCAGGAAAACTAAAGTAGATGGTACAAGAAAGAAGAAGGTTAAGAAACCACTGGAGGACTCACAAGAAGACTCCCAAGTCAAAAGACCCAGCTACCATGCAGGATTACTTGGTTTGCAGGAACACAATGGATCATGTTACGGCAACAAAGACATGTTTGTAGGGGCATGCAGTTTCTTGCACAGCTTTTGAAACATTCACTATATTCCTTGAATGGTTACTCAGAAATAGGATGAGTAACCCTCTTGTAACTCATTATCTTGATGATTAATGGTCCATCCAGGTCTTCCCCATGTGCAGAAGCACTGCAGGCATTCAAAGTATGGTAAGAGAGATAGGCATCTCATTGGCAGAAGACACGATGAAGTAACTAACTTGGTATCTTTGGGACAAAGCTTGATACTGTGCTGGGCAGTGTCTAATTGCTTCAGGATAAGGTTGACACATTGTGGGTCAGCCTTTGATAGCCTATGACCAGAGGGAAAGCTACTCTGAAGGAAGTGCAAATAGTTCTACAGCAGTTCAATTTTGAATGGACTGCAGGAATAAAAACACAACACCACCATCTCAGGATTACAAAGAGAATTCAGGCAGATTTAGTGTTATTTTACAAGTTCTTAACACATATTAATGGAACAACAATCTGGCAGGCTCCACTTGAATTAGGGAAGACATTGGAAATCCAATCAGATGCAGCAAGTGGAATTGCTTTTGTCATGTTCTTTAAAGAACAGTGGTGTGCACAGCTGTGGCCACAACACTTATGAGGAGGTTGTTATTTACAGGGACCTTACCTTCTTTGATATTTTTCCCATAGTGGTGGTGTACAAATAGAGATACAGTACTTGCTTAGCAACCGAAAGATCAGATTAATATGTGACAATTGTGTAATCAGCAAGCACACCTCACACTCTGAATGGGTAATGTGACTGGTACACAGATCTGGTCATACATGTTTAAAGGAGAGCATTGCATTTTCTGTGCAAGCATTTTCATACTAGGTGTGACTAATGATATTACAGATGCCTTTTCTCAATTTCAGAAAGAAAAAAAACCAATTTGAATTCTTGGTCCCAAAAGCACAACGGTAATTGGATCAATTTCCAACCAAACTTTGGAAGTTTGGGGGTGAATCCATCATTTATAGAGCATTGAAATCAGTTGCTTCCTCCACATTCCAATCATACTGGAAAACAGTAGCAAGCTTCATAAAAGTCCAAAAGTACAATTGGAGGATATGGTGAATGTTGTTTAGTCACAGAGTCAAGTCTGACCCTTTGCAACCCCATGCCAGACACCTATGTCATCCACCATCCTCCAGAGCCTGCTCAGATCTATGCCCAATGGCCAGATTAAAAAAACAGGGTTCTGTGCTACATAGCATAATTGAGGGAGGAAGGCTGGACACACAGGAAATTACAGGTCACCTGGTGGCCATCACAATTTTCAGTAAGTTGCAAGGTTACCCAGACCTTTGTAGGTCACTTGTGGCTTGCAAAGCACTAGAAAGGTGGTAGTTTACCCCAATGATCCATGATTTGACATTAACCCCATTACACCACCTATTTTGGAGAGATTTCTTAACACCCTAAAAAAGATATGCTAGTCAAGGATGGGGATGCTGCTGTTTAAGGCAGCATCTCCATCTTTGGAGTACTCAAGAGATACAGTTGTCCAGCTGACAAGTCTGGGCAAGCCCCTGATCTGAGAGATGCCAAAACAGAAGAGAATAAAATTTAATTGGCAATTAGAAGATTGAAAACAGACCAGAGGGGATGAAGAAAGTAGATCGTCAGCATATGCCTCAAAGAAGCAGGGGCCTTGTCCAGTCAGAATTCTAAAAGAATTATCTACCACAACTTGGCTGCTTGCTTGTGCACTTCAATAGGCAGCTGCTCACTAAACTCTAGTTTCTTGTGGTCAGGCGACAACACTCATAGCTTGCAATCTGCAGCCAAGTGAGTTTGGAATGCACTTTTTCAGGACCTGGGCTGCTACTGTGGCTGCTAAGTCTGGGTTCAAGAGTGGAAGCATAATGGTGACAGGACAGTGGAAATTGAAACAAATCCTACCCTAGGATAGTAGCAGTTGTTTACAAGTAGTTTCATATTCTTCAGTTTCAGTTCAAGGACTAACAGTGTGGACTATCAGCACAATATTGTACATTGAGCCATGCTGTATTCTGAATCAACTAAATCAGGAACCTACCTCGTTATAACAGTAATGATTGGGTGGGGGAAGGGATTTTCATGTTGTGGGGAATCCAGCAAAATGTATATGGCAAACTATATATGTCAACACATGTGTGTACAGAAGAATACATCGCTTCAGGAATCAGTGCCAAATAAACAAACCCTGATGGGTGTTTTAAAATAACCCACGTTTTGGCAAGTTAATGCATGCCTCCTTTGTGTATCTTTGTATTCATTAGTCTTTGAATCAATTTCAAACTAGCAAAACCAATGCAAACGTAGTACTTTTTGCTAATCAAGGCAAACCTTCAGCCAGGAAATTTGTGTACTTATCATGTGAAGTTTTGTGCAATGATTTAGGAAGTGTTAACACAATGATTTTGTAGACAAACACCAGGTAGCCATTATTGACCAATCAATATCTCATCTACAGCCTTGATCATAAATTTATTTTATTGATGGGGGAATCTGAGACCAAGAAGACAGCATTCGTCGTTTAACCTTTTAAATAATAAATAGAATCAGAAGAACTGTGATGAAATGTCAAAGACATGCACTTGAGCATGTTTTCATACTGATGCTTTTTCATCATTAGATTGTATCTTATATACTTGCACACTTGACAGTTGAATCAAAGTTCTGCCAAAAATTTCAGGTCACTAGATGATTTGGGACAGAAGTACAGAAGGAGTAATCTAAGTCTGTTTTGATGCTAGCAATTTTTACGAATTTTGTTTTTGGACAAGTAAATGCATCCAAAAAGTCCCTAGTTGATATATCAGTGATATTTAGTATACTGGCATAGCAATATGTGTATGTTTGTGTGTTTGTTTTTGTGTCTTGGAGCTTTTCCCATGGTTACCTCGGTTGAAAAGGTTACAATCCAATAAAGCTTGGTGGCAGCTCTCCAGAGGCAATGAATTTTTTAATGTAAGCAGTGTTGAGTGTACTTGTCCTGTCTAGATTGTAGAAATGTGAAACTAAACGCAAGTGATCTCTCTTTCACTGCAGCTTATTGTGTTAGGAAGGGATTGGTTACTCAGCCTGTTCACCAGTTCCTCACAATCAAAACAGACAGACAAATTCTGGAAGTAACAGGCATTTGAAAATGAGAGGCACCAATGGAAAATACCCCACAGTATGATGGTAAGCATAAACTCTAAATGTGCTCTGTATTCTTTTCTCTCTTTATTGTTGCATTATAAAGTCAGCCATCTACACTCTAGATGTGCTAGAGCAGTGATGGGCAGTCTTGGCCCTCCAGCTGTTCTTGAACTTCAATTCCCAGAAACCCTGACCAGCTGGTGTGTTGACTTGGGCTTCTGGGAATTGAAGTCCAAGAACAGCTAGAGGGCCAAGACTGCCCATCTCTGTGCTAGAGTCAGACTGTCAATCCCATCCTTCCTGGGAATAATAAAACTTGTAGTTCAATTCATCAAAAATAAATAAAATAAACCTGATCAGAATAAGTTGTGTTTTGTTTCTTATCCTTGGAATGAAAATAAATAGCTACCAAAATTGATGCCCCTCCCCCCAAAAAATATTTCACCTTACTGAATTTTGTATGATTTTCTGCTGTCAGGGGGGCAATTATTCTTTGCAGGCGCACCCCCCCAAAGAAAGACTCAGACACCGGTATATGGATAAAGGCATTGGGCCACTTTTATTGAATAATGCCCTAGTCCGAATTATAACTTTCAATTGGTGTATTCATCCAATTGTAATTCTTAAGGCAAACAGGTCGCAGTAACACTGGTAAGGTTCCTCCCAAAATTGCCAATGGCAATTGGCTACAATGTATCCATTTGTATCAATTTGTTTGTTGACACAAACAAATTGTTGACCGGAGTCAATAAACTATCTACTGACCCCACCCTATGACGTGTATCCGTCAAATCACGGGGTGATGCATGCTGAAAAGCTCCTGCCATCACCCCTTGCCTGGTTCGTCGTTGACCGGTCAAAGCTATTACACCTCTACCTGTCTAAGTGTTGGCCAGTCAATTGCGAACCTGCCGGATACCTATGGGTCATAAATCTTTACCTTACCAGTGCTACCCGCCACACGGGGAGGCTTCAATGAAGACTCCCCCCCCCCAGACTGTCAGCTCGGTCAACAGGCCTGCTTGCAAATCTTCCAAAAAGAGGTTCATACCTCTAGCCAACAGGTGGACCCCATCCCCTGCATAAAGATCATAATTTTGTAAACTAATCGTGGGGTGTCGGATGACCATCCCCAAACCCTTGTCTGCCAAGGACCGGGCAACAGCCCTGTTCACCGAACGGCAAGCGCGGTCAAGGGCACGGAGGTCAATACCTCCCCTGTATGAATGACGCGGTACGATGTCCGACCATAGCAGCCTTGTGGACGGCCACACATAATGCAAATAAGCTAGGTCACTGCAAATCGTGAATTTTAAGGAGAGGCCAGTGACCTGGGCAAGGTCATTGCCCCTGAGGTGCAGTACAAGGACATCAGGCGGTTCAGCATCCCTGATGGAAAACAGAAATGGCAACAGTTCCCGCCATTTCATTCCGCACTTACCGTACCAACGTATGAGTGCGGTTGCACGCAGTCCAAGCTGGGGTCCCCACTCTGTCGCCGCAGTATACTGCGCTGCCCAGTGCACGTAACTGTGGCCCACCAGCCATACTGACACCGGTGTGCGGGGACACACAGGGTCTATAAAAGAAGAAAAAGGGGATTAATGACCCAAGTAGTACTCATGCATGTAGGGGGCGTACATATAATGCAAAACGCTTGGATCCCCATCTTCCCATCCGGCGTATATCAGTCTCAGAGTACCCAAATGCAGCCGCAGTGGATGCAGCACCTATCCTAAAGGAATGGGTGCCGTAACGAGCCCCGGGGAGGCCAACACTGGATAGTGCCATACCGGTCACCTTCCAAAATTGAAATTTAGTAAGGGGAGACCCATCCTGGTGGCAGAAAAACGGGCCAGGGTGCGCGCCATTGCCAAGAACCCCTGTAAGGCACCAACCGGACAGATGTCTGCAATGGAACATCGTAGCAGTCTAACTCTGCCTATGCCGTGCTGATCAACCTTTGAAGACCGTATCCTCAACTGAGCCCACTCATTCGTGACATAGATATCGTCGAGTTCCAGTGCCCTACAAGTCGCATCTGCCTTAGACAGTAGTACCAACTCACTGATGCGGAGCGCTCCAAAGAAGGCCACCGTGGTAGCTGCATGAAAAAGAGCCACCTCATAAGAACATAAGAACATAAGAACATAAGAACAGCCTTGCTGGAACAGGCCACAGCCCATCCAGTCCAGCATTCTGTCTCACACAGTGGCTCACCATTTCCTTCAGGGTATTCCCAAGGAGATGCCTTCACCTGCTTAGGATTCCCTGGAAATGGCATTGAGAGATATCCTGCCTATCTCTCCAACCCGGAGGTTGTCCTTAGGTAGCCATAATTATAGCCATTGATACACTTGTCCTCCATGAACTTGTCTAATCCTTTGCAGGCGCACCCCCCCAATAACGGACACAGACAACATTGAAAGTGGATAACAGCATAGGGCCACATTTATTGATTCAATGCCCTAGTCCGAATTATAAATTTGTATTGGTAAAACGACCAATCATAATTCCTAAGGCAAGCAGGCCGAAGTAACACTGGTAAGGTACCACCCCAAAATTGCCAACGGCAATTGGTTACAATGTATCAATTTGTATCAATTTGTTTGTTGACAACAAACAAATTGTTGACCGTAGTCAATAACTAACTTATGACCCCACCCTCTGACGCGTATCCGTGAAATCACAGGGGTGATGCATGCTGGTTAGCAATCGTCATCACCCCATCGCCTGGTTCGTCGTTGACCGGACAACGTTTAACTAATTTATTCCTGTCTAGTGTTGTCCAGTCAATTGCGAACCTGCCGGATACTTGTGGGTCATACTGTTTACCTTACCAGTGCTACCCGCCAATGTGACCAAAGTCAACAGTAGGAACACAGAAAGACCCCTATATCAAACCATAGCAACAGTGTGGGATGGGCAAAAAAGCCAGGACCCGGAGCCAATATGGGTCCCAACCAAAAATTCCCACCCGGCCCCGAAGCGACCATAATATCACACTGTTAACTAGGGAGGGGGTGGAGGGGAAAAAACTTCTCCGCTCGGAGAAGTACACTTTTCCTGATGCAGGCCGGCAACCATTTGGCCCACATACTTGGTGGCTTGCGACAACGTGCCTGCCACTATCCTTCTCATTCTGCCCCTCCCTCTCTCCTTGGTGGGCACACTGTTTATCCACGTACTCCCCCCGCCAAATTTACTCTCTGGCGGCCTGTGCCAAGTGGTCACTCATCGGTAAGGAATAGGGGCTTGGACCAACCCGGCCACCCAAAACATTCCCCTAAGGGTAGGGAACACCCCCCACCACGGGGCCCTGGGTGTTGGCTGTCATCGCCGGGTGAGGCGTCAGCGGGCGCACCGCCGCACCACCCGCGCGAGGCCAAGGCGATTGGAAAGCCCCCCCCCCCATATTGGGAATGAGTGTGGATGTACTCGCTTACACCGTATACTCACATGCTGCACCCCCGCGAGCCGCCCCCACCGGGGGTTCCGGCCCACTGGGGGCGTCGGAGCTCACGACCGCCGTAGAGCTCATCACCGGGGAACCTGCACCTGGCTGCTGGCTGGGGAGCTGCGAGGCAGTGGCCGAAACCGCGCCACGCGCCTGCAGCAGCTCAACCCTCCCTGTCGGCTGTTGTCCTCCTGCCGACAGCGCCTTAAAAGGAACCCCAAAGGAGGGGGGGCCCCCGCCTGACTTCCACGTTAACCCGGGGCGAAGGGCCGGCTGGCCCGCCTGGTCCAGGCGTGGGTACAGGCCCCTGTACCCCAGGACCCGAATATGGCCATTGGCCAGCACCAAAGCCCGGCAGGGTCGGTGAAGAAACCTGCCGAGGCAGGGGGAGCGGTGTCCACCGCTCGCGGGCCGCAGGCCGGAACCCCTTCCGCGCCCGCACTCTGGTTGCCCACTCCGGGCGAAGGGGCAATAGACCCCATTCCGCCGGCCCCGGCAGGGGCGAGCAAAGGCGGCTGCTGAGGAGGCGGCACCGCGGTCCTCCGACCTGGGTCGCGCCTCCTAACCGCGCGAGCTGCACTCAAAGCTGCCTTCTTCTTCAAAGGCATCTCCACCGAAGCAAAAAGGGAAGCCGGCAAGGCAGAATCGCTACCAAAAGGCTTCCCGGTAAGCTAACGAGCGACGGAGACACAGGGGAAAAAACTTCTCCGCTCCGTCGCTGAGGTAAAATGGCAGCTCGGCTGCCTCGTGGCCACCCCTTTTATAAGGGAGCTGGCCACGCCCCTAACTACCCGGATTCTCTGTCCTGTGGGGGGGGGCCCGCAAAGGGCGCGGCGGCAATTTTGGCGCCGCGCTTGCATTCTTAAAGCTGTCAAGACTGACAGCTGTCACCACTTCTTCTGGCAGGGAGTTCCATAGACCAGTAATCCTCTGGGTGAAAAAGTACTTTCTCTTATTTGTTTGAGAACTAGTACCCAAAAGTTTCATGGAGTGTCCCCTAGTTCTAGTGTTGTGCGATAGGGAAAACAGTTTTTCCTTATCTATTTTGTCCACACCGTGCATGATTTTATAAACTTCAATCAGGTCACCTCTTAGACGCCGTCGTTCAAGAGTGAAAAGGTCCAACCGTTGCAGCCTCAGATGGTAAGGAAGGTGTTCCAGTCCCCTAATCATTCTGGTTGCCCTCCTCTGTACTTTCTCCAACTCCATAATATCCTTCTGGAGGTATGGCGACCAGAACTGTACACAGTATTCCAGATGGGGCCTCACCATAGATTTATAAAGAGGCAAAATGACACTTGCTGACTTATTTTCTAAACCCTTCCTAATGATCCCTAGCATTGAGTTTGCTTTTTTCACTGCTGAGGCACACTGGGTTGACACCTTCATTGAGTTGTCCACCAGGACACCAAGGTCCCTTTCCTGGTTTGTCACAGAGAGTTCAGACCCCATCAGTTTATAAATGTAATTGGGGTTCTTTGCCCCAACATGCATCACTCTGCACTTACTAATGTTGAAACTCATTTGCCACTGTTTTGCCCACTCCCCCAGTGTCGAGAGATCCCTCTGGAGCTCCTCACAATCTCTCACAGTTTTCACTACCCTGTATAATTTAGTGTCGTCAGCAAATTTGGCTACCTTGCATTTTACTCCTACCTCTAGATCATTTATGAAGAGGTTGAAAAGCAGGGGTCCCAGTACTGAACCTTGGGGGACCCCACTCTTTACTTCCCTCCATTTGGAGAAGTGTCCATTTAGTGCTACCCTCTGTTTCCTGTCCCTTAGCCAGTTGCTGATCCAGGACAAGACCTGTCCCTTTATTCCATGACTGGTAAGTTTATTCAAGAGCCTTTGGTGTGGGACCTTGTCAAAAGCCTTCTGAAAGTCCAGATAAACAATGTCAACTGGATCCCCCTTATCCACATGCTTGTTGACACTCTCAAAAAATTCCAACAGATTAGTGAGGCATGATTTGCCCTTGCAAAAACCATGTTGGCTCTCCTTTAGCAGCGCCTTCTCTTCTATGTGCCTATTAATTCTATCTTTTAGGATGGTTTCCATCACTTTACCTGGGACACATGTCAAACTGACAGGCCGGTAATTTCCTGGATCACCCCTGGATCCTTTTTTGAAAATTGGTGTTACATTTGCTACCTTCCAGTCATCAGGCACAAAGCCTGATTTGAGGGAAATATTATATATTTTGGCTAGGATATCAGCAATTTCATCTTTAAGTTCCCTGAGAACTCGTGGATGGATGCCATCTGGTCCTGGGGATTTGTTAGTGTTTAGCTTAACAAGACATGCAAGGACCTCCTACCTGGTTATTTCTATCTTGCTTAATTCTTCGGTTTCCCTCCCTACGAAGATAGGCTCTGTTTTGGGCATGTGGTCTCTGTCTTCTTCAGTGAATACTGAAGCAAAGAATTCATTGAGTCTCTCTGCAATCTCTGTTTCCTCTTTAATAACCCCTTGCCTTCCATTGTCATCTAATGGTCCAATGACCTTCCTAGTTGGGTTCTTACTTCTAATGTACTTAAAGAAGTCTTTGTTATTCCTCTGAGTATTTTTAGCTATACGCTCCTCAAAGTCTTGCTTTGCTTTCCTGATTGTTGCCTTGCATTTGTTCTGCCAGAATTTATGTTTCTGCCTGCTGTCCTCATTTGGACAAGCCTTCCATCTTCTAAATGAGCTTTTCTTGCTCTTGATCACTTCCCGAACAGCTCCTGTAAGCCACATCGGAGTCCTCTTGGACCTGGCAGTGCCCTTTTTCCTTTTGGGTATGCATTCCAATTGGGCCTCTGTTATTGTTTTTGTAAACAACCTCCATGCCTCTTGGAGTGTTTGGACTCTCTCAATTTTCCCGTTCAGTTTCTTTCTCACTAGTTTCCTCATCTTTGGGAAATTTCCTTTTTGAAAATTTAAGGTCTCTGTGTTAGATTTTATCAGTGACTTGCGGTCTATGATCAAGTTAAACATAATTGAGTTGTGGTCACTGTTCCCTATTGGATCAGTCACATTAACATCTTGCACCAGATCCTGAGTATTACTCAGGATCAAGTCAAGGATTTTTGTACCTCTAATTGGGTCTTCAACCATCTGTCCCAGGGAACAATCATTGAGCATATCTAGAAACTTTGTCTCTTTATCATGTGCTGAACAACAGTTTACCCAGTCTATGTGAGGGTAATTGAAGTCCCCCATTATAACCAGGCTTCCCTTCCTGGATGCCTCCTTTACAACATTCTCCAACTGCCAGTCTCCCTCAAGAGTTTGGGTTGGAGGCCGATAGTATATGCCTACTGTTAGACCATCCTTATGGCCTGGTACTCTTACCCACAGAGCTTCTAATGGTGACTCTAAATCACCTAGATATTCCAATTCATACGATTTTATCACTTCTTTGACATACAAGGCTACACCACCTCCTGTTTGCCCCTTCCTATCCTTCCTGTACAGTTTGTAGCCTGGGATAACTGTATCCCATTGGTTATCATCCGTCCACCAGGTTTCAGTGATACCAATAATATCAAAATTTTTATCTATTGCTAAGTATTCCAGCTCCCCTATTTTGTTACGGAGGCTTCTGGCATTTGTATACAAGCATTTATATATGCTTTCCTGATACAGTCTTTTGAGTCCAGTTGCATTGTTAGACTACCTCTTGCATCCTTCTGCTAGAGTGCTGGTGACTAGCTCCTTGCTCTGCTCAGTAATTTTTGCATCCTCCTCACTACTCAAGTACACACTTTCCTGAACCGGATGCTGCCCAGCTCCTGTTGGCTTTCCACCAGTTATCAGTTTAAAAGCTGCTCTGCAGACTTTTTGATGTTGAGTGCTAGCAATCTGGTCCCATCATGGTTTAAATGCAACCCATCCCTCCTGAACAGATTTGGCTTGTCCCAAAATGTTCTCCAGTTCCTGACAAATCTGAAGCCCTCCTCTCGACACCACCGCCTCATCCACGCATTGAGGCTTCTGAGCTCTGCCTGCCTGGTAGGTCCTGCGCGAGGGACAGGCAGCACTTCTGAAAATGCTACCTTGGAAGTCTGGGACTTCAATCTTCTTCCTAACAACCTAAATTTGGCTTCCAGGACAGACCGCTTGGCCTTCCCAACATCATTAGTACCAACGTGTACCATGACAACTGGCTCGTTCCCAGTTCTCTCTAACAATCTATCTAGATTTTTTGTGATGTCTGCAACTTTTGCACCTGGCAGGCAAGTCACCATACGGTTATCATGTGCATCACAAATCCATTTCTCTGTATTTCTAATTATTGAATCGCCTAGTACAAGGAGCCTCTCTCCTGCAATCTGTTCATCTACATGCACCTCATCAACCATATTAAGGGAGAGAACCTCAGTTTGTTCCTGTTGTTCATCTTCCTGGATCTCATCAAGTGTGATGAAGGAGAGATCATCAGGTGGAACCAGTTGTTCCTCTGTGTATTCCTCATCAGGTGTGATAAGGGAAAGAGCCTCAAATTTATTCTGTAATTTCAGACTCTCAGAGTGATCCCCTACTCTTCTCCTCCTTTGAGTCACATTCCTCCAACCATCTCCCTCCTGAGTTAGTGAAGGGCCTTCTCCCTCAGAACTGTGCCCTGTCTCTTCTTTGTCCAGCATAGTCTGCTCGGCTCTGTCCAAGAACAGCTCAAGCTCCTTAATTTGTTGGTGGTTAGATATGCGGGCCTCTAGCTGCTGGACCTTCTCTTCTAGTAGTGCAACCAGCTTGCACTTGCTGCAAGTGTAGTTCTCCATATGCTTTGGCAAGAACACAAACATGGCACAAGAATTGCAGGTAACTACAGCTGTTCCCTCAGAATCCATTTTAACAAGTGCAGTATTCTGGGCCTCAAAAATGTACACGTTTACTACCTTTCTACCTAGTAAGACTATATTCTTCTTTTGTTTCTAGTTTGCAATCTCGCGCACCATTAGGCACGCGGGCCTCTAAAGCAGCTCTACTCCAACTGCAAAACTTACCAGTGCTCACTTCCTTTGTTTGGCTCTCCTCAGCAGCAGCTCTGCTTAAGAGCACATGCAGAGTCAAAATGGCTGACCCTGAAAGAGCTCAGAGCTTTTAAAGGCTAGTGTGGCTCTGCCCCTATGAGTCACAGTTCAGGGAAGGGCCTGGTGTGGCTCTGCCCCTCTGCTTCTGGAAGCTTCAAACTGCTTCCTCTGTTTGAACAGAGGTGGCTCTCAGCAGTTTCAATTATCAATTTAAATTAGTAGAGGCCTCTAAAGCAGCTCTACTCCAACTGCAAAACTTACCAGTGCTCCCTTCCTTTGTTTGGCTCTCCTCAGCAGCAGCTCTGCTTAAGAGCACATGCAGAGTCAAAATCAAAATCATACTTATCATAACACAGATTATGCCAGTCTCGTGCAAGGTGGGTCAGTACCTCTGGTGAAATTGGGTGGCGAGTATCCGGGCGGCAGCCACGTTCATATGTCCACCGCTCCAAAACATGTCGTATGCGGAAATCATTCACGGAGTCAACAAAACCCCTCACTTTGGCCATAAATGCCAGTGCTGACAGCCTGGATGCTATAGTGCGAGGAGCCAAACTCTGACTGTGTAAATAAACCATAAATTGTAAAACTTGTTCCACTGGAATGGGCCACAATTCGGGCAACTGCAGGAGCAAACAAAAGGATCTAAATTGAACAAAAGCATGTTGATACGCCTTACGCGTGCGAGGTGCCAAAGACATGCCGATCGCCCGGTTCACCTCTCCTCGCTAAATGTCCAGATCTCGGCCGGGAGTGGCGAGGGGAATTCCTCTGCTTCCGGAGCCAAGGCACGGAACCAGGGGATCTGCAGGCGGGATAAAGCATCAGCAATATCATTATTAATGCCTGGTACATGTCTGGCCTTAAAAAGGACATTCAGGCGTAGGCTTAGTAACACAAACTGACAAACCAACACCATTACCCTGGGTGACTTGGACGTCTGAGCGTTGACAATGTGCACTACCGCCGCATTATCACACCAAAAATGGACCACTGAGTTGGCCCACTCCTCGCCCCATAGCATCAAAGCTCCCAGGATTGGAAGGAACTCAAGGAATGTAAGATCGCGGAGGCGATCCGTGCCCCGCCATGCTGGAGGCCATTGGCCATAAGCCCACCTCCCCTCAAAATAAATCCCATATCCCAGGGAGCCGGAGGCATCCGACTGTACTTGGAATCTAGGGGAGACCAAAAGCTCGGATCTCCATAATGAGACCCCATTAAATTCCCGCAGGAATTTAAGCCAAACCAAAACGTCAGCCCGCATGCCCCTGGTCAGTCGAACCCGGTGGTGGCGCTTTAACAGGCCAGACATGGCGTCACATAGGCACCGCGCAAATGCTCTGCCGGGTGTCACCACCCTGCAGGCAAAGTTAAGATGGCCATGAAGTACCTGAAGCTCACGAAGTGACACCTTACGTTGGGCCAGCAAGGCCAAAATCATCGCGGAGATCCAGGTGACCTTCTCAATGGGTAACCGGGATGCCTGTGCGACCATGTCAATTTCAATACCCAGAAATGTGAGCGTAGTGGATGGGCCCTCGGTCTTTTCGGGCGCTAAAGGGACACCCAGTTCCCGCATTAGCGTCTGAAATGTAGTAAGGAGACGCGTGCACGTGTCCGAGCCCCGTTCACCCCCGAACAAAAAGTTATCAAGGTAATGGGCTACAGACCGAGACCCGGACCTGCGAACAAAGGCCCACTGAAGGAAAGTGCTAAAACGTTCGAATGCTGAACATGAAATAGAGCAGCCAAAAGGCATGGCCTTGTCTACATAGAACTTCCCTCGGAATCTAAAACCCAATAGCTCAAAGTCCCCCGGGTACACTGGCAGTAATCGGAATGCCGATTTAATGTCACATTTTGTCAGGAGGGCACCAGGACCACAAGAGCACACCATCCGTAGGGCTTGGTCAAACGATGTATACCTGACCGAACAAAGGTCATCAGGAATAGCATCATTGACAGAGTAACCCGCCGGGTACGATGGATGGTGGATTAAACGGAATTCACCCGGGGTCTTTTTAGGTACTAGCCCCAGAGGGGAGACATTCAGGTTAGGAAAAGGTGGTTCAGAAAAGGGGCCCGCCACCCTCTTAAGCCTCTACTTCTTTGTCAATACTCAGGGCAGCTACCTCCTCCTTACCCTTCAGGGAAAGTAAATTGGTGGCATCTTGGGGTCCCCGCACCCCTTTGAACGGGATGTGAAAGCCCCACTGGAAACCCTCCAGGAGGTACCTAGCGTCCTCCCTCCTTGGATAAGTTGAGAGCCATCGCTCCAACATATACACATTAACTGGTGAGGGGGCCTTTTGACTGGCTAGCTCCATCAGCAGAAGCTCTGCCCACTCCCTGTCCACCTCTACCTCTGCCCCATGACCCACCAGCCCGCGGGCACGCAGAGGCAGCATGGGGGCCAGCGCAAGAGGGACACTCGTGTTTATATTGGCACTGTCGCTTATTGCACACACCATTAGCTGAGAAGCTCCAACACAGCAAGCGGGCTGGAACCCCCTGCCCCGCTGGCTGGCAGGAAGCCTGTGTTGGAGCAGCTCGCTGCACAGCATGGCCACAATGGTACCTATCCCCAGGCGCCGGACACATGGTGGTCATGTACAAGAGCCACAATTTTTGACAGGGCTCACCCCATCTCATCTCTGGGTGTAGGGACACCCTCATTCTAAATTCCTCATCATAAGGCAACCACGATGTGCCAGGGAAATCCACCATCGCCCTGTAAATATTGTCCAAGTATTGGACCATAGGAATGGCCAGATCAGGCCGGGCCCTAAGGTATACCGCCATATAAATAAGGTATGCCGGCAACCAATTGGCCCAGGTGCATGGTGGCTTACGACGACGAGACAGTTCCTTGTCTCTGTCATCCTGTCCCTCTCTCTCTTCCTTAGTGGGCTCATGGTTCAAAAGGGAGAATATATCCACGTACTCCCCCTGCCAAATCTTCTCCCTCTTGACCTGGGACAAATGATCACCAAGGGGCAAGGAATAACCAGCCGTTGGCAAAGCCGTCACCGGCACATTATGTATAGAGGGCATACGCAGTGGGACCTGGATAGCCCCTGCGATGCTCGGCACTGCCCCCGGGGCGGAAACCCCCGCCCTCAATGAGGTGCCATTTTGAAACCATGGGGCACTGGGATAGACTGGTAACTGATGCCCACTCGCCTCAACTTGACAAGGCCAGGGCCACAGAACCCCACCACTGGAAGTGGGCTGTGATGTAGGTGCACTAATTTGAACCTGATATTCACTAGGTGCACCCCCGTGAGCCGCCCCCACTGGGGGTTCCGGCCCACGGCGGGCGTCGGAGCTCGCGGCCGGAATCGAGCTCTGGGGCCACACCTGATTACTCCCAGTCTGCAGATCTGGATGAACAGGGAGCTGCGAGACACCGGCAGGCGCAGGCCGGAGCGTCTCAAGCAGCTCAACCCGGCTGGCCGCCCGTTGCAGCGTGGCGGCCGTCGAGGTAGCCGGTGCAAACGAAGGGGCCCCGGCAGAAAGAGAAGCGCCCCCCTGTGCAATACCCAAGGATGCCTCCAGCACTGCTAAACATGCTAGTAGAGCATCCACTGCCACAGAGCCCCCAGCATAAGGCGGGCTGGGTTGGCCGGAAGACCCACTAGGCAGTTGGAATGGTACACTGAAAGGAGAGCCAGGGCCAGAATAGGGCCATGCCCAAAACTCCGGCCCATGAGGGGCCGGAGGAGGAACAGGTTGTGTGCCCACACCAGGCCCTCCCCCGCTGCCCTGACCCATGGCCGGTAAAGGCGGGCCGAGGGCCAAAGCCCCTGAGGGGCCGGCCTGTGGCTGGCCAGCCAAGCCCGGTTGCCAAGTGCCAGCCTGAATCGCCCCACCGGTATCGGTGGGCAAGGCTGCCATAGTGCCTTGCCGCGGGGGTGCAGCCCTGGTCCTCCAACTCAATGGCTGTCCCCTGTCCTGCGCAGGTTCCAGGAAAAGTCCTCCCCCTTGGCCAGGGCCTTCCATTTGGGAGGCATGTCTTCAAAAAGAAAAAGTAGGATCCCATTCCAGGGATCGAAAACCTAGTGCCAAAGCACACAGTAGCCAAGCAAACCAAGGCTCTGCGTGCGCTAATCCTCCTTTCCCAGCCGGGAAAGAATCGAGGCTAAACAGCCGAAGGCTACAGAACAAACAGTGACGGAGAAAACTTCTCCTCTCCGTCGCTATTTCTAAAATGGCAGCTAGTCTGCCTTGTGGCCACCCCTTTTATAGAGGGGTGGCCACGCCCCCTAACTCACCCAGATGTCTGAGTCCGGGTGGGGGGGCCGCAAAGAGCGTGGCGGCCATTTTGGCGCCGCGCTTTCATTTTCACATTTCTTACTTTTTCCTCATATAAAAGCATAGATATGTGAACAGAATCGAGTTTGTTAATGTTTACAGATGCTGGATAGTTTTCAGGGAGACTACTTAAAGGAGTGCTGGAAGGAAAAGCAAAGTCTCCAAATCAGAAAATCTCGGTATATGATGAGCCAAACCCAACTAAAGCTAACATACACTTACTTCATCCTATATAATTTTTATTCTCCCTCTTTCCCATATACTGTACAGTACATACAGATTTCCATCTGATTGGGATTGACATGAGTTGTTTTCTAAAACAACAAGAAAACATCAGGTTAGTTAGGGAAAGGTTGCCAGAATCCTATTGGTGTTTGCATAGGGCAGGGGTGGTCAACCTTTTTTTCCTGCGGGCATGATCATGCCCCCCGGAAGCAGAAGTGGGTGCATTTACGGTTGACCTAAATGTGCCCACTTCTGCATTTACAACAGTTGTGGGTGTGTTTGTGTATGCACAGGCACATTTTACAGATGATGCAAAAGTGCCCGCTTCCACTTCCAGGTGCAGTGGAGGCAGTGATGGGCCGGATGGATGGTGTCGGGGGCGGAGCTGGACCACAGGCCGTAGGATAAGAACCCCTGACATAAGGTTTGCCGTAACTTGCCGAAACTATCTGCAGTACTTGTTGAGGTTATATCTTGACACACTCCATGAAAATGGAATGTGGAAATGCTTTTACCAGATTGTGGTTTGAACAAATGGAATCAATTGTGAAATTGGGGAGATTTCATGGCATACCAGTCCAAGATAAACTGTGTATTTGTGGGTCAACTGTGGAAGACTTAACTCAATACATTCTGTTATATAGTAGCATTATATAGTCACATGATATAGTTTTTTTATTTTTTATTTATTTTTCACGCTTATATACCGCCCACTCAGGTACAACCCAACTCTGGGCGGTTTACATAGCGGACAGGAAATACATAAAAGACACATGATAAAAAAGTTAAAAGTTTAAAAAGTTTTAAAAAAAACCCACCCCTAAAAGGTGCGCAAGAACCGAAGGGACCTTGGGGGAAGGCACACTTCTCTATACCAACCACCCAACGGTACCCCCATCCCCACCCGCACCCCAAACTTGGCCCGCCAGCCAGGTCTTTAGTTCCTTCCTAAAGGGCAACAACTCCGTCTGGAGACGCAGTTCCACAGGCAGGAGGTTCCAAAGGGCTGGTGCGGACACGGAGAAGGCCCTCCTCCTTGTGCCAGAGAGGCGAGCCACCCTGGCTGATGGCACAATTAGAGAGCCCCTCCGGTCCGCTCTGGTTGGACGGACAGACGTCCTTAGGGCGATGCGGTCTCTAAGATACCCTGGCCCACTACCATGTAGGGCTTTAAAGGTCAAAACCAGCACCTTGAATTGCACCCGGAGACAAACTGGTAACCAGTGCAGCCCCCGAAGCAGTGGTGAGGCATGGGCATAACGTCCACACCCCATCACCACCCGGGCCATGGCATTCTGGACCAGCTGCAGCCTCCGAATGGTCATCAAGGGCAGCCCCATGTAGAGCGCATTACAGTAGTCTAGTCTGGAGGTCACCAGAGCGTGAGTGACCATGAGCAAAGAGTCCCGGTCCAGGAGTGGGCGCAACTGGCGAATCACCCGAAGTTGGGCAAAGGCCCTCCTGGCCACAGCCACCACCTGTTCTTCTAGCAGCAGCCGCGAATCCAGGAGGACCCCCAAGTTGCGCACCGGGTTGGTCTGGGGCAAAACAGCCCCATCCAAAACCAAAGATGGTAGCTCCCGGGATAACACAGGACCCCCCATCCATAGCCACTCAGTCTTGCTAGGATTCAGCTGTAGCCCATTTGCCCCCATCCAGACCCCAACAGCCTCCAGACAGCTGGAAAGGACTTTGACTGCATCACTGGGGTTCCCACGGGCCGAGATGTACAACTGTGTGTCATCCGCGTACTGGTGGTACTGCACCCCGTGGGAACGGATGATCTCACCCAGCGGCTTCATGTAGATGTTAAATAGGAGAGGAGAGAGTACCGAGCCCTGAGGCACCCCATATTTTAGGGGCCTAGGACTCGACCTCTCACTCTCCAACCACACCGACTGGGTCCGGCCCCTCAGAAATGAGTTCTCTTGCTAAACAGAGGGAAGTATTGGGAAGCAAAAGAAAAATTGGGCTTCTTGCTCCAAACCAATATTGGACAAAAAAAATTGTGTTATTTGCAGTAAAGGCTGCCAGACACAAGGAGAAGTGTATAGACTCTATCCCTATAAATACACATGGAGATTTGGAACTACAGCAGTATGACTGCAGGCTGATAAAACTCATCTACGCCACCCCTAACAGTCTTATCTACATTTTAATAATACTAACTTGTTTTATCTGTAAAGTTTTATCTATTTTGTATGTAATCTCAATATGTATTAACCTTACTGTGTTAATTTTAATTGCTGTGCTCCCAATTAGATCTTAGTTTGATTGCTTTTACCTGTTATACTTTGCCATGGCACAATAAACATATTCCATATTATGTGACGAAGTACATGGGACACATCATAATCACACACCTAATTGAGCAACTGAGATGCACATCTATACCACATCAGTTAGCCATGTCAAGTTATGCATACCTGACATGAACACTGATCAGTTTTCATCTGATGTCTTCAGACAATAATGATTACTTCTCAGCCTATGGCTAAAAATTATTTACATTCAATAGGGATAGTATTCGGATACCATTTTAATTTCCACCCAACAGAATCCTAGCATTTGCATTTTTTAAATTTTTTATTAGTTTTCAAAATAAAACACAAAATAACATACAAATAACAAAAAAATATAAAAATTGAAAGAAAATATATCAAATACAAAACAAAATTACGTAACAATACAGTTAGAACATCTACACCCCTGTGATATTTACATTGCCCTTGAGGTTATGGTGTGCCACAGTAATTTCTTACTATTTCCAAAAACTCAGCTGGTCAGGCACCGGCCTGCCACCTTTACCTTTAATCAATGTATGTTCCAAAAATAGTTGCCACAAATTCCAAAATTTGTTTTCAATTATTATACCTTTTCTTTTATTTATCTCCCATGTTAACTTCTTATTCAAAGCAATCTCCCACATTCCCTTGTACCATTCTTCAATTTTTAATAACACATAATTGTTCCAATTTCTTGCGATACATTGTCTACCAATTGTTAACATGATTGATAATAACTCTTTTTAACTCTTATCTATGTTCATATTTTCCATGTCTGTCAGCAAAATGGTACTCGGTTCCACCTTAAGGTTCAACCCCATTATTCTTGAAGTTACTTCCTCAATTTTTACCCAAAAATCTTTTACCATATTACAACTTCACCATGTGTGTTCATAAGTACCCAGTGTATTTTTACATCTACAATACATCTTACTTTTACTGTTATCTGTTGCAATGGTTCCCCCCCCCCCGGAGGATCGGGGTCGCTGGGTGCAAGGAAGGCACGGGAGACGGAAGTGTGGTGGAAAAGCCAGTCCCGATTAAGTCAGGTGGTCTGTATTTATTGACTTGCATTCTGAATCACTTGCGCACAGACCACACATGACCCTTATCACAGAAAGCTTGCTTACGTAGCATATTGCTGGCCAAGTTACATTTGCCAGCCTAAGAAGTTACTAAGAAAGTACTGCGTGCCTAAGTTCCCCATATGGAGACTAATCAGCAGATGTAGCGAGACTCACTGTTCTCCTCTTTTCTCAGAGTCCTTGTAAACTCCGGGCTCCTATGCTTAACTGTTTGGTCTAGCTGCAGCTTGGTGTCTCCACGGATGTGAGTGAGATACTGTGTGCTGTTTGCTAGGCATTGTGACATTTGGGTGACTTTAGTCCTACTCCTCTCAGTGCTTCCAGCCAGGGCAATATGGATTCACTACTGCATCTATTACTATTAGCCACAACCCAATTTCCTTTCCAGCATAGCCCGTGTTCTAGCCAGACGAACCAATCGGGAAAAGTTGTAGCCAATTAGTACCACGGGCAATCCACATCCCTCCTTTTCTTACTTTCTAAAGCAACCTGGCTGAGAGCCTGGCTGACGTAGGGCATAAGTTGTCTAGGTGTAATTGTTTCCTGGGGTCTCCATCCTAGGGTGCACATTGACAGGAGCGAGGGGATGCACTGCACAAAGCAGCATAGCATAATTCCCACTACCACCATGCCAGCAGTAGCTTTGAGCATGGTTTGTAGCCAGCCCCATGGCATCCAGGACCAGAGCTCATCCAACTACCCCCAGTTGGAGTTTTCTCGGATATGTGTGACTATGGTGTCCATCAGTGATTTGACTTTGGATTCTGTGGGAGTTGTCTATGAGGTTGAAACAGCACATGATGTGAACTGCTTCACAGCCTAAATGGTGAAGGAGTAATAAGTACTGTTGCTGCATGGTTATCCAAAACTGCATGTTGAATTTCAGCTTGCTCTCAGTTTAATAAAGCAATAGCTGATGAAGTGTGATTGAGGGCCTTGGCTAGTGCACACTCTGGCTGACCAATTCTACGTGCATTACCCACTGCAAGTCCAGGCACCACTATAAGGCTAGCAGCTAAAGATACATACTCTGCTTTACTGAGTAACCTGATGTTGCTGTCACATGTTTCATCGAGCTGGACCGCTCGAGCGAACCGGGCTGGCCATGGGGTGAATGTGTGTAGTGTAACCATTTCCCTTTTTGGGAATACCAGTGTTAAACGACTTATACAGCAATATGAATCTGATACATTGGCAGGTATATAGTTCCAAGTACGCTGATTACAAGTGAAAAACCATCCTGTGGGCAAAATAACATGATCATACATCATACCAATAATGTCCGGGTGATTACATTTCCAAGGCAACGGTGGTGTGGCCCCTCGACTGAGGAGCAGCCGGTCATCCTGGCATAAGGTGTGTCTGGGCTGATGGCCACTCGAGGTATGTTTAGAGTGATTGCATCAGCGGGCAAAGTCTTTGTTACCTGAGTCCTGGATTTTTGCGAGAAATATCCTTCAGTTTGAGACAGCATGTGCTTCAGACTTAAATGATGTCCAAGCAGCTGTGTAGGTGTTAAAGACCGTGGCTTGCTTTCTGTTAGCAAGGCAATGTGATGAGTTGTGTCATTGATCTTTCATTGGGGGGATTAACTTCTTCCCCCCCCCTCCCGGTGGCAGAACTGGTTTTTAATAGGCTACTTTGCAAAGTGACCTCTTCTGGTAACTATGCAAATGCTTCTCTAATACAATAGAGGTGTGATTGACACTGAGATAATGAATTACAATAGCTAGGGGTTACTCTGGCTCCAGGAAGCTCAACCTTCGGTAGATGTGGCCCTGTTTGATTTTTCTCCTACCCGTGGCCAGGATATGTTCTCCTAGTGAGGGTAGCATCGAAAGGGGCAAATGTGTGAGTAATATGCAATCATGTGTACAAGAATTCAGATAACCCTTGAAAAGCCCAATCGAACATGGTACAAAGGCATGGAAAAGGCATTGAAATATGAAAATAATACAAGCAAGTGGCAGTAAAACATAGACATTCATCTGTTTTCCTTGAACTTCTGTGGTGAAACTCTTTGAGATATTTATGGATTGTCCTTTTGGTGTGAATTTTAACTCAAAATGTCCGTAGAAGGTGACAGTCCATTTTAGGCAAAATAATGTGTTCACTGAAAGCATTGTTCATGGAAGTAGCATTGCGTGTCCTTGTGTGTGCAAAATCTCCATTCCCAAATCCACCCCCCTTGAGGTAAAAAGAAAGCATGCCAAAATCATCTTAGGAGTGGAAAAATTATGGACAGCTGATATCATCTTTAGGCAATTTCTGTGCCTGATGCGCTTGGTATCTCGAGTTGGTGGTTCTGGCTGGGCTTCCAGGGATTGACCTGCAGTAGAGAGAGAATGAAAGCGTGCGCCAAAATGGCTGCCGTGCTCTTTGCTGCCCCCCTCACCCAGACTCAGACATCCAGGTGAGTTAGGGGGCGTGGCCACCCTTCTATAAAAGGGGTGGCCACAAGGCAGACGAGCTGCCATTTTAGAAACAGTGACAGAGAGGAGAAGTTTTCTCCATCGCTGTTTGTTCTCAATCTTCGGCTGTTTAGCCCTTGAGCCTTTCCCAAAGGAGGATTTGCGCACGCAGAGCCTTGGTTTGCTTGGCTACTGCATGTTTGGCGCTAGGTTTTTTGATCCCTCAAAGGGATCCTACTTTTTCTTTAAAGACATGTCTCCCAAACGGAAGGCACCGGCGATGAAGCCGAGGCAAAAGGGGAGGACTTTTCCTGGCCCTGCACAGGACGGGGGACAGCCATCGGGTCGGAGGACCAGGGCTGCACCCCCGCCGCAGGGCACTATGGCAGCCTTGCCCACCGATACCGGTGGGGCAATTCAGGCTGGCACTTGGCAGCTGGGCTTGGCTGGCCGGCCACAGGCCAGCCCCTCAGGGGCTTCGGCCCTCGGCCCGCCTTTACCGGCCATGGGTCAGGGCAGCGGGGGAGGACCTGGTGTGGGCGCACAACCTGTTCCTCCTCCGGCCCCTCATGGGCCGGAGTTTTGGGCATGGCCCTATTCTGGCCCTGGCTCTCCTTTCGGTGTCCCGTTCCAACTGCCTAGTGGGTCTTCCGGCCAACCCGGCCCGCCTTATGCTGGGGGCTCTGTGGCAGTGGATGCTTTGCTAGCATGTTTAGCAGTGCTGGAGGCATCCTTGGGTATTGCACAGCCTCCTGTGGGAGGGGGTGCTTCTCTTTTTGCCGGGCCCCCTTCGTTTGCACCGGCTACCTCGACGGCTGCCACACTACACCAGGCGGCCAGCCAGGTTGAGCTGCTTGAGACGCTCCGGCCTGTGCCTGCTGGTGTCTCGCAGCTCCCTGTTTGTCCAGATCTGCAGATGGGGAGTAATCAGGTGTGGCCCCAGAGCTCAATTCCGGTCGCGAGATCCGACGCCCGCCGTGGGCCGGAACCCCGGTGGGGGCGGCTCACGGGGGTGCACCTAGTGAGTATCAGGTTCAAATTAGTGCACCTCCATCACAGCCCACTTCCAGTGGTGAGGTTCAGTGGCCCTGGCCTCGTCAAGTTGAGGCGAGTGGGCATCAGTTACCAGTCTATCCCAGTGCCCCTTGGTTTCAAAATGGCACCTCATTGAGGGCGGGGGTTTCCGCCCCTGGGGCAGTGCCGGGCATCGCAGGGGCTATCCAGGTCCCGCTGCATATGCCCCCTATACATAATGTGCCGGTGATGGCTTTGCCGATGGCTGGTTATTCCTTGCCCCTTGGTGATCATTTGTCCCAGGTCATGAGGGAGAAGATTTGGCGGGGGGAGTACGTGGATATATTCTCCCTATTGAACCGTGAGCCCACCAAGGAAGAGAGAGAGGGACAGGATGACAGAGACAAGGAATTGTCTCGTCGTCATAAGCCACTGCGCACCTGGGCCAACTGGTTGCCGGCATATCTTATTTATATGGCGATATACCTTAGGGCCCGTCCTGATCTGGCCATTCCTATGGTCCAATACTTGGACAATATTTACAGGGCGATGGTGGATTTCCCTGGCCCATCGTGGTTGGCTTACGATGAGGAATTTAGAATGAGGGTGCCCCTACACCCAGAGATGAGATGGGATGAGCCCTGTCAAAAATTGTGGCTCTTGTACATGACCCCCACGTGTCCAGCGCCTGGGGATAGGTACCATTGTGGCCATGCCATGCAGCGAGCTGCTCCAACACAGGCTCCCCGCCAGCCGGCAGGGCAGGGGGTTCCAGCCCGCTTGCTGTGTTGCAGCTTCTCGGCTAATGGCGTGTGCAATAAGCAACAGTGCCGATATAAACACGAGTGTCCCTCTTGCGCTGGCCCCCATGCCGCCTCTGCGTGCCCGCGGGCTGGTGGGTCATGGGGCAGAGGTAGAGGTGGACAGGGAGTGGGCAGAGCTTCTGCTGATGGAGCTCAAAAGGCCCCCTCACGAGTTAATGTGTATATGTTGGAGCGATGGCTCTCAACTTATCCAAGGAGGGAGTACGCGAGGTACCTCCTGGAGGGTTTCCAGTGGGGCTTTCATATCCCATTCAAAGGTGTGCGGAGACCCCAAGATGCCACCAATTTACGTTCCCTGAAGGGTAAGGAGGAGGTAGCTGCCCTGAGTATTGCCAAAGAAGTAGAGGCCAAGAGGGTGGTGGGCCCCTTTTCCATACCACCCTTCCCTAACCTGAAAGTCTCCCCTCTGGGGCTAGTACCTAAAAAGACCCCGGGTGAATTCCGTTTAATCCACCATCTATCGTACCCGGCAGGTTACTCTGTCAATGATGCTATTCCTGATGACCTTTGTTCGGTCAGGTATACGTCGTTTGACCAAGCCCTACGGATGGTACGCTCTTGTGGTCCTGGTGCCCTCCTGGCAAAATGTGACATTAAATCGGCATTCCGATTACTGCCAGTGCACCCGGGGGACTTTGAGCTATTGGGTTTTAGATTCCAAGGGAAGTTCTATGTAGACAAGGCCATGCTTTTTGGCTGCTCTATTTCATGTTCAGCATTTGAACATTTTTTAATATAATTTTTATTAAATTTTTGACAGACATACAAGAAAAGAAAAACAGTAACGATACAATACAATAATAACTCAAAAACAACATCAATACAATGTTAACTCACATTCATAGAAGCTAGCACATAATAGTACTTAGACTAATTGTTTACCATATAACCACCAATGTTAGATACCACAATGTAAGTTATTACACAATCAAAACAATAAAAGCTTTCTGTGCTACCACTATTATAATTTTTTAATAGTTACAAATCACCCTGTGAATATATACAATGCCCGGAGAGTTTAGTTTCTACTTCAACTCCAAAAACCACTTTGAGATGGTACAGGTCCTGGGCTATCATTTACCATAAGAGAGTGATCCACAAACGGTTTCCATATATTCCAAAACCTATTCTCTTTTAAATTATCTCGTTTCACTTTAATCTACCATGTCAATTTGTCGTTCAATGCTAGACTCCACATTTCTTTATACCACTCTCCGATCTGTATTTCTACATCGTTTTTCTAATTTCTAGCTATGCATTGTCTACCTGTAGTTAATACAATTTCCAGTAATTCTTTTTCCTCCTTATTTAAACCCAAACCTTCCACATTTGTTAAAAGAATGGTACCTGACACCAACTTAACATTTTTACCCAATATTTCGCCAAACTCCCCTTCTATTCTTCCCCAAAAATCCCTTATTTTTTTACAACTCCACCACATGTGTTCATATGTTCCATCAGTTTCTTTGCATCTCCAACATAACTTATCTCTTTTATTATCCATCTGATAAAGTCTTAGTGGTGTCAAGTACCATTGCCACAACATTTTAAAATTATGTTCTTTAATTCTTACAGACATTGTTCTCATAATCCTCTTTTTCCATTTATTTCTCCATTCAACCTCCCCAATTTTTATATTCAAATTTTGTTCCCACTTCCGTTTCAAATCTTCCTGTGGATCTTTACCCTTATTCAATATAGTATAAAGCTTGCTTACAAGACCCTTAATGCTTCTTTCCCCTTTTCTGATCTTTATTACCAATTCCTCAAATTCCGTCTTAGTTCTATCTATCCCTGCTTCTCTTTTATATTTTTTATTCCAGTTATCCACCTTTAATTTCTGAAACCAATCCAAATTTAACTTCTCAAGTATTTTTTTCCTCTTGGTATCATCATCACAAGCTTTTAACCAGTCCTTCAGTAAAAGCATCCCATTTTTATCCAATATTTCCTTTTTTTCCTTATCTAATTTTATTGGGAAACACACCATATCAGTCAATTCCAAAATTGGAGAGAGATTTGGGACCATATCTTTCTTTACCTTTTTTCCACACCTCCATGAGGCCTCTCATCATAGTATTATTTGACCTTTTCAACTTGTCCTTTATTCCCAAGAAAACCATATTACCAATATTTCTATACTCTTTCATCTCCAGTTGCTCCCAAATTGTCTTTTCTCTTGCCAAAATCTTCACAACATTCTTAATTTGAAATGCTCGATAGTATGCTAACAAATTTGGCATGCCCAGACCCCCTTCTTTCTGAGACAAATACCAGAGCTTCTTTGAAAGTCTAGATTTTTTTTACCTCCATTACAGAAACAATTAAACATCTTTTGAAACTCATTAATTTCCTTCTCCTTCAAATGGATCGCTAGTACATCAAATAAAAAAATTAATATTTGGTAGCAATATCATTTTACAAATTGCAATCCTTCCGAACCATGACAGCTTCAACTTCTGAAACTCTTGTATTTTATTCTTAAATTCAACTCTCAAGCTGTCATAGTTCAATCGTTTAAGTTCTTCTAATTTATTTGAAATAATTATCCCCAAATATTTCAGCTTATCTTTAATTTGTATATTAAATGTCTCCACTATCCTGCCCATCTCACCTACCCCCAAATTACACAGCATCAATTCTGATTTATCCCAATTTATCATTAATCCAGTTATAGCTTCAAATACCTGTAGGTGATCTTTAATCCTGTCCATTACCAACTCCGGATGTTTCACCATAAGCAATGTATCATCCGCATACATACTCACTTTATTACCCATAATCCCTTCTATATTTAAATCATCCCTTATATTTTTAGCTAATATCTCCATTGTCATAATAAACAGGATAGGAGATAATGGACAACCCTGCCTAGTACCAGCCTCTAGATTTACCACATCAGTAAGCTCCTCATTTACTCTGATCCTAGCATTCCCTTTTTGATATAATAAGTCTATTACCCTATTAAATCTATCCCCAAATCCGTATTTTTTAACTATTTCCTTAATTGAAGACCACTGTAATAAATCAAATGCATTGAAAATATCTAATGATAATAAGCCCACCTTTTCCTTCGTTTGATTAACATTATCAATTAAATCTAATACCCTTCTAGTCAAGTCCGCCATATGCCGACCTTTTAGAAACCCAACTTGATCAACATTTATGTATTCCCCCATAAAACTGTTTAAACGATTGGCCAATATTGCTGTGAAGATCTTGGCATCCTGATTTATAAGGGAAATTGGTCTGTACGATTCCACTCTTTCCAGATTCTTACCAGGCTTTGGCAGTAGAACGATTGTAGTGTTATACCATGAAGTCGGGATTGATCCTCCATCTAAAATATAATTATATAGCTTCACCAATTTTGGAACCACCACTTCTTTGAATTCTTTGTAAAACTCTGTCGATAATCCATCATCCCCTGGAGCTTTCCCCATCTTCAACCCACTAATTACCTCCTTAACCTCTTTATCATTGATCCTTTCCTCCATTTTCTCTCTATGTTCTTGTTTTATTCCGTTCCCTAACTGTCTCTCCAATATCTTTTTGAGCCTCTCCAAATCTACTTCCTTTTTTGCATATAATGCTTGATAAAATTCCCGGACGATTTTACATTTATCTCTATTCTTATTACACCTTAAACCTTGTTTATTAACCAATACCCCAATTTCTCTTTTTTTCCCTTTTAGCCTTGGCTGCTCTTGCTAATAGTTTTGAACTTCTGTTGCTAAATTCAAAGTATTCTCTATTTAAATAAATCAAGTCTCGTTTAACTTTGTCAATATCCTTGCCCATTAATTCTGCTTTAAGTCTTTGTAATTTCATAAGAATTTTTTTATCTTTACTTTTTGCATGATCCTCCTGTAACTGCTTTATTTCTCTTTCTTTTTCTATCTGTTCTACTTTATATCTTTTATATTTAAGACTCACCAACTTTATGCTTTCCCCCTAAAAACCGACTTCATGGTATCCCATACAACATTGAAGTTAACCTCATTATTGTCGTTCCACTGCCAACTTTCTTTCCATCTTTCCATAATCTGCTCTTTACATTTCTGGTCTTTAAACAAGTTAGGATCGTACCTCCAACATCTTCCTCTTCGAATATCTTTTTGTACTTTCAATTCCAAATATACTTTGGCATGATCCGATTCCTTAATGATCCCGATTTCCATTCCTTCTATATCTTTGATCAAATTTTCCGTAAGAAAAACATAATCTATTCTTGAGTAGGTCCCGTGGACATGTGAAAAAAAAGAGTATGCCCTTTCAGAGCCCTTAAACTCTCTCCAAGAATCCTTCAAACCCATAGCATCCATCCATTTATCCAGAACCTTCCCTTTCAAACCAGTTCCACTTCTTGCTATATTTGTACAATCTAGCCCTGACCTTATCAAATTAAAATCTCCCGCCACAATAGTTTTTGCAACATTCTCTAATTCCACTATTTTCCGAACTTTTTCTAGGAACTCCGCTTGATGATCGTTTGGAGCATAAATATTTACCAACATGATTTCCTCATCCTCTATTTTTCCTCTTACAAGCAAATATCTGCCCTCTTGATCAACAACACTTTTTGTAATCTCAAATCCTAATTTTTTAGAAATCATGATTGCCACCCCTCTTGCTTTTGAAGTTCCAAATGCCATCTCATAGTGTTGCATCCATCCCAAAAAAAGTTTATTCGTGTCTTTTGACTTCTGATGCGTTTCCTGTAAGAACAATATATCGGGTCTATCTTTCTTCAGCGCCAATTCCAGTCTCCGTCTCTTAAGAACAGAACCTGTACCCTCCACATTCCATGATAATATTTTAATACTTCCCATAACCTACCTCCTTTCTAAGCTCTAAACTCTCCATTGGGCGTGCCACCAACAACCCCTTACCCCTATACCACACAAAACTACATACAACACACACTATCTCTCTCCCCACCTTCTTACAAAAAAAGCTGCCTTTGACAACCAAAGAGGGGAGAGGTTGGAAATGCAAGATGTGCCTTTCTACCGGTGCTACGCGCTACTCACCTTTCTATATCAATTAAATGCTTTAAATTGTTATAATCTAATTCTCATTGCTCCATACTTGTCTCCTCCTCCACCATGATCAACGACAGCTCCTCCTCCTCTTCCCTTCACTGCGGTGTTCCACCTGTTGCCCCACCAGCTTCCTCCCTCTCATACTCCCTCCCCAAAGCTCCCGATTCCATCAATTCCTTCTTGAGATTTATCCATTCTTCCGAATCTATTTTTACCAGTTCCAGCAAGCTCAAGTACTCCAATGGATTGGCCCCTTCATCAATTACTTGCATTCTTTTGTCATAAAAGAAGCGCAGTTGCTGTGGAAATCTCCAATTATACCTTATATTTTTACTCATCAACAATTTGGTTACAGGCCTCATCTTATATCTCCACGTTCTTTCTTTCAATGAGATATCATTATAAACTTCTACGTCAGAACCATCAAATTTCAAAGCATCAGGACCAGCTCATTTCAAATGGGCCATTACTCTTAGCTTATCGGCCCAATTTGCAAATTTTACCAACACATTTCTTTGGACCACCCTCCCTCTTCTTGGGCCCATCCGAAATACACTTACAAAATCTTCCTGGACAAATTTTTTCCCCATATTCAAACCATTTAACCACTGAACCACTCTTTCTCTTAACAAGTCCGGTGTCCGTTCCACCACCTGACGGATCACAATATTCTGCTTTCTCATCATATCTTCCACAGCATCAATCCTTCTCTCTTGTTCATCCAATTTCAGCTTATTCTCCCGCACCACCTCCTGAGTCCCTTTTATTTCCTTTTTTATGGCAATTACCTCAGTTTGAACCAATTTCACATTTCCCTCTATTTTTTTCAAACTTAAATCCACCTTTTTTGAAAAATCTGCAACAGATGATACCACCTTATCTTGCTTTTTCATCATTTCATTTCTATCTTTCACCCTTGATTCCTCATTCTTCTCCAATTTCTGAAACAACTTGCCAATTTCCACCATAATTTGGGTTTGATCATAAGGCACTGTAGGCGGAGATGAAGACTGAGGGGCTTCCTCCATTGGTACTTTTTCCTTCTTCTTGGGCTTCACAACTGGCTCTTCTTCCTTTGCTTTCCCTCTTGTACCTTTATCCATAATAATGCAGTATATAAAAGTCCAATGTTGCAGAACGTTGTAGAAATTAGTCAATCAGATAAAACCTGTAACACTGCAACCCCTGGTTCCACAAGTCCAAAAGGGAAACTTGTATGTAGGAAGAAATCCAACAAAGAGTTAAATACTGTAATCCACAAAAAAAGACAGAAGGAACCGAAATGTATTCCCAACAGGCAGCAGAAATGGAAAAAGAAAAAGAAAATAATAATCCACATCAAATCCGTTTCCCCAAGGCAAGCAATCCAATTGGTCGTCTTCCAAACTACAAAAGTAAAGGCTCCAAGGAAACAGTCACCCAGAACTTCTCGTTTAAATCCAAGCCGCCAAAAAAAGGGAGGGGGGAATGAAAGGAAAAAAGAGACCAAAATCCAAGCAGAAAAGGAAAAGACGTGGGAAGCAGTATGCTCCAAAAAAAAATATTTGTAATCCACACGGTGAAGGAACAAAAAGAAGCCCAATTAATCCTTCTCTTGAAGCGGACAAATCAAAACGCCATTTTCCAGCGGCTGCCTTAACTTCGGGGTTGAAACCCCCCTTCTTCTTCTGTGGAACGGCAAACTTTTCCCACACGCTTTAAGCTGGGAAACACACTGCTACCTTCCAATATTATAGCCCAGACAGGAAGTTTTTAAACCACTTTGTTATCGCCAAAACACGCCGTGGTTCTCCTGGGGTGCGAAGAAACCATAGACCCAAACACGATCACTTTCGTTTTCCAGGACCGCCACCATTAACGAAACAACCATTTCAGAGTCCAGGCTCTTCTAAGCAAAATCCCCAGCTAACTTTAAGCTTTAATATTCCATATGTCCTTTCATGCACTTACATGCGATTGTTTTCATGCCAGACAGTTTCTTGCCAATTCCAATGCTTCTCCGCAGTCTCGCTGGTCCCGTTCTCGGCTCCTCGGCAGAAAAGCCGCGACTGCCATCGCAGGCCTCACCCACCCAGGAAAACCTCCCGAACTTCGACCATCCGACCTCAAAACTTCCCAAAATTTTCCAGAAAGGCAAGCAGGAGTCTTATCCACAGAAATTACCACTTTAAAATTTTTCCATTTCACTCCATCACACTGATTACCACTTTGCTAAGCGCGTGCGTCCGGATCAAGATGTTACTCGTCGGCCATCTTAGCCACGCCCCCCGCATTCGAACATTTTAGCACTTTCCTTCAGTGGGCCTTTGTTCGCAGGTCCGGGTCTCGGTCTGTAGCCCATTACCTCGATGACTTTTTGTTCAGGGCTGAACGGGGCTCGGACACGTGCACGCGTCTCCTCACTACATTTCAGACGCTAATGCGGGAACTGGGTGTCCCTTTAGCGCCCGAAAAGACCGAGGGCCCATCCACTACGCTCACATTTCTGGGTATTGAAATTGACACGGTCGCACAGGCATCCCGGTTACCCATTGACAAGGTCACCCGGATCTCCACGATGATTTTGGCCTTGCTGGCCAAACGTAAGGTGTCACTTCGTGAGCTTCAGGTACTTCATGGCCATCTTAACTTTGCCTGCAGGGTGGTGACGCCCGGCAGAGCATTTGCGCGGCACCTATGTGACACCATGTCTGGCCTGTTAAAGCGCCACCACAGGGTCCAACTGACCAGGGGCATGCGAGCTGACCTTTTGGTTTGGCTTAAATTCCTACGGGAATTTAATGGGGTCTCTTTCTGGAGATCCAACCTTTTGGTTTCCCCTAGATTCCAAGTACAGTCGGATGCCTCCGGCTCCCTGGGATATGGGATTTACTTTGAGGGGAGGTGGGCTTATGGCCAATGGCCTCCAGCATGGCGGGGCACGGATTGCCTCCGCGATCTTACATTCCTTGAGTTCTTTCCAATCCTGGGAGCTTTGATGCTATGGGGCGAGGAGTGGGCCGACTCAGTGGTCGATTTTTGGTGTGACAATGCGGCGGTAGTGCACATTGTCAAGGCTCAGACGTCTAAGTCACCCAGGGTGATGGCGTTGGTTTGTCAGTTTGTGTTACGCAGCCTACGCCTGAATGTGCTTTTTAAGGCCAGACATGTACCAGGCATTAAAAATGATATTGCTGATGCTTTATCCCACCTGCAGATCCCCCGGTTCCGTGCCTTGGCTCTGGAAGCAGAGGAATTCCCCTCGCCACTCCCGGCTGAGATTTGGACATTTGGCAAGGAGAGGTGAACCGGGCGATTGGCATGTCTTTGGCACCTCGCACGCGTAAGATGTATCAACATGCTTTCGTTCAATTTAGAACCTTTTGTGTGCAACTTCAGTTGCCCGAAGTGTGGCCCATTCCAGTGGAACAAGTTTTACAATTTATGGTTTATTTACACAGTCAGGGTTTGGCTCCTCGCACTATAGCATCCAGGCTGTCGGCACTGGCATTTATGGCCAAAGTGAGGGGTTTTGCTGACTGCGTGAATGATTTCCGCATACAACATGTTTTGGAGGGGTGGACACGGGAACGTTTGCATTATGTGTGGCCGTCCACAAGGCTGCTATGGTCAGACATCGTACCGCGTCATTCATACAGGGGAGGTATTGACCTCCGTGCCCTTGACCGCGCTTGCCGCTCGGTGAACAGGGCTGTTGCCCTGTTCTTGGCAGACAAGGGTTTGGGGATGGTCATCCGACACCCCACGATTAGTTTACAAAATTATGATCTTTATGCAGGGGATGGGGTCCACCTATCGGCTAGAGGTATGAACCTCTTTTTGGAAGATTTGCAAGCAGGCCTGTTGACCGAGCTGACGGTCTGGGGGGGGGGGGCGGTGAGTCTTCATTGAAGCCTCCGCGTGTGGCGGGTAGCACTGGTAAGGTAAAGATTTATGACCCATAGGTATCCGGCAGGTTCGCAATTGACTGGCCAACACTTAGACAGGTACAGGTGTAATAGCTTTGACCGGTCAACGACGAACCAGGCAAGGGGTGATGGCAGGAGCTTTTCAGCATGCATCACCCCGTGATTTGACAGATACATGTCATAGGGTGGGGTCAGTAGATAGTTTATTGACTCCGGTCAACAATTTGTTTGTGTCAACAAACAAATTGATACAAATGGATACATTGTAGCCAATTGCCATTGGCAATTTTGGGAGGAACCTTACCAGTGTTACTGCGGCCTGCTTGCCTTAAGAATTACAATTGGATGAATACACCAATTGAAAGTTATAATTTGGACTAGGGCATTATTCAATAAAAGTGGCCCAATGCCTTTATCCATATACCGGTGTCTGGGTCTTTATTTGGGGGGTGCGCCTGCAAAGACAAGCTGTGAACGCAGCCTTGAAAAAGTTAGTTTTGCAATTATATGGCTGAGGATTAGCTGTACATGCGGGGGGCTACTCCCCCCCTTTTCTTACTTTCTAAAAGAAAAGACAGTGTGGGTTAATTCATTCTACACTTGCTGGATCTTGCCTGGTATGCAGAACTTCCTGATTCCTGCTAGGAAGCAAGAACGTTAGATGTCTTGAAAGCTATGAGTGTTGGGAAAATCACTATTTGTTGACTATCTGTGTTTTTTTATGCAGTGCCTCTTTGGCGAACGTTTTTAAAGCAAGGTTCGCTTGCTGGCAGCTCAGCTTATCTGTGCTGATAGCAGCATTTTCCAAGCCTGTTCTAGCGTCAAGTGAGAAGTCTGTGTGTGTTTCTCTCATCAGTGAATGCTGCCTTATATCTGAGGGCAGCATTCCCTGTAACTAGCTGAGGTGAGACCAGTCTGGAGTCCCTTGGCAAGCCTTGGCACGTGGTGTGCCAGGCGGTGTGCCAGGGTTCCCTTGGGCAAATTTCCTATGGAGCCCCCCCCCCCCGCGTTCCTGCCCATAGCGTGCACGAGCGCGCATTTCCTTGTGTTTGTGACACTGGCAGGTTAAGCTGCCTTGCTAATGCTTGGGCATTCCAGTGGAGGAGCGCATGACTTTTGGATTGGTGTCATGAAGATGGCCGAGACTAATTTCTGGTGCGTTTCTTTAGGAACTGTATCAGTTCTACTGTTGCCCTTTGGGGCTAATGTGGGCTACATACAGCTCCTCTGCAGTGCTTCCAATGAAACTACATCGTTGTATTAGCTGTGGTGTAAGCCCTCATATGTCTCATGAGAAATCTGTACATCAGTTAAGAAGCAACAGTTAGAATGGAGTATGGCATGACAGTGTGGTTTTGAATAGGAAAAGGAGTAAGACAAGGCTGCATTCTGTCACCCTGCTTATTCAACTTATACACAGAGCACATAATGCGCAATGCAGGGATGGAGGAATCACAATATGGGATCAAAATTGCTGGGTGAAACATCAACAATTTGAGATATGCAGATGATACCACTGTAACGGCAGAAAGTGAGGAAGACCTACAGAAGCTCCTGATTAGGTTGAAAGAAGAGAGTGCAAAAGCTGGCCTGAGACTCAATATCAAGAAAACCAAGATAATGGCAACAGGCCATATCAGTCCCTGGAAAATAGATGGGGAAGAAATAGAAGCAGTAACAGATTTTACTTTCTTAGGAGCTAAGATCTTTGCAGATGGAGATTGCAGCCATGAAATAAAAAGGCGACTGATTCTTGGGAGACAAGCTATGAAAAACCTGGGGACATAGCTGTCAAGTATCCCTTATTGGCCAGGAAAACCCCTTATTTTATCATCTTTCCCGCCATCATCCCTTATTAATTAGACTGCAAAGCCCTATTGCCGCCATTGGAGGGCAGCACAGGATAATCATAGCTGTCAATTATCCCTTATTTGCCAGGAAATTTCCCTTATTTCCAAATCCAAAACTTGACAGGTATGCCTGGGGAACATAGTGAAAAGTAGAGACATCTCACTGCAAACAAAGGTCAAAGCAATGGTATTTCCGGTGGTAATGTATGGCTGTGAGAGCTGGACCATTAGAAAGGCTGAGCAAAGAAAAATAGATGCCTTTGAGATGTGGTGCTGGAAGAGAGTTTTGAGAGTCCCCTGGACAGCAAGGAGAACAAATAGGTCAATATTAGAAGAGATTAGCCCTGACTGCTCCTTAGAAGGACAAATAATAAAGATGAAGTTGAAGTTTTTTGGACATCAAATGAGAAGAAAACAATTAATACATACTAAATTGAATGACATGAAATTTGAAATATAATATTCTTATTAACAATTATAATAGCAAATATAATAACAACTCACCTGGTTACATCATATATATATGCATAGTAGTATCATTCTTATATTAGGTCCTAACCTCACATCGTGTTTTCTTTCTGGGCTACGGACTTACTGTTTCTAAATGCTATATCCTTTTATATGGTGATGGACCAGGTGAGTATAATGAGAGTGTGCCCCTCCCGGTCCTCCCAATGCAGCTCCAGGTGTATACTGCATCCTAATCACAATTTAAGGGCTAAAAATTCTAACACTAGCCATATATGCCAGGATATATCTATGTAAGTACATATTACCACAATATAATTAATTACAAGACTTCAAAAAGATTAAGCCAGAAAACACTGGCAATAAATGTGCAAAACAACAGTGGGAAGAGGTCTCTATATCTCTAAGTCCCGGCTGAATAAGTGTATATGAATTGGAAAAGCCCTGCTTATTCTTTTAGAGTGAGTCAAAACAGAGCTGCATATTTAGTACAGTTTAAGGGCTAAAAATTCTAACACTAGCAATGTATCACAGGATATATCTATGTAAGTGCATATCACCACAATATAATTAACTACAAAACTTCAAAAAGATTAAGCCAGGAAACACTGGCAGTTAATGTTCAAAACAAGAGTGGGAAGAGGTCTCTTTATCTCTGAGTCCCGGGTGCATAAGTGTATGTGAATTAAAGAAGCCCTGCATCTTCTTGTGGAGTAAGTCAGAATGGAGATACAAACGTGCTACAGTAGTACTGGCTAGACTGAATCCTTAATATTGATCTTGGGCAGCTCTGGTGCTGCAAAAGATCGAGGTGGCTGAAATTCCCAAGAAGGTTCAGCGCTCTGCACTCCCTCAGGAACTAGGCTTAATCTTTTCCCTCCCTTTGTGCTCTGAAGGTTGCGAAATGTGTAATACTCGAAATAGCGAGGAGGAAAAAAAATAGTGGTTAACTGTTATGTATGCATGTACAATGTTTCTTTAAATATATGAATGTAACCAGTCCACAATCACAATGTATCTCAGCTGTTAAGGAACGCGAGCAAGCCGCCCATAGAGGGCAGCTGCGAGCGTTCAGTCTCACATGGTCCACATTCCCCAAATCACGAACAGCCGCGGGAGATTCCCCGCATGACAAAGAGCTACAGAAAACAACTACAAGAAGAGAGGCGTGACCTGGGCGAGGCCACGCCGGTAGCAGCCAATGAGCTACCGTGCAACAAGATTCAAATGCATTATGTTACTGTATATAATGAGATGTACCTCCGCCATTACCACATGTTCATACTGACCATCAATGAATAAACCTGTGTTAGTCCTTCCTGCGACTCCTTCTTTGTCTCCCGTGCAAGACATTAAATTGGCGACGAAGGTGGGATCGATGGCGAATCCCAAGGTCAAGCCGTACCAGTTCGATGTCAGCGAACCCGAGCAGTGGGAGCTCTACGAGTGCCAATTTCGGCACACGATGGAAGCCGCCGGCGTCGACGAAGATGCGAAGATGCGCTCACACTTCCTGTCCCAGGTGGGACCGGCCGCGATGCGGATCCTGATGACCCTCGTGGCCTCCCGAAAGGTGGACGAAGTGCCCATCGACCGCATCTTGGAGACGCTTCGTGAGCATTTCCAACCGCCCGTTTCAATCTTCCCAGCCCGGGTCGTGTTCCATCGGCGAGACCAGAGCCCAGGCGAATCCGTGTCCACCTACGCGGCGGCCCTCCGGCTGGCAGCGGTGCACTGCCAATGGGACGACCTGGACCAGGCCCTCCGAGACTGCATGTTGTGCGGTTTGAAGGACAAGGAGCTGCAGAGGCGCCTGATGACCCGCGACCACCGCCTCACGTTCAACGAGGTACTGCGGGAGTCCCAAGCAGCCGAGGAGGCCAGGAGCGGGGTCAGGTTGTTTAAGTCCTAGGGACCGCGGCCGAGAGGGCCAAGTCACCAGTGCAAGCGGCCCGGCGGACACCAGCAAAGACGGCCTGGCGGGCCTCCAAGCCGGCCGCCGGCTCACCAGCGACGTCCGAGGAGTTGTCCACAACGGCAGACCCCTGTTCCAGCGAGGACAACGACGTCCAGCGGATAAGGAAACGCGGGGAGAAGCGTGAGACCCGCGACAGGCAAGACCGCCGTTGCGACGGTTGTGGGGCGCCCCACGACCGCACGAGGTGCCCGTTTCGTAAGGCTGAGTGCCACAACTGCGGCCGGAAGGGGCACATTGCCAGAGTTTGCAGGCGTGGACGGACCGAGGACAAGAGCGGCCCAAGTCACCCCCGGGGACACCAGCGGAAGGCGACCGGCACCAGGAAGGTCTCAACCGGCTTCGACGAGGAAGGCGTCAACCGCGTGGGACTGGAGCACCGACGTTTTTTCGTTGAGGTACAGTTACAGGGGCTCCCAGTGAGAATGGAGATAGACTCGGGGTCGTCCTATTCTATCCTATCCCAGAGAGAGTATATGCGCATTCCCCCAGAGGCGCGGCCCAAACTGCGGGCCTTAAGGTCAAACTTGCGGGACGTGCAGGGAAATGGTATCCCAGTGTTGGGGGTGGGAAAGTTCGAAGTAAAATTCAAGAACTATTCCGAGAGACTGCCCCTAGTCGTCCTCAAGGGGGGGAGATGCTGCCTTCTGGGAACACAGTGGTTTGCTCCCCTGGGAATCGAACTGTCCGGCATTAACGCCATCGAGACTGACCCAATGCGGGATGTGTGCAATGCGCACCCGGACGTTTTCAAAAAGGAGCTCGGGACGTACAGGGGCCCCCCAGTCTCCTTTGAACTGGACACAGAGATCCGGCCCATCCGTCTTAAGCCAAGGAGAGTGCCATTCGCCCTAAAGGACAAGATCGAGGCGGAACTGGACAAACTGGTGGGGCAGGGGATTTTGGTTCCAGTTGACTCGGCGGAATGGGAAACGCCGATTGTTACGGCCCTTAAATCAAACGGGGAGGTCAGGATTTGTGCGGATTATAAATGTACGATTAATAAGGCCATTCGGCCAAATGCATATCCGGTGCCTGTGGTCAGCCATCTACTGGCCACGTTACATGGGGGGAGGTGTTTCGCCAAGCTAGACTTAGCGCAGGCATATCAGCAGCTCTCGGTAACCCCAGCTGCTGCCGCCGCACAGACGACCGTAACCCACAAGGAGGCCTTTAAGGTGACGCGCCTCCAGTTTGGTGTGAATTCGGCCCCCGGGATTTTCCAAGCCCTCGTGGAAGCCTATTAAAGGGACTCCCAGGTGTCCTCCCCTACTTCGACGATGCCATGATAACAGCGGGGAGCGAGGCAGAGCTAGCTAGGAGGTTAGATGGGGTCCTCTCAGTTTTCGAAAAAGCGGGGCTTCGCCTACGAAAAGACAAATGCATGTTTTTCGCAAGAGAGGTCGAGTTCCTCGGGTTTAAGGTAACCCCAGAGGGAATTCGCCCCTCGGAGTCCAAGGTTGCGGCCGTAAAGAATGCCCCTCGCCCCACCGCAAAGCCAGAGTTGCAGTCCTTCCTAGAGCTCCTCAATTTTTATCACTCATTCCTGCCAAGGAAGGCATCGGTCACGGAGCCACTGCACGCCCTACTAAAAAAGGACGCTGCTTGGTGGTGGGGGGACAGGCAGGAGAAAGCATTTGGAGAGCTAAAGTCACTCCTTTCATCGAATGCTGTCCTGACTCACTTCGATCCAAGGAAGCCAGTGGTTCTAGTATGTGATGCGTCCCCGGTGGGGGTGGGGGCGGTCCTGTGCCACGTGCTAGAGAGCGGGCGGGAGGCCCCGGTGGCGTACTATTCAAGGTCCCTTTCAAAGGCTGAGTGCAATTACGCGCAAACGGATAGGGAGGCCCTGGCCGTAATCGCGGGAACGAAAAAGTTCCATGACTTTTTGTATGGCCGCGAGTTTACGGTGGTGACTGATCACAAGCCGCTTCTGGGGATCTTCACTACCGGCAAACCGACCCCCCAAATTTTATCCCCCAGGATGCTGCGTTGGGCTAAATTCCTCAACGCTTACCAGTACGAGCTAATTTACCGCCCAGGGAAGGAGATCTCCCATGCAGACGCACTGTCCCGATCCCCTCTCCCTAGCCTAGGAGACCCCACATGCGAGGTGGAGCAGGACCACCAAGTCCTGCTGATCGAGGCCCTTGACTCACCCCCCATTGTTCTGGCCGACCTCGCCAAGGCGACGGCGGCCGACAAGACCCTAGCCCAAGTCAGCTCCTGGGTTAGAAAAGGGTGGCCCACGACTTCCCCAGGTGAGGAATTCCAGCCGTTTTCCAGACGCAGAGTGGAGCTCTCCCTGGAAAGGGGCTGCTTACTCTGGGGACAGCGGGTAGTCATCCCCGAAAAGTTGAGGGCGAGGGTGCTAAAGCTACTGCACACCAGTCACCCAGGGATTGTGCGCTCCAAGGCCCTAGCCAGGAGTTTTGTTTGGTGGCCCAAGATAGACGCGGATATAGAACGGTTAGTGGGCACGTGCGAGAGCTGCCAGAGCTCTCAGCCCGAGGAATCCAGGCTACCCCACAGGGAATGGGACACGGCCCGCGGGCCATGGTCCAGGATTCATGTTGACTTCGCGGGGCCTTTCCGCGGGGCCACGTTCCTACTGGTAGTCGACTCCTACTCCAAGTGGTTGGAGGTAATCCCTATGAGCAGCACCTCCTCCGCGGCAACCATTAGGCAGTTGCGCAAGCTTTTTGCCTGCTTCGGCCTGCCAGACGTTCTCGTGAGCGACAATGCGAGTACTTTCACGTCTGCGGAGTTCAAAACGTTCATAGAAAGAAACGCAATCAGGCACATCACAGCTGCCCCGTTCCACCCCGCCACAAACGGTCAGGTAGAGCGCCAAGTGCACACTACGAAAGACGCACTGCGGCGCATGGGTCCCTGTGAGTTGAACCTGCACCTGTGCCAGTTCCTCATCTGATACAGGACAACCCCCTTAGCCTCAGGTTTTCCCCCAGCCGAACTCCTCATGAGGAGGCGTCCGGTAACACTTTTTGACCGGATGGATCCGTCCAGGGTGGAGGATGAAGGGAGGAATATAAGCATGGGGGGAGGGAGCTCCAAAAGTTTTGCGATAGGGGACCCGGTTCACTGCAGAAACTACGCGGCCTCGGGACCAGCGTGGGTACCGGGCACAATTGTGGAGCAAACGGGGCCGGTATCCTACAGGGTCGAAACCAGTTCAGGTCTACTTTGGAGAAGGCACGCCGACCAACTCAGAAGGCGAGTCACAGGGGAGGGGGCATCAGCGTTAGGGTCCTCCCCCACCCGCATTACCCAAGGGGGAGACACGGCGGAACCCATGGATACAAACGCGTATCCTGGGTTCCCATCCACAGAGGAGGATACTTTGAAAGAGAGGGATCAGTTTGGTGATGATTATGATTTTCCGTACCAGGGGGAGTTAGCGGAGTGGTCCCCCACCCGTCCTAGCGAGAAGAGGGGTTTCAGTTCAGCCCCTGGTACCTCCAGCCCCCCCAGTTCTTGCATCCTAGAGTACACCATAGCTCCGGCCCTTAAAAGACAGGCAGCCGGCAGGAGCTCACCCACCCCCGCCGCAATCTCCCGAACTCCCAAACAGGCAGCAGGAGGTGGCGGGACCGCGAGGGCATCCTCGTCGGTCCCGAGGTTCGTGCTGGGAGGGTCCCCGGGCTCCTCAGGCAATAGACAGGGGTTCACTTCCCAGCTGTTCATTCCATTCCCGTCCCCCAAGACAAGGGCATCGCAAGCTCCCCGCAGAACCACTAACGAGTCTCCATTTTCCGTTGCAGGACGAGACTCCGCGGAGCCAGGAGTCACAGGCTCCCCTGTATTAGGTCAGGCAGCCGCACGCCCCAGGCGCACTTGCGGCAAGCCACAATGGTTGAGGGACTTCGTCCCATCCTAGGGGGGAGGGATGTTATGTATGCATGTACAATGTTTCTTTAAATATATGAATGTAACCAGTCCACAATCACAATGTATCTCAGCTGTTAAGGAACGCGAGCAAGCCGCCCATAGAGGGCAGCTGCGAGCGTTCAGTCTCACATTGTCCACATTCCCCAAATCACGAACAGCCGCGGGAGATTCCCCGCATGACAAAGAGCTACAGAAAACAACTACAAGAAGAGAGGCGTGACCTGGGCGAGGCCACGCCGGTAGCAGCCAATGAGCTACCGTGCAACAAGATTCAAATGCATTATGTTACTGTATATAATGAGATGTACCTCCGCCATTACCACATGTTCATACTGACCATCAATGAATAAACCTGTGTTAGTCCTTCCTGCGACTCCTTCTTTGTCTCCCGTGCAAGACACTAAATTAACTCTTATCACTCTTATCAGATAATTAAAACCTCTTGGTGGGGTGCCTCTTCTGCGGAGAGATCCTATCAATGGAAGGGTTAATTAGCCAAGGAAGCTCTGAAGAAAATACCATATCTTTAGGAACGTAGTTCCAGGCATGTTAAGACTGCAAATATAATTTTCCATTAAAACGTGGCAGTTTGGAGAGAAGTTTGTAAGAATTAAGGCATTAGTCATGTAGCAGCACCGTGGGGCGGAAAAATTCTCAAGTCGTGAAGTTTTGTTCAAAAATGCCAAGAGTTATTGACCTTTTACCTAGATTTCATGCAAAACCTGAGCCTGTGATTTCATACTACATTCCTAGAAAGGTTTAGACAGTTACTAGACAAAATTTACATGCATTAACCAGAAATGAGACACATGATATGAAGATTTTGGAGGATACAGGGGCCCCATATTCCATGAAGATTTTTCCTTTTTGGAGAAGACACTGGCTGGGTGAGAGAAGAAAAAAACTCAGAGGGGCAATCTTCCTATGGTTCGCGATGCCGTGAAAGATTGCCTCCCCTGCTCCAGCCCAGGTTTCCATGATGCCAATTTTCCTCATTTTGCATTTTCCAATCATGTCTGAGAGTGCGAAAGTTGCAGCTTAATCCTTGGAAGAAGGAAAAGCATCCCCTGCACACTTAAAATACAGGTTTGGCTGAGAGGAAAAGGGGTCACTCCTGCCCCTTGGTGTCTCCACAGATGTGAGTGAGATACTGTGTGCTGTTTGCTAGGCATTGTGACATTTGGGTGACTTTTGTCCTACTCCTCTCAGTGCTTCCAGCCAGGGCAATATGGATTCACTACTGCATCTATTACTATTAGCCACAACCCAATTTCCTTTCCAGCATAGCCCGGGTGGTCTCCAGGACGTGTTCTAGCCAGACAAACCAATCAGGAAAAGTTGTAGCCAATTAGTACCGCAGGCAATCCACAGTTATCCATCTGATGTTACCTGACTGGGGTAAAGTACCATCTCCATAGCATTTTATAATTATGTTCTTTCATTCTAACAGACATGGTTCTCATAATCCTTCTATTCCATCTCCCACCCCCCAAACTATTTCTGTAATTTTGACAATCAAATCTTATTCCCAAATTTTTCATAATATTTCTTGTGGTCTACCTTATTGATTTAAAATCTTATATATCTTTCTTACGAAGCATTTGTAATTTGGTGCAGTATTTCACTTTCTCCCTGGACCAGAATTCAGATGAGTGCAAAGAACTCAGTAGTTTACCTAACTGAATTCCATCAGAATTGTGCCTCCAGTCGGAGCTACTCCCCTTCAGAAAGATGTTGAAAACCTGGCTCTGCCAATGGGTGTGGGGCATATTAGGCTCCACATCTCAAGCCAGTTGGCTTATTTAGCCTGCCTGTTGTGGGATTGAGGCCCCCTTCTTGTTCTTTGATAAGCCTGTTTTACTGTGGTTGGAGGGAGGGCTAGGGTAGATTTTAGTGATGATGATGTTAGTTTTTATGTGTTTTAATTTTGCTTTTAGCTGAGGTTTTTATGTAATGTTTTTATTGGTAATGGTTTTATCTTTCTTGTATTGTATATTGCCCCCCTGAGTGGTGCATTGCACTAGAAGGGTGGGGTAGAAATCAATCAATCAATAAACTGCAAGCCCCATGATTTTACAGGATGGGGCAATGGCAACTGAAGTGCTGTTTGGTTGTTATAACTACACAGTGCATGTACACTCTAAGAATAGGTCAAGAAAGGCTTCTAAGTTTTCTCCAGAGTTCTCAGAGAATACTCAGAAAGGTTGGAACTCCCTGCCAGAAGAAGTGGTGACAGCTGTCAGTCTTGACAGCTTTAAGAAAGGATTAGACAAGTTCATGGAGGACAAGGGTATCAATGGCTATAATTATGGATACTTAAGGACAACCTTGGGGTTGGAGAGATAGGCAGGATATCTCTCAATGCCATTTCCAGGGAATCCTAAGCAGGTGAAGGCATCTGCTTGGGAATACCCTGAAGCAAATGGTGAGCCACTGTGTGAGACAGAATGCTGGACTGGATGGGCTGTGGCCTGTTCCAGCAAGGCTGTTCTTATGTTCTTATGTTATGTTCTTATGTTGAGCTAAATATATATTAAAAATCAACCATAAGAAAATTACTAATGTTACTTTGGAGTATGCATTCTCCTGACATAAATTTTACAGGCAAGCTCTATTCTACTTTTGATTCAACTTCAGCTAGGCTTTCCATTGTCTCTCCCAGACATATTCTCATGACTAGATTGAATGTGAGAATTTGGAGTGGCACAAATGCATCATACTTTGCATCATATATGCAAAAAAAAAAATCCTGCCCCCTCCCTTCCTAATGAACTGGCGATTCAAACCTCTATTGTTGAAGTAAACCTAGCAGTGAATACATTATTTCTCTGATGTGCTACTCACTCACCCCACCTCTTCCACAATCATTGTGCATATCACATTGTTGTCACCTGAAACAGCCACCAGGTAAAGAATTACTGATCTGGTAGTCCTTTGGATGCCTTTCCTGTTCGTGAAACATTGGTGTAATTCACTCAGGCTTAAGTGTTTTGTCTCTCACTCCATTCTGGCATGCTCATGCCTGACTCTGTTATGAGACATGTGTGGTATGAATGAATGAGCAAATGCCTGGAGAAATTCAGTGGAAAAGAAGGTCTATCACACATCCATGTCACTTCATCAAAGACCTTGTCACTGGGAAAGATCCAAAAGCCGATGTTCAACTCAGAGAAGGAGCCAATGATGCTCAAAAGCTTTGTTTACATGTCCAGAGTATGGCTGAACTTTACTGCTTTGATGCCAAAGCAGTTCCTGCTCCTAGGCTGCTCATTAAAAATGAAGAGCAGAGAGGCGATGGAGCTCCTCCACTTCAACAGGCATGTTTCAGTCCTGTCATTTAACTGTAAAGATGATGAAATGTTCTGTATCATATAGATGGTTTCACCAGTCAAAGAGAAGCATCTGGTGTTCTATGATTATGGCCATCTTCTACAAATGATACTTTTGTGTCCTTTCCAAAAAATATATCAAGCCAACCAAATTTATACCCTGAACTACTTGTCAGAGTGTCCATGTTATATCATTGGGGATTAAATGCTGATAAACATGCTTTCTGCTGCAGTCTATGTCTAGATTCTTTTCTCATGAATCTCTGAACCAACATTGTCACAGTGACCATATACTGTTATTCCTCATGTACAAAGATTAGCTGAATAATAAATTCAGAAGAGAGAACCAGTGTCTGACACTCATGAAACTGAAAGAGATATGAATGTCAAAAATTAATTATATATATATTTCCAAAATGTACTATGCATTTATATGTGTATGTGCTAGATATTTGCCATCATCTCGATATTATATCTGGCATCTGTCCATTTTCAAAGATAGTTCTGTCATTACAGTTTGAATCATATTAATTATAGATAGGACTGAGCATAGTTTCCTAGTTTGGTATAAGAGACTCATTCTTAATTTGGTCTAAAATGATTCAGATCTCACCTGATTAGGTTCAGTTCCAAACTGATCAATAAATTCTGATGAATGGATGATGAATAGTATCATTGAAAAAATTGATACTATTCCTTGTCCATTCATCACAATTTATAGATCTGTTTGCACTTGGGGACATGAAAGAAGCCTCATTCAGGTGTCCCCTAAAAATATTTTCAATCTAGAGTAATCTCTGACACAAAAAGAGAGAGAGAGATCAGTGAAGGAGGGTAATATGTCCTGCTGTTTAAAAGAAACAGGATGCGTGGAGAAGAGATTGGTTGGAAAAAGCACCATACCAGTACCAGAATTGTCAATGCATAACTGAAACACCACCCGATTTTGATCACCCTCTCAAGATATGGACTAGCCTTAATAGAATACATTCAGGGCACAGTAGATGTACAGGCTTTTTCATAAATGGGGGGAAACTACCATCACCAGCATCTGAGTGCGGGGCACAGTGACAGACTGTGCAACATATTTTACAACAATATAGCCTTAGAGCATAAGTGGGCAATAGAGAAGATTTTTTTAAGGGCAACTCTTGCTGCAATCAAATATATAAATTGTTTAGATGTTTGTTTATAAATTAATGTTCAGTTTGATATAGTTAATATATTTTTCTTTCTTGTTATATATTGACTCAATGTGTACAAATACCATACGCTAAATAAATAAATAAATCCACCCACTCCTTTTTTTTAATTTTAAAATTTTTTATTTCTCGATACACATCCAATAATTAAAAAAACAAGAGATAACACACAGAACAATATAAGAAAATAAAAGACAAAATACACAATAATATAAATAAGTAGAGAAGGAGAGAAAAGAAAAAAAAAAAGGAAACAGAGCAAAATATCACCACGTGCTATATACAATGCTACGGAGACAGAATTTCCCCTTTTATCTATTATCGTCTCAAAAATGCAATGTAACCCGGCACCGGCAATTGCCCATGACCATTAATCAAGGTGTAATCTATCAAACATTTCCAAATTTCCTGAAATTTGCTTTCATTAATTAACCCTTTTCTTAAATTTAACTAACAGGTTAGCTTATCATTCAGCGCAGTATTCCACAACTCCTTATACCAATCCTCTATTTTTGGGGTAACATCACATTTCCAATATCGCGCTATACACTGTCTAGCACTGGATAACATAATTGCTAATAATTCCCTTTTTTGTTGCTCTACCACCTCCATATCTGTTAACAAAATTAAAATTACATCCAATTTCATTCTTACATCTAGAATTCTCCCAATTTCGTGTTCCACCTTCAACCAGAATGACTTCGTCTCTTTACACCCCCACCACATATGCTCATATGTTCCAATTTCCCCCTTACACCTCCAACAAAATTTCGACTTTGTATTGTCAATTTGGTATAGTCATACCGGAGTCAAGTACCACTTCCACAATAATTTATAATTGTGCTCTTTTATTCTTACAGACAAAGACCTCATTATTCTCCTTTTCCATTTAGCATTCCACTGCTCGTCTGTAATTATGATATTCAAATCTAGCTCCCATGTTTCTTTTAAAGCTTTCTGATGCTGATCTAAATCATCTAAAACCTTATATATTTTGCTTACTAACCCCTTAACTTTTACCTGCCCACTTTTTAGACTAAGTACCAACTCTTCAAATTTCGTCCGCTCCCTATCCAAGCTCGTTTCATCTAAATATCTTTTATTCCAATTGTCAATAGACATCAATTGAAGCCAATTCAATTTAAGTTGTCTACCTATATCTAACTTTCTTTCCTTGTCTCTACATGCTGTTATCCAATCCTTTAATAAAGTTATATTATTCTTATTCAATACTTCTTCTAATCTCCCATCCATTCTCAGTGGGAATGATTTCATATCACTCAGGCCTAATATTGGGGACAACCCTGGTGCCAATTTATTTTTCAATAATGTCCAAGTTTTTAAAAGAGCTTTTAACAATTTATTTGTAGCATTAATTTTTGCTTTCCCTTTGCCCAAAAACATTAATATTTCTTCACCCAGTTTCTCTCGCAATTCAATTTTTCCTCAAATCGATTCTTCTTTCACTAAAATTTTACAAATATTCTTCAATTGAAATGCCCAATAATAATTTTTAATATTTGGAATTCCTAACCCGCCCTTTTTTTGTGATGAATACCATAAAAACTTTGGTATCCTGGCCCTTTTTCCACCGTTACAAAAATTATTTAATATAGTTTGAAAAACCTTTAATTCCTTCTCTTTCATATATATTTGCAGGGTATCAAATAAGAAATTTAATTTGGGTAAAAGCTTCATTTTACATAGCGAAACGCGTCCAAACCACGACAAATTTAGCTTCTTATACCGTAAAATCATTTCTTTTAATTCTTTTTCCAATTTATCATAATTTAACCTCTTTAAATCATCGTATTTATTTGAAATGTTTATCCCCAGCTATTTTATATTATCTCTAATTTGTATTTTAAATTTAGCCTTTAAACTTTCTTGTATGTCCAAATCCACATTAAAAAGAATTGCTTCTGACTTATCCCAGTTTACCTTAAGTCCCGTCACCCTTTGAAAGTCCTCTAAATGCCCATATATCTTCCCTAGTGCATTCTGTGGATTTTTTTATTGTTATTAGGGTGTCATCAGCATATTGGCTAATTTTTATACCCTCAATTCCAATTAATTCCTTATCTTCCCTTATTACATTAGCTAACAATTCCATGGCCATTATAAATAAAGATGCCGACAATGGATCTCCTTGCCTTGTGCCCGCTTCCAATTTAATCTCCCCTGTTAATTCCTCATTTAATTTAACCCTAGCCGAGCCTTGCTGATACAGCTGCTCAATTACCCCACAAATTTTTTGTCCGAATCCATATTTCTTTATAATTTCCTTTATAGTTATCCATTGGATCGAGTCAAAAGCTTTGAATATATCCAGGGAGAAGAAACCCACATGCTCCTCTTGTTCCTGAGCAATAATTGTCAAGTTAACCATCCTTCTCGTCAAATCCGACATATACCGATCCCTCATAAACCCCACTTGATCCTTATTAATGTATTTGCCACTAAAACTATTCAATCTATTAGCTAAAATTGCCGTAAAAATTTTTGCGTCCTGATTCATCAGGGAAATCGGTCTATAGGATTCAATTTTTTCCAGATTTTTCCCTACCTTTGGAATTAAAATTATAATTGTACTATACCACGATTTAGGAACTCTCCCTCCCTCCAAAATATAATTAAAAATCCTTTCCATTTTTGGTAACAACATCTCTTTAAAGTCTTTATAAAACTCCACCGATAAACCATCCTCGCCTGGAGCCTTGCCTATCCTTAACCTTTTTATGACCTCCTTTATTTCCTTTTGTGTTATCTTTTCATCCATGTAACTCCTATGCTCCAAGCTTAAATTTATTCTTGACCACTTATCTAAATATCGCTCTAATTCATCCTTATTTACGTCCTTCCTTGAATAAAATTCCTGATAAAAAGCCTTGACAATTTGAATTTTATCTACTAACTTATTACACCTTCTACCATACTTATCTATCAAAACTGAAATTCCTCTTTTATCTTTCTTTTCTTCAGCCATTCTAGCTAATAGCTTAGAATTTTTATTACTGTACTCGAAGTAATCTCTTTTCAAATAAATTAAATTCTTCTTTACCTTTTCAATATCTTTTTCAATAAATTCTCTTTTTAATTTTTGCATTTTATCGAATATGTCCCTATCTCCCGTTCTTGCATGAATATCCTGCAATTTCTTTATTTCGTCCTCTAACTCTTTTTCCTTATTTTGCCTATTATTAATACAAGAGAGCCTAACGCTTTCTCCCCTGAATATTGCCTTCATGGTATCCCATAATATTCCATCATTTACATCCTTTGTATCATTAATTTCCCAGCACTCTTCCCATCTTTTTATTATCGTTTCCTTACTCTTTTGATCTCTATATAACCTTGTATCATAGCTCCATGTACCCCTTTTTTGTTTTTCATCACTTAGTTTAAATTCCGTAATTATTTTAGCGTGATCAGATTCCTTAATCGTACCAATTTCAATATTTTCAACCTTATCTATCATACTTTCTGAAGCCAAAACATAGTCAATTCGTGAATAAGAATTATGCACGTGCGAAAAAAATGTATATCCCCGTTCTGAGCCTCTAATTTTCCTCCAAACATCCTGTAATCCCGTTATTTTTAACCACCTATCCATCACCCTATTAGTACATGTATGCTTAGCCACATTTGTAGTATCCAAACCTGATCTGATCAAATTAAAATCTCCAACCATTATTAACTTGGACACCCTTTCTGATTCTATACTTTGATGCACCTTATCTAAAAATTCCTCCTGTTTTTCGTTTGGCGCGTATACATTAACAAAGGTTATATCCTCATTATTAATAAATCCCCTTGTTATAAGAAATCTCCCTTCTGGATCTACAACTGTCTTTACTTTTGTAAATCCTAACTTTTTTGATATTAATATGGCAACCCCTCTTGCCTTAGACGTACCCAATGCCTTCTCATAATATTCTATCCCCTTTATATACAATTTATTTACATCCTCACTTTTTTGATGCGTTTCTTGCAAGCATATCACATCTGGCCTATCTTTCCTAATTACCGCTTCCAGACGCTTCCTCTTAATAATACTGCCGGTGCCTTTCACATTCCATGATAACACCCTAATCGATTTCATAATTCTTTATTATTTTTCGCTTGCAACAATTCCATCTCCTACAAGCATGTGCTAATCCAACCCACAAAACATAAGCAAACAGCTGAACACAAAACATAAAAGAATAAATCATCACCCTCCCCGCCATTTCGAGACGAAAAAGAAAAACACCCCTGCAAAACAAGGGGGGAGGGGGGAGGGGAGACAACACTCACAAACCAAACCACCACTTCTCCTGCCTAATTACCCATTCTAAATACTATTTAATTTTTCATGCCACCAATTCCACATGAGGATTCTATCATCGCTTTATATTGTGCCTTACAGTTACTTCAATTGCAATTTTTACACCGTTATATCATTCCACACTACCTAGTTCATCCTGGCTAGACAACGCCACCCTCATATCCTTCATCCGCTCTTCCTCTTCCCTGTCATATGTTGTGTAAACCCCTGCTATTATCAGCTCCTCTTTAAGATCTTCCCATTCCTTGGAGTTTCGGTCGATTATCTTTGCCTCTGCAAGTATGTCTAAGACATATGACCCATCCCTCAACACGTATGATTTTCCAGATACTATGAATTTTAGCTTTTTTAAGGCAAGCCAAAAATAAACAATTCCTTTTCCCCTCAACTTCCTGGTTACTGGTTTGATTTGTGTTCTCCATGTTCTCTCGCCAATAGAAATATCATTATAGATCTCGATACTATTCCCTTCCATTTTCAATATACTTGACCCAGATTTCCTGATATGTCGCATTAACATCACCTTCAAACCTTCACTAGCAAACCTCAATAGCACATTTCTGTCTGCTGTGTTATGCTTCTTAGACCCTAATCTATGCACACTTAATACATCCTCAGCCTCGAACTTCCTATCCATACCTAAATCATTTAACCAACTCATTATTCTGGCCTTCAGCTGATCAGGGCGGGCCTCAGAAACATGCCTAATTATAATATTTCTTTTTCTAGATTGGTCTTCAAGTAACTCCAGTCTCACTTCATGATCATCCACTTTTACTTCTCTCCCTTTAGCTTTTTCCTGCACCTCTTGGACATGTCTCTTTACATTTTCAACCTCCTTTGAAATTGAACCCATTCCTTCTTTTACATCATTCACCTCTTCCATTATCTTGGCAATTTCAACTTTAGCTGATTCCATCAAACCTGTCACCACTGACAGCATTTTTTGCTGAAAAGCCTCAAAACTCTCTTGCTGCAGTTTAATAAATTCTTGATTATCCCTCGCTCGCTGCTCTTCTAAATTTTGGAACTTGGTCTGAAGATACTTCTCAAGACTATCTAATCTCATTTCAATAGAGCCTCTACATTCATTCACATCAGGGCTATCCCCTTCCACACTTTCCTCTACACCTCCTTCTATTACTTTCTTTTTTATAGCTCCCCGAGCATTGGCCTCTTTAGATTCAATTTGCTGATCTTCTTGATTTATATCTAACTGTTGTAATTGCTGTTTCTCTTGTACTTTCTTCTTTGCTGCCATGCCTGCTCTAAGCCTATCCAGCTCCTCAGCTTCCAAAATTTCATCCTTTAAGAACTTCCTTCGTTCCTCACCACCTGCTCTTACTAATCTACCTGTTCTTAGCCAAATTGGATCTATTTCTATCTCTTCTCTCTGCTGCTTTCTTTTTTCTTTTCGACTCATTCACTCTATTCTAAAATAGTCCTAACCAGGTCTACACAACTTTATCCACGTTTTTAGCCAATATCCTATACAATTATCACCTTATGCCCCAATACATAAACAACCATAGCTTACAATCCCTTTTATAATTAACTTCAACCACTATGGACTTTCAAATTAATCCAGCTCATTACTCTACACAAGGCATGTATACAAAACACAGGTCTTGAAGAAAGAAAGAAAAATTGTTCCTATAGTCCAACCAGTTGAGCAGTACACAGCTGCACTTGATGATAATGCAACTCCAGGGCTAGCCTTGATTTTATCACTGTCCTTGGCACAGCAGCTGTGAAAACTAATTTTCTTTTTTTTCCTCCACTTTCTTTCTTCTTTCTGCCACAGTCAAAATCACAGTCACAAATTGCTCTCCACCGCTTAAGCACCAGCTCTATTTTACACCCTCACAATGGTCCAATGATCAGGGCTCATGGAAGGACCCTGCCCAACAGTCAATCAAACACAATATCCTCTGCCCTTCCAGCACACCACTTGTAAAACAAGTTCAACACAAACCAAGTCCAAGTTCCAAGGATAGAAGAAATAACACTCCTTAAGGACTTCCACACTTTCAGCCAACGTTCAGTAGTATTTTCGGGGGACACACATCCATCCAATGCACTGGTCAACACGGGCTGCCCAGACTCCTGCTCCGGATTAGGGCCCTTTGGGATCAATTGGGACTCACTTCCGCACCCCCCAATTGACTCCCCTCAGACCCCTATCCCCACAGAGTAACGACTCCTTCTCCGTCCAACACAACCAGAGCACTCTCCTGACCACTTTGCGTTCCAGCGTCCCCAAACTCCAAGCGGCGCCGAGACTTCAGCCGCCCACAAAAGCGCTTCTCCTTGCCGAGACCTCCCTCCTAAACTCCGTCCTCTGTTCTCCGGCAGCGCCACTCCAGCCGAGACCAAAATCGTTATTTCCTTCCACCCTGGAACTCTGCACGCGAGATCGTGCTCAGCTCTCCTCCTCTCTCCTCTGCTCCACTCCGCCACTTGAGTCTCCTCCAAGCGCTGCCGAACCCCAGATTTTGCCAAGATTCACTTCTCTCGAACACAGCTATTGCCAGCTCCCAAGGAAGCGCCTCTCTTTGCTGTCACCTCTGCTCGTAAACTCCATTCTCCAACAGCACCACTAACTCGGCTCTCTGCACTTGAGAAACAGCTGCAACAGTTTTACTCTTTTCCGTTGTCCTCCAGGCTCCAAATACCTCCAGTTACAATCTACCAACTTCACATTCCTTCCAGAAACATTTTCCTTCAAAAACGTATCAGTTTAGCATTATATATCCACATTTGTGGCTCCCCTTTCCAGGCAGTGGTGAGAAAAACGATGTGCTCAGTCTGCCATGATGCTCCTCCCCCCAAATCCACCCACTCTTGAAGAAACCAAACATAGCTGCAGATGTTTTGGATAATTATAGACTTGTAACAAATATCCCCTTTTTAGACAAGGTAATTGAGAGGGTAGTGGCCGATCAGTTGCAGACATTCTTGGATGAAACCAACTGTTTGGATCCATTCCAATTGGGTTTTAGGCATCATCATGGTACTGAAACCGCACTGGGTGCCCTGCACAATTACCTCTGGGAAGTGGAAAGGGGAGCTTCATCTCTCCTGGTGCTCCTGGATCTCTCAGTGGCCTTTGTTACTGATGACTATGGTATCCTCCTGGGGTGGCTGTCTGGGTTAGGAATATGGGGCACTGTGTTGTAGTGGTTCCTTCCTCAGCATCAGACCCAGAGAATTAAACTTGGGGAGTTTGTTTAGACTCCGTGGACTCTCCAGTGGGGCTTTCCGCAGGGGTTGATTATCTCCCTAATGTTGTTTAATGTCTATATGAAGCTGTTGGAAGGGGTCATTCAGAGATTTGAAGTTCATTGTCACCAATATGTCGACAACACCCAACTCTGTCTCTGCTTTTCAACTTCTGCAGTAGATGCGGTTCGATGCCTTAACCATTGTCTATCCTTGATAATAGAATGGATGAAATCTAACAAACTGAGTCTTAAAGCTGACAAGATGGAGGTCTGCCCATTTAGGTGACCTGGTCCCTACTTTAGGCATGATTGCTCTCCTAGGAATCAAGTGTGTGAGTTGGAGGTCATCTTAGATCCGTCTTTCACCTTTGATCTTCAAATAGCGGTGGCAAGTAAAGCCACATTTTTTCAATTCCATCAAATTGCACAGTTGCATCTCTACTTGGACAGACATTCCCTTGCAACCCTTGCCCATTCATTGATAATCTCATTTATTCACTGCTGTAATGTTCTCTATTTGGAGCTACCCTTGTCCTTGATACAGAGACTTCAACAGGTCCAGAACACAACTGCCAGGCTGGTGACAGGAAGAAAGAAATCTGAGCACATCTCCCCAGCCCTGGAAATCTGCACTGGCTTCCTGTTCCCTTCCATATCAAGCAGAAGGTGTTATCTTTAGCATCCAAGGCTCTATATCAGGGGTTCACAAACTATGGCCCACAGTGCCATTTCATGTGGCTAGCCCCCTTGCTCAGGGTGGTCCCACACACCCCAACACCACCAGTGGAACCAACCCAAGCATCCACCACTCCCCCACACACTACTTCCAAGCTTACCAGCCCCCCTCCATGCTCTTTGCCTTTCCCCATCCACCCAGGGAGCTCCTGTTGCCTTCCTCTCACCCGCCCCATTGCACTCCCTGGCACCCGCTTCCCGTTTGCTCTGACTTACCAGAATTGATTGCATTGTTGAGTGACTGAGGCGGCGATGGCAGCAGAGGGTTCTGCATGCATCCAGCCATAGCGAGTTCCATTGGTAGGAGGCCTCACACGTACTGGGATGTTGTGTGCCCCCACCCCCGCACACACTCTGTTTTATGGAAAGAGGCAGGGTCACCTAGAGCGATCTCCATGGGGCATTGTGTGCAGGAGGCCACTTGGCCCTTGTTGGCTCCTGTAGCCATGCTCGTTGCTGGTCCAATGGGAATCCAACCCCCAATGTGGACTTTGGAGGGGGAAAGCTGTGGCAGAGCCTGACGGACCAGTAGCACAATGAGTGCAGCTACAGGAGCTGACAAGGGCCAAGAGGCTTTCTGCACACAACATCCTACAGATCCCATGTTTGGCAGCTCTGCCTCTTTCCATAAAAAGTGTACATGCCTCCCCCCCCCACACACACACACACACCTCCCGGTGTGCACAAGGCCTCCCACCAATGTACTCTGCTATGGCTGGGCACATGCAGGACCCTTGACAATATGACCACCTGGCAATATAATCACTTCTGGTAGGTCAAAGGATGAAGGAGAAGTAGGTGCCAGGTAAGCACCAGCCCGGTAAGCAGGGAAGCTCTCTCTCTCTCTCTCTGTGTGTGTGTGTGTGTGCTCAAGTTGGTCCTGCCAGCAGCAGCAGGGGGAGTGTGGGACCACCCAACCCCCCTCCCACCACTGGTGATAGCGACAGCGACAGCGGGGTCTGTCCTGCCGCAAGTGTGAGGGTGTGTGATCTGGCCCATAGCTTAAAAATGTTAAGAACCCCTGCCCTATATGGTTTAGGACCTTATTTCTATCACAGCATCCTTCCCACAGAACAACTGCCCATATCGCTCATTCATTACAGTCAGAGCAACTCCAGGTGCCAGTGCCAAGGATGGTGAGAAATTGCAGTTGAGCTGTGCCAGGCCCCATCGCTGGACATATTTTAAAAAACAACTGAAAATATTACTTTTTTAAAGAGGCATATCCTCCCCATTGCCAATTAGTACTTCAGTTTAAATCAATGATATTGCCCCACCTCAGACATTTTATTTATTTATTTATTTATTTTTCACGCTTATATACCGCCCACTCAGGTACAACCCAACTCAGGGCGGTTTACATAGCGGACAGGAAATACATAAAAGACACATGATAAAAAAGTTAAAAGTTTAAAAAGTTTTAAAAAAAACCCCACCCCTAAAAGGTGCACAAGAACCAAAGGGACCTTGGGGGAAGGCACACTTCTCTATACCAACCACCCAACGGTACCCCCATCCCCACCCACACCCCAAACTTGGCCCGCCAGCCAGGTCTTTAGTTCCTTCCTAAAGGGCAACAACTCCGTCTGGAGACGCAGTTCCACAGGCAGGAGGTTCCAAAGGGCTGGTGCGGACACGGAGAAGGCCCTCCTCCTTGTGCCAGAGAGGTGAGCCCCCCTGGCTGATGGCACAATTAGAGAGCCCCTCTGGTCCGCTCTGGTTGGATGGACAGACGTCCTTAGGGCGATGCGGTCTCTAAGATACCCTGGCCCACTACCATGTAGGGCTTTAAAGGTCAAAACCAGCACCTTGAATTGCACCCAGAGACAAACTGGTAACCAGTGCAGCTCCCGAAGCAGTGGTGAGGCATGGGCATAACGTCCACACCCCATCACCACCCGGGCCACGGCATTCTGGACCAGCTGCAGCCTCCGAATGGTCATCAAGGGCAGCCCCATGTAGAGCGCATTACAGTAGTCTAGTCTGGAGGTCACCAGAGCGTGAGTGACCATGAGCAAAGAGTCCCGGTCCAGGAGTGGGCGCAACTGGCGAATCACCCGAAGTTGGGCGAAGGCCCTCCTGGCCACAGCCGCCACCTGTTCTTCTAGCAGTAGCCGCGAATCCAGGAGGACCCCCAAGTTGCGCACCGGGTTGGTCTGGGGCAAAACAGCCCCATCCAAAACCAAAGATGGTAGCTTCCAGGATAACACACGACCCCCCCATCCATAGCCACTCAGTCTTGCTAGGATTCAGCTGTAGCCCATTTGTAGTCCAGACCCCAACAGCCTCCAGACAGCTGGAAAGGACTTTGACTGCATCACTGGGGTTCCCACGGGCCGAGATGTACAACTGTGTGTCATCCGCGTACTGGTGGTACCGCACCCCGTGGGAACGGATGATCTCACACAGCGGCTTCATGTAGATGTTAAATAGGAGAGGAGAGAGTACCGAGCCCTGAGGCACCCCATATTTTAGGGGCCTAGGACTTGACCTCTCACTCTCCAACCACACTGACTGGGTCCGGCCCCTCAGAAATGAGGAAAACCAGGACCACACCGTACCCTGGATCCCCAATCCTCGGAGCCATTCCAGAAGGATACCGTGGTCAACAGTATCGAAGGCCGCTGAGAGGTCAAGAAGAGCAAGGATGGACGGATGACCGCCATCCCGCTCTCGCCAGAGATCATCCATCAGCGCGACCAATGCAGTATCAGTACCATATCCAGGCCTTAATCCTGACTGGAATGGGTCCAGATATTCCGCTTCATCCAGCACCCCCTGCAGCTGACGTGCCACTGCCTTCTCCAGAACCTTCCCCAAAAAAGGAAGGTTGGATACAGGTCTGTAGTTGGTTAGGATTGCTGGATCGAGGGATGGCTTCTTCAGGAGGGGGCGCATAAGAGCATGTTTCAGCAGTGCAGGAAATATCCGCTCTCGAAAAGACGCGTTAATTATAGCCCCGACCCAACCACCTGTCACCATCTTAGAGGCTTTTACCAGCCAGGCGGGACAGGGATCCAATGGACAATTAGTGGCACGGACCGCTGCAAGGAGCCTGTCCACTTCATCCGGGGCAACAGGATCAAACATCCCAGGTAACACCGCAAGACTGCGCACTGGCTCCCCCCGGACCCTCCCCGTCCATGCCAAGTTTGAACCCTGAGCGGATCCGATCGATTTTCTCCACCAGATGGTCAGCAAAGTCCTCAGCCGATCTCTGCCAACCAGGCACAGGCCCCGCCCTACCCAGGAGGGACCTGGTCACCCGAAACAGGGTGGCTGGGCGATTATCAGTGGAGGCAATAAGGGAGGTGAAGTACCAGTGTGTGTTGATTTGGTTGGTTGTTTTCATTTTTTTCTTATATTTGTAAATTTTTCCAATGTTGTACACCACTGAGAGTGGGAAAATAATCCAGATGGGTGGTATAAATAATAAAAAGGTCTCCCTTGCTCAAAAGCCAGGTAAAGGTTGTGGTCACCCTTGCTCAAAAGCCAGTCATATCCAACTCTAGGGTTCAGTGCTCATATCCATTTATAGCCAAAGAGCCAGTGCTGTCAGAGTCTGCAGACATTTCCGTGGACATGTGGCAGACACGACTAGACACCAGAGTGCATGGAACACTGTTTACCTTTCAACCAAAGTGGTACCTATTTATCTACTTGCAATTTTTTGCTCTCAAACTGCTAGGGTGGCAGGACCTGGGACAGAGATGGGAGCTCACTCCATCGCGTGCAGCACTCGGGTCTCGAACTGGCAACCTGCCAACCTTCCGGTCATCAAGTACAGCATCTTTTTTTATTTAATTTTTATTTAATTTTAATTATTATTACAATACAAAACAAATAAAACATAATATAACATAACACAATAACCCAAAAGGAAAAAGGGCACTGCCAGGTCCAAGAGGACTCCGATGTGGCTTACAGGAGCTGTTCGGGAAGTGATCAAGAGCAAGAAAAGCTCATTTAGAAGATGGAAGGCTTGTCCAAATGAGGACAGCAGGCAGAAACATAAATTCTGGCAGAACAAATGCAAGGCAACAATCAGGAAAGCAAAGCAAGACTTTGAGGAGCGTATGGCTAAAAATACTCAGAGAAATAACAAAGACTTCTTTAAGTACATTCGAAGTAAGAACCCAACTAGGAAGGCCATTGGACCATTAGATGACAATGGAAGGCAAGGGGTTATTAAAGAGGAAACAGAGATTGCAGAGAGACTCAATGAATTCTTTGCTTCAGTATTCACTGAAGAAGACAGAGACCACATGCCCAAAACAGAGCCTATCTTCGTAGGGAGGGAAACCGAAGAATTAAGCAAGATAGAAATAACCAGGGAGGAGGTCCTTGCATGTCTTGTTAAGCTAAACACTAACAAATCACCAGGACCAGATGGCATCCATCCACGAGTTCTCAGGGAACTTAAAGACGAAATTGCTGATCTCCTAGCCAAAATATATAATATTTCCCTCAAATCAGGCTTTGTGCCTGATGACTGGAAGGTAGCGAACGTAACACCAATTTTCAAAAAAGGATCCAGGGGTGATCCAGGAAATTACCGACCTGTCAGTTTGACATGTGTGCCAGGTAAAGTGATGGAAACCATCCTAAAAGATAGCATTAATAGTTACATAGAAGAGAAGACGCTGCTAAAGGAGAGCCAACATGGCTTTTGCAAGGGCAAATCATGCCTCACTAATCTGTTGGAATTTTTTGAGAGTGTCAACAAGCATGTGGATAAGGGGGATCCAGTTGACATTGTTTATCTGGACTTTCAGAAGGCTTTTGACAAGGTCCCACACCAAAGGCTCTTGAATAAACTTACCAGTCATGGAATAAAGGGACAGGTCTTGTCCTGGATCAGCAACTGGCTAAGGGACAGGAAACAGAGGGAAGCACTAAATGGACACTTCTCCAAGTGGAGGGAAGTAAAGAGTGGGGTCCCCCAAGGTTCAGTACTGGGACCCCTGCTTTTCAACCTCTTCATAAATGATCTAGAGGTAGGAGTAAAAAGCAAGGTAGCCAAATTTGCTGATGACACTAAATTATACAGGGTAGTGAAAACTGTGAGAGATTGTGAAGAGCTCCACAGGGATCTCTTGACACTGGGGGAGTGGGCAAAACAGTGGCAAATGAGCTTCAACATCAGTAAGTGCAGAGTGATGCATGTTGGGGCAAAAAACCCCAATTACATTTATAAACTGATGGGGTCTGAACTCTCTGCGACAAACCAGGAAAGGGACCTTGGTGTCCTGGTGGACAGCTCAATGAAGATGTCAACCCAGTGTGCCTCAGCAGTGAAAAAAGCAAACTCAATGTTAGGGATCATTAGGAAGGGTATAGAAAATAAGTCAGCAAGTGTCATTTTGCCTCTTTATAAATCTATGGTGAGGCCCCATCTGGAATATTGTGTACAGTTCTGGTCGCCATACCTCCAGAAGGATATTATGGAGTTGGAGAAAGTACAGAGGAGGGCAACCAGAATGATTAGGGGACTGGAACACCTTCCTTACCATCTGAGGCTGCAACGGTTGGGCCTTTTCACTCTTGAACGACGGCGTCTAAGAGGTGACCTGATTGAAGTTTATAAAATCATGCACGGTGTGGACAAAGTAGATAAGGAAAAACTGTTTTCCCTATCGCACAACACTAGAACTAGGGGACACTCCATGAAACTTTTGGGTACTAGTTCTCAAACAAATAAGAGAAAGTACTTTTTCACCCAGAGGATTACTGGTCTATGGAACTCCCTGCCAGAAGAAGTGGTGACAGCTGTCAGTCTTGACAGCTTTAAGAAAGGATTAGACAAGTTCATGTAGGACAAGTGTATCAATGGCTATAATTATGGCTACCTAAGAACAACCTCCGGGTTGGAGAGATAGGCAGGATATCTCTCAATGCCATTTCCAGGGAATCCTAAGCAGGTGAAGGCATCTCCTTGGGAATACCCTGAAGGAAATGGTGAGCCACTGTGTGAGACAGAATGCTGGACTGGATGGGCTGTGCCCTGTTCCAGCAAGGCTGTTCTTATGTTCTTATGTTATGTTCTTAATAACATTATTCAATGTTAACATCCATCAAAGATATTGCCAATATTTTCTTAGTACTTTATAATTATTCCACCAACCATCCATGGGTGGCATACCCTTCAAACGGCAGCATCCCCAATCCTCATTTATTCCATAGTATTCTAAGAAAACATATATAATAAAATAATAATTAAAAAATAATATACTTACTTTAAACACCCTGTGTATTTACATCTTGTAGGAGTCTGCGGGATTTCACATTTCTTCTCACCATTTCCAAAAATATGCCTTATTCGGTGCCCGGCTGTCCTCCTGTTCACTTTTCATCGAATGGTCAACGAATGGCTGCCAAATTTTCCAAAATCTATTTTCTTTAATTTTGCCTTTATATTTATTTATTTCCCATGTCAGTTTGTCGTTCAATGCAAGATCCCACATCTCCTTATACCATTTTTCTATTTTCAAACTCCCCTCCGATTTCCAATTCCTTGCAATACACATTCTACCCATTACCACCATTAAGGATAGTAATTCCTTTTTATCCTCATTCAGTTCTAATTTTTCAACATCCGCTAATAATACTGTACTTGCATCTAGTTCATATTCGATCCCTAATATCTCCCCTACCTCTTTTTCAATTTCCCCCCAAAATTCTTTTACCACAGTACATTCCCACCACATGTGTTCATAAATTCCCAAAGAATTTTTACATCTCCAACACTTTTTACTTTTTGTATTATCCATTTGAAACAATCTCTCTGGAGTCAAATACATTTCCACAAGATCTTAAAATTATGTTCCTTTATTCTAACTGACATGGTTCTCATAAATCGTTTTCTCCACTTATTTTTCAAATTTCTTTCTGATATTGCTATGTTCAAATCATGCTCCCAACATGATTTCAATGTTTCTTGCGGGTTTCCTTCTTTATTTAATATTCTATATACTCTACTCACTATTCCCTTTATTCCCACAATTCCCTTTCTCATTTTCAATATCAATTCCTCAAATTCGGTTTTAGCCCTTTCTAAACTTATTTGTCCCAAAAATTGACCATTCCATTTATCTATCGACGCTCTCTGTAGCCAATTTAAGTTCAACTGTGCACATGTTTCCGCTTTTTTCCTACTTTACACACTCTTACCCAGTCCTTCAGCAGAGAAACATCATTCTTTTCTTTTGACTCTGCATGTGCTCTTAAGCAGAGCTGGAAGCAGTTTGAAGCTTCCAGAAGCAGGGGGGCAGAGCCACACCAGGCCCTTCCCTGAACTGTGACTCATAGGGGCAGAGCCACACTAGCCTTTAAAAGCTCTGAGCTCTTTCAGGGTCAGCCCTTTTGACTCTCCATCTGCTCTTAAGCAGAGCTGCTGCTGAGGAGAGCCAAACAAAGGAAGTGAGCACTGGTAAGTTTTGCAGTTGGAGTAGAGCTGCTTTAGAGGTCTCCACTAATTTAAATTGATAATTTAAACTGCTGAGAGCCACCTCTGTTCAAACAGAGGAAGCAGTTTGAAGCTTCCAGAAGCAGGGGGCAGAGCCACACCAGGCCCTTCCCTGAACTGTGACTCATAGGGGCGGAGGCACACTAGCCTTTAAAAGCTCTGAGCTCTTTCAGGGTCAGCCCTTTTGACTCTGCATGTGCTCTTCAGCAGAGCTGCTGCTGAGGAGAGCCAAACAAAGGAAGTGAGCACTGGTAAGTTTTGCAGTTGGAGTAGAGCTGCTTTAGAGGCCCACGCACCTAATGGCGAGCGAGATTGCAAACTAGTAACAAAGGAAGAATATAGTCTTACTAGGTAGAAAGGTAGTAAATGTGTACATTTTTGAGGCCCAGAATACTGCACTTGTTATAATGGATTCTGAGGGAACAGCTGTAGTTACCTGCAACACTTGTGCCATGTTTGTGTTCTTGCCAAAGCATATGGAGAACTACACTTGCAGCAAGTGCAAGCTGGTTGCACTACTAGAAGAGAAGGGCCAGCAGCTAGAGGCCCGCATATCTAACCACCAACAAATTAAGGAGCTTGAGCTGTTCTTGGACAGAGCGGAGCAGACTATGCTGGACAAAGAAGAGACAGGGCACAGTTCTGAGGGAGAAGGCCCTTCACTAACTCAGGAGGGAGATGGTTGGAGGAATGTGACTCAAAGGAGGAGAAGAGTAGGGGATCACTCTGAGAGTCTGAAATTACAGAATAAATTTGAGGCTCTTTCCCTCATCACACCTGATGAGGAACACACAGAGGAACAACTGGTTCCACCTGATGATCTCTCCTTCATCACACTTGATGAGATCCAGGAAGATAAACAACAGGAACAAACTGAGGTTCTCTCCCTTAATATGGTTGATGAGGTGCATGTAGATGAACAGATTGCAGGAGAGAGGCTCCTTGTACTAGGCGATTCAATAATTAGAAATATAGAGAAATGGATTTGTGATGCACATGATAACTGTATGGTGACTTGCCTGCCAGGTGCAAAAGTTGCAGACATCACAAGAAATCTAGATAGATTGTTAGAGAGAACTGGGAACGAGCCAGTTGTCATGGTACACGTTGGTACCAATGATGTTGGGAAGGCCAAGCGGTCTGTCCTGGAAGCCAAATTTAGGTTGTTAGGAAGAAGATTGAAGTCCCGGACTTACAAGGTAGCATTTTCAGAAGTGCTGCCTGTCCCTCGTGCAGGACCTACCAGGCAGGCAGAGCTCAGAAGCCTCAATGCGTGGATGAGGCGGTGGTGTCGAGAGGAGGGCTTCAGATTTTTCAGGAACTGGAGAACATTTTGGGACAAGCCAAATCTGTTCAGGAGGGATGGGTTGCATTTGAACCATGATGGGACCAGATTGCTGGCACTCAACATCAAAAAGGCTGCAGAGCAGCTTTTAAACTGATAACTGGGGGAGAGCCGACAGGAGCTGGGCAGCATCCGGTTCAGGAAAGTGTGTACTTGAGTAGTGAGGAGGAAGCAAAAATTACTGAGCAGAGCAAGGAGCTAGTCACCAGCACTCTAGCAGAAGGATGCAAGAGGCAGTCTAACAATGCAACTGGACTCAAAAGACTATATCAGGAAAGCATACATAAATGCTTGTATACAAATGCCAGAAGTCTCCGGAACAAATTAGGGGAGCTGGAATACTTAGCAATAGAGAAGAATATTGATATTATTGGTATCACTGAAACCTGGTGGACGGATGATAACCAATGGGATACAGTTATCCCAGGCTACAAACTGTACAGGAAGGATAGGAAGGGGCAAACAGGAGGTGGTGTAGCCTTGTATGTCAAAGAAGTGATAAAATCGTATGAATTGGAATATCTAGGTGATTTAGAGTCACCATTAGAAGCTCTGTGGGTAAGAGTACCAGGCCACAAGGATGGTCTAACAGTAGGCATATACTATCAGCCTCCGACCCAAACTCTTGAGGGAGACTGGCAGTTGGAGAATGTTGTAAAGGAGGCATCCAAGAAGGGAAGCCTGGTTATAATGGGGGACTTCAATTACCCTCATATAGACTGGGTGAACTGTTGTTCAGCACATGATAAAGAGACAAAGTTTCTAGATATGCTAAATGATTGTTCCCTGGGACAGATGGTTGAAGACCCAACTAGAGGTACAAGAATCCTTGACTTGATCCTGAGTAATACTCAGGATCTGGTGCAAGATGTTAATGTGACTGATCCAATAGGGGACAGTGACCACAGCTCAATTATGTTTAACTTGATGATAGACTGCAAGTCACTGATAAAATCTAACACAGAGACCTTAAATTTTCAAAAAGGAAATTTCTCAAAGATGAGGAAACTAGTAAAAAAGAAACTGAAAGGGAAAATTGAGAGAGTCCAAACTCTCCAAGAGGCATGGAGGTTGTTTACAAAAACAATAACAGAGGCCCAATTGGAATGCATACCCAAAAGGAAAAAGGGCACTGCCAGTTACAAGAGGACTCCGATGTGGCTTACAGGAGCTGTTCGGGAAGTGATCAAGAGCAAGAAAAGCTCATTTAGAAGATGGAAGGCTTGTCCAAATGAGGACAGCAGGCAGAAACATAAATTCTGGCAGAACAAATGCAAGGCAACAATCAGGAAAGCAAAGCAAGACTTTGAGGAGCGTATAGCTAAAAATACTCAGAGAAATAACAAAGACTTCTTTAAGTACATTAGAAGTAAGAACCCAACTAGGAAGGCCATTGGACCATTAGATGACAATGGAAGGCAAGGGGTTATTAAAGAGGAAACAGAGATTGCAGAGAGACTCAATGAATTCTTTGCTTCAGTATTCTCTGAAGAAGACAGAGACCACATGCCCAAAACAGAGCCTATCTTCGTAGGGAGGGAAAGCGAAGAATTAAGCCTGATAGAAATAACCAGGGAGGAGGTCCTTGCATGTCTTGTTAAGCTAAACACTAACAAATCACCAGGACCAGATGGCATCCATCCACGAGTTCTCAGGGAACTTAAAGATGAAATTGCTGATCTCCAAGCCAAAATATATAATATTTCCCTCAAATCAGGCTTTGTGCCTGATGACTGGAAGGTAGCGAACACCAATTTTCAAAAAAGGATCCAGGGGTGATCCAGGAAATTACCGACCTGTCAGTTTGACATGTGTCCCAGGTAAAGTGATGGAAACCATCCTAAAAGATAGAATTAATAGGCACATATAAGAGAAGGCACTGCTAAAGGAGAGCCAACATGGCTTTTACAAGGGCAAATCATGCCTCACTAATCTGTTGGAATTTTTTGAGAGTGTCAACAAGCATGTGGATAAGGGGGATCCAGTTGACATTGTTTATCTGGACTTTCAGAAGGCTTTTGACAAGGTCCCACACCAAAGGCTCTTGAATAAACTTACCAGTCATGGAATAAAGGGACAGGTCTTGTCCTGGATCAGCAACTGGCTAAGGGACAGGAAACAGAGGGTAGCACTAAATGGACACTTCTCCAAGTGGAGGGAAGTAAAGAGTGGGGTCCCCCAAGGTTCAGTACTGGGACCCCTGCTTTTCAACCTCTTCATAAATGATCTAGAGGTAGGAGTAAAAAGCAAGGTAGCCAGATTTACTGACGACACTAAATTATACAGGGTAGTGAAAACTGTGAGACATTGTGAGGAGCTCCAGAGGGATCTCTTGACACTGGGGGAGTGGGCAAAACAGTGGCAAATGAGCTTCAACATTAGTAAGTGCAGAGTGATGCATGTTGGGGCAAAGAACCCCAATTACATTTATAAACTGATGGGGTCTGAACTCTCTGCGACAAACCAGGAAAGGGACCTTGGTGTCCTGGTGGACAGCTCAATGAAGATGTCAACCCAAAAAAGCAAACTCAATGTTAGGGATCATTAGGAAGGGTATAGAAAATAAGTCAGCAAGTGTCATTTTGCCTCTTTATAAATCTATGGTGAGGCCCCATCTGGAATACTGTGTACAGTTCTGGTTGCCATACCTCCAGAAGGATATTATGGAGTTGGAGAAAGTACAGAGGAGGGCAACCAGAATGATTAGGGGACTGGAACACCTTCCTTACCATCTGAGGCTGCAGCGGTTAGGCCTTTTCACTCTTGAACGACGGCGTCTAAGAGGTGACCTGATTGAAGTTTATAAAATCATGCACGGTGTGGACAAAGTAGATAAGGAAAAACTGTTTTCCCTATCGCACAACACTAGAACTAGGGGACACTCGATGAAACTTTTGGGTACTAGTTCTCAAACAAATCAGAGAAAGTACTTTTTCACCCAGAGGATTACTGGTCTATGGAACTCCCTGCCAGAAGAAGTGGTGACAGCTGTCAGTCTTGACAGCTTTAAGAAAGGATTAGACAAGTTCATGGAGGACAAGGGTATCAATGGCTATAATTATGGATACTTAAGGACAACCTCGGGGTTGGAGAGATAGGCAGGATATCTCTCAATGCCATTTCCAGGGAATCCTAAGCAGGTGAAGGCATCTCCTTGGGAATACCCTGAAGGAAATGGTGAGCCACTGTGTGAGACAGAATGCTGGACTGGATGGGCTGTGGCCTGTTCCAGCAAGGCTGTTCTTATGTTCTTATGTTCTAATACCTCCCTTCTCCTTTCATCATTTTTTATCGGAAAACTTCCAAGGTCTTCCAACTCCACAATAGGTGACAGGTCCGGACTTAATTTCTTTTTGACCCTTCACCATACCCCCAACAATGTCTTCATCATCTTATTTTTAACTTTAATTCTTCCATCATTGATATCCAAAAATATATTTACCCGTTCGATCTAACTCCTTCATTTCCAGTTCTTCCCATATTACTCTTTCTCTTGCTAATATCTTCATAATACTCTTAATTTGGAAAGCTCTATAATAATTTCTCAGATTAGGTATTCCCAATCCTCCCTCTTTCTGTGGAAAATACCAAAAAATCTTCGCTATTCTGGGTTTCCTTCCACTATTACAATAATTATTTAATATATTTTGAAAGTCCTTAATTTCTTTATCATTTAGAAAATTGGTAATGCATCAAACAGGAAATTGATTTTTGGCAGCAACATCATTTTACACAATGCTATCCTGCCAAACCAGGATAATTTAATCTTTTTAAATTGCTCAATTTTATCTTTAATTTCCTTTTTTTGTTTTTTATAATTCAATCATTTGAGATCCTCAAATTTATGACATATTTCACCTCCTAAGTATCTCAAATTATTTTTAACTTGCATTTTAAATTTATCTCTAATTTTCTTTTGTTCCTCTATCAACATTGCAAAATATCATCTCAGATTTATCCCAATTTATTCTCAGTCCAGTCACCTCCTCAAATTCTTTTAAATGGCCTTGAATTTTTTCTAGCGCTTTTCTTGGATGTTTCATAATTACTAATGTATCATCTGCATAAAAACTTATTTTATTTTCTGAGACCCCTTCTATTCCACTATCTCCTCTTATAGCTTCAGTTAACAATTCCATCGTCATTATGAATAATATTGGGGACAGTGGACAACTCTTCCTAGTGCCCGCTTCCAATCGTGTTTCATCCGTAAACTCATCATTTACCTTAATCTTGGCTAGTCCAAATTGATACAATTGTCCAATCATACTACAAAATTTATCTCCAAACCCATAAAATCTAATAATTTCCTTAATTGTCACCCACTGCAATGAATCAAAAGCCTTGAAAATATCCAGTGATAATAAACCAACTTTTTCTTTGTTATTACCTGCAATATCTAATAAATCCAAGACCCTCCTTGTCAAATCTGTCATATGTCTTCCTTTCAAGAATCCAGCTTGGTCCTCATTTATATATTTAACCATAATTCCATTCAATCTATTTGCGACTATTGCTGTAAATATCTTGGCGTCCTGATTTATCAAAGAGATAGGCCTGTAGGATTCTGTTTTTTCTAAATCCTTTTCAGGTTTTGGCAACAAAACAATTATAGTCCTATACCATGATGACGGTATCATCCCTCCATCCATTATATAATTATACAACTTCACCAATCTTGGAACTACACAATCTTTAAATTCCTTATACAATTCCGCTGTTAACCCATCATCACCTGGTGATTTTCCTGACTTCAAGCTGGCTATTGTGTCTCTTACCTCCTTTTCCGTTATTTTCTCTTCCATTCTATTTTTGTGCTCTGAATTTATCTTTTTTTGTACACGCTTTTCCAGTTGTTCTCTCAATTTCTCTATATTCACTTCTCTTTTAGAATATAACTCCTGATATAAATTTTCCACTATCTTAATCTTTTCCTTAATTTTATTATACCTCCTACCTGTTACATCCACCAGTATTCCAATCTCTCTTTTAATTCTTTTTTCTTTAGCTGCTCTTGCCAGGAACTTCGAATTTCTATTACTAAAGTCAAAATAATCCCTCTGTAAATACACTAAATCTTTTTTAACTTTTTGTATATCTTTCCCTATCAATTCCTTTTTTAATCTTTGCATTTTCTCAAAAACCTCTTTACTTTTTGTCTTTACATGCTCTTCCTGCAAGCATTTATTCTCATTCTCAAGCTCATTCTGTTTATCCCTAAATTGTTTGTTTTTAACACTAGCCAACTTAATACATTCCCCTCTAAACACCGACTTCATGGCATCCCACACTAAGTTGTAATTAACCTCACCCGTATCATTTCAATCCCAACACTCACTCCATTTTTCCATTATCTGTTCTTTACCTTTCTGATCATGAAACATTTTGTCGTCATATCTCCAATTTCTCCTATATCTCTTTGCACCTTCAATTTTTACTTCTAAACAAAATTTCGCATGATCTGATTCTTTAACGATTCTAATCTCTGCGTCTTCTAAATTTCTAACCATATTTTCTGTTACGAAAATATAATCTATTCTAGAATAAGTGTTGTGGACCTGTGAAAAATAGGTATATGCTCTCTCTTTTCTTTTAATCTCCCGCCAAGCATCCTTCAAACATAGGGCCTTCATCCATTTATCCAAAATCTTCATATTAACCCCCTTTCCAGACCTTGATACATTGGAACTATCCTCCTTTGCCCTTATTAAATTAAAGTCACCTGCTACAATCATTTTCAATGTTCTCTCTTTTTCTAATATTTCCAACACTTTGTTTAAAAATTCTTGTTGATGATCATTTGGAGCATATATATTAACTAAGGTTATTTCTTCATCATCTATTTTCCCTATAATGATCAAGTATCTACCTTCTGGATCAGAAATACTTTTTAACATCTCAAAGCCAAGTCTCTTTGAAATCAGGACTGCCACCCCCCTTGCTTTTGAAGTACCATATGACTTTTCATATAACTCCATCCATCCCAAAAATAGCTTATTAGTATCCCCTGATTTTTGATGGGTCTCCTGAAGAAAGACTATATCAGCTTTATCCTTACGCAAAGCAGATTCTATCCTCCTCCTCTTCACTTGACAGCCAGTACCTTTCATATTCCATGTCAATATTTTAAACTCCCTCATTCTTTAATTAGCATTCTTCCCTTCTGTCCTCCCCGGACTCCTACTTGTGCCATCTCCTTCACCCTATACTGACTAACATTCAAATACAAAATTACATTACAATTAACATGTACAAAATTTAGGCTACCCTCCCCACTTTTCCTTCCAGAAAGCGGCCCTTGTCACCCAAAGAGGGGAGGGGGGAACGTGTAAAAAAAAAAACACCAAAGTCTCTAAGGCTCTAGCGCCGATCCACTAATGTAAAAAATAATAAAAAGTAATAATAAAAGAAAAAAGAAAAAATATTATTTCAGCATCTCGTTTTCCCTCCTCTATATACATTGTCTCTCTCCTTTTAAATTCATTCCGATTCAACCCTCTTCCGCCACCACCTGCATTACCAATTCTGTCTCATTTCCTCCTGTTGCCCCTCTCTCTGACTCACCTGCATGTTCTCTTCTCATTCCCCCTGATTCCACCAGTCCTTTCCTTAAACCCCTCCATTCATGGGATGATGCCTTAACCAAACCCATTTGACACAAATATTCCAAACAATCCATTTCTTCATCCAACGTGTGTATTTTTTTATCATAAAAAATCTGAGCTGTTTGGGGAATTTCCAGTGATAATCAATCGATCGTTCCCTGAGCAATTTTGTCACAGGTTTCATCTTGAACCTCCATACCCATTATTCTACAAATATGTCATTATAAACCTCTATATCGCATCCTTCAATTTTCAAAACACCAGATCCAGCTTTTTTAAAAAAACTCATCACCTTAATTTATCAGCCCAATTTGCAAATTTAACTAAAACATTTCTATTTGCTTTTTCCCCTTTTCTTGCACCCAGTCTGAAACAGCTGACAATATCTTCACTTACAAAATTTATCCCCATGTTCAAATTATTCAGCCAATCAACTATTCTTTCTTTCAGCTTATCTGGTGTTTTTTCCAACAAATTACGAATGACCACGTTCTGTTTTCTCATAACCTCTTCAACTAGATCCAATCTCTTCGCCTGTGATTGCACCTTTATTTTAACTTCTCTTTCATCCTCCTGTAACCCTCTCATATCATCCTGTACCACTTTCAAATACTTTTGAACCATATTCAAGGCTTTATCCATTCTCTGCTAATTAGCTTCTACCTTTATGGTAAAATCAGTTAGTTGAGAAGCTAACGTATCAATCTTTTTCATCAATTTCCCCAGTTCCACCAATATTTGCACTGGATCCACTGAGTCCGGGTCTGTCCCTCCAACTGTTGATGTCTCCACTGTGGCCTTCTCTTTCCTCTCTTCCTTCTTTTCTTCTTTTCTTTGTTCCAATCTTTTAGGCTTGACCACCACCTCCTCCTTTTTCTTCTCCATGCTTGCCATCAAATCTTCAAAAAAAGCTCTCAGTAACTCAATCTTTTTATCTCCAAACTCCAGCTTCCTTTAATACTCAAATATGGTTGAAATATTGCTGAAAACAAGCCAAGCACTATCCAAAAAGAGAGACCCCTTCAGTTGTAATCCAAACTGTAATTAAGGCTTTCTTCTTTTATAAATTCCAATTGCCAATTAATATTCAACAAATCCCAGTAAAGTCTTCATACCCCAATATTTCCAAAGTTAAGGAGAAATTGATCCAATAAATCCAAAGCCAAAATACAAAACTATGACGATCAGAGACAAAGCCAAGATGCAATCTGGAACCCCTTTCCTTTATAATCCCATCTACGGTGGCAGTGTAAAAAAGATAACAACAAAAATAACACTTCCAATTCAAAAAGAAGAAGGAACAGCAGGAAGATTAACTTGTATCCAAAAGAGGGGAGAAAAAAAAAGAACAGACTCTTATATCCTGGAAAAGTCCATAGTAATTGCAAAGAATTGCTATAATGTTGCAGCTTTCCTCTGCCCTCTGGGTTTCTCTCCTCCCCCTCTTTCAAGGCCCAAGCGTTCACAAACCTTCTGAAAATGCTCCAAATTCTATACTTTAAATTTTCAACCTCCTTCTCTCTTCCGTAATTGCCCCTTTCTTTTACTGTCTTTTACTCCAATTATCAACCTCCTCAGTCGCCTCTCTCAGGGTTTTCCAGTGACTTTTTAAAGTTTCGATCTTCTCCGCCACCATTACCGCTGCTCTTCTGTTCTCCCAACTTCCACCCTCCTTCCACACTTGCCTTCCCTTCTCACGGGTCCGAAAGGCACCAACCTCACAAGTCCCATTCTCCTGCCACACGTCTCCCATACCACCAGTGAAGAGCTGCACCCCGTTTAGAGTCCTCTTTGTTTCTTTTTACTCTCCTGTTTGCCTTCTTGGGCATCCCGCCCGCCCGTGGTTCGCCCGGCCGCTGCTTGCGCCGTCTGCCTTACCAGCCACCTCCGCGGGCTTCGATCTCCCGATCAGAATGGTCCCAGCACAATTTCCTCCAACAAATGACTCATCCAATGCTTCCCAGTTTCCAAAATGCATTCCAGCCTTTCTAGTTGTTTTTTCCCGGAGTTTTTTACTTTAAATTCTCATTCTAAAATCTCTTTAATGGCGCGAGCTAAGGAAGTGTGTGTGAACCCACCGGCATCTTGGCCACACACCCCCAAGTTCAGCATCTTAACCACTGAGCCATTGCATTTGTCTGTCGGTTTAGTAAACAAACATACAAACAAACAAATATATAAATGAAGCAATAAATCAATAAGTATCATGTTTTATGTTTTTGTGATTGTGATTCCCCTGCTTATATAAAATCAAATCAACATGCTGAAAATTTTGAATGACCAGATAAATTCTGAGTATCCAGTTCCAGACACATCTCCAGGAGTCCAATTTTGAAAGAATCAGTTACCCCGAAACTCATTCTGTGAAGCAGTAGTAGAATGTTGAGGAAACAATGAATATTTGATTTCACACAAATAGATATTTTGTCCACACATACATTTATTGATTACTTTGTCTTCCCAGAACCTATTTCTAGTAAATATTTATGACACAAGTACCCTTATAGTGGAAGTTAATTCAAATACAGCTCTAAACTAGACAGGGAGGGGTTGTTGGGCCAGAACAACTGATATAAAACAGGAAGTCCAATGTGGATTGGAACAATACACAGAGGAGGGAAAGCTGCCAAGAATTCAGTTTTTTGTTTGTATGTTTTGTGTCTTGCCTCATCATTCTTGAGAAGAAATTGATTAGATTTGGAAATGAGGTAACCAAGAACCACAAGATGATAACATAGGTTTCCTCAATCAACTCTCTGGAAAGAGTGTGAAATCCATATCAATGATCTCTAGTACTTTTTTTTGTATAGCAGAAAGGAGAACTAATTTCATTTTAGAATCATTCAAAGACACAATAAACAAGATAATCTTGTTTAATGATATTCTTTTGTATGTACTGAGCAGTCTTTAAGCATGCTTCACAGCACAAAACTACATAAGACGTACAATGTTCTTCATACTATTTCCACAAACAGCCACAGAAAACCTGATGGAAGAGGAGGAGGGGACAGACATTGTAAACCTTTTATCTTTGGTACTATTTAAAGTATAAATTGAGTTATTCCTTTAATTTATATTCCACTTCCCTCCCTCAGAGAACCAAGGTGTCTTGTTGTTATGTGCCGTCATGTCACCTCCAACTATATAGTTAAGAGATTTCCAAAATGTCTTGTCCCCAACAACCCTCCTCAGTTCTTGCAAGCTCAAGTCAGTGCTTTCCTTTAGGGCAGGGGTGCTCAAACTATGGCCTGAGGGCTGGATACAGCCCCCGATGCCAATTTATCCGGCCCGCAAAGCCCTCGTTGCTCCTGGAAGCGAAGTAAAACTCACCAATAGGGGCGTGTTTTACTTCCACTTCCAGGAGGGATGAGGGCTTCATGGGCTGGATGAATTGGTTTGGGGGGATGGATCCAGCCCCCAGGTCATAATGACCAGCCCCAGAACCATGTGACCAGCCCATGGCCCAAAAATTTTGGGCACCCCTGCTTTAGGGAAACAATCCATCTCAAATTTGGTTATCTTCTTTTCTTGCTGCCTTCCTCTTTTCTCAGCATTGTCTTTTCCAGAAAGTCTTGCTTTGTCATGATGTACCCAAAGTAGTACATCATCTTCACATCCAGAGACAGTTTCAGCTTTATGTACTCTGGGGCCAATTTGTTCATCTTTCTGGCAGTCTGGGGTATCCATAGAGCACCATATTTCAAATAAATCAATTTTTCCCTCTCAGCTTTATTTATTGTCCAGCTTTCACATCCATACATGGTGGATTACAAAGTGTATTTAAAGACAGACTTTAAAAAAAATACATACATAAATTGCTGTGTTGAGATATTGTTAAATAGATCTTCACATTAAAATAAGTACTGAATTAACCTGGTTTAAAAGCTACTATAAAAAGCAAGAGGAAAGAAATACATCACACTCATCAGCCATGCAGTGGCCAAAAGCCTGTCAAAATAAGAATATCTATGTCTGTTAAGAAAAGGACAATAAGTTACAGTCCAGCCTTTTAGTGTATGAGAACCAAGACAAAGGAACAGCCGAAGGATTGGCTTAACACATCTTTATTGCATGGTGGTCAGGGGGAACATGAGGTAATGGCGGCTGAGCAGCTCAATATATACAGTCGTTATACATTTGAATGTGGCTCCACGATAGCCCATTGGCTACCGTTGGCGTGACGTCATTTCCGGTCACGCCCTTCTTGTCCAGGTGAGGTAGTGGCGGGAATCTTCCCGCGCTGTAGTTCTTTTGGTGAATTGGGACCTGTGAGCTGGGTGCTCGCTATTGCCACCGGGTGGTCATTAGCTCGCGTCCTACGTGCAACGGGTTACATTGATACATGGGTTAAAGGCACAGTATTGAGAACACAATGCATAGTATTGCAAACACAACATCCCTCCCCCCTAGGATGAGACGAAGTCTCTCATCCAAGATGGCTTATTGCAAACGCGCCTTGGGCGTGCTGCTGGCTGGCTTGTCCTGGCTCCTTGTCCTGCAATGGGAGAGGGAAACTCGTTAGTGACTTGCCGCGGGTCAGCGGCTATTGGGGAAGGGGCAGAAAAACCGGAGGCACTGGGGACTAACGAAAAACCCCGCTTCTCGCTTGGATGGGTGGGGGACCACTCCTGAAAACCCCCCCGGTTTTGTAAATGAAAATCAGAACTATCCCCTAGGGTATCATTAGAAGGATTCTGCAGGATATCTATGAGGACCGCTTCGGACTCCTTCCCCTCCCCCCTAGGTGGGGACCACCGGCCCCCCTCTCCTCCCCCTTGGGCTGAACGGGTGGGGGAGAACCCTAACGTTGAAGTCTTTTCCGCGCCATCCGCGTGTTGGTCGTCCGGAACCCGGCGCCGGAGCTGGTCTGCGTGCCGCCACCAGAGTAGATCCGCACTGGTCTCCACGCAATACGACACGGGACCCGTCTGCCCAACGATGACGCCCGGGACCCAGGCTGGCCCCGCGCTAGCGTAGTTCCATTTTGAAACTCTTCGTGGCCGCTAGCCCAATGTTCCTCCCTGTGTCCTCCACCCTCGTTGGATCTAGTCTGGTCAGGATCGTTGTCAGCTTCCTACGCATCAAGAGCTCCGCGGGCGAGTACCCCGAAGCTAGGGGGGTCACCCTGTATCCTAGCAGGAACTGACACACTTGTAGGTTGAGGTCCCCAGGACCCATGCGGCGCAGCGCGTCCTTGGTGGTGCGCACGAGGCGCTCTACCTGGCCATTTGTTGCCGGGTGGAAAGGGGCGGAGGTGATGTGCCGAATGGCGTTGATCTCCGTGAAAGCCCTGAACTCAGTGGACGTGAAACAGCTAGCGTTATCGCTAATTAGGGTGTCGGGTATACCGAACGTGCTAAAGACCCTCCGCAACTGCTTCACCGTTGATGCAGAAGAGGTGCTCGCAACTGGAATTACCTCCAACCATTTGGAGTAAGCATCCACTACGAGGAGAAAAAGTGTCCCCCTACACGGCCCCACAAAGTCGATGTGCACCCGCGACCATGGCCCCTTTGCCGTGTCCCATTCCCTGTGCGGCAGACGCGCCTCTTCGGGTCGGGAGCATTGGCATTTGTCGCAAGTGCCCACCATGTGCTCGATGTCGGCATCTAATTGGGGCCACCAGAAATAGCTCCTGGCCAGAGCCTTGGAGCGCACAATCCCTGGGTGGCTGACGTGTAGCAGTTTAAGTACCCTAGGTCTCAGGGATTCGGGGACCACCACCCGCTGGCCCCACAGAAGGCACCCCCTCTCTATGGACAACTCTAGCCTCTTCCTGAAGAAGGGGGCGAACTGTGCCACCGGGGAGGACGCTGGCCACCCTTTCTGCACCCAGGAGCTGACTAGAGCAAGCGTTTTGTCCTTGCCGGTCGCCTTGGCGATATTGGCGGGTACAATGGGGGGCGAATCTAAGACCTCAATCAGGAGCACCGGGCGGTTCCGTTCCTCCTCGCCCACGATGCTGCTAGTGTTGGGAAGGGGCGACCTCGACAGGGCGTCCGCGTGGCTTATTTCTCTTCCTGGGCGGTACACCAGCGCGTGCTGATACGCGTTTAAGAAGATGGCCCACCTTAGCATCCTAGGGGACAGGATCTGAGGAGTGGGCTTGTCTGCAGTAAAAATGCCTAACAGGGGCTTGTGATCGGTCACTATGGTGAAGGGGCGGCCATAGAGGAAATCGTGGAACTTTTTCGTCCCCGCGATTATTGCTAGCGCCTCCCTGTCTGTTTGGGCGTAGTTTCACTCTGCCTGGGACAGGGATCTGGAGTAGAATGCTACCGGGGCCTTTCTCCCGTTTTCCAGCACGTGGCACAGCACCGCCCCCACCCCCACTGGGGATGCATCACATATCAGAACCACCGGTCTCTTGGGGTCAAAGTGGGTTAGAATGGCATAGTACGCTAGGAGTTGTTTCAGTTCAATGAATGCCCTCTCCTGGCTCTCGCCCCACTTCCACGCCTTGTCCTTCTTAAGTAGCTTGTGCAGTGGCTCTGCTACTGATGCCTTCCGCGGCAGGAAGGAGTGGTAAAAGTTTAAGAGCCCTAGGAACGACTGTAATTCGGGCTTGGAGGTGGGGCGAAGGGCATTTCGAATGGCGGCAACCTTTGATTTGGAGGGTTTGATTCCCTCGGGGGTCACTCGGAAACCTAAGAACTCAACCTCTTTTGCGAAGAAGACGCATTTGTCTCTCCGCAACCTCAACCCCGCCTGTTCGAACACCGCCAGCACTTTGTCCAGCCTTTCAGCCAACTCCTCCTCGCTCCCCCCCGTTATCAACACGTCATCAAAGTATGGCAAGACCCCCTCCAGTCCATTTAAGAGGCGTTCCACGAGCGACTGGAAAATACCCGGCGCCGAGTTCACGCCGAACTGTAGGCGCGTCACCTGGAACGCCCCTTTATGAGTGACTATCGTTTGCGCAGCAGCTGCAGCTGGGGTTACTGAGAGTTGCTGATAGGCTTGCGCTAGGTCAAGTTTGGCGAAACACTTTCCCCCATGTAATCTGGCCAACAGGTGGCTGACTACCGGCACCGGATACGCATTTGGGCGGATCGCTTTATTAATGGTGCACTTATAATCAGCGCAAATGCGAACCTCCCCGTTGGCCTTTAGCGCAGTTACAATCGGAGTTTCCCACTCCGCGGAATCAACAGGAACAAGAATCCCCTGGCCCACCAATTTGTCCAGTTCCGCCTCTATCTTGTCTTTTAGTGCGAAAGGCACTCTGCGCGGCTTGAGTCTGATAGGGCGAACCTCCGGGTCCAGGTCGAATGCTACTGGGGGTCCCTTGAATTGTCCAAGTCCTTTCTTGAAAACTTCGGGGTGCGCGTCACACACCTCCTGTATTGGGTCAGTCCCGACGGCATGCACCCCCCCAATGAACAAACCCAGGGGCTTAAACCATTGAGTCCCTAGGAGGCTGCAACTTCCCCCCTTGAGAACAACCAGGGGCAGTTCCGCGGCTTGTTGCTTGTATTGGACCTTGACTTTTCCAACCCCCAATACCGGAATGCTATTTCCCTGCACGTCCCGCAGCGTGGACCTCAATGCTTTGAGCTTAGGGCGCACGTGGGGGGAAATTCCCAAGAACTCCCGCTGGGACATAATTGAGTAGGAAGAACCCGAGTCTATCTCCATCCTAACAGGGGCTCCTTGCACCAGTACCTCAACAAAATAACGTGGGTGTCCCAAGGACACGCTGTACACGGGGGTTTCGTCGCCGCTGTCGTCGGAGATGCGGCCCACGCCGTCCTGCTTCCTCGCGGGCCGGGCGCCCTCCTTGGTCTTCGGCGGCCGGTCCGACGGGCTTTTCTGGTCTCTGCGCCGCCGTCTGCAGACCTTGGCGATGTGACCCCGGCGTCCGCAGTTGTGGCACTCGGCCTTCCGGAACGGGCACTTGATGCGGTCATGGGCTGCTCCACAGCCTTCGCAGCACCGGCCGTCCTTCCGCACCGTCTGGATGTCCTCATCGTCGCTACTCTCCGTGGAAGATTTCGGCGTGCGCCTGGCTGCCTGCACCGAGCCCGCTGCCTTGTCGGGCTGTGGGGGCCTCTCTCTGAACCCCTTGACTCCGGCCCTCATGGCCTCCGCAGCCTGGGCTGCCTTCATGACCTTGCGTAGCGTCGGTGGCGGCTCCTGGTTCATCAGCTTCCGCTGAACCTCTTCATCCCACAGGCCGCACAGCAAGCGGTCCCGGAGGGTGATTTCCAGGTTTTCCCACTTGCATTGGCCGGCGGCCAACCGCAGGGCCGCTGCAAAAGCGGCGATGGACTTACCAGGCGCTTGAACTCTCTTCCAGAATGCATCTCGAGACGAAAACATTGAGACCGTGGGCTGGAAATGGTCACGCATCACCTTCAAAAGCTGTTTGGCCGTCAGCTCGCTCACTTTCTTCGGTGAGACTAGGTCCACCAATACTCGTTTTGCGGCGTTTCCCAGCATCCGAGTGAGGATGGCCCTCTTCTTTCCCTTGTCCGTAATGTCGGACACCACCAGCGTATCTTGGAAGTCCATTTCAAAGAGCTCCCATTCTTCCGGCTTGTTGATATCGAAACCGGCATGTGTCTTGGTCTCGTGGGAAGCCATATCCCATCCTCATCGCCAATTTAGTGTATGAGAACCAAGACAAAGGAACAGCCGAAGTATTGGCTTAACACATCTTTATTGCATGGTGGTCAGGGGGAACATGAGGTAATGGCGGCTGAGCAGCTCAATATATACAGTCGTTATACATTTGAATGTGGCTCCACGATAGCCCATTGGCTACCGTTGGCGTGACATCATTTCCGGTCACGCCCTTCTTGTCCAGGTGAGGTAGTGGCGGGAATCTTCCCGCGCTGTAGTTCTTTTGGCGAATTGGGACCTGTGAGCTGGGCACTCGCTATTGCCACCGGGTGGTCATTAGCTCGCATCCTACTTGCAACGGGTTACATTGATACATGGGTTAAAGGCACAGTATTGAGAACACAATGCATAGTATTGCAAACACAACAAGCCTGGACTCCTTTTTGGTAGGAATTCCATAGCCTGAAACAATGATGTTAAGATGACCTATGGATAGAAATTGCCTCCCTTGTTTTGTCAGACATTTCAGTCTCCAAAAACCAGATCTAGATGAAAATTATCACTTCTGTTTAGGGAGACTTTCGAGAAGGGGGTCATCATCTGTCTAGTTAGGTTTCTTGTTGGGCCTCCTCCGCTGTTAATTAAGGTCTGGTATTTGTATTTCTATTGTGTGATTTTAAAGATGTTTTTAATGTGTTGTTGTAGCCACCCAGAGTGGGAGAATACCCCCCAGATGGGTGGGGTACAAGTGGAATAAATAAATAAATAAATAAATAAATAAAATTATAGTTTGAATTACTGTTTATGGGTTTTCAATTGAGTGACTAATGTTTCCCATACAGTATTTGTGTGTGTCAGGGAATCATGCAGTGGCCCCTAAGACCTGCGTGAACCATACTCTACCTCAGCAATGGTGAACCTATGGCATGCATGCCAGAGGTGGCACTCGGAACACTCTCTGTGGGCACCCATGCAGTTGCCTGAGCACACAGCCCAATAGGAGTGCTTCCTCCCTCCCCCCAGCATAGATTTTGCCCTGCTCCTCTGCCCAACAGCCCAATGGGAGTGTTTCCTTCCTTCCCCATTGCTATGTTGGCACTTTGCAATAAATAAGTGGGTTTTGGGTTGCAATTTGGGCACTTGGTCTTTAAAAGGTTCACCATCACTGCTCTAAATGTTTCCAGCCTTTTAGGAATCAAACTTTAGCATATTCCAAGGTTCCCTTTGCAAGCCCTTGCATTGTCTGAACAAGAATGAGTACAGTATAAGAGTTTGCATGACAATATCCCTCTTTGCTTTAATTCCAATCTAAATGGATCAGGCTAGCCCTCAGAATTGGTTGCTTCGGCCTGCTAAAATATAAAGAAGATTTCTTTGTGATTCAAATAAATGTACAACCCAACAGCTTTAAGACATAGTAATAATTGCTAGCATTTCAATGAAATATATTAAAGAGGAAGCATTGGTCAACTCATCTTTCTCTTTTCCAGTGACAGAACTAACTGAGCATTTTATAGATCATTCTCCCCAAACCTGTTTATGTAGATAGAATTTTTCATCAACAGTCTTAAGAATACCGGCTGAAATAAGCAAGTGAGCAGATAGACAGACTAAATCTACAACTAAATTTACATTTAATTAAAAACTGTAGTTAGCATTTAGCATTTCATTTAATTTGGACAATTTCATTTAATTTGGACAATTTAAAATAAAGATTCCTAATAAAAAGGTTCTCTTCAGGCCTAATCCTTAGATTACAGTAACAATGCACATTTTGCTGGCTTTGCGATATTTCCCTGCTTTACAGGTGCTTTTTAGCTGGTGGTTTCTTTGCAAGCTTAAACTTCATAGTTACAAGCTTATGTTTAAACTTCTGGACTAGATAATCTCTAGGGTGAGAAGTACTAGAGGAGGGGGGGAAATGACATATGAATCTGATGTTGTTTCAAAAAATCCAAAGATATACCCATGTGTATTGCTCAGTTTTGCCATGCTGAAAAGCTAGGTGTGACTGTGTGGGTCTGTAGAACGAGTTAGTGATTTTTGAGTCTTCTTGTTGCATAGGTTCTGGCAGAATCAGGGCAGGATCTGGAGTGGAGCACCATCTAGGGCAGTGATGGGCAGTCTTGGCCCTCCAGCTGTTCTTGAACTTCAATTCCCAGAAGCCCAAGTCAACACACCAGCTGGTCAGGGTTTCTGGGAATTGAAGTTCAAGAACAGCTGGAGGGCCAAGACTGCCCATCACTGATCTAGGGTCACTTCTGGCTGACGGTGAGCTTCCCACAATTTCTACCAACCCTAATGGGCTTGGAAAAGATTTCCAAGTGTTGTACATGTTGTAGGCAAGACCATCTGGGACAACAGCAAGAATGGTAACAGCCATTGCAATCTTCTTCCATATCTAGGCTAGACGTGAAAGTGCCAAAATGAAGCCACCTTTTGGTGAGTTTATTCTGCAGTTCCCTCTGCCTGACCTAGTGTGAGAATGATTAGCTGGCAACACAAGGTTGCCATTATAAGGATACACCCGATTGTGGTTCAAAAATACCACAATCTTCAAGGAGGTTCTTTCTGTGTATCCCAACAATTGCAATAACTGAGACGATTTTGTTGCCAATGCAAATAACAAAGTTTCCACCACTGGTTCTGGCCTGCTTGTGTACCTAGGTTTTACACAGATTCTGGGCCTATTTGCCTTCATTATCTCAGACTTTTGACTCAGTCTTTTGACTCACAAGCGATTCTGGTTCCCCTCCTCTCAATCCTTGCCTGCTCCTCTCCTGTGGCTTTTACAAAAACCCATTTCCAGGTCAATAGCAGCCAGCCAGTGGTTAAGAAACACTAGAAGAATTCTGGACAATGCTAGTGCAGTGAAAAGGATCCTCTGTAATTACAATTCTGTAATAACGTGGCAGCATTTTATCAGTTTTACTAGTTCTCTACTTTTTCACCTTTGGGCAGGAGATTTCTCTTGTTTCCCTCTCCAGCCAGTTCCCCACTAGGAATCCATGATGCCATGATGTTGCACACAAGAATAATGTTCAGAATGATGATAACCAATGGGATACAGTTATCCCAGGCTACAAACTGTACAGGAAGGATAGGAAGGGGCAAACGGGAGGTGGTGTATGTCAAAGAAGTGATAAAATCAAACAAATTGGAATATCTAGGTGATCTGGAGTCATTAGAAACTCTGTGGGTAAGAGTACCAGGCCACAAGGATGGTCTAACAGTAGCCATATACTATTGGCCTCTGACCCAAACTCCTGAGGGAGACTGGCAGTTGGAGAATGTTGTAAAGGAGTCATCCAAGAAGGGAAGCCTGGTTATAACGGGGGACTTCAATTACCCTCACCTGAACTGGGTGAACATCACATGATAAAGAGATAAAGTTCCTAGATATGATAAATGATTGTTCCCTGGGACAGATGGTTGAAGACCCAACTAGAGGTACAAGAATCCTTGACTTGATCCTGAGTAATACTTAATCCTTGACTTGATCCTGAGTAATACTGGTGCAAAATGTTAATGTGACTGATCCAAAATGGAACAGTGACCACAACTCAATTATGTTTAACTTGATCATAGACTGCAAGTCATTGATAAAATCTAACTCAATGAATTCTTTGCTTCAGTATTCACTGAAGAAGACAGAGACCACATGCCCAAAACAGAGCCTTCTTTGTAGGGAGGGAAACTGAAGAATTAAGCCAAATAGAAATAACCAGGGAGGAGGTCCTTACTTGTCTTGTTAAACTAAACACTAACAAATCACCCAGGACCAGATGGCATCCATCCACGAGTTCTCAGGGAACTGAAAGATGAAATTGCTGATCTCCTAGCCAAAAAACATAATCTTTCCCTCAAATCAGGCTTTGTGCCTGATGACTGGAATGTAGCGAATGTAACACCAATTTTCAAAAAAGGATCCAGGGGTGATCCAGGAAATTACCAACCAGTCAGTTTGACATGTGTCCCAGGTAAAGTGATGAAAACCATCCTAAAAGATAGAATTAATAGGCACATAAAAGAGAAGGTACTGCTAAAGGAGAGCCAACATGGCTTTTGCAAGGGCAAATCATGCCTCACTAATCTGTTGTAATTTTTTGAGAGGGTCAACAAGGGGGATCTAGTTGACATTGTTTATCTGGACTTTCAGAAGGCTTTTGACAAGGTCCCACACCAAAGGCTCTTGAATAAACTTGCCAGTCATGGAATAAAAGGACAGGTCTTGTCCTGGATCAGCAACTGGCTAAGGGATAGGAAACAGAGGGTAGCACTAAATGGACACTTCTCCAAGTGGAGGGAAGTAAAGAGTGGGGTCCCCCAAGGTTCAGTACTGGGACCCCTGCTTTTCAACCTCTTCATAAATGATCTAGAAGTAGGACTAAATAGCAAGGTAGCCAAATTTGCTGATGTCACTAAATTAGTAACATTAGTAAGTGCAGAGTGATGCATGTTGGGGCAAAAACCCCCAATTACATTTATAAACTGATGGGGTCTGAACTCTCTGTGACAAACCAGGAAAGGGACCTTGGTGTCTTGGTGGACAACTCAATGAAGGTGTCAACCCAGTGTGCCTCAGCAGTGAAAAAAGCAAACTCAATGCTAGGGATTATTAGGAAGGGTATAGAAAATAAGTCAGCAAGTGTCATTTCGCCCCTTTATCAATCTATGGTGAGGCCCCATCTGGAATACTGTGTACAGTTCTGGTCGCCATACCTCCAGAAGGATATTATGGAGTTGGAGAAAGTGCAGAGGAGGGCAACCAGAATGATTAGGGGACTGGAACACCTTCCTTACCATCTGAGGCTGCAACGGTTGGGCCTTTTCACTCTTGAACGACGGCGTCTAAGAGGTGACCTGATTGAAGTTTATAAAATCATGCACGGTGTAGACAAAATAGATAAGGAAAAACTGTTTTCCCTCTCGCATAACACTAGAACTAGGGGACACTCGATGAAACTTTTGGGTACTAGTTCTCAAACAAATAAGAGAAAGTACTTTTTCACCCAGAGGATTACTGGTCTATGGAACTCCCTGCCAGAAGAAGTGGTGACAGCTGTCAGTCTTGACAGCTTTAAGAAAGGATTAGACAAGTTCATGGAGGACAAGGGTATCAATGGCTATAATTATGGATACCTAAGGACAACCTCCGGGTTGGAGAGATAGGCAAGATATCTCTCAATGCCATTTCCAGGGAATCCTAAGCAGGTGAAGGCATCTCCTTGGGGATACCCTGAAGGAAATGTTGAGCCACTGTGTGAGACAGAATGCTGGACTGGATGGGCTGTGGCCTGTTCCAGCAAGGCTGTTCTTATGTTCTTATACAGGGTAGTGAAAACTGTGAGAGATTGTGAGGAGCTCTAGAGGGATCTCTTGACACTGGGGGAGTGGGCAAAACAGTGGCAAATGAGCTTCAACATTAGTAAGTGCAGAGTGATGCACATTGGGGAAAAAAAAACAACCAATTACATTTATAAACTGATGGGGTCTGAACTCTCTGTGACAAACCAGGAAAGTGACCTTGGTGTCCTGGTGTACAGCTCAATGAAGGTGTCAACCCAGTGAACCTCAGCAGTGAAAAAAGCAAACTTAATGCTAGGGATCGTTAGGAAGGGTATAGAAAATAAGTCAGCAAATGTCATCTTGCCTCTTTATAACTCTATGGTGAGGCCCCATCTGGAATACTGTGTACAGTTCTGGTCGCCATACCTCCAGAAGGATATTATGGAGATGGAAAAAGTGCAGAGGAAGGCAACCAGAATGATTAGGGGACTGGAACACCTTCCTTACCATCTGAGGCTGCAACGGTTGTGCCTCTTCACTCTTGAACGACGGTGTCTAAGAGGTGACCTGATTGAAGTTTATAAAATCATGCACAGTGTGGACAAAGTAGATAAGGAAAAACTGTTTTCCCTATTGCACAACACTAGAACTAGGGGGCACTCCATGAAACCTTTGGTACTAGTTCTCAAACAAATAAGAGAAAGTACTTTTTCACCCAGAGGATCACTGGTCTATGGAACTCCCTGCCAGAAGAAGTGGTGACAGCTGTCAATCTTGACAGCTTTAAGAAAGGATTAGACAAGTTCATGGAGGACAAGGGTATCAATGGCTATCATTATGGATACCTAAGGACAACCTCCGGGTTGGAGAGATAGGCAGGATATCTCTCAATGCCATTTCCAGGGAATCCTAAGCAGGTGAAGGCATCTGCTTGGGAATACCCTGAAGGACATGGTGAGCCACTGTGTGAGACAGAATGCTGGACTGGATGGGCTGTGGCCAGTTCCAGCAAGGCTGTTCTTATGAATCTCTAAAGGTAAAGGTCACCCTTGCTCGAAAGCCAGTCATATCCAACTCTAGGGTTCAGTGCTTATCTCTGTTTCAAGGCCAAAAAGCCAGCAGTGTCTGCTTCTTCAGACGTTTCCATAGAAATTTTTTGTGCTAACATTTCATTGTAAGTGAAGCAATTTCTGAACTTAATCAAAGTCCTCTTGACATTCTGTAAAGCCCTGTACAGATTGTATTCAGGTTATCTAAAGGACAGAAGCTTTCAGGATGCTCCTTCTTGAGTCTTAAGGTACTCACAGCAACATTTGGTGAAGGCTTCATAGAGTGTCTTCTCAGTGGGTAGTTTGGCTTGTTATACCATAAAGTTTGCATTTAGGATAGATTGTGCTCAATATCCCTTAACAAGGTTGTATCTATATTTCAGAAGCAAATGAAAGAGCGGCGCCAAAATGGCCACTGCGCTCTTTGTGGGCCCCCCCCCCACCCGGACTCAGACATCCGGGTGAGTTAGGGGGCGTGGCCACCTCCCTATAAAAGGGGTGGCCACGAGGCAGCCGAGCTGCCATTTTAGAATTGCGACGGAGAGGAGAAGTTTTCTCCGTCGCATTCTCCTTTTAGCTTTCCCGGCTGGGAAAAGAAAAGACCTCCGTTTTAGATTTGCCTCTTGCTACCGCGGTACTTTAAAGCAGGAGTTCGATCCCTGGATAGGGATCCTTTGGCGCATATTATTTTGGGGAGACATGGCTCCCAAGCGAAAGACTCCTGCATTGAAGCCGCGGCCGAGGGGAAGGGCTTTTACCGGCCCTTCATCGGATGGGGGCCAGCCTTCGGGTCAGAGGACCAGGGCTGTGCCCCCACGACGGGGCAGTGACAGACCTTTGCCCACTGGTACCAGTGGGGCCGGTCAGGCTACCACTTGGCAGCCGGGGGCCAGCAGCATAGCTAGGCAGGTACAGGTTGGCCCCTCGGGGGCTTTGGCCCTGAACGCGCCTTTGCAGGGCCTGGGACAGGTTGGCCCAGGGGGGCCTTGTGCGGGTGTCCGCCCCACAGCTCCTCCGTCCCCCCATGGGCCTGAGTTCTGGGCATGGCCCTATTCTGGCCCTGGCTCCCCTTTTGGGTTGCCTTTGTCCCAACTGCCTGGTGGGCGTCCGGCCCACCCGGCCCACCTTACACTGGGGGCTCTGAGGCAGTGGATGCTTTGATCGCACGTATAGCTGTGCTGGAAGCATCCTTGGGCATTGCCCAGCCACCTTCTGAAGGGGGTGCTACCGCTTCTTCAACAGGGGCCCCTTCGTCGACCCCAGCCAACTTGCCGGCTGGGATGCTTCAGTGGGCGGCCAACCGGGTTGAGCTGCTGGAGGCTGTCCGGCCAGCACAGGCTGGTGCCTCGCAGCTCACCGTCCGTCCCAATGCACAGGCTGGGAGCAGCCAGGGGTGGTCCCAGAGCTCAATTCCAGTCACGAGCTCCAACGCTCACTGTGGGCCGGAACCCCCGGTGTGGGCAGCTCACGGGGGTGTGACTAGTGAGTATCAGGTTCAATTTAGTGCACCACCAACACTTTCCACTTACGCTGGGGGGGGGGGGTGCAGTGGCCATGGCCGCGTCAACTTGATGCGGGTGGGCAGCAGTTCTCACATTATCCCAGTAACCCCTGGTTCCAAAATGGTCCCTCGATGAGGGCAGGGGTGTCCACCCCTGGGGCCGTGCCGAGCTTCGCAGGGGCTGTCCAGGTCCCGCTGCGTATACCCGCTATACAGAATGTGCCGTCGATGGCTTTACCGACAGCTGGTTATTCTTTGCCCCTGGGTGATCATTTGTCACAGGTCACGAGGGATAAGATTTGGCGAGGGGAGTACGTAGATATATTCTCCCTATTGAACCGTGAGCCCACTAAGGAAGAGAGAGAGGGACAGGATGACAGAGACAAAGAGCTGTCCCATCGTCGTAAGCCACCACGCACCTGGGCCAACTGGTTGCCAGCATATCTTATATATATGGCGGTATACCTGAGGGCCCGGCCCGACCTGGCCATTCCGATGATCCAATACTTGGACAATATTTATAGGGCGATGGTCGATTTCCCTGGCCCATCGTGGTTGGCTTACGATGAGGAATTTAGAATGAGGGTGGCCTTACACCCCGAGATGAGGTGGGATGAGCTGTGCCAGAAATTGTGGCTCTTGTACATGACTCCCACGCGCCCGGTGCCTGGGGATAGGTACCATTGTGGCCATGCTGTGCAGAGAGCTGCTCCAACACAGGCTCCCCACCAGCCGGCGGGGCAGGGGGTTCCAGCCCGCTTGCTGTGTTGGAGCTTCTCAGCTAACGGTGTGTGCAATAAGCGACAGTGTCGTTTCCGACACGAGTGTCCCTCTTGCGCTGGCCCCCACGCCGCCTCCGTGTGCCCGCGGGCTGGAGGGTCACGGGGCAGAGGTAGAGGTGGACAAGGGGTGGTCAGGGCTTCATCTGATGGAGCTAGCAACTCAAAAGGCCCCCTCCCCAATTAATGTTTATATGCTGGAGCGATGGCTCTCAGCTTATCCAAGAAGGGAGGATGCGAGCTACCTACTGGAGGGTTTCCAGTGGGGCTTTCATATTCCGTTCAGGGGGGTTCAAGGACCCCAAGATGCCCCTAATTTAATTTCCTTGAAAGGCAATGAGGAGGTGGCTGCACGGAGCATTGCTAAAGAAGTGGAGGCTATGAGGGTAGCGGGCCCCTTCTCTGAACCACCTTTCCCTAACTTGAAGGTCTCCCCTCTGGGGTTAGTACCTGAAAAGACCCCGGGTGAATTTCGTTTAATCCACCACCTGTCATACCCTGCGGGTTCTTCGGTCAATGATGCAATTCCTGATGACCTTTGTTCAGTCAGATACACGTCGTTTGACCAGGCCCTACGGATGGTACGCTCATGTGGTCCCGGTGCCCTCCTGGCAAAATGTGACATTAAATCGGCATTCCGATTACTGCCAGTGCACCCCGGGGACTTTGAGCTGTTGGGTTTTAGATTCCAAGGGAAGTTCTATGTAGAAAGGCCATGCCTTTCAGCTGCTCTATTTCATGTTCCGCATTCGAACGTTTTAGCACTTTTCTTCAGTGGGCCTTTGTTTGCAGGTCGGGGTCTCGGTCTGTAGCCCATTACCTCGATGACTTTTTGTTTGGGGGTGAATGGGGCTTGGACACATGCACGTGTCTCCTCACTACATTTCAGACACTAATGCGGGAACTGGGTGTCCCCTTAGCGCCCGAAAAGACCGAGGGCCCAGCTACTAAGCTCACTTTTCTAGGAATTGAAATTGACACAGTCACACAGGCATCCAGGTTACCCATGGATAAAGTCACCCGGATCTCTGCGACGATTTTGGCATTGATGGCCAAACGTAAAGTGTCCCTTCGTGAGCTACAGGTACTTCATGGCCATCTTAACTTTGCCTGCAGGGTGGTGACACCCGGCAGAGCATTGACCCGGCGCCTGTGTGACGCCATGGCTGGCCTGTTAAATCGACACCACAGGGTCCGACTGACCAGGGGCATACGGGCAGACCTTTTGGTCTGGCTTACATTCCTACAGGATTTTAACGGGGTATCTTTCTGGAGATCAGACCTTATGGTCTGCCCTAGGTTTCAAGTACAGTCGGATGCCTCCGGCTCCCTGGGATATGGGATTTATTTTGAGGGGAGTTGGGCTTATGGCCGATGGCCTCAAGCGTGGCTTGGCACGGATCGCCTCCGGGATCTTACCTTCCTCAAGTTCCTTCCAATCCTGGAAGCTTTGATGCTATGGGGCAAGGAGTGGGCCAACTCAGTGGTCCATTTTTGGTGTGACAATGTGGCAGTGGTGCACATTGTCAACGCTCAGACGTCCAAATCACCAAGGGTTATGGCATTGGTTTGTCAATTCGTGTTAAGGAGCCTACGCCTCAATGTGCTGTTTAAGGCCAGACATGTTCCAGGCATTAATAATGATATTGCTGATGCTTTATTCTGCCTGCAGATCTCCCGGTTCCGTGCTTTGGCTCCGTAAGCAGAGGAATTTCCCTCGCCACTCCCAGCCGAAATTTGGACGTTTGGCGAGGAGAGGTGAACCGGGCGATCGGCATGTCTTTGGCACCTTGCACGCGTAAGGCGTATCAACATGCTTTTGTACAATTTAGAACCTTTTGTCAGCAACTACAGTTGCCTGAAGTGTGGCCCATACCAGTCGAACAGGTTTTACAATTTATGGTCTATCTTCACAGTCAGGGTCTGGCTCCTCGTACTATAGCATCCAGGCTGTCGGCACTGGCATTTATGGCCAAAGTGAGGGGCTTCGCTGACTGCGTGAATGATTTCTGTATACGTCATGTTTTGGAGGGGTGGACACGGGAACATGGCCGCCGCCCGGACACTCGTCACCCAATTTCCCCAGAGGTCCTGACCCACCTTGCATGAGATTGGCATAACTTGTGTTATGATAGGTATGAGGTGGCTCTTTTTCATGCGGCTACCACGGTGGCCTTCTTTGGAGCGCTCCGCATCAATGAGTTGGTACCACTGTCTAAGGCGGATGCGACTCATAGGACACTGGAACTCGACGATGTCTATGTCACTAAGGAGTGGGCTCAGTTGAGGATACGGTCCTCAAAGGTTGATCAGCATGGCATAGGCAGTGGAGTTAGACTGCTACGATGTTCAATTGAAGACATCTGTCTGGTTGGTGCCCTACATTGGTTTTTGGCAGTGCGTGGCGCGCACCATGGCCCGTTTTTCTGCCACCAGGATGAGTCTCCCCTGACTAAATTCTAATTTTGGAAGGTGACCGGTATGGCACTAACCAGTGTTGGCCTCCCCGGGGCTCGTTACGGCACCCATTCATTTAGGATAGGTGCTGCATCAACTGCGGCTGCGTTTGGGTACTCTGAGGCTGATATACGCCGGATGGGAAGATGGGGATCCATGCGTTTTGCATCGTACGTCCGCCCACTTCAGGTATGAGTACCAGTTAAGTCATTCTTCTCTTTTCTTCTTTTACAGACCCTGTGTGTACCCGCACACCGGTGGCAGTATGGCTGGTGGGCCACAGTTTCGTGCACTGGGCAGCACAGTATGCTGCGGCGACAGAGTGGGGACCCCAGCTTGGACTATGTGCAACTGCACGTATGCGTTGGTACGGTAAGCGCAGAATGAAATGGCGGGAACTGTTGCCATTCCTGTTTTCCATCAGGGATGCTGAACCGCCTGATGTCCTTGTACTGCACCTCGGTGGCAATGACCTTGCCCAGGTCACTGGCCTTTCCTTAAAATTCACGATCTGCAATGACCTAGCCTATTTGCATTATGTTTGGCGATCCACATGGCTGCTATGGTCGGACATCGTGCTGCGACATAATTACAGGGGAGGTATTGACCTCCGTGCCCTTGACCGCGCTCGCCGCTCGGTGAACAGGGCTGTTGCCCGGTTCTTGGCAGACAAGGATTTGGGGACGGCCATCCGGCACCCCAGGATAAGTTTGCAAAATTATGATCTCTATGCAGGGGATGGGGTCCACCTGTCGGCTAGAAGGATGAACCTCTTTCTGGAAGATTTGCAAGCAGGCCTGGTGACCGAGCTGACGGTCTGGGGGGGGAGCGGTGAGTCATCATAGACGCCTCCCCGTGTGGCGGGTAGCACTGGTAAGGTAAAGATTTATGACCCATAGGTATCCGGTAGGTTCGCAATTGACTGGCCAACACGTAGACAGGTACAGGGGTAATAGCTTTGGCCGGTCAACGACAAACCAGGCAAGGGGTGATGGCAGGAGCTTAACAGCCTGCATCACCTTGAGATTTAACGGATACACGTCATAGGGTGGGGTCAGTAGATAGTTTATTGACTCCGGTCAACAATTTGTTTGTGTCAACAAACAAATTGATACAAATTGATACATGTAGCCAATTTCCATTGGCATTTTGGGTGGAACCTTACCAGTGCTACTGCGGCCTGCTTGCCTTAAAGAATTACAATTGGATGAATACACCAATTGAAAGTGATAATTCGGACTAGGGCATTATTCAATAAAAGTGGCCCGATGCCTTTATCCATATACCGGTGTCTGAGTCTTTCTTTGGGGGGTGCGCCTGCAAAGCAATTACACTTATATACCACCCCATAACACTTAGAGCACTCTCTGAGTGGTTCACAGGTAATTAGCATTGTGTCTCCAACAAGCTGGGCACTCATTTTACTGACTTCAGAAGGATGGAAGGTTTGATTCCCATCACCAATTGAACTCAGATCATGGACACAAGTTTGGCTGCAGTACTGCAACTTAATTACCATGCAATGAGAGCTCAGAACTAACACAATATTTATTGTTGGACACCAGATGACTTGTCTGGGTTTTAGTATGTTTCTCTTCTTCTCCAAGCAAGGAGAAAAATCTCAAGGCAAAAACAACTGGAGGGAAAATTGTATGTGCAAGGTGGATTTAATGTGTTAACACACCTCTACCTATTCTCATCTGGAATTAGAGCTTGGTGTGAAGGTGTCTACATTTGTGTAAAATAATCTTGCCTATTGAGGTGAAATCTGCATGTGCATTTGTAGCAGAGTGTAGCAGCAATCTAGACATCAGCGGGAGGTGGCCACTAGTCTTCTGTATGCACAGAATAGCAATAACCCATGAGTTCATACAAGAAAGGAAATAGCTTTACTTCAGCATATACTCAATAACTTGTGGGTGATTACAAAACAACAGATACTTCTCGTGTGTGTGTGTGTGTGTGTGTGTGTGTGTGTGTGTGTAATCCCAGTCCCTTTTCTCCATGGCTGGTTTAGCTGGCAAGTGTTCCATCTTGCAGTCTTTAAATTAGAGGGTCATGAGTCAAGTAGACCCCAACAAAAGGACCACTAAGCACTACTTTCCTCGTCGTTCTTCTCCAGCCAGCTAGCAAAACAAGGCTGTAAGAATGCTAACTTTATAGTATCCTTTTGCTGAGTCATTATCTGAATAGACTCAGCTGTGAGCAGCAAACAAAGCTGCTTAAAGGTAACATGTATCTACAACATAACGTGATTGACATGCCTTAACAATGCCAAAAAGCAAAGAGGAATGGGGGCATCTAGAGTCAGAGACAAATGTGTTCCATCAAGACACTGGAGAACTGTGGGATTATAAATTCTGGTGTCCTTCTATATAGAGATTCTGGGTCTTGGAATTAGCTGACAGAATTTTTTTATGTTGATTGAAAAGATATAGCACCTGCAGTTATCAGTGTGAGAGTAATGTTCAATGCCCAAAGCAAGCCTGTTCCCTGGTAGTTCACTAATGGGAAGAATGATTTCATCTTTGTGAAGGGAGAAATCTTTGGGAAGATTCACTTGATTCTTGATTGGTCAGTCATCCTGAAGGGTCCAGAATGTAATGCCTAATGCAGTGATGGCCAACTTTGGCACTCCAGGTGTTCTTGAACTTCAATTCCCAGAAGCCCTAATCAGTAGGAGTGCTGACTTGGGCTTCCGGTAATTGAAGTCCAAGAACAGCTAGAGTGCCAAGGTTGGCCATCATTGGTATAATGTATAAAAAGGAGGGGGTTAGAAGTTACTTTAGCAGCTTGGTTATTTCTAAGGAGATACTATGTTCAGTTTCTCTTCTGCTGTGCTGGACTTTGTGTATACCAGTACTCAGATTATTCTGAAGCTAGGCTGAAATCTAAATGCTATGTAGTTTGGTTAGCCTTTTGTTTTTTCTTGCATGTTTGCTCTATTTTGCTCCAGTCTCTTATTATTATTGCTTATTGCTTCAGAAATATATTTACTGACTTTTGAGTATTTTATCTTGTTTGAATTTTTTCCTTCTAAATGTCTTTTTACCATATTTAATAGAACATAATAAATAGTTTCACTCTTTGTGTGTGTTTTGGCATGAGAGGATTTGTGGTGCCTAAATCTAGTTCTTGCCATGGTGATCTACCAGTAGTATATCTTTTTTGTGGGTGTATTGGCACGACCACCTTGCAAGGTTGCCTTGGAAGGTAAAACCACTTAACATTGTGTATTTTCAAACTCCCTGGAAGCATTAATTAATCAAGTTGGACTAAGTTTGTTAGGAAGTTGCCAGGATTGGAAGATTCCTCTAGCCATTATTAGATTGACTCTCATGGGCCACCCTCCCCAGGAAAAGAAATGTTGTGTGGCTGAGTGGATAGTGTGGGACAACCTCAAGTCAGCAGAATCTTGATAGATCTAATACCTATACTTATACCTATAAATCTGAGTGTTAACCGTTGGAATGTGACAAAAGCTCCCGCACCCAGCCACAGTAGCCCGTACCGAGCCTCCTGCACTCACCCGAACCCGGTCCAGAGGTCAACAAATGTTTGAGAAATGCGCCAGTGGGGCAAGAGCCCCATGAACGAACAAAGGGAAACAACTTCAATTCCCAATGTTCTTTGCGCTGTGCCGCACCACAGCCAATCATGCTGAGAGGCGTGAGCAAAAAGAACGTTGAGAAACACAGCGCGACCAATCGAAATCGAGCCACAGAAAAACAAACCACTGCATGAAAGCAAACCACAAATGCAAAACTACAACTCCCAGTGTCCTGCGCGCCCTGAGCATGCAGAACGCTGAGAAAGCCGGTGCGCAAAAAATAAACTTACAAAAATCAACAGGAGCACAAGTCCCCAGCAGGCAGACTCAGCGCTTCACAGCCACACAAAACCAAAAGCCACAAAACACCACCACGAGACACCCATCGTCCTTCTTTCCTGCAGCAACGGGGAGAAGAGGGACTCCCTCTCCTCCATGCTACCCCGCCGAAGACACGGCGAGACCACCACCAGCCTCAAGTAAAGTTGAGTCGGGGTGGAAAAAACCCCAAAAACAGGCAGCAGTTCATCACGGGAAACACCCTCCCTGGCGGATGACTGGCTGATGCCTTTGTATTTCTGAATATAGAAACAACAGCCAGCAATCCGCAAGGCCAGGGCTTCGAGGCCAGCTGTGGCTGCTTTGCCGGAGCCCTGCCTTGGCGGGGATAAAAGGGCAATCCGGCCCAACAGTCCGGCCCAACGTGCGGGACTGCACCGCCGCCTCTCCCTGGCCCCGTCATCGGCCAGGGCTTCGAGGCCAGCTGTGGCTGCTTTGCCGGAGCCCCGCCTTGGCAGGGATAAAAGGACAGTCTGGCCCAACAGTCCAGCCCAACGCGCGGGACTGCACCGCCGCCTCTCCCTGTCCCCGTCATTGGCCAGGGCTTCGAGGCCAGCTGTGGCTGCTTTGCTGGAGCCTCGCCTCGGCGGGGATAAAAAGAACTATTTTGTCCATCATTGCTGCAGTCGCTGAGCTGTGAGCTTCCCTCCCCCCATTATGTACTATTTTTAGAGTAATTTTGGCACACTGTATTATTGTATATTATTGTATATGTGGGTATTATTGCATACTTTGTTATCTCTTGTATTTTTTGGTATTTTGTATATGCTAGTTCATTTTTTACTTATGGTTTGCATTGTTTATTGTTTTTGTATTGAATTTACTTTTATATTACTGTGTATTGTATTGTATCTTGAAATTGTAAAGGCATTTACTTATTTTTGTTAAAGTATATTGTATAATTTATGTATTTTTGTTTACTTTATATCATGTTTGAGACATTACTGGCCTGGGGCTGAGGAGGACTTTTCAGTTGAGAAATTTTTAGGGGCTTCGGTTTAGACTTGTAGTAGCCAAGGGTACCAGTTGGTATTAAATGATAAATTGTATTGTGTCAGGATCAGTATTAGTTTTTGTAATTTTGTATCTTTAACATTGTAGAAATTGCCATATTGTGGTGAGTTCTAGTGTAACTTATTTGCTTTCCCCCCTTTACTTATATTATGTTTTTCCTGACTTGTAATTTTGTAATTTGATGACATTATTGCTTTATTATTGTATTGTTGATTTATTGTGTTATGTTTACCTGTATTATTGTACTATCCTATTGTTATTATGTACACCGCTTTGAGTTGCCCACTGGGTGAGTAAGCGGTATAGAAATTAAACTTGAAATGAAATGAAATGAAAGAGCACCACCCCTTACAGATTGCTGCCTGCTGATCTCCAGTTAGGTAAGCTGGGAGAAAAAGGAGACAGAGAAGAGATAACCATCTGCCTCCTCCTTCTCCCCCGACCGACCTACCTAACAAAAAAAACCCACAAAATACACAAACAAAAACATCCACAATGGCACAAAACAGTACACAAAGTACACAAACAAACAACAACTAATTACAAAAATAAACAACAATGAAATAAAACAAATTAAACACAACCAGAAATAATCAAACCAATTAAAGCAACCTAAAACTAAACCAAAACAAAAAAGGACAAACAGAAACACCTCCCAGCCCACACCACAAAAGCAAAACAAAGAAAAACCCCAGAAGAAAGAAAACCAGACAATTCACCAGTACATCCTCCCTCCACGACGACAGGAACAGAAATGAAGAAACCAAGAGACTACTTACCGGAAGAAGCTCCACCCAGAGGCCAGGAGAGAAAAAACACGTGAAATGAAAGCAAAACCCCTAGCAGCCCCACCTGCAGGGCAGAATAGTAAAAACAACTCAAAAAGACTCAACAGCCCCACCTAGAGGCCACAAGAGTAAAAACAAGTCAAAAGCATAACAATAAATCACAGTTTTACACAAATCACAAACATATGTCAAAAAAATAAAATGAATAGATTTCTAAAATCCTGTGCTGAGTTTAAACTCAAATAAAAACCCAAAACATCTAAACACAGTTTAAAAACACTGAATGTAAAAAACATGTACTTTCACATTTTTAAAATTATTACATACAGTACAACTATTTTAAAAAACCCAAAAAATAAAACATTATTTGGTTAAATAAAACAATTTGAAAAAATTATATCATCCTTTGTTCTTTTTTTAATCCACAAAAAAACCCCAAAATAAATGTTAATATATTTATTCTTTTTTTAAAAAAATGTGTAACTAAAAATAACATATATGTTAAAACAAATATTCAAAAATACATTAGAAAAAATACAAACTACAAGTTATTATTACTTTATAGTATCAAAAGAATACAATCTATTTAACAAATGACAACATAAAAAATGTACATAAATAAAAAAATTTTAAAAAACAATTGCAGACTAACCTCTTTTTTACATACATTACCAAAAGAAAGCGCCTTGCAACACAATTTAAGACAGCCTGGCAATGCCGGGCAATCTCTGCTAGTACCTCATACAAAGTCCGCTTCATTCAACATCGAATCCATACAACATTGCCTAATTCCTTGAAAAAGATTGCCTCATAAAAAGTTGCTGAGACTTTGTATGAGGCATTGGGGGTTTTCCCAGGTTGCATTGTGCCTTGGCAGTATAAAAGGCAAGGCACATGCGTGCATTGCTCTTGTGGGTTTTGCATGACGCGAAGAGTGGTTTTGAGTGGTTTTGAGCACGATTTTGGATTTTTGTTGAATTTTTTCGGCCAAATTTTTAGAAGTATTCCTAGGATTTTTGCAGCATTCTTTGGGTTCTTGGACAAGCAGGGTTGTTTGACATGTTTTTGTAATGTATTTAGCTTTTAGACAACGATTTCTTAAAGTTCTGCCAGTTTCCTGTCTGTTTCCTTGACTTTGCCCTGAAGTCTGTGCTGTTACAGTACAATGTATCTCTATGGAAACGACGTTACACGAGGCATTGCAGCAAGGATTTGGACGTTGTATGAGGCATCACGGCTAGGACTTTGCATGCCTCATACAAAGTCCAAATCCGTATAAAGTCCAAACTTGTAGAACCAAGTTTGGACATTGTATGAGGTATCACTGTATGTAAATTAAAGCAAAGAAGGGAGTGAGACACTATTATTGCAACTCAGAAGCCTTCTCGATAGAAAAAGCCTTTGGTGGGAAAAAAGGCTAAGCAAAAGCTTCCCATGAACAAGATAGTGAACTTTCTATAAATCCCAGCAGCCATTCAGTAGGTAAAAAAAGCCCCATGTTTCCTGTATGATGTACGTAAGGCTGCATGTAAAGTAGGCCCTAGGAGGAATAGTGACAACTGTTGCAACTCCTGGGCATATTTGACCACCAGTGTGGATACTCATCCCCCTCAAAAGATGTTTACTCCTTGGGAGGCAAGTTATGGCAAACTTAGGCAGCATAATAAAAAGTAGAGACATCACCATGCCAGGGCTATAGCCAAGGGTGTGTGTGTGTGTGTGTGTGTGTGTGTGTGTGTGTGTGTGTGTGTGTGTGTGTGTGTGTGTGTGTGTGTGTGTTTCATCCACCCACATCTAGAATCTACATTGTTAAAGTCATGGTCTTCCCAGTAGTAATGCATGACTGTTAGAGCTGGACTATAAAAAAGACTGAGCACAGAAGAATAGACACCTTTGAAACTGGGTGCTGGAGAAGACTTTTGAGAGTCTGCAAGGAGATCAAATCAGTCAATCTTAAAATAAATCAATCCTGACTGCTCCTTGGTAGGAGAGATACTGAAGCTTAAATACTTTGGCCACCAGTAAGAAGAGATTATTCACAGAAGAAGGCCCTGATTCTGGGAAAGAAGGCAAAAGGAGAAGGGGACAGCAGAAGATGAGAATATTAAACAGTATTGTTGATGCAGTGGGTTTGAATTTTGGGGGACTCTGGAGGATGGTGGATGATAGAGGAGCCAAGTATGCTGTAGTCATGAAGGGTTGGACTCAATTGTGAGACTAAACAACAACATGGTTACTCAAAAGCAGTGCCTTCCTAGATTGCTAGATTAATTTGGTAATCTCCCCCCCCCCCGCCCAAAAAAAAGAAAAAAATCCTGTAACCTGGCCTTCTCATGCCCTGTGTTACTTTATCTGCTACACCACACTAAATCTCTGGCTCCATTTGTATTCTTGATTCCACTTAAAGGCCACTACTTGTAATGAGCTTATTGATACTTTAAATTGTTTGCACAGCTGTGGGCTGTTGTAATGAAAATATGGCATACGTTGATTGCTTCATCAGCCAATAGGGAGGTGAAAACATATTGAAAGAGAAAGTTCATGCAGTTAACAATGGTTCACACACAATCCATACTTGCTTTTGATCAGCTGTACATTAGTTAAATGCTGAACCTATCGCAAACCAACTGTTTTCTTCACAGTGATCTACTAAAAGATACAAATTAAGGATGCAATCCTACATGCCTTACTATTGACCTTGCAAGATGAGAGCAGGGCTGTTAATGAGAGCAGCTTTAGAAAGTTACTAGTGCAGTATATAGATTTGCCACTAAGTCAGAAGTGATTTGACACCATACATCAACCTTATACAGTGATACCTCATACAACGTCCAAACTTGGTTCCACAAGTTTGGACTTTATACGGATTTGGACTTTGTATGAGGCATGCAAAATCCTATCCATGATGCCTCATACAATGTCCAAATCCTTGCCGCGATGCCTCATACAACGTCGTTTCCATAGAGATACATTGTACTGTAACAGCACAGACTTCAGGGCAAAGTCAAGGAAACAGACAGGAAACTGACAGAACTTTAAGAAATCATTGTCTAAAGGCTAAAAACATTACAAAAACATTGTCCAAGAACTGGAAGAATGCTGCAAAAATCCCAGGAATGCTTCTAAAAATTCTGACAAAAAAATTTAAAAAAAATTCAGAATCGTGCTCAAAACCACTCCTAAACACTCTTCGCCTCATGGAAAACCCACAAGAGCAGTGCACACATGTGTCCTGCCTTTTATACTGCCCAGGCACAATGCAACCTGGGAAAACTCCAATGTCGCACGACTTTGTATGAGGCAAGTTTTTTCAAGGAATTAGGTGATGTTGTATGAATCTGATGTTGTATGAAGCGGACTTTGTATGAGGTATTACTGTACTGTATATTCTTACTTGGGAATCTGTCCCATTTGAATCATGGAACTAACCACTGGGTAGAGACAGATTATGCTTTTTGCTGAAGTAGTTTACACACATGAAAGACATTTAGTATCAGAACATTAAGCTGTTTCATGCTTATACTTTTAAATGTGATTAGAGTTTGATAGGCATGTATTGTGCATCATACAAAGAATGGGTGAGTTTGAGCATTTGAGTTCTTGGCTATCTGTCCTACAAAAAGCTGAAACATGATCCTTTTCTGATCACTGGTAGCAAGAATTTTAAAAAGGAAACCATCAGAAATTGAATTAAAAGGATTAGGAGAAATTAAAGTGCACATTAAAGGTTTATGGCCCTAATACTAAGCACACGTGCCATGGAATTATTCCACCAGACTCAGTTTCTTTTCCTGTCATATTATGGTGCAAAATGGCAGCTTTACACCAAAGACTTAATGATTTTAGAGGATAGTAATCAGGGCTTAAGCAGCCATGTGCATTACTTTAATTTCAAAACATATAATAAACTTTGCTTCTCACTCCATCTTTCCCTGTCAGTCAATGCTTAATTGTTTTTACTTTCTAGTAGGCTGGTGTTAAAAAGCCACCTAGAGTAGGAAAATCTCCTAGATGGGTCGAGTACAAACAAGCAAACAAACAAACTTACTATTGTTTGCTAATCTTGACTGGGAAGAGAGATCCCATACATTTAGGGATGAAGAAAAAATTCACTTCAATTCCTTTTTTATATACTGTGTTTCCCCGAATATAAGACACTGTCTTATATTTTTTAAAACTCCAAAATTAGCACAAAGTCTTATTTTCAGGGGATGTCTTATTTTTCCATGAAGAAGAATACCAGTCTCGACCGCGCTTCCCCACTCACAATCAAGTGACACTTCCCTTGGTTGTGAGTGGGGAAGCGTGATCGAGACTGGCCTCAGCTGTGAGGTGGCCGGCGTGGCTCATAGGAAGGCCTGCCGCGTTGGAGTCTCGATCCCTCTCTCACCAGGGGAAACTTCTCTTGGTTGTGAGTGGGGAGGCAATCGAGACTCCGATGCGGCAGGCTTTCTTATGGGCCACGCCGGCTGCCTTACAGGCAGGAGGTAAGGAGGTCTTATTTTTGGATGGGGCCTTATATTTCAAAGGCAGGGGGAAAAAGGGGGTGTCCTATTATGGGAGGAGGTCCTATATTCGGGGAAACAGGGTAGATTTCTTCAAGTTTTAAAATGGTTTTTATTTGAAATAGAAAGCACAGTGGTACCTCATACAATGATTTAATCCATTCCACGGGTTTTGTGTTGTATGAAACAATTGCTATATGATGCATGTATCGTATAGCGATTTCCCCTATGGGATGCATCATACAACAAATTTTTTTTGCTAAGTGGTTTTTCCCATTGAAAAATTGTTGTATGTTTTTTTTCCATAGGGAAAAATGTTATGCGGGATGCCATTTCCCCCAAAAACCTAATTGTTTTATGATTTCGTTGCTATATGGGGTAATTGTTGTACGAGGTTCCACTGTACTTGGAGGTGGTTTTTTTTATTGGCTATGGAAAAAAATAAAAACTGACAGGTTCAGCCATTCAAATCCAAAGCGTTGAGTGCTTAACTCTTAAAATCTATATTTTGAATCCTTGGATTTTATCAGTATTAAATTAGGGCTCCCACCTCTCCCCACCACACACCCACACACATGTGGTTGGTAAGTGTGACATTATCTTCCCCATGCTGGGGGAAAAACTATGCTTAAAGCTTTTGGCTACTATAGGTAGGTGAAAAATTCACTTCAGTTGTTTTTTTTATTTTATGAATTCAAAATCTACAAATCTAGAGAAAGAGCCTGAGGTTAAGATCACTAACAAACTAAAACTTCAATGTGAGAGGAAGGAAAGCTAAAAGAAATCATGATATGCAATGTGGTATAGTAGCAAAAGTGATGGAGTAGAACACAGGGAGCCTGAAATTGAATCCCTGCTCAGCCATGAAACTCACTGGGAGAGTAGAACTGGGAAAACCCAGTCTGTAAATATATCATTTCAAAATAAACAAGAAGGGAAGAAAGAGATTGTTTGGCAACTAATTCAAGATCAAAGAATCCATGGCATACAGAAGTGTTGACATTTTAGATTGCCACTGGCCTCCACATAATCTGTTGTTTGGTCCATCACTGTGGGTTGGAGGGTGGGAACAAAAGGCTGCAGGTGCCTTGAACTTAGATTCACCATCTATTCTAACCGCAACATTGCTTGCCTAGAATTGTGCTACATAACTCATTGAGTTTGATCAACTGCAGGTGCTTGTTGATTGCCAGTTATTATATTATTCCCCCTGTGGTGTAATGCCTGCAACAAAATGTAATTATCAGTAAAATTCTATTCCAAAAACCCTAAATAACGGTGCTGTTTGTTTATTTGTTCATTATTTTATTTTATTTATTTAGATTTCTATACCAATATTCTCATCCCAATGGGGAGACTCACAGCGGTTGACAACATTTAAGAAACAAATGGTAAAGATACAATGTAAATCAGAAACACAAATAAATTACAGGTACAATAGAAATTTCCACAAAGTGGCAACTTCTCGATTTCAAGATACAATAATACAAAAACACAATATAAACAATATAAAGCGTGACAGCCACACTAACAACACCAACTCTCACACGCACTCATTCCTAAATGCCCCCAGCAGATAAAAATACAAAAACAAAAGTTCTAGTGCCTCACACAGCCTTTTAAAAGTCCTGGCCTGAGGCGGGCGATGGAAGGCGGGCCCGAGGTGCAGCGGTGGTGATGTTCGGCGTCTTTGCTGTGGGCTCCCGTCTTCGCTGTAGGCTCTCACCTGTCAAAAACAGCTGAGGCAGGAGTAACATAAGAACATAAGAACAGCCTTGCTGGAACAGGCCACAGCCCATCCAGTCCAGCATTCTGTCTCACACAGTGGCTCACCATTTCCTTCAGGGTATTCCCAAGCAGATGCCTGCTTAGGATTCCCTGGAAATGATATTGAGAGATATCCTGCCTATCTCTCCAACCCGGAGGTTGTCAAGTATCCATAATTATAGCCATTGATACTCTTGTCCTCCATGAACTTGTCTAATCCTTTCTTAAAGCTGTCAAGACTGACAGCTGTCACCACTTCTTCTGGCAGGGAGTTCCATAGACCAGTAATCCTCTGGGTGAAAAAGTACTTTCTCTTATTTGTTTGAGAACTAGTACCCAAAAGTTTCATGGAGTGTCCCCTAGTTCTAGTGTTATGCGATAGGGAAAACAGTTTTTCCTTATCTACTTTGTCCACACCGTGCATGATTTTATAAACTTCAATCAGGTCACCTCTTAGACGTCGTCGTTCAAGAGTGAAGAGGCCCAACCGTTGCAGCCTCAGATGGTAAGGAAGGTGTTCCAGTCCCCTAATCATTCTGGTTGCCCTCCTCTGCACTTTTCCCAGCTCCATAATATCCTTCTGGAGGTATGGCGACCAGAACTGTACACAGTATTCCAGGTGGGGCCTCACCATAGATTTATAAAGAGGCAAAATGACACTTGCTGACTTATTTTCTATACCCTTCCTAATGATCCCTAGCATTGAGTTTGGTTTTTTCACTGCTGAGGCACACTGGGTTGACACCTTCATTGAGTTGTCCACCAGGACACCAAGGTCCCTTTCCTGGTTTGTCGCAGAGAGTTCAGACCCCATCAGTTTATAAATGTAATTGGGGTTCTTTGCCCCAACATGCATCACTCTGCACTTACTAATGTTGAAACTCATTTGCCACTGTTTTGCCCACTCCCCCAGTGTCGAGAGATCCCTCTGGAGCTCCTCACAATCTCTCACAGTTTTCACTACCCTGTATAATTTAGTGTCGTCAGCAAATTTGGCTACCTTGCTATTTACTCCTACCTCTAGATCATTTATGAAGAGGTTGAAAAGCAGGGGTCCCAGTACTGAACCTTGGGGGACCCCACTCTTTACTTCCCTCCACTTGGAGAAGTGTCCATTTAGTGCTACCCTCTGTTTCCTGTCCCTTAGCCAGTTGCTGATCCAGGACAAGACCTGTCCCTTTATTCCATGACTGGTAAGTTTATTCAAGAGCATTTGGTGTGGGACCTTGTCAAAAGCCTTCTGAAAGTCCAGATAAACAATGTCAACTGGATCCCCCTTATCCACATGCTTGTTGACACTCTCAAAAAATTCCAACAGATTAGTGAGGCATGATTTGCCCTTGCAAAAGCCATGTTGGCTCTCCTTTAGCAGCGCCTTCTCTTCTATGTGCCTATTAATTCTATCTTTTAGGATGGTTTCCATCACTTTACCTGGGACACATGTCAATCTGACAGGTCGGTAATTCCCTGGATCACCCCTGGATCCTTTTTTGAAAATTGGTGTTACATTTGCTACCTTCCAGTCATCAGGCACAAAGCCTGATTTGAGGGAAAGATTATATATTTTGGCTAGGAGATCAGCAATTTCATCTTTAAGTTCCCTGAGAACTCGTGGATGGATGCCATCTGGTCCTGGTGATTTGTTAGTGTTTAGTTTAACAAGACATGCAAGGACCTCCTCCCTGGTTATTTCTATCTGGCTTAATTCTTCGGTTTCCCTCCCTATGAAGATAGGCTCTGTTTTGGGCATGTGGCCTCTGTCTTCTTCAGTGAATACTGAAGCAAAGAATTCATTGAGTCTCTCTGCAATCTCTGTTTCCTCTTTAATAACCCCTGGCCTTCCATTGTCATCTAATGGTCCAATGGCCTTCCTAGTTGGGTTCTTACTTCTAATGTACTTAAAGAAGTCTTTGTTATTTCTCTGAGTATTTTTAGCTATACGCTCCTCAAAGTCTTGCTTTGCTTTCCTGATTGTTGCCTTGCATTTATTCTGCCAGAATTTATGTTTTTGCCTGCTGTCCTCATTCGGACAAGCCTTCCATCTTCTAAATAAGCTTCTCTTGCTCTTGATCACTTCCCGAACAGCTCCTGTAAGCCACATTGGAGTCCTCTTGGACCTGGCAGTGCCCTTTTTCCTTTTGGGTATGCATTCCAATTGGGCCTCTGTTATTGTTTTTGTAAACAGCCTCCATGCCTCTTGGAGTGTTTGGACTCTCTCAATTTTCCCTTTCAGCTTCTTTTTTACTAGTTTCCTCAACTTTGGGAAATTTCCTTTTTGAAAATTTAAGGTCTCTGTGTTAGATTTTATCAGTGACTTGCGGTCTATGATCAAGTTAAACATAATTGAGTTGTGGTCACTGTTCCCTATTGGATCAGTCACATTAACATCTTGCACAAGATCCTGAGTATTACTCAGGATCAAGTCAAGGATTCTTGTACCTCTAGTTGGGTCTTCAACCATCTGTCCCAGGGAACAATCATTTAGCATATCTAGGAACTTTATCTCTTTATCATGTGCTGAACAACAGTTCACCCAGTCTATGTGAGGGTAATTGAAGTCCCCCATTATAACCAGGCTTCCCTTCTTGGATGCCTCCTTTACAACATTCTCCAACTGCCAGTCTCCCTCAAGAGTTTGGGTCGGAGGCCGATAGTATATGCCTACTGTTAGACCATCCTTGTGGCCTGGTACTCTTACCCACAGAGCTTCTAATGGTGACTCCAAATCACCTAGATATTCCAATTCATACGATTTTATCACTTCTTTGACATACAAGGCCACACCACCTCCCATTTGCCCCTTCCTATCCTTCCTGTACAGTTTGTAGCCTGGGATAACTGTATCCCATTGGTTATCATCCATCCACCAGGTTTCAGTGATACCAATAATATCAATATTCTTATCTATTGCTAAGTATTCCAGCTCCCCTATTTTGTTCCGGAGGCTTCTGGCATTTGTATACAAGCATTTATATATGCTTTTCTGACACAGTCTTTTGTGTCCAGTTGCATTGTTAGACTGCCTCTTGCATCCTTCTGCTAGAATGCTAGTGACTAGCTCCTCGCTCTGCTCAGTAAATTTTGCATCCTCCTCACTACTCAAGTACACACTTTTCCGAACCGGATGCTGCCCAGCTCCTGTCGGCTTTCCCCCAGTTATCAGTTTAAAAGCTGCTCTGCAGCCTTTTTGATGTTGAGTGCCAGCAATCTGGTCCCATCATGGTTCAAATGCAACCCATCCCTCCTGAACAGATTTGGCTTGTCCCAAAATGTTCTCCAGTTCCTGACAAATCTGAAACCCTCCTCTCGACACCACCGCCTCATCCACGCATTGAGGCTTCTGAGCTCTGCCTGCCTGGTAGGTCCTGCGCGAGGGACAGGCAGCACTTCTGAAAATGCTACCTTGTAAGTCCGGGACTTCAATCTTCTTCCTAACAACCTGAATTTGGCTTCCAGGACAGACCGCTTGGCCTTCCCAACATCATTGGTACCAACGTGTACCATGACAACTGGCTCGTTCCCAGTTCTCTCTAACAATCTATCTAGATTTCTTGTGATGTCTGCAACTTTTGCACCTGGCAGGCAAGTCACCATATGGTTATCATGTGCATCACAAATCCATTTCTCTGTATTTCTAATTATTGAATCGCCTAGTACAAGGAGCCTCTCTCCTGCAATCTGTTCATCTACATGCACCTCATCAACCATATTAAGGGAGAGAAACTCAGTTTGTTCCTGTAGTTTATCTTCCTGGATTTCATCAAGTGTGATGAAGGAGAGATCATCAGGTGGAACCAGTTGTTCCTCTGAGTGTTCCTCATCAGGTGTGATGAGGGAAAGAGCCTCAAATTTATTCTGTAATTTCAGACTCTCAGAGTGAACCCCTACTCTTTTCCTCCTTTGAGTCACATTCCTCCAAACATCTCTCTCCTGAGTTAGTGAAGGGCCTTCTCCCTCAGAACTGTGCCCTGTCTCTACTTTGTCCAGCATAGTCTGTTCCGCTCTGTCCAAGAACAGCTCAAGCTCCTTAATTTGTTGATGGTTAGATATGCGGGCCTCTAGCTGCTGGACCTTCTCTTCTAGTAGTGCAACCAGCTTGCACTTGCTGCAAGTGTAGTTCTCCATATGCTTTGGCAAGAACACAAACATGGCACAAGTATTGCAGGTAACTACAACTGTTCCCTCAGAATCCATTTTAACAAGTGCAGTATTCCGGGCCTCAAAAATGTACACGTTTACTACCTTTCTACCTAGTAAGACTATATTGTTCCTCTGTTACTAGTGTGTAATCTCGCACGCCGTTAGGCGCGCGGGCCTCTAAAGCAGCTCTACTCCAACGGCAAAACTTACCAGTGCTCACTTCCTTTGTTTGGCTCTCCTCAGCAGCAGCTCTGCTTAAGAGCACATGCAGAGTCAAAAGGGCTGACCCTGAAAGAGCTTAGAGCTTTTAAAGGCTAGTGTGGCTCCGCCCCTATGAGTCACAGTTCAGGGAAGGGCCTGGTGTGGCTCTGCCCCCCTGCTTCTGGAAGCTTCAAACTGCTTCCTCTGTTTGAACAGAGGTGGCTCTCAGCAGTTTAAATTCTCAATTTAAATTAGTGGAGGCCTCTAAAGCAGCTCTACTCCAATTGCAAAACTTACCAGTGCTCACTTCCTTTGTTTGGCTCTCCTCAGCAGCAGCTCTGCTTAAGAGCACATGCAGAGTCAAAAGGGCTGACCCTGAAAGAGCTTAGAGCTTTTAAAGGCTAGTGTGGCTCCGCCCCTATGAGTCACAGTTCAGGGAAGGGCCTGGTGTGGCTCTGCCCCCCCTGCTTCTGGAAGCTTCAAACTGCTTCCTCTGTTTGAACAGAGGTGGCTCTCAGCAGCTCTACTCCAACTGCAAAACTTACCAGTGCTCACTTCCTTTGTTTGGCTCTCCTCAGCAGCAGCTCTGCTTAAGAGCACATGCAGAGTCCTCAGCAGCAACTCTGGCATCTCCAGTGCCTTTTTTACTCCCTGCCCGATGGCCAAGGGGAAGGGCGCTGGGCGCAGCTGTTTCTCATTCCGGAGCCAGTGGCAAAGGCTCTGGGAATGGCTCGGGCAGCAGTCCTGGCTTCGGCAGCAGCAGCAGCATCTCCGGCATCTCCAGCACCTTTTAAGCTCCCCACCCGATGGCCAAGGGGAGGGGCACTGGGCGCAGCTGTTTCTCATCCTGGAGCCAGTGGCAAGGGCTCCGGGAATGGCAAGGGCTCAGGGAATGGCTCGGGTGGCAGTCCTGGCTTTGGCAGCAGCAGCAGCAGCAGCAGCAGTATCTCTGGCATCTCCAGTGCCTTTTAAACTCCCCACCCGATGGCCAAGGGGAGGGGCTCTGGGCACAGCTGTTTCTCATCCCGGATCCGGTGGCAAGGGTCCAGGAATGGCTCGGGCAGCAGTCCCGGCTTTGGTAGCAGCAGCAGCAGCTCCGGTGTCTCCAGCACCTTTTAAACTCACTGTTCTCATATTACCTGTACAATGTGACTTTACCCAAAGGAGCTTGTAGACTGAATTGAAGAGAATGCATTTCCTGGCAGTTATTGATATCGCCTAAGCCGGTGTTTCCTAACCTTTGGTTTTTTGACTTCAGTTGCCAGAAGCCTAAGTCAATTCCCCGAAGCACTGATCAGCCAATATACTGACTTAGACTTCTGGTAACTGAAGTCCAAAATCCAAAGGGTGGGAAACCCTGAGCTAAGCCATAGGGTATAGGATTCTGTAAAAGACTAACAGGTTTTGAGTTCTTTAGGGGAAAAAATCTCATAACCTGGCTTGCGGGCCAAGTATGGGGTGCTGGTGGAAGGGTGACCCCCGCTGGTTGGTTGGTGTAGATAAGAATCCTTCCCCTCTCGCTCTCGCTCTCCAGCACTCTTTTATGGGGTGGGTAGTTTTAATTGTTTTTTATGTTGACAGTGTTTTTAACGTTTTTATAATTGGCCATTTATGTTTTATCTGTTGTTTTATTCTATGAATGTGAGCTGCCCTGAGTCGGCCTAGGCTGAGTGGGCAGCATAGAAATTGAATTAAAAAAATAAATAAAAAATAAATAAACATTTAGATCATTGACTTAAAGCCTTGTGAATCTCCCTGGAAATATTGGAGAATGTATTAGCATCTGTCTGACTGTTAAGTTAACTGTGCTTAAACTGTCAAGGCGATTCAAAACGCCATGTTCCCGTGCTTTCCAAATCTGTCAAACAGCGTCCCTGTTTGACAGCTACAAAATCTCACCAGGCAGCGTAATCTTGTGAGATTTTGATATGGCACGCAAATTAGAATCTGACAGGAGCAGAATGTATCTTTTCTCATGTATCTTTTATTATGCAAATAAGTGGATCGAAAAATGTGCACACTCTGTTAGCCAATGGGCTTTTGTTATTGTTGTTATTGTTACTGTTTATAGTGTATATAAGTCCGAGTTTTGCCCCATCCAAACTGTGTTGAAACCCCACTAATAAAGAGCTGAATTTCACTACTTCATTCATTTCGTCTTCATTCCTTGAACACTAAACTGGCGACAAAGATGGGATTCGAACCGACGCATGCAAAGCACAATGGATTAGCAGAGTGTGCACATTTTTCGATTCACTTATTTGCATAATAAAAGATACCTGAGAAAAGATACATCAACTCAGCTGTGCAAGCTCAGCAAAATTTATCTTCATCCTCCTCGGCATCGCCTGGTTCCACCTCTTCATTGGAGTCCAGTGACGCAGAGGGAGAAGTCCAAGCGGAAATGCCATGTTTGATGACTAGTGACCTATTATTACAACCCTCCCCACAAGGGAAAAGCTCACTTCAGACTTTTTGCATAAAGGAACTATTCATGAACATGCCTAACATATAATCACAATTGCAATATACAATGAAAACGCTTCCAGGTACTTCTGGAGGCACCTTGGGTTACACAGTTACACAAAACATAGCATAAGCAGAACAGTCTGTTACATATATCAGGTAACACTTTCACCTTCCACCTTCTTGCCTCCTTGCATGGAGGAAATTCCTTTGCAAAACTTGACCTTGCCCAGGCTTACCAACAATTGACTGTGTCTCCTACTGCTGCCATAGCCCAGACCATAGTAACGCATAAGGGGACATTTAAGGTAACCAGACTACAATTCGGGGTGAATGTGGCCCCCGGAATATTTCAATCTCTTGTAGAACGTATTTTGAAAGGTTTGACCAGTGTCCTGCCATATTTTGATGATGTCCTGATCACCGCTAAGGACACCGTTGAACTAGTGGCCAGGCTCGATCGAGTCCTGTCATGTTTTGAGTGGGCTGGTCTACGTCTCAGAAGAGACAAATGTGTGTTTTTGGCATGGGAAGTGGAATTCCTGGGATACTGGATTACACCCCAAGATATTATGCCCTCTGACTCCAAGGTGATGGCCATGAGAAATGCACCCAGGCCAAAATGTAAAGCCGAATTGCAATCATTTCTAGGATTGTTAAACTTCTATCACACTTTTCTCAATCGCAAAGCCTCAGTTGCCGAACCATTACATCGGCTTCCTATGAAAGATACTTTTTGGCACTGGGGTCATTACCAGGAGAAAGCGTTCCAAGAACTTAAAAGGCTACTATCTTCGGATGCTGTGTTAACTCACTTTGATCCTAATAAGAAAGTTGTACTTGTGTGTGATGCATCCGCTGTGGGGGTGGGAGCTGTGTTATGCCATGTACTAAATGAAGGGAGGGAAGCCCTTGTAGCATTCTATTCCTGTTCACTCTCAAAGCCTGAGAAAAATTATGCTCAGCCAGACAGGGAGGCATTGGCAATCATGGCAGGCACTAAGAAATTCCACGATTACATTTATGGAAGGCCTTTTACCATCGTAACTGACCTCAAGCCCCTCCTTGGAATCTTTGTGAATGGAAAACCCACACCTCAAATTCTGTCCCCAAGGATGTTGCATTGGGCAATTTCCCTAAATGCATATGATTTCACCTTAGTGCGCAGGCCTGGCAAGGACATCAGCCATGCTGATACCCTGTCACGTTTTCCACTACCAGGGGTCGGGGAAGCAGATTGCAAGATCAAAAGCGACCACCAGGTCCTCATGATTGAGGCATTCAACTCGCCCCCAGTCATCCCCCCAGATATAGCCAAAGCTATGGCCAAGGATGTAACATTGACTAAAGTAATGTTTTGGGTACAAAACATCTGGCCTGTCTCTCCTCTACTGAGGAATTCAGAACATTCCACCGTAAGCGTTTGGAGTTGTCAGTGGAATGAAGTTGCCTTCTATGAGGCCAGCGGGTGGTCATTCCTGTCACTCTCAGGAAAAAGGTTTTACATTTACTTCACACAAGTCACCCAGGAATTGTACGTTCCAAAGCCCTTGCCTGTAGATACTTTTGGTGGCCTCAAATGGACCAAGACATAGAACAGATGGTCAGCACTTGTGCCAGCTGTCAATCCTCTCACCCAGAGCAAACCTACCTTCCCTCTCGTGAGTGGGATTCTGCTAGGGGCCCGTGGTCCAGATTGCATATAGATTTTGCAGGTCCATTTAGGGGTGCCCTATTTTTGTTAGTTGTGGATTCATTCTCTAAGTGGTTGAAAGTGATTTGGGTGCCTAATACCACTTCAGCCACAATGATAATGCACCTGAGAAGGCTGTTCACAGCATTTGGACTTCCAGATGTGCTGGTGTCCGACAACACATCCACGTTCACATCTGCAGAATTCCAATCCTTCATGGAAAGGAATGCAATTAGGCATATCACTGCCACCCCATTCCACCCAGCCACAAATGGCCAGGTGGAGTGGCAGGTGTGTACAACTAAGGACACGCTTCGGCATATGGGTGAAGGTGATTTAGAGCTCCAGAGTTGCCAGTTTCTTTTCACATATAGGCTCACCCCCCCTTGCCTCAGGGCTGTCCCCTGCTGAATTGCTCCAGCGAAGGAAACTGTCATCCTTGCTGGACAGATTGGATCCCTCTAGGGTAGAGGACAAAGGCACAAATATAGCGATCCAACACCAAAAGTGTTTCTCATCCAGAGACCCTGTACATTTCCACAATTATGCAGCTGGTGGTCCTATGTGGGTGCCTGGGTTTGTGATCTATCAAACTGGTCCTGTTTCTTACAGAATCGAAACAGCCACTGGTCTGATCTGGACGAGGCACGCGGATCAATTGAGACCCAGAATACTGGACCCACAGGACGAATACAGACACTCAATGTTAGGGTTGGCCCTCACCCGTTTAAACCCAGAGGGTAGAGGTAATAGTCAGCAGCAAGCTAACTTAGACCCAGAGGTGTGTTTTAGGGACTGATTTCAAGGGGAAATTGTGGAATGCTCCCCTACTCCAGCCCGGTGTACCCCTACACTGTCCCAACCTAACACTCTAGATTCCTTTATTGATGATGACCAATTTTGTTTGGAGTCGCCCTCCACTCTTAGTACACACAGGAGGGACCCTGAGTTGTCTTATTCATCCACAGAATTAGATTTTGATTTTGAGCAATCCCCTGCTCCTCCATCTGACAAACGGGGCTTTAATTTGGGTTTACAATCCTCTCCCTCTTGTCAATCCCTCACTCTAGTTGGATCGCCCGTTCTATGAGCCCCTGAGCCAGCTCAGCCAAGCGTCCAACCCAGAAGGGAAACTAGACTGCCATCCTGGTTAAAGGATTTTGTTTTTACCTAGGGGGGAGGAATGTTATGTATGTTAACTGTGCTTAAACTGTCAAGGAGATTCAAACCTCCATGTTCCCGTGCTTTCCTAAGCTGTCAAACAGCGTCCCTGTTTGACAGCTACGAAATCTCGCCAGACAGCATAATCTCGTGAGATTTTGATATGGCGCACAAATTAGAATCTGACAGGAGTGGAATGTATCTTTTCTCATGTATCTTTTATTATGCAAGGGATAATGGGAGCTGAAGACGCCGCCGCTGCACGAGGACGTCTCTCCCCGCCCCCTGCCATCCGGCGGGAAGTTTAAAAGGGCTCCCCGTGGCTAAGGGGAGCCGAAGATGATGATGCCATGTGAGGGTGTCCCTCCCCGCCCCCTGCCATCAGGTGGGGAGTTTAAAAGGGCTCCCCATGGCTAAGGGGAGCCGAAGACGCTGACGCTGCGTCCCAGTAATCCCCCATTCTTTGGTTTTCGAGTCTTCCTCTACTCCCTGGCAAAAGAGGCAATTTTCTGTTGAGTTGCCCGTCTCTCCAAATAACAGGCGGGACTTTTCGTTAAGGTATTCTTCTCCCCTTCCAGGTTTTGATTTCGAGCAATCCCCTGCTCCTTCTGAAACAAAACGGGGTTCTGATTTACAGTTTGCCCTCCCAAGTTCCTCTTCTGAATCGGACCAAGCTTTCCGACAGGCCACTAACAAGTCTTGTTTTCCCATTGCAGGATGAGAGTCTGCTGAATTCAGATCCCCTAGTTCTCCTGAGCTCAGCCAAGCTGCCGCACGGCCCAAATGCACATGCGGGCCACCACGATGGTTGAGGGACTTCATCCCATCCTAGGGGGGAGGGGTGTTGTGCATGTAACTTTGTATCTTTAAGAATGTAACCTTGCAAAGGAGTCTCGGTGTAACAATGTAACTCAATGCAAACCAGCCGCGATTACAAGCGATTCAGCTGCCGGTAGATGGCAGCTGCAATAGCTCAGCTCACATGGTCCAAATCACCCAATCACAGTGTACCATGGGAAACATTCCTGCCACAGTTAAACCTTATAAGGTGTGCAGTATGTCCCAATGACATCACTGGGTACAGACACAAAAATCCATTTGTGCTGGCGCAATGAAAATAATCACAGTAATGATGTACTTGACTTTAGTGAAATAAAAATTGTATTGAATTCATACACGTGCTATAATAAGCCTCTTGTGATCTTTTCAGCAGTTTTACAACCTAAGTCCAATATCAACCAAAAACAGATATATTCTCTTCAACTTAATTTTCTTCTTATATATTTTAAATCAGATAAATCCTCTTCAACTTAAGTTCTTTCTTGTATATCTTTAAATCATTCAACACTCCCGATGTCTAGCCGGTTAATTTTAGACATTTCAAATTTTCATCAGGGGAGTATTAATAACATCTGAAAAATTCAAAAATTGCAAAATTACAAAGATTAACATGTTTCATAAATTGATTCCAAAACAAACATGCAACTCGGTATACACTATCAACCTAATGCAGCTTACCAGTTTTTTCTGTTGTGTCCTTCTGATTTAAACAGTTTCTTTATGGAACGTTACCTTCAATCTGTTTGTTAACCTTAAATAGATCAACCCATGTTGCTTCACCTGTGCTTACTTTGGGCCCCCGCAAATCCCTACACGTCATAACGAATTTATAGAAAACACGAAAGATCGGATTCCTGATTCAGTCCCTTGGGGTGCATGGTATTTAATCTATGGATGTAGTATGCTTCTTTTTGTAGTAATAATTGTTCTATATCGATCCCACTCCCACTAACAACAGTCAGCTTCTCCAATACAACAAAGGTAAAATCTGTATCCTGGTGCCTGTTCCACCTGCCCCCTAATCCTGGAGCAATGTTCCGTCAGTCGAATTTTCAATTTGCAAGAGCATTTGTCCACATATTTAAGTCCGCATGGGCATAGTCATAGATATACACAGTATTGGCTGCTGCAGTTACTAAAAAAATTGAGAGTTTTGTAATAGTTGGATTCAGGAAAACTGATTTGCTTTGTCTCCCATGCGAACCTGCATACTATACACTGACCACATTTGTAATGTCCTTTGACTAAGCTAGTTCTTAGCGAACGTCGAAGCACAACATCTGCCCTAGTTACCATATTCCCCGCTGTTTTGGTTCTGCGCATCCCAATCATGGGTTTGTCCTGACACCCAGGAATATCTGACAGCAAATACCAATATTTATGTACTATGTTTCTTATCTCTTTAGCCCTGGGAGAGTACTCTATCGACCACTAAATTTTAGACTCATTGGATCTATCCTGCCTTGTTAATAATGTTTGTCTGGAAGTTTGTTTAACCCTCATTAATGAGTTCTCAAGTATATGCTGTGGATACCCTCTATCCATCAAATTATTCCTGATTTCTTTTGCAGATTGCTTAAAATCTTCATCATATGAAGAGTTCCATTTAGCCCTGGCTAATATCCCAAATGGAATGCTGTTTTTCAAGTGCATGGGGTGATACGATTCATATGGCAAATAGGCATTCTTGTCCATGCTTTTTTTTATAGAGTCTTACACACAACTGATGATCCTTGGCAATGAAGACCGTCAGGTCCAAGAATGGAATAGCATTCCTATCAAAATTATAAGTGAACTTTAAATTGGGATTCTGTGTGTTCAACCAGTCGGCAAAATCTGGTATAATTGAAAAATCATCTATAATGAAAAACAAATCATCTATGAATCTTTTAAACAATAAAATGTTCTGAAAAAAAGGGTTAAGTTGTGCATTCAAAATTGTGTTTTTTCCAAAGGAAATAATGTACAAATTAGCTAAACTTGGGGCCATGGGGGACCCCATGGCCACGCTTTTTATCTGTAAAAACAAATCTTGATCAAATCTAAAGTAATTCTTTTCCAAACAAATCTCTAATAAATCAATTAAAAAATGAGTAGGTGGTTGCTGAATTTTCCGTTTCTCAAGTACTTCCTGGGCCACTGTCCTGGCTTCATCAAACGGCACATTGGTGTATAAGGCTGTTACATCCAGAACTAGCTTAGTCAAAGGATATACCGTTTGGCCGTTTCTCTGAGACCAATGACATCACTGACGCCGTAGCCAATGGGCGCTCTTGGAGTGGGATTTAAATGTACTGTACTGTATAAAAGGAGCTGCACCTCCACCATTACCGCATGTTCAGATTGCATATCTTGTAATAAAGATGTGTTTGGCCCCCTGAATGCTGCCTACTGCATATCAATCTTGGAGCATCAAAACACCCAGCCTTGATAAGAACACAGGCCATAAGAGATCTAATGAATTGTCACTATGTCATTAATTATGTTTTGGGTCATGGACTTGAAGAAATAAGAACTTAAAGCAAATGTGTTCTGAATAGAAAATGCTCAGAAAAGCATTAACCAGTTCACTGACTTGCTGTAGTACATTATTGGTGCTGGTATGAAGGCAAAATATATCTCTACCTGCTCCTGAATGACAAACAGACCTGGACCTAACATTAGGCAAAATGAGACAGCTACCTTACAGGTAGGTGATGAATACTAATACTGATGCTTGAAGAACTGTTGTTACTTTTGTCTTTGTTGCTGAACTTATTTTACTGTTTTTACAGCATTGTTCCACGCGTCAATGTTTTACTCCCCAAGGTATATATAAGGCATGGCTGTGCCCTTGTTCTGTGTGTCAGTACTCAAATAAAGTTGTGTTTGGCCCCGTTATGCTGGCTGCTGCTTCTTGATTACCTTTGAACACCAAAGGTATGATCACTTTAAATGAAACCAAACAGCTTATGTGAAGGAAAAAACCATTGTCACTTTGGTTGGGAATAAAACCTCACATAATGTGGCTGAGAACTGATAGATAGATAGATAGATAGATAAATCTTTATTGTCATTGTCCTGCACAGAACAATGAGATTGGGACCAAGAACTGGGATGAGATCGGAGGAACAGAAAAGCAAAAAGATAAACAAGGTGGAGGATAGACAACAGAGTAGAAAGGGTGTTAGAGAAAATATGAAACCAGCCACTAAAACATTGAAAAAGATAATGTGGGTGGGGGATGGGGGGTGGGGGGGTATGTTTTCAAGTCCTTCAGAATTCTTTGTTAGACTAGGCATTACAAAACTTGGGAAGGTGTGAAGCAGAAAGAGTTCAGTATCCTTCCTTGACAGATGTTGAAAGCTGTGGGAGCTGTAGTTACGTAAGCAGCTAATAATGTTGGATAATGTTAAATGAACAGAGGATGAAATTCTGTTGCACAGTTATGCACATGATGCAACTTGAGGTTTCCCCTGCAGTAGCTGTCCTAGTGCCAAAATGGAAGTGCTATCCCCAAAACAGTTCTGCTGGCACATTGTGCAATCAGTTGTTCCTGGGATATGTAACTGATTGAACAATTGGATAGCGTTGTTACCAGACACAATGCCTTGAAGAGTTATACTTGTGTAACTTTATGCCACTCCACTATGAATAGGATATAGGGGGCTGAAATCATAAACAAGAATGAGGTTAAGTAGCAAGAGATTGCTAAATATAGATACAACTAGCAAAGGTTGCCCGGCGTTGCCGGGCTGTTTTAAATGGTGTTGGAAAGTTTTTGTTGTTGTTAATGTTTGTAAAGAAGAGGTTAATCTATATTTGAAATTTTTAAAATTTTTATTTATACAAATTTTTTTGATGGCCTGTTTCAAACTGTGATGAGTTTTGTTTGGTGTTTTGGTTTTGTGGATGAAAAAAAGAATAAAGGATGATATACTTTTTCGAAAAACTCTTGGGGCCCTTTGTGTGGGGCTATTGTGTCTTTTTGAAAAAAAATTATTATTGTGGGCAGCAAGTGCTGCTGGTAGGGGTTATCTTGTATTTTGACTGTTTTTTCTCTCGTGGCCTCTGGGTGGAGCTTCTTCCAGTAAGTAGTCTCTTTCTTTATTCATTTCTTTTCCAGTCGTTGTGGTATGAGGTCATGTGGTGGTGAGTTAGCTGTTTTTCTTTATTTGGGGTGGTGGTGGTGGTTGGATTTTGTGGTGTTTGGCTGGGTGCTGGGTGTGTTTGGAAATGTTTGTTGTTGTTTACTTTTTTGGTGTTATTTTTGTTTGTTTTTGTGTATTTTTGAATGTTTTTGATTGTTTGTTTTTGTGTTTTTTGGTGTCCTGGGGGGGATCCCCTCTCAGACAGACTCCTTTGGTTCCCCCCCACCCTCTCAACCCCAGGGGAGCCAGTAGAGAGGGGGATCCCCCCCAACTCAGTTTTTAAAGAGAAGTAACCACTTGGTTTCTTCTCTTTAATATGGGGCATGTGTGTGTGTGTGTGGGGAGGGAATCCCCTCTCTGCCGGGTCCCCTGGGGTCAGGAGGGTGGGGGAGACAGACTCCTTTTGTCCCCCCCATCCTCTCAACCCCAGGGGAGCCAGTAGAGAGGGAATTCCCCCCCCCAACTCCATTTTTAAAGAGAAGTAACCACTTGGTTTCTTCTCTTTAATATGGGGTGTGTGTGTGTGTGGGGGGAGGGAATCCCCTCTCTGCCGGGTCCCCTGGGGTCAGGAGGGTGGGGGAGACAGACTCCTTTTGTCCCCCCACCCTCTCAACCCCAGGGGAGCCAGTAGAGAGGGGGAGCACAACACCCCCGCCCCCACCCAGTGATATTAAAGGGGAAACTCCGATTAGGAGCTTCAGGCACCGATGGGGAGGGGGGCTTTGGTTCCCGCAGCTTGGCGGACTTGCTCTCCCTTTGTTTTTGTTTTATTTTTTGGGTGCCGGCTTCCTTAGCGTTCTGCGCGCTCATGGCGCGCAGGACGCTGGGGCTTGTAGTTATGGGTTGGTGCTTTGTGTTTGTGCTGCGTTTTTTTAAAATGGTTTTCTTTTGATTGGCTGCAGCGTGTTTCCGAACGCTGCACTGTGCGAGAGCCTCTCAGCCTGATTGGCTCTGGCGCGGTGCAAGGAATGTTGGGAAGTGAAGTTGTTTCCCTTTCTTTGCATTTGTGGGGCTGTTGCCCCACTGCCGGTTTTCTCAATCCTTCGTTGACCTGCGGACCCAGATCGGCCGTGTGCAGGAAGGGTGAGTGCAGGCAAGTAGGGCGAGGCATAGCAACCTATAGCCAGTTCCAACGGTTAACCCTTGGATTTATAGGTTAAGATGGGCCTAGGACGGGGAGCACTGTCTAGCCTTCTGCTTCTCAACTTTACAGTATCATTTGGTGAAGTCTTTGTTTTTACAATGTTTTAGCTTAGTTTTTTCTTTTATATTTTTTCTTCCTCCATGGTATGTTTAGAAAGATTTTTTTAAAAAAACTGGTTTCAAATGTTTTTTAAAACTGAATTCATTTAACTTGATGCTCTTCCATTGTTAAATTTACAATTGTTCTGTTATTATAAGGATGGTGTTTCATTTTTACTGCTAGTTGCCTTGTGAACTCAGACTTCAGAGGAAAATTAAACATCTCACGGCAAACAAGGAAATAAATATTGGCACCTGGCAACCTTAAGAGAGGCAAGAAGAACCAGAAATCAGTGGAACAAAGGCTTGAATTTCATGTATTGGCTTGAATTAACATGCCAGTTCTGGAGCTATTGGGCTCTATGCTTTAGGGGAGTTTGATATGCATGCTTGAGAGAAAAATATCATCATGGTTTGAAGAGAAATGTATATCAACTGTGTATGTCAATAATAAGGCATTTATGTTGGCCTTGGCTGACAGATTTTTCTTCTTCCATACGTTTTGATTAAACTAAAGCATTGTACATACACCTGTTCAAATGATATATTTATGACCCTTTCCCCTCCAGCAACTATCCATCATACACAATACGAATGCCTATTAGATAGTTACACAATAAGTCCTTTAGAACTCGAGAACAAATTACATGTCTACAATGCTTGTAAAACTTCTTGGAAGCTTTTTAGTTTTCTTTTCTTTCCTTCACCAAGGACCTTCGGGGTTTTAGCTATTGTTTTTGTGTGGGTGCTTTACTTTCCAAAAAGCAAACAACTTTACATGATATCTCCCTCACAACTTCACTGTGTCATAACACCCATTTATCAATTCCTTATTGTGAATGTGTGCAATGTATCCTGCTAACCTTTCTGAAGCTCCATTTCATGACAGACGCATCTGTGCATTGTTTAAGGGAGGGGAGAAGAGAAGAATGTAGAGCAGGCTTTACCATTGTTCCTTCAAAATCAGGGAGAATGCTGTTGCAGAACAAAGTTTGAGCAACAGTGGCAACATAAATCTATCCTAGTGTTAATGAGATTCCCAGTGAAATAATTATTGATTAGCATGTTAATCAATCTTTTCAAAAACTCATTCCTGTTCAGCTGCAAGAGCTTCAAGAAAGGCAAGCAACTGCTTTGACTGCTACCATCCAATAGTGAGGGAAGTGCTGAGGTTAAGGGACCAAGAATAAGGAAGAAAAACATGTTCATGGAAATTGTACTTTTCTGTCAAAACATGAGCTCTGTGCCTTTAATGTCTGGCAGGAGCATGTTTTGCTTTAGAATCAATTGTTGCTGATCCTGATACCATGAAAATGCCCAAGCAGAGATATGGTCCAGCCGGCTGCTTGGGGAGAGCTCTGACAAAAAACCCCAATCAGTATCTTTTCTTGCCAAAATTCAGTAGCAGATAAGAATACAGGAACAATACTGCATTCAGTAGAAAGGGAGCAAAATGGGTTGCAAAGTGAACAATAAAGAGTATTCAGCTGTAGGTACATTCGACATACATTATTTCTAACATTAGGGTACCGTGTGAGAATCATGTAAGCTACAGTATGTGATTCTGATTGGTTGGAGCAGCTAAGATAGCATACTAGCCTTGTGAAACTTGCGTGATCAGTCTCTCCATAGCAAAAGCTTAGACCTTGATTACACGCTTACTGACATTCTTTCAGGGAAATATTGAAACATAGTAAGGGATGCAGGACATCTCTCAGGAGGAACTCATAACCCAAACAGGTGTGTGTGCACTCTCATGAACTTGGCTTATGGTTCATCCCTATCAGATTCCCACATGCCCCCACCATCCTCCAACATGTCCCCCTTTTCGTTTTTAAAAGAAGGGTTGAAAAGCAGATTATACTTTTTACCTTTGAAATTTCTTTTCAACATCATGATTTCTTTACCAGTTACTTTTGCTTTATTACGCTGCGTAAATGAACGGCAATGGAGAAACAAGGTAGGAACACATTGAATGCAGCAGCAGAGAAGTATGAGGACAACCTCCAATAATCAAACACATGAGCAACTGATGCACCCAGCCAATTCCAGGCAGCCAGGACCACAATGATTGCCACCAATCGGTCATGGTGCCTTGAAAGGGTGTATCCTTAACCATATCCTCCATGGCATTGATAGTATGAGTAATATTAGCTTGGAAATTAGAAATGTATATGCAACAATGTGAGTGAATGAGAGCACAAACTCCACATTTGCTGGCAAGCACTATATCTAAAGCATATCGATTCTGGAGAACAACCTCTCTTATTTCGCCCATTTCTTGGTTGACCATTAAACATGGCAACAGTCCAATTAGCTAGGATGTGAATGTCTCTCTACCGGTAGTTGGCAGATGTGCCAACAGCCGGAATAATGGCTCTTCCCACCTCAGACCAACCAGACCATATCAAAGGATGGGAGGCTCGACGGTTGTGAAGCCGAGCTCCCTGAATGGAGGATGAAATCATGACGGATGGTAAGAGATACCCAAGCGTGCAGGTGCCAGTCCACCAGGGGGGAATGAACCTATAAGCTCTCCAACCACATAGCATCCAGAGGTTCCCTAACAAATTAGTGATTCCCCACCGAGGACTGACCACCTGAAGTACCATGGTCTGTACAAGATTGCATACTTGAGTGCGGTGTGAGCGATTGCCCATTACTTGTTCATGACATTCATATTAAGGGACAAGTGTGTAGTCTGGGTTGGAGGTATTGAGCACTGGCCACACTGAAAGAACAGTGAAAGATTTGGCACAATAGGGATACTCTCCTTGTTTCAGTTTTTGCCAGTGCTATTGCTATGAGACCAGCAAAATGCAGCCCTCTCTTGGCTTCTGTCCCCTTCTGCAAATATGACATTAGTACCAGATTGCTTAACTAATACTCCAGGCATGGGCGGGGGTGCCTTCCATAGGGAGTCATTGAGAGGGACAACATGAAAAACCAAACCTCTGTGGGCTCTAGTGGGCATATGCATACATATCCAACAATCACCATAATTCAACTTTTTTGCCATAATCTGAGCATCTAACACAAAAGCATTATTTTCCCAGAGACCTTGTTCTGGTATTCCAGCAGGTCCAAGGTTCAGTCCATGTTCCAGGCCCTGCTCCGATATTTCAGTGGGCCTGGGAGTGGGTAACAGTCCATTTTTTCCCAGTCCCTGCTTCGGTTTTCTGATGGGCCTGGGATTACGTGAAAGTCTGTTTTTTCCCCATCCCTCCTCTGGCATGCCAATGAGTCCAGGTTGAAATGCAAATTGTCCATTTTCTGGCATCTACACTAGCGTTCCGGTGGGTCCAGGACTAAATGCAATACCCTCTCCCACCAAACAAAGCATAAGTCCAATCGCTAATATGACAGTAGAATTAGCATTTAAGCAAGCCACTATTGCAGCAAAATAATTCTCAGAAGTCTCTTCGTGACCTTCATGAACAATGAGGCATTTAGCCTGAGCTGATAAATTTTTTACCATTCTCCAAGTGAATTTTGGCAAGTCTCCTGACTGGCGGTGGGGGCGGTGGCATTTTCGCCGCCGAGCCCTCTCAGTACTTCCGCTAAGGGACATCGCTTCTTGCTTCTCGAGGATTGGGTTGGCTGGTGCTTGGTGCCAGCTCATCTCTCCCTCCTCGGTAGGGTCAGACACACCTTCTGGGGATCCAGACTGTACCTGCAGGGGTGGAGACAGCTGCAAAACCCCATCCCCAGCTGACTAAGGGGGCATGGCCCTCCCAAGTGGGATTAGGTGGTTGCTTGAAAGTGACTAGGGGTCTTTCCAGTGGCAATTACTGGTGGAAATGCCGTTCCACTGGGGTATGCATGGAAACATGGGGGGTCAGGAGATGATCGAGCATAAACAGTACCTTGGCCAAAGCCTCAGGGTCTTTGGCAGGGGTGAGACCCCTTCATTTCAATTGCTGGCTTATGTAAACAATTAAGAACTCTCTCTTCTTCTTTTTATAGTGGGTGGGGTGGGTGGGTGGGATATGGGTCTTTTAAAGTGGGTGGGATATGGGTCTTTTAAAGTGTTTTTATGTGTTTTTAGAACTTGTTGTAATGCCGCCCTGAGTCGGGTTCTACCTGAATGGGAGGCATATATATAAATATGACTATTAAATTAAATTAAATTATTAAATTGTTTATGAAGAAGAGATTTCAGCATGTGATGAGCTCACTCAATGACAGCCTGACCCGTGGAGTTGTAGGGAATGCCATGCCGGAGTTCAATGTCCCATAGGGTACAGAACTCCTGGAACCCCAGGGATGAGTAACAGGGACCATTGTCGGTCTTCAATTGGGCGGGGCGACCCGTTGCTGCAATAGAGCAGATGGTGTGGGAGATTGCATGGTGAGTGGTTTCCCCTCGGAGGGGGGTGGCCCAAAGGAACCCAGAGCAAGTATCTACTGTGACATGGAGGTGGGAAAGAGGAGCGAAAGCAGGAACAAGAGTAACATCCATTTGCCAAACCGCATCAGGTACAAGACCCCGTGGGTTGACAGCAGCAAAAGGATAGGAAATAGGTGATAGAGAGCAAGAGGGGCAGGCAGAGACGATGTCCCTAGCCTGTACATGAGGGATAGAAAATTGATGTGCCAAACATGTGGCATTAGTGTGAAAATAGGCATGAGCTTGAACAGGATCAGTGAATAAAGGCAAGGTATGGAGAGCAGAATCAGCAGCAGCATTGCCGAGAGAAATAGCATCTACAAAACCTGTGTGAGAGCGGACATGTGCAACAAAGTAAGGATGACAACGGTCACAGAGTAAATTCTGTAGGTGCAGAAATTGCGAAAGTAGAGAATGATCAAGAGCTGGAGTAATATAGGCAGTAGGAAGTGTTTTAAGCAGACGATAAACATACTGAGTGTCAACAATGAGATTGAACGGAACATCAGCAAAGCTTTGAAAAGCGAGAATGACAGCAGTGAGTTCCGCGCACTGGGCGGAAGTGCAAGGAAGCGTAAAGAGCATAGTCCACATAGCTTGATTATCTTGGAAAGCGACGACCCCCCTGGTAGGGGATCCATCAGTGAAAACAGTTAAAGCATTTGGGAGAGGGCATTCCAGCTGTAAAGTAAACAGGCAGCAAGGCACCTAGTGAATAAACTGCAAACGTGGGTCCTTAGGAGTGAAAAAAGAAATTTCGTTAACATAGTCTGCAAATGCCAACTGATAGGCACTGCAGGTTTCCATGAGATTACGATGTTCGGCAACAGTTATAGGAAGAAAACAAGAAACGGCATCAAAACCAGTTAGTTGGCCAGTGTGGTGGTGGCCACACACCACAAGATCTGCCAAAGCCTGTGAAAGCAGATAAATATTATGAGGGGGGGGGGGTACAGGGAAGATATAACCATTCCACAATATGCAGCTTGTCTCCAACCGCAGGAGCTGCTAAGAGTCCTGTAGGCAGTTTAGGAGTAGAAAGAAGAATAAGCATTAGAGGACCATGAGCTGGCACCCTGTCAACCATGACACGATTTAGAGCAACATTGAGCTGGTGCAAAGCATGCTGCATTACCTTAGTTACGGGAATGACATCAGCAGGATGGGTGTGACCGTGCAGGCCATCAAACAAAGGTTTAAGTAAGTCCGTTGGCAGCACCAGAAACGGACGTGCCCAATTGAGATGACCTAAAAATTGCTGCAAAGAAACCAGTGTGAAGAAGGAAGGCATAGTTAACGTTGGGGAAAAAGTTAGCAGAACAGGTGGTTAGCAGTTTGTGCCCAAGATAGTTAAAAGGAGCTGTGTGCTGCACTTTCTTAGGTGCAACGATCACTCCCTTCTGCCCAAGGAGTTCAATGAGCTTGCGTTCATGATCCGCTGTCAGCTGCTCCCCTGCAATCAAGATATCATTCATGAAATGGTACAACAACATATCTGGGAAGAGATCTCTGAAGGGTTGGAGTGCCACGTCAACAAAATGTTGGCACAAATTCAGGGAATTGAGCATTCCCATTTGGAGCACGCCCCACTCATATCTGTGGGTGCGGCAAGAGTGATTGAGGAAGTACAGTGGAAGTAAACTTGTCCCGATCAGCTGGGTCTAAGGGAATTGTGTAAAAACAATCCTTGAGATCAATGACCATCAATTGGAAATGGTGGGGAATGAGGTTGGGATTAGGCATGCCACATTGAAGTGGTCCCATTGGCTGGATACACTTATTCACTTCTCGGAGATCGTGAAGAAGCCTCCATTTCCCAGATTTCTTTTTGATGGTGAAAATGGGTGTGTTCCACGGGCTGGTGGAATGCGCAATGTGCCCTTGCATTAGTTACTCCTCCACTAGGGCCTCTACAGCTTGGAGCTTTTTGCCAGACATGGGCCATTGGTACACCTAGACAGGTGGGCCTTCAATCCTCTTGAGTGGCAGGGCCGTGTCAGGTGACTGTAGAGTAGCCCCTATCATAAATTTGTGTGGATCTCAGCATCCATTTGGGACAAAAGGTCTCACCCCCAGATGGTGAAAGGAACATCCATAACATAGGGGCGGAGGGGAAAAGTCTGAGTGGGCTTGGCGGGATTGCTGAACAAAAGCGCATTTGTGCTTTGGCGAGCACTGTTGGTGCTGCCCACCCCCTGACATCTTGCACCAGAATGGTGGGCCACTGGGCCGGCCACTCGCGGGTGGAGATGAATGATACATCGGCTCCAGTGTCAATCAGGCCAGAAAGTTGACGCCCCTTCAACTTTAGGATGAGGGTGGGGCAGTCACTAGAAATGGTGGTAACAGCATCATCCCGAGTGGAGCCAAAGCCCCCCCCTCTCTGCCCTTCCCCGAGATTAAGATGCCTCAGCAGGAGAATGATTAACTGTGCAACCGATTCTCCCGTGGGCAGAACCTGAGAAATGTTGGACCAAATTTGAACCTTGAGAACCCCTGTGTAATCACAATCAATTACCCCCGGGATGACAAAAAGACCACTTTTATGCGCACTGGATCTGGGCAAAATCAGTCCCACCGTACCTTCCAGCAGCGGCCCTTGGACATTTGTAGAAACCACGTAGGCTTGCAAAGGAAAGCGAAAGTCAACCACTTCTGCGGTGGTGAGATCGTGTCCAGCATTTTGAGTGGTGGAGGGTTTGAGATTAGTGACTGGGACCGTTTTCGAAGCAACCGAAGCAGGAACAGCGTTACCGCCCTTCTCAGGTTCGTGCTTTGTTTCTTGCTGGAGCGGGACTCCTCGGCCAGTGCCTGAATTGGGTACATTCTCGGACCATTTTTCACCTGGGCTGGTCTGCCACCCATCTGCCGGTTTCCCGACACCTGCCCTTCGTTCCCAGAAATGGGATTGTTGCAGCACTGGTTGGCCCAATGGAAACCCTTGTTGCATCGTGGACATTTTTAGGATGGCGGCATGAAGTTTCCGCTGCCTGCGGCACGGCAATCCTTTTGGAAATGGCCCAGTTTACCACACCTGAAGCACTGCTGGTTGGCAGCAGCATTCTGGGAGATAACCTGTGCTATGGCGGTAGCCATCAGCTGTGCCTTATGAGTTTCCGTGCCCTCATTATGGCAAGCCTTGATCATTTCTGCAAGTTTCACCTCCGGTTTTGTCACCACTGATTTTAAGGCAGTTTGGCAATCTTTGTTAGCATTCTCATACGCTAATTGCCGGAGGAAAATCTCAGCAGCGACTTTGTTGTCAACCTGTCTTTGGATGGCAACCTGCAGTATGTTTATGAAATCCATGTATGATTCATCAGCCTTTTGTCTCACTCCCCCAAAAGCACCCAGTGGTTTCCCGACGTCCGGGATTTTCATCCATGCATTCTTTATGATTTCCCCCACCTGTCTAAGAGATTGGATAGGCATGGGAAGCTGCTGTGCTAAGGTGGCAAAGTTTCCCTGTCCCATGAGCATGTCAAAATTAATTGCCACTCCATTGTGGATGTTTTCCGCAGCTTTTGCCATGGCTCGATCAGTCCATTCTTGCATGAAAACCACGTACTGAGACAGGGTGATCATGGCTTTGATCAGCGTTCTTCAATCCAGAGGAAGCATGTCAGTGTTGTTAGCAAGTCCTTCCACCATCGAAATGGTGAAGTAGCTGAGCATGCCATTCTCTTTGACGCTTCTCCTGAGCTCTTTGTAAATGCCCCAGGACAGATTGTTGTACTGTCGAACTCCCCCTGCTCCCATGACAATCGGACAAGCAGCCAACAAGGGCATTGCATCACTGACATCCTCCACGTTCCCCCTCCTCACAGCCTCCTGAGCCATTTCTCTCAGCCCTTGGTATGGTTGGTAACCACTGGGATTGGGATCTGGAGGAGAAGCGTATGGGGGGGAGGGGTTTTCAGCATGGGCAGAGCCAGATCTGCCGGTGGGAGCAGTTGGGGAAAAGATGCTGTCTCTAGCTCATATTAAAACAAAGCATTCCTAGGGGTACCCTTGTTTCCACCAGTTGGGGGTGATTTCAGTATGGGCAGAGCCAGGTCCGCCGGTGGGAGCAGTTGGGGAAAAGATGTTGTGTCTAGCTCATATTGAAACAATGCATTTCTGGGGGTACCTTTGTTCAATCTTTCTATAGCTTCATAACAGATTTACCAAGTGTGGAGACTAGCAACTGACTCATGGGGCTCCTCTCGAAAGAAGTCCCCTAGTCTGCGCCAGTCCTTAAGGGACAAAGAGCCATTCATGGGATACCATGGACATTCTTTAGCAATTTTCAAAAGCAGATTTTCAATGTTAGTTTTTTCATTCTTATGGTTACATTTGCTTACTAGAAATTCTAGGTCTTTAGCATGCTTTTGCTGTTCAGAAGTTAGTTTCCGACCCATTGTTACCCTGGGAGCCGAAGCTGAGGGACGCATCTCGAAGCCTATTTCCAGGTGAGGGTGAGTGATTGTTGCTGTTGGGCACCTCACACGGGGCACCACATGTTGTGGGAGGAAATCCTGGTACCATGAAAATGCCCAAGCAGAGATACGGTCCAGCCAGCTGCTTGGGGAGAGCTCTGATAAACAACTGCAACCAGTATCTTTTATTGCCAAAATTCAGTAGCAGATAAGAATACAGGAACAATAGTGCATTCAGTAGAAAGGGAGCAAAATGGGTTGCATAGTGAACAATAGAGAGTATTCAGCCGTTGGTACATTCGGCATACATTGTTTCTAACATTAGGGTACCGTGTGAGAATCATGCAAGCTACAGTATGTGATTCTGGTTGGTTAGAGCAGCTAAGATAGCATACTAGCCTCGTGAAACTTGCATGATCAGTCTCTCCATAGCAAAAGCTTAGACCTTGATTACATGCTTACTGACATTCTTTCAGGGAAATATTGAAACATAGTAAAGGGATGCAGGACATCTCTCGGGAGGAACTCATAACCCAAACAGGAGTGTGTGCACTCTCATGAACTCATCCCTATCAGATTCCCACATGCCCCCACCATCCTCCAACAATCAATGATTATCTATAAAGTTTATACCAGATGTCAAGGAGAGAGAGTAAAAAATGCCAAAAACACAAAACACCATTTACCCCTTCAAAAAATGCACACAATTGAAATATGTCCTTCCGGTAAATACTACTGAAATGTATACACTTAGAAAATGTGCACAATCAACTTTGGACAACAAAAAAACAAAACACAAGTCTGTATGCACATAGAAAAATGCACACACAAAAACAGATGTGAAATTTCACATGGGTATCTGTGCAAGGGCGAGAAAGAAGGGTCCATGTCCCCCTGGAATGCAAAATGTATTTATTATTGTTATGCAGGCAGGCAGCTTATTTCCCTGGGGAAAAATATTTATTTATTTACATTTATATACGGCCCTTTTTGACCTCCCACATGAATGTGTAGATCAGGAAGTACTGAGCCATCAGATTTCACATTGTTCTGAATTTGCTGACATGATTATATCCTTAGCTCGAAAAAGTACCTTATTTTTTTTTAAAAAATATTATGTGTGGAAATAAATTAAAATGTCTGTTTCTATACAAATGGTTATTTGAAATGTAAAAAGCTTCCAGATACAGGACTCAATAAACATATGAATGAATACTTAGAAAATTGACACAGGATGGAAGTGGATTAATCCAGCCATTTCTGGTAGTAAAATACCTGGGTGGAGTTTCAATGAGTACACTGCAACACAGTCTGGATATGGTGCCTACATTTGTAATCCTGAAGAAATGCTTACTACCACACCATATACTTATGTATTGAGGTCATCTTTTGAGAATGAAGTTATCTGTGACCAAATAGTTGGTGTTCTTTTCCCCCCAATAGTGATGACTTATTTGTGGAAATTTCTGTCTAGGAAATTGTGTCTGGCACAAATGTCTTTATCCTTTTAGCATCAAGCAAAACAACTTTCCCTCTACCCATCTCAGTTTCTGCCTTGAAGTGTTTCAGCTGCTTTGTTGGTTTTGTGTACCTTTCTTTAGATTGTATTTTATTTAATTTTATGCAAATCACCTTGAGCTCAGGACATTAGCATTATTTCAACATTTTAAAGTTAAACATCCTGAGGGCAGATGTGTGAAACAGGAAGAGTCAGGCAGAGTTCAACAGTATATTTTTATGGCAAAATCACAGAAAATACTACTGCTAACCTTGTCACACATACTTCACCACACATATGCATCTGTTATATGGTAAAACTATTCCTTATGGATTAGTTGGATAGCATACACTAGGAATGTGTGAAAATTTTGTTTCATTCTTGCTTGAGCAGAAATTATTACAATTTGTAAGATTTAGGTATGAAATATAAGCTACCAAAAGGCGGGAGAGTCTGCTCTAAGGTGATTTGATTCAAACAAACAAGCCATTCCAGGATTTTAAAAAAAATCTCACCCAGACCTATTTTTCATTTACATGAGATAAGCAAAGAGTGAGGAGACAAAACACAATATGACCAAGTTGATCTGAATCCAAAATCAATCAGCTTCTGAATTGAAATATATCCAAGTACTATGGCTGTAGTAACATTATTGAAGAGCTAAAGGGCACTCCTTCTCAAAAAGAATCAGCATATTTTCTTCAAAGGTCTCAATAACCTTTTAGATTTTGACAAAAATCCCTCATCCAAATCCATTGCCTTTCAACTATTGAGCAAACTTGAGAATTGGAAAAAAGGTATAGAAGTTATTGTTGAAAAAACTAAAAGCAGAGGGTACCCCGATGCCCAATTTTCCACATTGGAGGGATGTGTGGTTCTTCAGTTATATTGGGGTCACTTTTTAATTTAGGGGTATTTGCATGGGTATTTGTCACAGTCCTCAGGGCATTTTTGTAGTGAATTGATCTGCTTTATCTTGTGTCTACACATCTTGGGTGCTGGAGCTAAGCAACTCACTGCAAAGTGCCACTTTTTGAGCTTCCCTCAGCAGCTCTTCTATTTTGCAACACTCTCTTTTGTCCCATTCTCAATGTATGAGGACACTGAGAATGGGATAAAAGAGAGCCATGACTGATGAGATGTTGTATAATAGTGGCAAATTAAATACTCCCCCTGATCATCTGGGGATGGTCAGGAGAAGCATATTTTCCCCCACTAAATGATTGCTGTTATACTGCAGCAATCACCTACGAAACAGAAGAAAAATTATACTTCCCCTGACCACCTCCAGACAATCAGGGGAAGTGTTTAATTCATTGACAGTATGCAGTGGCTTATCAACCACTGCATGCTGCCAGCAGCAAAGGTCACTGGAGGAGAAAAACACTGTTGGATTCTACAATATGGCCAATTTGATCAGCAATGGAATTTTCTTCCTTTGGCACAACTGAATGCAAAGTGATTCCTCCAACAGGTGGAAGGGGAATAAGTAAAATCCATTAAGGTTGATCTGACCAGGGCTCAGCAATCGGAGTTTCCAGAAGAGGTTTTGGCTTTCACAGTGAATCACACTATGTCTACTTTGGCACTTTTTATTTTTCTACAACAGCTTTCTCAAATCTTTGTTCAAATGTTAGCATTTTAACCCCCATAGTGATAGAAGAAACATAAATTATTTATACACTTGTCCAAACCTACCCAAGCAAGTTTGTGGCTTCTTGAACTGCCCAATATCTATTCCAACTCTTAGATGGCTACAATGAAGCTTCATTACATTGATTATGTATGTCTGAATGTGGGGTGGATTAATGACTTTTTTGTGTTTGGGTATGTCAAAGTAGTGTTAGCAACTGTCTTTTACCTCCACAGTAAAAATTTTAAATTTCTTTTTATTTTATTTATTTTGTAATGCCTGTGCTGATGACCTTTCTCGGCAGAACCATTTTTCCTCACTGTGCTTGTCTGTCTATTCTCCTGTGTGGGTGGTGCAACATAAAATTAGGCAATAGCCTGTACATAAACAGATATCAAATAAAACTGGTTCACATAATAAAACTGTACAGTTCATATAAGTATATCAGATTTTGCAAAACAGCAGATAACCCCCAACAACGTTTGAGACAACTAATAACAAATCTTGCATAGTATGCCTGTATGTTGTGGGATATGATGTACACTGACATAAATGTGAAGTTATCTGTTCTCCATAATACAAAGGACTATGCTGGTGTAAAAACCTAGTTTTCTTATACTAATTTTGGTTTTGCTAATTCTGTTGCCTATTAAGTGATTTCCAAATACTGTAACCCAGTTCTCTGCATGTCCAGGGGCTAGATTTTCTTGGGGTTTCATCCATTTTAAGAAAAGTGTTAGTGATTTCCACATTATAATTCTGGCATTGTTTTGCTGTTTCTTCAATATTCACCAATGTTCTGAAAAACACCTTTAAAAAATTTTTAATATAGGAGGGATTGGTTGGTAGCCAAAGAGTGTTTATGCATTTAATGTTTGATGCTTTGAGATTTTACTATTAGCTTCTACTTCTCTGGGTGCTATGCCTCCTAGATAGGTAATTTTTATCTACAGGGGTTGGCTTTGCAATGATTCTGCAACTTTCAACGAGTGGTACATCCACCTGATCTGTTATTATGCCAAAATGATTTATCTGTTCCATACGGATGCCATCCAAGACTGCTGCCTTGTCATTTTTGCACCACCACCACCCCAATTTGCTTAAGCAGAATGGTCTTGGAAGGCCGTTAGTCTCCAGATCCTTATTTTTTTCATGTTTAAATTCTGATTTCCTGTAGAGATGTTTGGATCTACTGTTAATGAAGCGCTATTAAGTTTGCTGAAATGATTACATGAGTACAGCCATTAACTGCATCACTCTTAAGCAGCTTTAAGAAGTGCCAGGAGTTTTGACTGTTTCTTGACATGTTTACAGTAAAACCCCTACTTACACAAAAAGTCCATTCTGTAGGCTTTTGCTTAAATCTGTTTTTTATGTAACTCGAAGCAAACCCATAGGAAAATGAATTTTTACATAACTTGAAGCAAACCCATAGGAAAATGTATCTTTATGTAACTCAAAGCAAACCCATAGGAAATCATGTTACGTAAATTTATGTAAATCAGGACATGATTTTAGTACAAAATCATTATCTAAGTCGAATTTTATGTAACTCGGGGCATTTACTGTATTTGTTCTGCATTTTGTCCAATTATCTCTTCTAGCTTCTGAGACCAAATAAATCAATTGCTTCCTGGCTAAAGTAATTTCTTCATTCAAGGGATTTTGTTCAAAATTAACTAATTAATTATTCATTTGAGCAGCTATTTCTAATGCTAACCCTCAAAGGAAGTGAGTTCTGCATCCCCAGGGTATAGCCAGCCAGGATGGCAATTTTACTGCCTTGACAACCTGGGAACAGCCCTCTGAGACTGGACAAATGTTCAATATAATTCCATCTGATGCAGTACTAAACTTTGATCAATCAGCTTTTAAAAAAATAAACACATCTCTCCATGAAATTGTACTGTTAATTAAAGGATCGCAACACGAGTTGGTACTGATGGGTCAGTGCTACATATTTAAAATCAGAGATGATACAAATTTCATATGCTGTAAGCTCATAAGCAAATATCAAGTCCAGTTTTTAGCCATTTTGCCATCTTCTGCTATTGCACTCTATAGAAGTGCCATAGATGAAACATCTACTTGAACTTACCTTCCTGCTGTTTTCGTCCATGGTGCAGGATAGCCTTTCATGTGCTAGTGATACTAAGGGAACCCTCCTTTTTGCTGCAGATTGTTGTGGGTTGATGCACTCTGATTTGATTAGACACATTTGGACAAGCCAGGCTGCTTCTTGGCTGCACAAAAAGGAAATTTTCACACCTTCTAATCACAATTTTCCTAAGCATGGTTCTTGGGAGGGATAAAGGAAGGATAGAAACTGGTAGAAGCTTTATGTACACATTCAAGGCCCATTGCATTCCCAATGCTGATGGTGCTTCATAACATTTCCCCCCACCAAACTTGTCACACGTTATAACATTTAATTTTCCCCATTTACCTTTCCCACCTGTTTTAGAAACATACAAATGCATATAAATATCTTCAGAAAACTGGAACAAATTGGTTCAGTCCAACTTTAAATCAGCTCAGGACAGGTTAAACCCAATTTGTGCAGAACATATTTAGATACAAGCTAGATTGAACAGTATCCACATGCCCCTCAACACATATTTCTTCAGACATTTGTATTTGTATCTTCTTTGGCCTCCCTGAATTTTCAAAAACTTTACATTTCTTATATTCGAATTCTATGCCATTCATATTCAATAAAAGTTTCTTTCTAGTTTAATAATGTCTCTTCCAGACATCATGTGCCCAAGATCAATGAAGTTCTGATGTGAATTTAAAAAGAATTGTTGTGGTTATAGATTTAGAAAGGTCTCACTACACTACACTGCAATTTATATTCTCAACAGAATCCTTGCTGTTTGCCTGAAGACAAATCTCAAAGAACTTGTCCTTTCATATTCCAGTATTTCTTTTAGTTTAACAACATATATTTACATTTATATAAATATTGTTTTGAAAGCCCTGGATGAATTCTCTCTAGTGGAAGGTACAGAAGCTTCCCTTTTTCAACTGTCTCTTTTAAACTGCTTTCTATTAAAAGTTAAAATTTACATTAATCCCAGACAAAATCTTAAAATGATCCCAGACTTATTGACACACTGTGGAAAAAATACACAATTGATTAAGATTGCTTTTTATATCTAGATGGTTTCTTGGCACAGCAGGAACTGCAAAATTGACAAACCAAGGTTAAAAGAAGTTGGATCGCAAGGATTAGTTTTTGCAGTGTGCCATCATTACAGGGCTATTGCTGGAGTGATTGTTCATGTGATAATGGAAACATCTCAAAAAAAGATAAATACTATCGTTTCTAGGGATCAACATGAAATACAAAGTTATGTGGACATACTTTTGATCAGCTTGCTCACCACTAAATTATTATTTTTTTAAAAGGTTGTCATGGTCATTTATTCTATTGGCTGGTGCAATCTAATAGTTGTCAATCACAAAATAGCTTTTTCAAGTGCCAGTCCATTTTCAGTACAGCAGCCAACACTGCAGCATCTTTTAAAAGCATGGACTTGAATGCAGGTATTAGGTTGAATAATTCAACTAGGTGTTAAAAAAAGAAATACACTTTCTAAGGCAATTAACACATCAATGAGGTAGTTATCAAATGATAAGGGTTTCACATGATAGCCAATCCTAATTGAGAGGCTGCACCAAGAAGGACAGTTAGTAGTTGGCAATTTATATCCAAAATCCAGTATTATTCTCCTATCACATGATAGCTAAAATCCTGCTTGTTTCATGCATAGTAAGGAAGCAACCATGCAAGCGAGACTATCTGTATGGCTAGTGAGCCATCATATTTTTCAGCTTCCTCTGGTCAGGCAAGTAATTACATAATCATACATACTCAATTGCATGACAGACAATAAGCAACAATATGTGCTGGCTTTCATGCATGCAGTCACACACACACACACACACACACACAGAGAGAGAGAGAGAGAATTTCAAATAATGCATTTCAGGAAATTGTTTCTGTAATAAATAAATTATCATGAGCACCAAGAAACTTCAGTGTAGTCTCATGGTGGTAGAATCAGTCATGTGCAATGGTTTGGGACGGGTAAGAGTTGGTTTGTGGGTGGGTGTTTACTCATAAGGAAAGGGAAACAGTTCTTTTTCTGTTGTTGACATTAAAAAAGTGTGGATTAAGGAAATTCTTGGTGAGGAATTCCATAGCCTAAGAACAGCCACTGATGAGAATGTTTCATGCATGCCTCTGAGAGTGGTCAGATTGGAAGAAGAGCCTCTATCCGCCCCCAGTGCGAAATAAGGACACCAGACACAAATGGCTGTGGTTAAAAGCTTGGGCCATGTTTATTGATTGTAAAGTTGAAGTCTTTTGGAAGGGGTACAACGAGAAGTGCATACCATGATGCCTGGGACAGGGGAGCTACTTTCCCCTTCCTCAAACCAGACGTGCAAAACCCAGGCCCATGCTTGTTACTGCACGAGCTCGTAATTAGTGGGCCAGCTTACCAGGGTGGGCGTGCCCACAGCCGTTTCCACTTCCCCTCAGCAAGTGGATATTGGTCATACTGTGTGCCTGCCACATGGCGTTGGCCACCCCAATGCTGTTTCACAGGACTCCAGCACAGGATGAGACCTCCATCTCATTAAAGACACCCTGAGAGAATCACTGCTATCGCCCACACTATGCACTCCCCACCACCAGAGGGGGTCAGCACCTGCTTGGGCCCCCTCTCCCCACTGCCCATTAAGGACAGTGCCCCCTCTCACAAGATTGGTTAAGGATGGCTGAGATACCCATGTGCAATCTATGCAGTGAGATGTCAGCCCCTCTATCAGACAGGTGAATGCCATTGTCCCTGAATCGGTAAACAAAGTTCTGGTGTATCTCTCTATGGTCAATGCAAGTGCCCCCCGGGGCTAGAACCCAAGCCTTCATCTCCCAGTTAATTGCTTTCCTCAATCATTCCAATGGTTTGTCTCCGCTTGGCTCTTCCATACCAGACGGGGTAGAATAGCGGACCACACCAAAATAGTGCAAGGCCATATGGACTGGAGGTAAGCCAGGTCACTTTGTGTGTGAAGAACCAACCCCTTGCCCTTCATCTTACCAATGTCATTTCTCCCAAGGTGTACAACCAGTATGTCAGGTGGCCTCAATGTGTTTAAGCTTACCTCAAGGAGGTTTGGTCATTTCATGCCCCTCTTTGTCATCCACTGCAATGAGGCCCAGTTCCCAAGGCCTAAATGCATTCCAAAGCCGCTATCGCGTGCCCTCTTGGCAGCCCAAAAAAGGATACTATCTCCACAGAGGAGCACATGCTTCCTCTAGACATTAGGTAGAACTCTAAAACAAATTAATGAAGATGAACCATGGGTCTCACATATTTCTTGTAGCAATGTGAGCACCATCTCCCTATATGAGCAATACCGTCCCCAAGTATGCCTACAGAAGATGAAGTAGAGGCCACCCCTATACAGAAGTAGTGAGTCCCAAATTCCTTATTGCCCTACTTGTGATTGTCCAAAATTGTAGCAGGTTAGTGGATCATGTGATTGGTGGCAGAAAAGCCACCCTTCGCCATTACCTTGTGTGTGAAGGCAATGTTCCAAGGCCCAGACAGGACAGAGTTCAGGCACTGTGGACCTGTGGAGCATAATTGCCCTGCCCCTAAGAACATAAGAACATAAGAACAGCCTTGCTGGAACAGGCCACAGCCCATCCAGTCCAGCATTCTGTCTCACACAGTGGCTCACCATTTCCTTCAGGGTATTCCCAAGGAGATGCCTTCACCTGCTTAGGACTCCCTGGAAATGGAATTGAGAGATATCCTGCCTATCTCTCCAACCCCGAGGTTGTCCTTAAGTATCCATAATTATAGCCATTGATACCCTTGTCCTCCATGAACTTGTCTAATCCTTTCTTAAAGTTGTCAAGACTGACAGCTGTCACCACTTCTTCTGGTAGGGAGTTCCATAGACCAGTAATCCTCTGGGTGAAAAAGTACTTTCTCTTGTTTATTTGAGAACTAGGACCCAAAAGTTTCATCGAGTGTCCCCTAGTTCTAGTGTTGTGCAATAGGGAAAACAGTTTTTCCTTATCTACTTTGTCCACACCGTGCATGATTTTATAAACTTCAATCTGGTCACCTCTTAGACGCCGTCGTTCAAGAGTGAAAAGGCCCAACCGTTGCAGCCTCATATGGTAAGGAAGGTGTTCCAGTCCCCTAATCATTCTGGTTGCCCTCCTCTGCACTTTCTCCAACTCCATAATATCCTTCTGGAGGTATGGCGACCAGAACTGTACACAGTATTCCAGATGGGGCCTCACCATAGATTTATAAAGAGGCAAAATGACACTTGCTGACTTATTTTCTATACCCTTCCTAATGATCCCTAACATTGAGTTTGCTTTTTTCACTGCTGAGGCACACTGGGTTGACACCTTCATTGAGTTGTCCACCAGGACACCAAGGTCCCTTTCCTGGTTTGTCGCAGAGAGTTCAGACCCCATCAGTTTATAAATGTAATTGGGGTTTTTTGCCCCAACATGCATCACTCTGCACTTGCTAATGTCGAAGCTCATTTGCCACTGTTTTGCCCACTCCCCCAGTGTCAAGAGATCCCTCTGGAGCTCCTCAAATCTCTCACAGTTTTCACTACCCTGTATAATTTAGTGTTGTCAGCAAATTTGGCTACCTTGCTTTTTATTCCTACCTCTAGATCATTTATGAAGAGGTTGAAAAGCAGGGCTCCCAGTACTGAACCTTGGGGGACCCCACTCTTTACTTCCCTCCACTTGGAGAAGTGTCCATTTAGTGCTACCCTCTGTTTCCTGTTCCTTAGACAGTTGCTGATCCAGGACAAGACCTGTCCCTTTATTCCATGACTGGTAAGTTTATTCAAGAGCCTTTGGTGTGGGACCTTGTGAAAAGCCTTCTGAAAGTCCAGATAAACAATGTCAACTGGATCCCCCTTATCCACATGCTTGTTGACACTCTCAAAAAATTCCAACAGATTAGTGAGGCATGATTTGCCCTTGCAAAAGCCATGTTGGCTCTCCTTTAGCAGCGCCTTCTCTTCTATGTAACTATTAATTCTATCTTTTAGGATGGTTTCCATCACTTTACCTGGGACACATTTCAAAGTGACAGGTCGGTAATTTCCTGGATCACCCCTGGATCCTTTTTTGAAAATTGGTGTTACATTCGCTACCTTCCAGTCATCAGGCACAAAGCCTGATTTGAGGGAAAGATTATATATTTTGGCTAGGAGATCTACAATTTCATCTTTAAGTTCTCTGAGAACTCATGGATGGATGCCATCTGGTCCTGGTGATTTGTTAGTGTTTAGCTTAACAAGACATGCAAGGACCTCCTCCCTGGTTATTTCTATCTTGCTTAATTCTTCGGTTTCCCTCCCTACGAAGATAGGCTCTGTTTTGGGCATGTGGTCTCTGTCTTCTTCAGTGAATACTGAAGCAAAGAATTCATTGAGTCTCTCTGCAATCTCTGTTTCCTCTTTAATAACCCCTTGCCTTCCATTGTCATCTAATGGTCCAATGGCCTTCCTAGTTGGGTTCTTACTTCTAATGTACTTAAAGAAGCCCTGCTTTTCAACCTCTTCATAAATGCCCCTAGTTACTCTAGTTCTATGGAAGGAGTGTTTCAGGCCAATAGCAGAGAAATGCCCTTCCCGAGCCAACACCCTGCAGGCAAAATTAAGATGTACTATAATTGACTGCAGTTCCTTCAAGGTAACCTTGGTAGCCATAAGCAGGGAATTTAGGAGTGCTTTCAGGTGCACCAGCTTATCCTCAAGGACCCTACACGATTGTTGCACCGTATCTATTTCAATCTCTAAAAACTTCAATGATGTGGAGGGGTCTTCCATCTTGTTGTGAGCTAAGGGGTCTCCCAAGTCATGAGTTAGTATGCTAAAGGTGTCAAGCAAGTGCTTACACTCTCCAGAACCAGCTTCTCCAAAAAAGATGAAATCATCCAAGTAGTGTACAGTGTTTTTTTAACCAGCTGCTTGTTGCACTGCCCATTTCAAGAAGGAGCTGAATTTTTCAAAAGTTAAGCAAGAAATGGAGCAGCCAAAAGGCATAGCTCGGTCCATGCAATATTGACCCTCAAAGCAGAAGCCAAGAAGGTCAAAGTTAGCCAGAAGGATCAGTAGTAAGCAGAAGGCAGACTTTATGTCTCATTTAACCAAAAGGGCACCACTTCCGCATCTCCTGACTCTCCAGATAGCCTCATCAAATGATGTGCACTGTACAGTGGCCAAGTCCTTAGGGATAGCATCATTAACCGAAGAACCCATGGGGTATGACAGAAGGTGAATTAACCTAAATTCCCCTGGTTCCTTCTTGGGTACAATCCTCAGAGGTGATATCCTGAGATTAAGGAAAGGTGAAGAACTAAATGGTCCTGCAACCCTAACAGCCTAGACCTCTTTACAGATTTTCCCACTAACTATATGTTCTCTACCATTGATTGAACTCAGGTTCCTGAGGTGCTCAATACCCATGAATGGGACATGGAATCCCAGGATGAAGCCATCAACCAAAAACTTAGTGACTCCAACATCTGGGAAACCATGAAATCACTCACAGAGTCTATGCACTTTGATTGGGCTGGGGCCCTTTCCGAGGTAGTGGGACCTCATTCCTTCCTTGCTGCCCTGAGGTCCTGAAGGGCCTGCCCTTTGGGCACTGGGTAAATGAGTGGGTCCCTGCGCAAAGGGAGCACTGATGCTTGAAGCAGCACAGATTTTTTGAACAGCTGCCTCTGGTTTCAAACTCCCAGCACAGCTGCCGGGTTTGAACCGGCTGACCCACTGTTGGGTGGGTGATACCAATTTGTCCTGGCCTATTGACCTAGCTCTGCTCTCCTGCCCATTAGCCATCCAGAGAGGCCCAGGGGAGGTGAGTGGAAGATACTGTACCTCCCCCCCATCCAAAGACCAAGGGCCAGAGAGAATGAAAAGGCACCAGAAGGAAGATACAGGCCTAGCTCTGCTCTCCTGCCCATTTGCCATCCAGAGAGGCCCAGGGGAGGTGAGTGAAAAATACTGCCCCTCCCCCCCCATCCAAAGACCAAGGGCCAGAGCGAAGGAAAAGGCACCAGAAGGAAGACACAAGCCTAGCTCTGCTCTCCTGCCCATTTGCCATCCAGAGAGGCCCAGGGGAGGTAAGTGGAAGATACTGTACCTCCCCCCCATCCAAAGACCAAGGGCCAGAGAGAAGGAAAATGCACCAGAAGGAAGATACAGGCCTAGCTCTGCTCTCCTGCCCATTGGCCATCCAGAGAGGCCCAGAGGAGGTGAGTGGAAGATACTGTCCCTCCCCCCGATCCAAAGACCAAGGGCCAGAGAGAAGGAAAAGGCACCAGAAGGAAGACACAGGCCAAGCTCTGCTCTCCTTCCCATTTGCCATCCAGAGAGGCCCAGGGGAGGTGAGTGAAAGATACTGCCCCTCCCCCATCCAAAGACCAACTTTTACTTTGATACTATGTGATAAACTGTGATATTGTGCATGATAATACTTTGTTTTAAAACTGTTTAAACTGTGATAACATGTGTGATGGGAAGAGACTGGCGTAGAGACCGGCAAGGCATGCCACAAAGTTTGCCAAGAGAACCCTATGGACCAAAACAAAAGGCAAAACAAGGGGATGCTCACCACAGCAGATCTGAAAAGGGGGAGGGACTTGAAAGGGGGAGGAGAAGTACAGTGTTGCAGAAGGGGGAGGAGAAGTACAGTGTTGCAGGGAACAATACTGCATAGGGACATGGAATGTGAGGTCTATGAATCAAGGAAATCTGGAAGTGGTTAAAAACCGAGATGGAAAGAATAAGCATTGACATCCTGGGCATCAGTGAGTTAAAATGGACAGGGATGGGTGAATTCAACTCTGAAAACCATCATATCTACTACTGTGGGCAAGAAAACCTCAGAAAAAATGGAGTAGCCATAATTGTCAACAAAAGAGTGAGGAAAGCAATAATGGGATACAACATCAAAAATGATAGAATGATGTCAGTCAGAATCCAAGGCAAACCTTTCAATAATCCAAGTCTATGCACCAACCACTAGTGCAGATGAAGCCACAGTTGCCCAGTTCTATGAGGACCTACAACACCTTATAGAACAGACACCAAGAAATGATGTCCACATTATCTCAGGAGATTGGAATGCCAAAGTAGGAAATCAAAAAGTAAATCGAATAACAGGCAAGTTTGGTCTTGGGACACAGAATGAAGCAGGGCAAAGATTGATAGAGTTCTGCCAAGAGAACGCACTAGTCATAGCAAACACCCTCTTCCAGCAACACAAGAGGCGACTTTACACATGGACATCACCAGATGGCCAGCATCGAAACCAGATTGATTACAGACTCTGCAGTGAAAGATGGAGAACCTCCATTCAGTCAGCAAAAACAAGACCTGGAGCAGACTGTGGCTCAGATCACAACCTACTGATTGCAAAATTCAGGCTTAGACTAAAGAAAATGGGGAAAACAATTAGACCAGACAGATATGACCTACACAATATCCCTAAAGAATACACGGTGGAGGTCATGAACAAATTTAATATCCTGTACATGATAGACAGAGTACCAGAAGAATTATGGACAGAGATTCGGGACATCATGAAGGAGGCAGCAAGAGAAACCATACCAAAAGAAGAGTCCTGAGAGTCCCTTGGACAGCAAAGAGAACAAATAGGTCAATACTGGAGGAAATCAATCCTGACTATTCATTGGAGGGACAAATAGTGAAGATAAAGCTAAAGTACTTTGGACATCAAATGAGAAGGGAGGACTCACTTGAGAAGGCCTTGATGCTGGGAAAGGTGGAGGGCAAGAGAAGAAGGAGGATAGATGGTATTGTGGACACAATGGACACAGAGCTTGGCGGGCTGAGGAGAATGGTGGAGGACAGAGGTGCCTGGAGGAAAATGGTCAATGGGGTCGCAAAGGGTCGGAATTGACTGTGCGACTGAACAACAACAACAACAATTGACCAAGTAACCACTATTGGTCCATTCACTTGTGGGCTGGTGTGGAGCATCTGTTGTAGCTACAGTTCATGGTCCTTCCTATCCCATCGCACCCCTAGTTTATTTGCTCTGTTCCTCCTAAATTCCTTGTCATAAAGATGCCACGCCAGGCCTGCATATATGCTCTAAAAATTAGGTCAGCATAGTGGATCAGTTCCATGGCTCTTCCGGGTTGCACTGATATTATTACAGAAGCATAAATGTAGAAGCCAGGTAACCAATTGTGCCAAGTTCTATCTAAGGATCTTCTCTTTCTAATCCTCTCCTCCCTCTCATCCATGAATTCCATATCCTTAGATTCTATCTCAGCATAGAGAGTGCTATCTCAGCATAGAGCAGTGAGAATATGTCCAAGTACAGTACTTGTCATGGAGAATCCTCTCCCTTACTGCATTTGTGAGATGGCTGCTCAAAGGCGCCACATCCTGCCACATTGGTGCTGTTGTGGCTTCAGCCCCCGAGCCTGCTCCCCATGAGGACAAGGACTCAGACAATGAAAGAGAGGAGCTGGCAAGACCTCCCTCCCCAGGAGTTTCCTCCCCGACATTATCCCAGTCCCCATTAGAAGACCAGCAGGGGGAAAGAGCTAGAATTCCTAAAAGCTGGTGGTATGTATCACAAAAAGAAGGAGGTCTAGGGATACCTAAATTAAAGAGTTATTATGATGCCTTCCAGGTTAAAAATGTTGTTAAGATTTTGATGAAAGAGCAAGTGATTTGGGAGGATTTAGAGATGGAGGATCTCCAACAAATAGGGAAGGTAGCTTTTTTGGTCAAAGAATGGGGAAAAGTAAATATTAAAAATAAAATGTTAAGAGCAACGTGGGATTATGGAAAAAGTTGAAAGGAAAATTGGCCCCTGGGATCTCTCCTTTAATAGAGATAGAGGATATAAAAGATTTTCCAATTAAGATAGATGAGGAATTGAGAGCAGTATTGATAGATAAGGATGTTTATATGTTGAGATATTGGTTCCAAAATTGCATGGATGAGTAGAAAAGAACAGCGATTTATGGAGATTTAAAGTTAAATTGGTTTCAAATTATGAGATTAAATAATTGGAATAATAAATACAAAAAAGGATATAACTTGGAAAGGGACATGACGGAATTTGAAGAGTTGTTGTTTAAAATAAGGCAAGGGAAGATTGATTTAAAGGGCCTGGTTGCTAAAATTTATAAAATTTTAAATAAAGAGGATAATATAGATATTCTGAGAACTTTGTGGGAAGATGATTTAAACATAAAGACTTCAGAAATAAAATGGAGAGCTTTGTGGAAACGGAGAATAATGAGAACATTGTCAGTTAGAATTAAGGAACATAATTATAAAATGATGTGGAGGTGGTATTTGACTCCAGTGAGACTGTATCAGATGGATAGAACTAAAAATAAGTTATGTTGGAGATGTAATAAAAGTGTGGGAACTTACAAACATATGTGGTGGAATTGTAAAGAAATAGAAGATTTTTGGAAAGAAATTGAAAAAGAAATAGTTGATATGTTAGGGAAAAAGATAAAGATTGGTTCGAGTGCCGCCATGCTTACGGATTTAGATAGCTTAATGTTAGATAGGGAGGAACAAGAATTAATTGCGATATTTATGTCTAAAGGAAGACAGTGTATAGCAAGAAATTGGAAGGATTCAAGGAAAATAAAACTGGATGAATGGTATAGAGAAACGTGGCAGCTGCCCCGAATGATAAATTGAGATGGGAATTAAATGAAAAGAAAGGAATTGTTAAAGAAAATAATTTTGGGAAAATTTGGAAACCATTTCTTGATTATACATGAAAGAAAAGAGGAGGATATATGCCAGTACCGGATCAATTGAATTTTTGGCTATAATAACAAGAGACAGGACGCAGCTCCCCTTTGGCATTGTAATATATCACGTGGTGATTTTTCTTTTTCTTTTTTCTTTTTTCTTTTTTGTTTATTCACCTTTTTTAGTTTTACCAGTTGTAAAATTTGTTGAGAAAATGAAGTGTAGAGGAGTGGAGGATGTTTAGTAATAAGGCAATCAAGTTTAATATTGTTGGAATGCTGATATATACTAGGGAATGTAAGGGGTTTAGTCATCAATTTTATATATTCTCTCCTCTTTGTATTACTTTTATATGCATATAAAAAGAGTGATTAATATTTTGTTATATTTCTGTTAGTTAATGTATGTCTTATGTTTTCTTTTTTTGTTTCTGTGTAATAGTAAAAATCATTTTAATTTTTTTTAAAAAAAGAAGAAGACCAGCAGGAGCAACCCGAGAGTGGCCAGGAAGGGAACGCTTCAGGGCCACAGCTACAGCAGATAGAGGGCTCTGATGATGAATCTTGGCTTGATCACAGACATCGTAGCAAATAAAAAACCCGTCAACAGCAAAGAAGGAGAAGGAGGGGCAGAGAATAGAGGAAGCTTTGAGTAGAGGAAGGGCTATAAATGGCCAAAACAGTTGGTCAGGCTTCATGATGAACAAAATTCAACACTCACCCGTCGCTAGTGTGGATTCTCGTCACCATTATTTGGAAACCGTGTTTGGAATCTCTTGGACTGACCCTGGAAACAATACAGAGACTTACAAACTTAACCCTTGCTGGTCATGCCTGTTCATTGCTTGCCGGGGATTTGGAAGAGGGAGGGGTGACAGAACAGGTGCGGCTGAATTCCCCTGACTTGGCTGGCCTGGAGCCTGCGAGGCATGGCATGTAGCCTGGCCACATCCGTACCCATAAGGTAGCACCGAGGGAGGCATTTGCCATGGAATTCCACCATGTTGATGGCCATATCCCCCCCCCCCAAATTATGTGCCCTTGGTGTCTTGCATGTTTGACTTAGTGTTGGAAAACCCCACGTTTCGGTCACCTTGGCCATGTCTCACCCCAATCTGCATCTGTAGCTGCAAACTCACCTTGTGGTTCCTCTGGGTCCTCTGGGATAGGGGCTCTGATGAACCTGCCATCGTCATCATCTCCCCATTCATCTGCATCACTCACTACATCTCTGCGCTGGGTTGCATGTGGGTTCCCTGCCCCCATGGATGATGAGGTACCTTTACCTGCTTGCAAGGATTCAATGAAGGGAAAAAATTAAATTAGCTAATGTTTTCAATCCCTCAAGTTCTGCCATCACCCTCCCTTTGGAACTTTCTCTGGAAGTTGGTGTTGCCTTTTTTTTCTTGTTGCCCTTGATTTTATCTGCTAAAAGGCCAATTTGCACCTAGGCCTCATCTTCAGAAGGGTCAGTGGGCATAGGAGATGCCATGGCCAGACTCTTAGACTGTCATTTACCAGCCAGCCTAACTGAGTTCCTCTGTGATGGCAATAGTGTGTTACCCAAAGCATGCATGGATCTTGCCTGTTGGGTCCCCTTATTATGACCCTGTGTCCGCTTGTTAAAACAACTTGTCCCCTTGTTGTGCCCACCTGTAACGGGCCTGTCAGTACTCTTTTTGGGTGCCATCCACCTCCTTATTCCCTTAGGTTGTACTTGCAAAAATATGCCAAAGTTTCTTAGACATAACCTGGGTGCAGCTGAGGTGACCCTGCCAAAAAAAAAAATGGGCAGGGCTGGCTGGAGGAAGGAAACCATTTATGAGTCTCAGCTTGGCCCTGGCTGCAATTTATTGTTTTATGCGAAGCGACCTTCCATAATAATAGCATGGAGGAAACAGGCGATAAGCTACCTGGACAGAAGGTAAATATGTGGGCCACTTGAGGTGCAGCCTACCATTATCGAAGCTGGACAGGGGAACACACTGTCAGTTATAGGATGATGGGCAATATCAGCCCAACCCAAACAGGTGTAAAGAGGCAGCTCAGATATAGGAAGGCAATCAATATAGGCCCAACCCACCCAGGTGTATAAAAGACAGCTCAGAGAAAAAAGGCCAGGCTGAGGTAAGCTCCAAGCACAGGGGGAGGGGATTGTGTTATTTCTGGGAAGCCCCCCCCCCAGTCATAGCCCCCTCTCACCTACCACAACAGCAAGGATGCAGCCAGCAGGAAGCCCTGGCACAGTACCAGAAAGTGTAGGCAGGAAGGCCTATCACATATGCAGGGCTAGAAAACAAAGGGGGTGTAGATTCCACCCAGCCAGGGGGTGGACCTGGGGGATTTTGGTGACTCAGGGCCACCAGGAGCCACTTGGCCACTCAGGGGCACAAGCACAGCACAGGTGTTGCGGAAAATCAGGGCCAAATTGCTATTGCTCCAGGAGCATGCGGCCACTGGGCCGCGGTCTGGGTTCAATTGGCAGCATTGCTGCAACTCAGGGCTGGCAGGAGCTGCTGAGGAGAATTGCTAGTTCCCCAGGAGCATGTGGCCATTGGGCAACCTAGGGGGAACAAACATGGTGAGAGCATTCCGGGCAAATCCCTATTCCCCCAGGAGCCTTCAGTAGTTGCAGGGATTGGGAGACTGCCAGCCCCTTGTTTGGCCTCTTCTATGAAATTAAAGAGAGGTCAGGCCCTGGACTGGATTCCTTTGAAAGTAAAAGGAAAGGCTAGAGAAGCTATGGGCTTTAGCTCCAGGGCTGGTCTCCTATGAAGGGCTCCTCTGGAGAAGGAAAGCTGCAGGAGCAGTGGAGACACACACATGCCTGAACATGTCGGAGGCCCAAGCAAGAAAAAGAAAGAAAGGCCGACACTGGGCTTTCAGCCCTGGGCAGGCCTCTTCTGGTGAAAATAAGCAGTGTGAGGAATGGAGCTGCTTGTGGGTATGCACCTGAGCGCATGTTAGGCCACTATGAGAAGAGAAGAGAGGCCAGCCCCGGGCTTTCGGCCCTGGGCAGGCTTCCTCAGAGAAAGGAAGCAGCGGGAGCAGCACAGTCGCTTGCGGGCACATGCCTGAGAGCATGTGAGGCCCAATCGCTGCTGTACTCCCTGGGTGGTGGGCCCACAATAAGCTGTAGGATCCAAGTGGCTGAATCCACACGGCTGGAGGGCTCCACCACCGCCAATCCCTCAATCCTTTTTCAGTAGGCTCAGGAAAGAAAGGGGGGCTCTTCAGGGCCAGCTCGAGCCTTTAAGGCTGAGAGGCTGGCACTGCCCCCATAGGGGTGGGTATGCCACATCATCAAGGCAACCCACTGAGTCCCTTTGTCACAATGCCGGTGGAAAACACCTCCCCCCAGCAAGAGATTCCTGGGTGGGGTGGTCCGCTTACCACAGGAAAAATGAGTAACTTTTTGCCCACAAAGCAATTTTCAACCTCTTGTCAATTTTCCCTTTACAATGAAGGGACCTCTCTTGATGCTTTGCACTTTAAACACAATTCTTTACTGTCTTTTCCATGGGTTTCACAGCGTATGAGCAAGAAATGATATCTAACCACCACCACCACCACCGCCACCCAGTTCTCAATTGGCCTATGAACTTGTGATAAGGAGAAATAGGCACAAACGGTATAGTATTAACTAATAACAGAATGAAGTGGTGACTGTGGCTCAGTATGAGTTAATATGATGAATTCTTCTTAACAAATGAAGACAATGTATATGGACAAAAATTATTTATAGAAAATGTTTCAAAATGCTTAATAACAAAAATAATTCCTCTGTGGGTAAGTATAATTGATTCAGTATTACAATGGTAATGTTCAATGCTCTATAAATGATAGTTCATGATTCTTGATAACAAAAATATTTCCTCTACGGGTAGATATAAATGATTCACTGATACAGCAATATTTTCTTTCAAAGTCGATACCAGTTATTTTGACTTTTAAGAACATAAGAACAGCCTTGCTGGAACAGGCCACAGCCCATCCTGTCCAGCATTCTGTCTCACACAGTGGCTCACCATTTCCTTCAGGGTATTCCCAAGCAGATGCCTTCACCTGCTTAGGATTCCCTGGAAATGATATTGAGAGATATCCTGTCTATCTCTCCAACCCGGAGGTTGTCCTTAAGTATCCATAATTATAGCCATTGATACTCTTGTCCTCCATGAACTTGTCTAATCCTTTCTTAAAGCTGTCAAGACTGACAGCTGTCACCACTTCTTCTGGCAGGGAGTTCCATAGACCAGTAATCCTCTGGGTGAAAAAGTACTTTCTCTTATTTGTTTGAGAACTAGTACCCAAAAGTGTCATGGAGTGTCCCCTAGTTCTAGCGTTATGCGATAGGGAAAACAGTTTTTCCTTATCTACTTTGTCCACACCGTGGACAGCTTTTCGAATTACTATTTCTTCTTCAGGAAATCTGCACACAAAAATAATTATACATAAAGATAATAATTAGCATGCCAAGGAGATGGAAAAGATTGTAACACATGAGTTCACATAAATGTATATTGCTGCTATGGATCTAATATATAAGATCAATACTATATAAAAAAGGCACAAGCTTACTAAGATGTAAAAAGGTCTCTTGAAGTCACGTCCTTGCCTCCGCTCATACTATTAGGTGCATATGGACGTTGATAATGAATGTGGGGCAGCTAATAGTAGTACCATTGTAATACTGAATCAATTATACTTACCCACAGAGGAATTATTTGTGTTATTAAGCATTTTGAAACATTTTCTATAAATAATTTTTGTCCATATACATTGTCTTCATTTGTTAAGAAGAATTCATCATATTAACTCTTACCGAGCCACAGTCACCACTTCAAGCGGTTTCTGTTATTAGCTATGAACTTGTGATGCCATTTATCAACATAGTGTACCTAAGATAAATTAAATTAAATTGGATCAAAGAGAAGAAAGTCTAGATTACTCGTGCTTGCCAGTGGAATTACAATATCTGCATTGAAAATCTAATCTGGGGGACTATGATGGCATCCTTAAATGAAATTTTCAACAGTCCATCTCTATAATCATATAGAGACTCAGCTGGCATCAAGATGCAGATGAGAGAAATATCAGAAAAGGTCAGGGAGGCAATTGTGTCTTTTCAACTGCTTTATCTCCTGAGGGAGCCCTATCTCATACTTTGCAAATCATGGAACTAAACAAAAGGCTAAAGGAACAAACAGAAGGGCATTGCAGGCTACATTTCTTCATTCATCAAAATCGCTGTCTCTCTCAAAATCTATTTTGCATTTCCAACAGTGAACAAACAGAATGGCATATTAGGCCATAGGCGCATACATTTATGCTTGTTTCTCTTTGCAGATTGCTGTTGTTGTTCTAGACTTTTAAAAACAATCTTAATGGCAATATTTAAAAAATGTTCACATTCAATGCATTTCAGAAAATTATTTCCTCAATTAACAGATTATCATAAGCACTGAGCATTTCAGTGTAGAATCAGTCATGTGCAAAAGGTGTGGGTAATTTTTGGGTTGTGGATGAGTGTTTATCTATAAGGGAGGGGAACTGGTTTTTTTCTGTCCTCGACATAAGAAAAAAGTATGTGCGGGTTTAGGGAAATTCTTCCATGCTCCTTTCTATTCTTTAAGCTCTTAGATTACTACCTGTCCTCCTTACTAACATATGGAGTGATTTAAGAAGCAGGTGAAAATTGATGAAATGTTTATGAGAATATAGTGAAAGACTGAGAGATTTATGAGTGAGTTGTCTGTAAGCAATATGAAAGGAAATAAATTTCCCATAAATTCATAAGAACATAAGAATTGCCATGCTGGAGTAGAATAACAGACTGCCTAATTTAGCTTTCTCTTTACCAAGGTAGCCAACCAGTTCTTTCAGAATATCAGGGGAATTTGTGAGAAGAACAAGATGGATAAGACCTCAAGTAGAATATCTTTATTCCTCCTTTCCAGGTGTGACTCCTGTTCTCTTTCTAAAACTAGGAATAATTTTTGCCTCCGAATGAAGGCAACAAGAAGAAATCAAGTAGCATCTACAGATGAATAATTTGGATGATGCAGTAGGTATGAAATCTGGTACTGACATTTTCCTGCCTGAGGTAGAGGACAAGATGGCGTTCACTCCAATTACGTGTGTGTGTGTGTGTGTGTGTGTGTGTGTGTGTGTGTGTGTGTGTGTGTGTGTGTGTGTGTGTGTGTGTGTGTATGCAATACATATACGTATACGTATACGTATATGTATATGTAGGCAGACAGACAGATAGACAAACAGACACACACACATACACATATATGGCTGATTGGAGGATTCAAGGGAGGGACGCTGACTCTGTCAACACAGACACTGAGGCATGGAGCCCTCCTCCCAGTCTGGAAAACTGGGAGGAGTGAGAACACCTACTCTGGCCCCCTGCAGGCATAAAGGTCTTTCCTCAGCCGCTGCCTCCTGCCTCTTTGCCTCCTTGAGGCTGCCTGCTCGGAGGATTCAAGGGAAGGACACTGACTCTGTCTACACAGACGGCAAGGCATGGAGCCCTCCTCCCAGTCTGGCAAACTGGTAGGAGTGAGAACACCTGCTCTGTCCCCCTGCAGGCATAAAAGACTTTCCTTGGCTGCTGCCTCCTGCCTCTTTGCCTCCTTGAGCCTGCCTGCTTGGAGGATTCAAGGGAGGGACGCTGACTCTGTCTACACAGATGCTGAGGCATGGAGCCCTCCTCCCTGTCTGGCATATTTAGTAGAGTGAAATTATATTGCATTGTATTGCATTGATTATTGTATTTTGTGAACAGTACTCCCCCCTTTTTTGGGGCTGTATGCATTGTTTTGCATTGTACTGTATGCATTGTGTTGTATTTATCTTGATAGTGTATGTGTTATGTTTTTATGGTATCTTTAAATACTGTTTCTTAAATATCTGTAAGCCGCTTTGGGTCACCCATTGGGTAGAGGAAAGTGGGATATAAATAAAAGTATTATATTATTATTACATGTACATGTACAATGGAACCTCATACAACAATCATCCCGTATAACAATGAAATCGTATAACAGTTAGGTTTTGGTGGGAAATGGCATCCCACATAACAATTTTCTCTATGGAAAAAATCATACAACAATTTTTCAATGGGAAAAACCACTTAGCGAAAAAAAATGTTGTATGATGCATCCCATAGGGAAAATCGCTATGAGATGCATGCATCGTATAGCAATTGTTTCGTACAACAACAAGCCCCATGGAACGGATTAAAATCATATAAGGTACCACTGTGTGTGTGTGTGTGTGTGTGTGTGTGTGTCAGTACTAGATTTTATACCTACTGCATAATCCACTCCAAGTGTGTGTGTGTGTGTGTGTGTGTGTGTGTGTGTGTGTGTGTGTGTGTGTGTTGCCACTACTACTTGCTTCCCCATCCCCATAATCTCTCTCAATCTCCTCCTCACTCTCTCTAATGATAGAATCAGAATGGTTACACTGATTTTCCTTTCCTCCCCACCTTCTTATTTTTGCTTCTGGTTCTTTCCGGGAGTTTTCACTTTATAAGGACCAATTTATTCACAACATGCCTATATTTGGACCTGATACAACACCTGGTTTTAAGCACAAAGACTGATAGGACTCAAGATTCAAGTATCCATGACAGACTACCAACCAGTGGTGGGATTCAATTTTTTTTACTACCTACTCTGTGGGTGTGGCATGGTGGGCATGGCCAGGGAGAAAGTCCTGTGTTGCAACTGAATTTGGACTATGTTATTTCAAAACTTGGATGGGCAGGGCCACCCAAAATTTCTCCTACCTGTTCTGGCGAACCTGGATGAACCGGCTGATTCCTACCACTGCTACAAACTTCCAAGTGAGTCTGACAGAGCACAGAGATCACCTTCTATAGTACATTCTCAAGATGTCACTAGTTTAGGCTGAAGTGGTTAAATCCAAATGATTGTGTGTAGCACAAAAGGCAGCAAGGTTGAGCCACAGCAAACAGAAGGCCAGCACCCAACAGGGTTCAATGTCCACAAATTAGTACATATGACACAAAAGTCATTTTATGATCCAAACTGTTCATTCAAATTCATTTGACAGTGTATGCAGCTAGGATAAGGTTGTGACTAGGGAGAATATGCCTTATACATTTAGGCTGCAATTCTATGCACAACTGAGATTAAGTACCATTAAAAACATTGAAGATCATTTTAAAAAAGTCAGGCATAGAAATTTAGTGGTATGGAGAAAAAACAAATAAGCATTCATCCATTACATTGGGGAGGGGAGTGTTGTTATAAAATAGTATGTCATTTGCAAGTGAAATTTTCATATGTCCTTTCTACACTCCCAAAGCCAGAATTTAAAGGTCACATAGTTATTCATACCATGTTAGTTCCAAACTCTAGTGTTACATTGTGGCAAATGTTTCATCTGAATTGCCCTAATTTCATGTTTCAAAGAGTTCATGTTTTAGCAGTGTCCAGTTGTTAATTTGCTGTTGAGTTAATGCTATGACTACTTTGAAAGAAACTATGATATATCAAAAATGTACTTTTAATTTCTGAAGGTTTTGAAACTTGCTGACTCGATTTCAAATAAAGCAGATTTAAATAGAGAATTTCTTAAAAATAGATTATTATGCAATTTTATGTGGAGATATAATACTAATTAAACTTTTAGACAAATTAACTAAAACTAACTCTGGATATTAAAAATTCATCTTATTAAAATAACTATGACTATCAACATAAAGTGTTCAACCACCGTCCTGAGGCCAAAGGCAGTATAATCTTCTGACATGAATGTTAACAGAAATCTTAATTTTTTTAACCCATTCCTAGCTGGAGAACAGTTGGGTGAAGCCTGTGAAAGCCAGTCTCTTGTTAATTAGATGAATGTTAATTTCCTAGCCCTTTTGAGTAGCATGTTCTAGGCATGCATATGTGTCACGAGCCATTAAAAACTTAGTTCTTCAGGATTCCAGCAACTGCAAAAAAGAGCTTCTTGAATTCCCATCTCTCATTCTATTGAAGCTAATAAATAATGAATTTTGTGTCAGAAATTACTCTGGGTAGGAGGAAGAGGATGGGTTTGTGTATAATGTTTTCTACTATGCTGTTTTCTCTCCTGTTTTGTTGAAAACTAAATAATTAAAAAAAAAAGAAATTACTCTGGGTTGAAAGGATTTTTGCTGGAAACACTCCACTCAGGGGGACACCCGAATGAGGCTCCTTTCATGTCCCCAAAATCCATCGTGCAGCACTCAGGTATTGATCCCCAACCTTCCAGTCTCCAAGCTCAGCATCTTAACCACTAAGCCACCACAGTGCTGATAATTATTTAATAAAATGTCAGTAGATTGCTAATGTCGTGTGTGTTACTGTATGATCCCATGGTTTAATTTTTACTTATATCTGGAGTTTCTTGTTAGGAGAATTTGTCATGTCAGACACAACTGGAATATTGGGTTCAAAGAGTTACATAGTATACCAAAGAGGTGAAATTCTTTCAAGAACACTGTCCCACTCTAACTTTTTTGAAAAGTGTTTTAAAACATATTGGGAGCTATTGGCCAAGTATGCATTTCATTCATGTTGAAGGAAGCAGTGGACATGCCTATTTACTGTAACAAATGTGGAAGCTCTTAACAAGTGGATGAGTTTTCTGAATACTGTATACAATACTGGCCTTCAGTCCTATAAAACAATACCACAGCCTCTAGTTAGTCACTTTCCAGTTGGTCAGTTGAAAAGCCTTTCTAGGAAATCATGCTACATGACAAACACTTCTTTATTTTGGCTCACTTGGCATCAAAGTCACAGAAAGTATAATAGGAGTGGATGAGTAAAGAGCACACAGTAATGGTCAGAGTAGGAGGGAATATCTTCCAAGCAAACACTCAGAGTGTCACACTTTCTCACCAAAGCACATTCCTGCTGAGGGAATATATATATATAAACATTTGCCTGCTATTTACTTTATGTAAAGATTTATTTCATGAAGTCTAGTAGTAGGTCTCTCTAAATCCCATTGATTCAATGATCTTAATTTAATTATGATTTACTACTAGATTTTAGCTACTGTGTCTTTCATGTTCTGTATCTCACTGAATCTAAATGGCTAATGATACTGCCAGAAATAATTAAATTTAGATTTGGTCAGCTTTAGAGGATTTTCACTTCAATCCAGCTATTTTTTAATCTATCAGAGCAGCCTCCCTTTCACAGACATGAGGTGGGTGGGTGTGAGTGTGTCAGGGAGGCTAAGAGCACTGTCATCGGGAGACTAGACTCCATTCTGATTCTGAGTTTTTAGTGGGAAGGCTGGCAAGTTGGAAGTTCGAAACCTGGGTACTCCATAATGATTTGAGCCCCCATCTCTGTCCCAGCTCCTAAACCACCACAGTCTCTGCAATCTCCTGGGGTATGCACTTATCTAAACATTTAATCCCTACTACTCTACACATAAAAAAGAAAAAGACAAATTCTCCTCCTTCCAGAATGTTGCATTTGTCCAACAAAAGGGGGGGATGTGGAAGAAGTATGAACTTTCCATACTATGCGCTCTATCTGCTGACTTTGTATTTAAACTATTTCTTTCTATACTCTATGTACTGCCATTCATTGAACTCCTACTAAATCCTATTACATACCTCAAATTTCATTTCTCAACCTTCATCTGATTCCAGCACCACTATCGCACTACTGGGAGTCCCACCCTCTGCTCCTCCCACAGCACCTCTTCCTTCTTCCTTTTCCCCCTCCTCCTCCATACGTCCAGATTCCATCAGCTCCTGTCTCAATTTAGACCATTCTTGGGAACCCCCTTTAATCAAAACTATTAAGTGTAGTTATTCCAATGGGTCCATTTTTGAATAAATTGTATGTATTTTCTTTGCATAAAAAAATCTCAGTTGTTGAGGGAATCTCCAGTTATATGCAATCCCTTGCTCCCTTAATATCTTAGTCATTGGTTTCATCTTATACCTCCACAATTGTTCATCAATAGCTATGTCATTGTAGATTTCAACATAATTTCCGTCAGTTCTTAAAGTGCCAGACCCAGCTTGTTTTATGAAAGCCATCACCCTCAATTTATCCCCCAAATTTGCAAATTTAACTAAAACATTTCTTTGAACATTCCTCCCCTTTCTTGACCCCAGTCTATAAGCATCCACTATGTCTTCAATCACAAAATCCTTCCCCATTTTAAGATTATTAAGCCAATCTACTATTCTTATCTTCAGCTGGTCTGGCGTTTTTTCTAACAATTTCTGGATAACTATATTCTGTTTTCTTATCTGCTCTTCCATCATATCCATACCTGTCAAGTGCGGCTCCGGAGAATACAGGACCTGTGCAGTAGCCTTCTGCACATAACCCTTCTACATATGCACGGAAGCCTTCTACGCATGCGTAGAATGGTTCTGCGCAGTAGCCTTCTGTGCATAACCCTTCTACGCATGCACAGAAGGCTTCTACGTATGCGTAGAAGGGTTCTGCGCAGAAGGAGATGCGCAGTAACTACTTTCCCCCACCGTCAAATTACAGGATGGCGGCAGGAAAGTAGAGTTTGCAGTGCTGAATTATGGGAAATCCCAGCCAATCCGGGATACTTGAAAGGTATGATCATATCTACTCTACTCTTTTTTCTTGCACCTCAAATTTGAATTTATTCTCCTTTTCCTCCTCATGTAACATTTTCATATCACACTGCATTAAATTCATATCTGATTGCACTGTAGCAAAAAAAATCAAACTTTTGGAAATTAGCATTAGCTTGTTTATAAAAATCAGAAAACATTGATGTAAACTATTTCTGACTTTCTAAAATCTCATCTTTCTCTTTCTCTCTAGCTTCTTTTATCTCTTGCTGGCCCTTCAGAATATCTGCCTTATCCTGTATTCTTACTTCTTCCATCTCATCCAATCTTTTCATCAACTTCCCCAATTCTATCATAATCTGGTATTCATCCATTGGTACTGGAGACACAGTAGATGTTAGCTTCTCTTTTGAATCCTTCCTCTCCTTCTCCTTCCTAGTCTCTGTTTTTTTGGACTTCACCACCTCTTCTTCCTCTTTCTTCTTTTCCATAGTTGCCATAAGATTTTCAAATAACAATGATAAAGTAAAGGTAAAGGTTTTCCTTGCTCGAAAGCCAGTCATATCCAACTCTAGGATTCAGTGCTCATCTCTTTTTCAAAGCCAAAGAGCAAGTGCTGTCTGCTTCTGCAGACGTTTCCGTGGTCTTGTGGCAGGCATGATAAATGATAAAGTTCCCTTTAAGTCTGTAATTAATTCCTTTTGATCCACCTCCAAAATTTATTGTCCTAATAATAATATCTAATTAGTTAGTTGTTTTCAATTCAATTATTTAATTAGTTTTTTGCAGTCCACCTCAAAAATAAATTGTCCCAATAATTATGTCCAGTCAATTAATAATTAACTTATGTCCAATTATAGTTCAATTAATTCCAATTAATTCTAACAGTTGATTGTGTCCCACTTTATCTTCAAAATTATTGCTTCAATTAATTTAACCAATTAATTCTGTGGGAACTATCCAATTTCATCAGAAAAGAAGAAAAAAGAAAATTATAATCCAAGCAATGATAAAAAAATTATTTTATCTCCCCAAAAAACCAAAAAAATCAAATCAATCCTTATATATCAGCTCAGTTAATAAGTATTTTAAAATCAAAACCAAAAATTAAAAGGAAGAGAAGAGAAAAGAAAGAAAAAATAATTTAAAAAAGAAAAATTATTTATAATCCACTTTGAGTCTTCAGGAACAGCACCTCACTCCCGTCTTCTTTCCACAGTTTTCAACACAACCACCACACACTTCTTTTACTCCTTTATTTCTTCAAAAAAAGGGGGAAAGAGAAAAAACAAGGGTTGAAAAACACCCAAAACTTCCCTTTCTTAGCTTTGACAGCAGTTTCATCAGCTGCCTCTGGAGTGACCCCTCCATCCTCTCCTTCTCCATCCACACTCTTTCTCTGTCTTCTCCGTCCTCTTCTCCATTAAATACCAACAAATTCTTCCAAACAGCTCCAAATAGAACACACACTCCCCAAAATCCTCCTTCCTTCTATACACCACTCGCCACCCCACCTCATTCCAACTCTTCCAACTTTCTCTAACTTTCATTTCTCCCCTTCCCGGCCACCATTACACACTCTGTCTTTATCTTCTTCGCTTTCTTTACCATCTCCGCAAAACTACACTGCCACATCCTCCTCCGCCACAACCATCAGGACCATTGCTGAAACTACCACCAATTGTGTCTTACTGTTTTTTGTCTCCTCCCTCATTCTTTGGGATCTTCCTTCCCTTTCCTCCACTTTCTTTTTTGTCCCTGCGTCTCACTCATGAGCATCCTGCTCAGACGTGGCTGGATCCCTCGGCTCTGCTCACCGCCATCACCTCTTTCGCCGCCACTCCCTGAACTCTGACACTCACCAAAGGACCACCAGGAATCACATTATCAAAACACCTCCCGATCTCCACAGTTTTTATTTTTTAAATGGAACTAGTCTCATTTATCCACCATTCTCAAGTGCAGGCTGTTCAAATTTATTTTAATTTAATTTTTAAATTTATTCACCGCCCACTCAGGCTAGCCCAACTCAGGATGGCTTACATAGTAATAAAAGTATAAAAACGGTTAAAACAGTTAAAAACCCACCCCAATTAAAAAACCCATTCACCCCAAAAAGAAGAGAGAGGTTGTGTCTTATAGCAGGAGCCAGTGGGCAGGGGCAACATTACCCTCAGGGCCCCACACCTGCCCCACCAGCCAGGTTTTAAGACCTTTTCTAAAGGGCAATAACTCCATCTGCAATTGTATTTCTACTGGCAGGAGGTTCCAAAGGGCCAGTGCAGGCATGGAGTAGGCCATTTTTCTTGAGCCAGAGAGACGAGCCCCTCTGGCTGATGGTACGGGTAGGGAGCCCCTCCGGTCCCCTCTGGTTGGATGGGCAGACGTTCAAAGTACATTTTACAGCATCACCATCTTGGACACGCCAGTTTCTTCAATATCTTTTGATGCAGTTCATCCAACTCTGGGGATTTGAACTTGTTCAAAGTAATAACATTTTTTTTACTATTTCTTTGTCAATCTCATGCTGCAGGACTGCCCCATCCCTTTGTTCTTCATATTTGCCCAGAGGGATGTATGCTACAATTTGGGAAAAGACCAAGCTGAAGTAGGAACTGAGCATTTCTATCTTCTTTGTCATCTGTTATCATTTTCCCATCCCTAGTGTGTAGCTGAGACATTGTTTCCTTCTTTGACTTTTCTACACACATATCTGCAGAATGCTATTTTTGTTGCTTTTATCATCTCTTGCTAACCTCAGCTTATTTTCAGCTTCTGCCTTTTTTCATTATCCCTGCAATTCTTTGCTATTTGTCTGTACTCTTCCTTTGTAGCCTGCCACTTCCTATATATGCCCCCACTTTTTTGTTTTTAGCTGCACTCTGAGCTTTTTATCAAGCTCCATTTTTTTGATGTCTTCCACCTTTCTTTCTTGTCAGAATTGTTTGGAGTTCTGCCTTTAGGAATTCCATTTTTAGAAACTCCCACCTATCTTGGACTCCTTTTTCTGCTAAGTAAAAAAAAAATCCCTTGGCAGGAGATCCTATCATTGTTTTGAGTTTATTAAATTTGGCTTCTCTAAAGTCGAGTGTATACATGCAGCTACACTCAACTTTTTGTATCCTTTGAAATCAAGAACTCAAGTAGAACAAGATCAATTTCCCCCAGAGCTCCTCTTGCTGCCACTTCTTCCAGCAAGTCTTCCTTATTAGAATCAAGCCAAGGACAACTAATCCTCTTGTATCTTCTTCAACATTTTATAAGAGAAAGTTATTTGCCATACAAGCCATGAATTTTGTGGAAGAGCTGTATTTGGCAAAATTTGTCAGAATTTCTTTTTAAAAAACTTGTTGAGAAAAAGTAAAGGTAAAGGTCTCTCTTTCTCAAAAGCCAGTTGTATCCAACTCTAGGGTTCAGTGCTCATCTCCATTTACAGCCAATGAGCCAGCGTTGTCTGTGTCTGCAGATGTTTCTAGGATCATGTGGCAGGCATGACTAGATGCCAGAGCACACAGAACACTGTGGTACCTATTTATCTACTTGCAATTTCTTGCATTCAAACTGCTAGGTTGGCAAGAGCTGTGACAAAGATGAAAGCTCATTCCTTCATGCAGCACTCGGGTCTCAAACTGCTGACCTGCTTATTTTTTTAAAAAAATCAAATGTGGTTTTGTTGTTGTTCAGTCGCACAGTGTGACTCTATGGACCATTGCCCACCAGGCACCTCTGTCTTCCACCATCCTCCTCAACCCACCCAGCTTTGTGCTCATTGCATCTACAATACCATCTAGCCATCTCATTTTTGGCTGACACCTTCTTCTTTTGCCCTCCACCTTTCCCAGCAAAGCTTTCTCAAGTGAATCCTCTTTCCTCATTTGATGTCCAAAGTACTTTAGCTTCATCTTTACTATTTGACCTTCTAATGAGCCATCAGGGTTGATTTTTTCTAGGATTGACCTACAGTATTTGTAGAAAACAAAAAAAATCTATACCTATAAAAAGAGGGTTGGGCCGTGCGTATACAAAATGTGTCCACACCCATCCAGCCTATCCCGTAATGAGCTGGCCACACTTACCTTGCCAAACTGGGACCATCCCTGTGATGGTCCGGGGGCCAAGAGTGGGGCCTAAGCCCCACAAAATGGGGGAAAGAATGGAAACTACAAGTCCCATGATGCCAAGGGAGAAAAATGGCACTTTAACAGCCAGGCCTGGAAACAGAATGTTGGAGAGAGCTGATTTGCATGTTTAACTACAATCGGTTGAACTTGAGAGTGAATGATTGATGGGGCAAGGTCCTGATGTGGATGGACCAAACCCATTCCATTTAAGCCTCTACAGCCCTGGAACGAGACACTTTCAATGTACATCAATGCTGTGTGAGAAAGAGACAGAGAGAGACAGGGAGTGTGTGAATGTGTGTGTGCAGCACAATGCACAAGACAGTGCATTCCGGATCAGTCACTTGTGTATGTGTGTGTGCCTGAATGAGAGAGAGAGAGAGAGACTCTGTGTGTTGGGGTGTATCAGGGTCCGAAAAACCTAAACATACAATTAGCTCTCATCCTTCCTTCCCTACCTCCAGCCATTCTTCTCCCCTTCCTTCTTTCTTTCCCTTCCTCGTTCTTACCCTCCCATCTGCCTTTCCTCCTAAATTACCCCCTCAATACCTACCATCCCTCCCTCATCATCATGCCGGGGTGAGTCTGCCAAGGTTCCTTTACTGAGAGCCAGGGGGCATCACAAATGGTGTGCGGGGAGCCAAAAATAAAAAACCCTCCCCAAGCTACACCCATCCCATGGGTTGAGCCAGCCCCCCCCAAAAAAACACACCATAAGTAATAGGCACATCCTAGGCGTCTGCAGAATTTCCGTGGTCATGTGGCAGGCATGACTAGACACAGGAGCCCACGTAACACTTTTTACCTTCCCAACAATGTGGTGCCTCTTTATCAACTTACAATTCCTTACTTTAGAACAAAAAGGTAGACATGAGCTGGGAGAAAGATGGGAGCTCATTCTGTCCTGCAATACTCAAGAATCAAACTGCTCACCTTCCACATTCCAGTAAGCCTCCATCAACACACGGATCAGTCTGCTTCTGCAGACGTTTCCGTGGTCATGTGGCAGGCATGACTACACACCGGAGCACACGTCAAACCATCTATGAGAAAAAAAATCTCTGCATATGCATTCCAAATACACAAACACACAGACACAATAACCAGATAAACATATCATAAGAAGGGACATACCTCCCCACAATTAAAATTTTTTTAACACACACACCCCGGCAAGGCTGGGCAATGAGCTAGTAGCTTCTAAAAAAGGGCCTTCTCCATGTCATGCCTCTCTCTCCTGTCCCAGACAATCCAAATGTTTCTCACCAGCATTTCATGTTCGCAGGGTACACAGAAAGAGCATCCTCAAAGATTTTGGTATTTTTGAACCACATTCGGGTGTACCCCAGGCAATGCACCTTGTTGTCCCAGTTAATCTTTCTCACACTAGGTCAGACAACAGGAACTATGGAATGAGTACACAAAAATGTGGCTTTATTTTGACAGTTTATTTATTTATTTATTTAAACTTATGTCCCACCCTCTTGCCCTAAGGCAACCCAGGACGGCTCACAGCACACAAACACTATACATAGACCCCTAAAAATCCAGTAAAAAATAATAATAATACATTAAAAACTCTATAAAAACATCCCCAAATTTAAAACACCTCTCCCTTCCCCATCCATCAGTAGAGGGACCAATCTACTAATAGAGCCAACAAGCAGGAGTCATCACCATACCTGTCAAGTTTCGGGAAATTTCTATCAAACCCCGTATTTTACACTCTTTCCCGCCATCATCCCATATTAGTTAGACTGCAATTAGACTGGAGTTAGACTGGAGGACAGCACAGGATAAGCATAGCTATCCAGTTTCCTGTTTTGGCTAGGAAATTTCCCTTAATTGACAGAAATTTCCCGATACTTGACAGGTAAGGCCCCCATATTTGCCCTGCCAACCAGGTTTTCAACCCTTTCCTAAAGGGCAGCAATTCTATCTGTAGCTGTAGATCTGCTGGCAAGAGGTTCCACAGGGTTGGGGTGGACACAGAGAAGGCCCTTCTCCTTGTGCTAGAGAGGCAAGCCCCTCTAGCCGATGGAACACTGAGGGAGCCTCTCTGGTCCACCCTTGTGGGTCAGGCAGACTCTCTTGGGGCGATGCGGTCTCTTAGGTAACCTGGCATACTACCATGAAGGGTTCTGATCTAGACCTGAAAAAAGAATAAGTAGGTTCTCTTTATCCACATGCTTTCTCTGTGCTCTATACTTTGAGGAAGTAACTTACCATGTTTACATAAATCAACATGTTTAATATAGCCGGGCATCTCACTCATCCCGGGAAATCTTACCTTTGACCACTGTTCAGCCTAGTCGCTATCTTACATACAGGTATGTCTTTGGTATTAGATATCTAAACCACTGATCTGTTAGGCCAGCAACACAATTTTTGGACAAATGGAAATCAGCAATATAATTTTGGCCATCTACACAAAGGCTTAGCTCTATGTTCAGTGTTGCGTATGTTTCTGCTATATGGAAAGTCAATAATTTTATGCATAAACATAAATGAAAAGTTGATTGCAAGATGTCTAAAAATATTGTATTATTAAAATCGATTTCCATGGGCATTTACAAGTGTTTACTATAACCAAAGGTCCCAGTGTACAGCTCTTCCATAGTTTCGTATTTAGCTCCACTCTTTATAAAAAGTGTCACATACAATTGGGGAAAGAGTCAAGCGGTTTTTAGTGTTTATCACAAGCTTTTCTCAATCTGTCTTACCTGTCTGAAGAGACATTAATCACATTTCCTTCTTTTTCCCACTGCTTATTTTTTTTAAAAAAAAATGTAAAGAAAATTTTTCACATTGAACAAAATCATGTTTGGCATGGCTCCGAACATAAGATTAAAATTTCAAAAATTAAAATGGTAAGAGAAATACAGTAAACTAATTAGAACTTCTTTAATAGGAAACAAAATGAACAACACTGAGACAATAAAATCAAGTTTTAGATAAATGATGGGGAAAGCATAGTCTATTTAACTATCCTGGTAGAGAATGCGAATCTAATATGCTGAAATTGCAAAACTGACATATGTAAGAGAAAATGTTGTGTACTGAGTCATGCAAGCTCACTGATTGCACAACTGCATAGGGGATAAATGAGAGTGAAGTTTAACTGAAATCTGAAATGAATTTTGCAATTACCAAATCCATATGCATACAAAAATGTTTATATTAGAGTAAAATATTCCAAAACACAAGCATATTTGTGGAAACTTTGCAAAAAAAGTATCATACAGAGGGAAACTGCATGAATACAAAATGCTCATTATGCAAAAATCTGTATATTAGGGGAAATGTGCATGTAAATGCATATGCATTTGTATGTAGACTATGAGAAATGGTGATACATGAAAGACTTTTTGAAATGAACATTCTCCTATGGAGCAGTTTTAATCATTATTTTAAAACAAATAAGAATAAAAGATCATACAAATCTATGCTTTCTGTAAAATGGACCTTTGCAATAAATCTATTATCTGTCTGCCAAGCCATTTTCTACAAATTAGAGAAACCTGTAGAGATGCATTGATACAAATTAAACTGCAAATGCTTCTTTCCCTCCAGAAATGAGAGTCTTGCTGAATATTATTTTTAAAAGTTGCCTGGTCTGATTTACTAAACTACCATATAAACTCCTACTGGCTGTGAGCAGAAGAGATTATAACTTTTTTAATCAAGAAAAAGAAGCACTTGCAAGCAAAAAAAGCACAAATTGATTTTTGAACCTCTCAAATGATACACAGCAAGAAGAGGATAAACTGAGTGGCGAAGGAAATCTAGCAGGTGAAAGATTTTTATTATTACTACTACTATTACGGTTTTCACTTTTCTTGTTGGCAAGGAGATCTTTAATTTAGGTAAATATGCAACAGGATGAATGCTAGGGCAAAGCTATGACTCCAACAAGCTAACACCAGGCTATATATCCTGGGGGGGTTTCCATGCAAGCTATTTCGCCTTGCTTGATTGTATTGTAGCATTAGTATTCAGCTCACACTGGAAGGAAGCAGAAAGGGCAATGTTCAAGTTTTCATTGTGCTTGTTTGTGAATTGAAGCATATGCTGACATTCTGTAGTAGAACAAGGAAATGCAAGCAACACAGTTCATAAACCTGTTTTTTGTGTGTGTGTGTAGCTCTACTGCATGTGATTGTAGATGTATGATGTCTCCTTGCTCAAAATGGCTCCCTGCTTTTTTTTTTTGCTTTTTTTGACATTCCTGTGGCAGGGTTTGTCTGGCTGGCTTTAAATTTTGATCAGACAAATATATAATCAAGTAACCATTACCTTCCTTTATTCCAAGCTTGGGCTCATCTGCAAGGACTCAGGAAAACCTTGACTCGTAAGAGTCAGGAAGTATATACCCGGTTCAGTGGTACCAGCCATTATTGCCCTGTCTTGTGGCTTCCGTAGAAGAGAAAAACATGAGTAAAAAAGAATTGTTATCCATAATATTGACAATAGTGAGACAATGTATTGCAAGAAATTGGAAGAATGATTCTTTATTGAAAGTAGAAGATTTGTATAAAGAAATGTGGGAAATTGCATTGAACGATAAGTTAACATGGGAAATGAACCAAAAAAGGAGGACTAATTAATGAAAATAAATTTTGGAGTATATGGAGACCTTTTCTGGATTATACATTGACTGAAGGTAAGGGTGGCAGGCCAGGACAGATCAATTGAGTTTTTGGATATAACAAGAGACAACTATGATGGACCACAGTCCCCAAGGCATTGTAAATATCACAGGGGTTATATTTTTTTTTGTTTTAGATATGTATTATTGCTACAGAATAACAATGAAAGCAGTTTATATATAACAGATTGTCAGTTATATGCAAAATAAAGTTGAATATATATATATATATATACACACACACACACAAATAAGATATTAGATATACATTACATTTATATATTGTGGGTTGCTCGCAATCATAATTTGCCAAAACCTTTCCCAATGGGTTCGCTCGCCAGCACATGGGCTTGAGTACCAACTGGGCCTTGATGGAAAGGCAATTGGGGTATGGGCTATATTGATAGTTATGGGGTGATTCATATTGCCTTGGCTGGCAGCTCTGAGAGAAGTGGGGCAAAAGTCATGAGGTGATGAACCCAAGTTAATTAACCATTATCTCACTCCTGGTTGTGGGCTTAGTTGAGCAAACTAGCCACGCCAGACATGATGATTAAGTCTAGTTATCCGGAGTCAACATAGCCAAGATTCTGAGATAAGGCAGAAACAATGGGTGTCACCTACCCTGTTAATTAGTTTCCCAGCAGGGTCCAAGATACTCAGCAAACTTCTGAGTAACTTCCTAGAGCTGGCAAATGTAACTTGGCCAGCAAAATGCCACGTATGCAAAGCCTTCTGGAACGAGGTCATGAGCAACCTATGCACAGAAGATCCCGAGGCAGGGTAATAAATGCAGACCACCCGAGCTAATCGGGACTGGACTTTCACTGCACATTCGTCTCACGTGCCTTCCATTGCGTCCACTCATTCCGACCTCCGTGGGACCCTACCGCTCCAGGTGACCTCCTCCGTGGGCCATTGCAACAATATATGAAGCATATATCAGATGCATACATTAGTAAAATGAGAGTCATATAGCATACTAGCAGATTTTGCTTGGCGGTGCCGGGCTGTTTTAAATTGTTTAGGAAGTTTTTTTATGTGTATTGTTATATAAAAAGATGTTAAATTGTGTTGGATAGTAATTGTGTAATTGTGTTGGATAGTAAGTGTGTTGCTTTTTTTTCTTGAACAAATGGTGCCGGGCTGTTTTAAATGGTGTTGAACGGTTTTGTGATTTTTAAAATGTTTATTTATACGCACGGGCTGTTATAAACTGTGATCAGCTTTTTTTGGTGGTTTTTTTTTTTGATTAACAAAAAGAGGAAAGGATGATATAATTTTTTACAATCTTTTTTTAACCAAATAATGTTTTACTATGTGAATTTTTTTAATAGTTGTACCTTGGATAATAATTTTAAAAATGTGTAAGTATGTGTTTTTTTAAATTCAATGTTTTTAAACTGTGTTTAGATGTTTGTTTGTTTTTTGAGTGAAAACTGTACACAGGATTTAAGAAATGTTTTAGAAATTTTAGGGTTTTTTTGTGAATATTTATGACTGTTTTTTCTCCTGTGGCCTCTGGGTGGTGCTGTTGAGGTTTTCTTTTACTTTGACTGTTTTTTTCTACTGGCCTCTGGGTGTCGCTTCTTCTGGTAAGTAGTCTCTTTCTTTCTTCATTTCAGTTCCGGACATTGTGGAGGAAGGTCGTTTGGGTGAGTTCTCTGCTTTAATTTCTTTTGGGGGTTTGTGGTGTATTTTTTTTTGGGGGGGAGGGTGTTTCTGTGTGTTTATTCTTGGTGTTATTTTTGGGTTTGATTTTGGATGTTTTTGGATGTTTTTGTTTGTGATTTTTGTGTATTTTTGGGGTAAGTAAAGTCAGCGGGCATATTGCCGTCTGCTGGCTTTGCTTACCTGGGAATGGATTAACTTTCAAGGGGGGCCCAAGGCACCATTGCCTTTGCCCCTGCTTGAAAGCGAAAAACTTTTGGAGTAAGTAAAGGCTATGATGCCTTCGCCCTCCCTTGAAAGCGAAACACTTACTCGGAAAGTAAAGGCACCGGGCGGAGCGCCTGTCCGGTGCCTTTGCTTTGCGGAGGAATTGTTTTGCTTTCAAGGAGGGGAAGGCAATGATGCCTTTGCCCTCCCTTGAAAGCGAAACACTTACTCGGAAAGTAAAGGCACCGGGCAGAGCGCCATCCAATTCCTTTGCTTTTCAGAGGAATTGTTTTGCTTTCAAGGGGGGGGGCGAACACATCAATACCTTCCCCCCTTGAACTCCCTCTGTTGTTGTGGTTTTTTTCCACCCCGGCTCAACTTTTGTTGAGGCCGGTGGTGGTCTCGCCATGTCTTCGGCGGGGAAGGACTTGCTCTCCTCCCTGTTGCTCTGTGCAAGAAGGCCGGCGGGTGTTTGAGTGGCTTTGAGGCGCTCTGTCCGCCTGTGGCGGACTTGCACTCCCAGTGTGCTTTTATTTTTATTTTTCACGCGCTGGCTTCCTCAGCGTTCTGCACGCTAATGGCGCGCAGGACGCTGGGCCTTGTTAGTTTTGGGTTTGTTTTTACCATTTGTTCAGAGGTTTTTTTCCTGCGGCTTCATTTTGATTGGCCACAGCGTGTTTCTGAACATTCCTTTTGCTTGCGCCTCTCAGCCTGATTGGGTGTGGCATGGCGCGCCCCAAGGAATGTTGGGAAATGGAGTCTTTTCTTTTTGTTTGCAATCGGGGGGCTCCTGCCCCACTGGCACAAAATTCAACCCGACAGTTACCTGCGAAGCCCGGTTGGGCGAGTGCACGGAGGCTCGGTCGGGGCTAGTGGGGCCTGGTGCAACATCCTTTGTCACATTCCAATGGTTAACGCACAGATTTATATTGAATATAAAATTTCTTTGGTATTTTTTATTATTTGTGTGTGTTTATTATATATGTTGTTGTTGTTGTTTTGGTTTAGTTTATTTTTCTTGGTTTAGTTGATATTGTATTGTATTGTAATTTTGATTCTTTAATTATTTTTCTTTATTGTCTATTGTGAAAAATAATAAAATTTAATAAAAAAGAATAAAAAACATTATGTCCTGCTACCACAAATATTTGTGTCATAAGTTTCAGCCTGAAAAGCACTACTGTGTTTGCCTGATAAATCAACAATGGGTCCTGTAGTGTATTAAAGAGTAATGTGTTGTATGCAATATGGCTTTTGTGAAATACCACCCACAGAGAGATGCAAGCTCTTTCCTAGCCAGGTGTCTGTCAGTTGGTTTATGAGCAAATTCTCCCTTTCCTCCAAAACTACAGTGGACTATCTCACTCTGAAAAAGAAATATCTAGAAGTGGCTGGTAATCAACTTCTCATGTTGTAAAACTCATCCTCATCATTAAAATAAACCACCCTCCATGGTAAAGTGCAGTTCTTCTACAACTTATCTACAACTTATCTAAAGTGCAGTTCTTCTACAACTTCCACTCTTAGAAGGGGGAGTCTGGGGGTGGATCTAGGACAGGGGTTCCTAACCTAAGGCCCATGGGCCAGAAACAGCCCCAGGCACCATTTCATGTGGACCCTCACCCCTCCGAGGGCATTCAAGAAACAAAATAGTCACCCCTTTGAAGCTGTTGGGACAAAATGATCTCCCCCATAATGCAGGCACGGCTAAATGGCCATCTGGCCCTTGAAGCTGACTGATAGAGCATGACCTGGGCCCCAGCTTGAAAAGGTTGGGAACCAGTGATTTATGAGTTTGGAGAATTGTCATGAAAGAATGCAGTATGGCTGCAGGGGGCTCTGGGAATCAATGAAAATTTCAACCCTTTCTCCACTAGAAACTTTGCTTACAGCATATTGGTGCCTCCTGTGTTGGAAAGGATTATGTCCATTTCTGGAAGATAACACAGAATCTAGGTGGAAAAATTAAGTTATAGCTGTATCAGATATTTAGCCTATTACAAATGTTGCAATTTTTGGTTAATTTCATTGAAAATAAATTAATTTGAAAATTACAAAGGAAATGTTGGTGAATGGATGAGATTTAGCAGTGTTGTGCTATCTTTATTTATCAGAAGTTTGAGGAATGTGTGTGGATAACCTGTCTTTCATTGTTCAGTCACCTCCATGGCAGCTGGCAGGTTTCCCAGCTTATCACACTTAGTTAAAGCCAAAGCCAAAGCAAAAAGGTCATAAAGTAACTTCTTCCACATGGCTTTTTCAAGCCAGGAAGTGTAGGTGGCCAGGAAAGGTGCAGAATAGTGGAGAAATGTGTATAAAGAAAGTTGTCAGGTGGATACGCAGTTGTTTACAGAGTTGTACTCAAACTGTGCTTATCAAAGGCTCCTTCTTGAACTAGCAGAAGGTAGCGTCAGAAGGCTCACACCTTGATCTGATGCTCTTCAATATTTTATTAACAACATGGATGGGTGAGTGTGCAGGAATTGCTTATCAAATTTGCAGAAGACACAAAATTTGGTGGAATAGCTAATACTTTGGAAGACAGGAACAAAATTCAAAAAGATGATAGGTTCGAACACTGGGCTAAAAACAACACAATGAAATTTAACAGGAATAAGTGTAAAGTTTGTCACGGGGGGGGGGCAAACACAGAGCTACAAAACGGACTAATACTATGAGTGAAAAAGATCCTGGAATTGTTGTAGATCACAAGCTAAATATTAGCAAAAGGTACAATGTGGCTACCAGAAATATAAATGCTATTTTAGGTTGCATTAAAGGCAGCATAGTCTCTAAATCCTATGAAGTACTAGTATCACTCTCTTTGGCACTGATTAGGGCTCATCTTGAGTACTGGTTACCACACTTTAAGAAGGAGGCTAACAAAGTGGAGCAAGTTTCGAGGAGGGCAACAAAGATAATCAGAAGACTGGAAATCAAGCCTTATGAGGAAAAGTTGAAGATGTGGGTACAACTAGCCTTTAGAAAAGTTGAAGTTTTTGGAATTGTAGCCATGTTAATCTGTGTTTCAGGAATATCAGAGAATAAACAAAATCAAAAACACTGTAGCACTTTAAAGATTAATTGTTATATTTCAATGTGAGCTTTTGTGGATCATGTGCATCAGACATGGGAGTGAGGCTTCATGGCATCAATTTATACCATGAGTTTTCAACTTTTTTAAGCCGGGGGCTGGGTCACACTCCCTCAGACAGCTTCGGGGGCCAGACAGCCATTTTGCCCTTCCTCCACCACATGGCACTTCGTGGTGTGGTGGAGGTAGGGGAGCACATGAAATGGTGCCGTGGGCCGCAGGTTGAGAATCCCGGATGTTGTCTATAAGCAAGTAGAGGTCTGTCACCAAGGGCTTTGGAGAATGAAGCATTCTTGTCCAAGATACAGCTAATCAAAATAACTGCCAGAGATCATCTGCCATTACCAATTGTTGGAAGCTACATTGATTTGTATGCTTATCTGTTGAGCTAACAATCACGTTGTACCTCTGTACTGGATGTGTATAAATTGACTCCATGAAGCCTAACTCCCATGTCTGATGAAGTGGACTTGATCCACAAAAGCTCATTCAAATATAACAGTTAGTCTTTAAAGTGCTACAGCATTTTTTGTTTTTGTTTTATTTATTCTTTGATATGCCTTGGTGCTGCGGTGGGCCAGAAATGGCCCGCGGGGTCACGGAGTGACTGGACACAAGGAAGGCAATTGAGGCAAAGATGCGGTGAAAGTCCAGCCCCGATTGGCTCAGGGTGCTGGCATTTATTCCCTGCCTCGTGTAATTGTTTGCATAGGTTGCACGCAACCCGTCACAGAAGACTGCCAACATGGCACATGTTAATCCAGTTACATTTGCAGAAGTTACTTGGAGGTGATGTGTAATCAGGATATCACCGCGAGGTCTGTTATCTACTAATTAACTACTGGCTGGCGAGGCCAGTAGTCTTGCCCTATCACAGAATCTTTCCGGGACTAACTTCAACAAACATAGACATTGCAGTTTGCTCTCCTACTTAGAGAGTCCACGGATATGATTAATACACTGTGTGTTTAACTTGAGTTATCACCTTATGACTTTTGTCCTTACTCATGTTCGAGCTAATGGCCAGAGCGCTATGAATGAATCCTAACTATGACTAATATGAATCCGCACCCAATTTCCCCTCCAACTAAGTTATGAGGGCTCGAGGGCATGTGCGCCCGAACCCCACCTTTCAGGAAAGGTTATGCCAATTATATTCGCGGATAAACCACACTCCCTCTTTCTTTTATTTCTAAATCAGCTTGGCCAAGAGCTGGGTATATGTATGGCATTATTTGACACGGAGTGATGATGTCTCGGGGTTTCCGCCATGAGGTACACATTGACAGCAGTGGGGGAATACATTGTGCAGAACAGCAAAGCAATGTCCCCAAAACCACAACACCCACAATCACTTTGAGCATTGTTTGAAGCCATCCCCATGGAAACCATGACCAGAGAGCATTCCACCACCCCCATGTTGCATCCTCCTTAATATTCTGTACTATAGTGTGAAGGTCTGTGACCTGACTTTGGATTTTGCGGGAGTTGTCTGTGAGGTTGAAACAACACATGTCATGGACAGCTTCACAACCCAGGTGATGGAGAAGCAATAGGTAATCAATGGCTGCTCGATTATCCAACACTGCATGTCTGAGCTCAATCTGCTCTTGATTGAGCATTGTGATGGTGGATGAGGTATGATTAATGGCCTTAGCTAGCGCGCCGCCAACTGACCTGGCACGCTGAATATGCTGACCACTAATGAAACGTACTCAGCTTTGCTCAACAATCTGATATTACTGTCACACGTACTGTCTAACCTGGTTGCACGTATGTGCCGTGCGGGTTTGGGAGTGACTGTGTTTGGAATGACCATGTCTTTTGTGGAGAGCAACAATGTCAAACGACTGATACAACAATATGAATCAGATACATTCGCAGGAATATAGTTCCATGTGCGCTGGTTACAAGTCCAGAACCAGCCTGAGGGGAAAATAATGTGTTTGTGTAGATGAGTTGCTGGTACTGGTTGATCACAAGTCCAAGTCTCTTTTCCCGTGTCCAGGCAGGGTGAGTGGGCACCCTTTTCTGAGGTGCACCCCAGCACCCGGACACAGGATGAGTTTCCGCCAATGGCCACCCTGGGAGTTTCCAGAGTAACCGCATCGGCGGGTAACACTTTTGTGTTCCCACTACCCCAAAGAGGATAAGATACATATGTTGCGCCTAGGTGTGGACCAAGGAAACTCAGCAGCTTGCCGTCCTTGGTCGGCTTGTCCAGCACGTGGCAAACTGGGATGAGACAGGTACTCAATAGAGAAGCAGAGTCCATGGGCTGCTTCAAGCAGAAATCTGACTGGTTGACAAGTACAGCCAATTTTTCCCATATGTTGTAGTGGAGTCTGGCAGGGAGATCCCCGCCAGGCATCAGATCTTCAAAGGAATCTGCTTCCAAAGAAGTTGCTTGAACCCCTCCCCCCAGAAGCAGAGAAAGGATCAAGATGACCATCAAGGAGTGATCTGGGACAAAACTGTGATCACCATGTTTTCCAGAGTGGGCTCGGCATTCTGCTGTTGCATAATCGATGCTGCATTGTCACACAAGGTCTTGACCATTTCCCATGTGATCTTTGGTACTGGCCTCGGTTGAGGTCGTCTCCTCCATCTGGGTTCCCCGTTCATGTTCAGTCTCTCCATCTCGGGCAGCGGATCCGGGAACGCTTGGCTCCACACCATCGGGTCTGAGATGCAGCTTGACACAGTGGGCCGGAATCCAGATGACACATGTAGGAGACATAATTGCTGCATACCCTCTCCCCCACATTATCAGAGGTGCCATCCCCTTCCAGGAAGGATCCGGTGGCACCAGATAATGCACCATAGGGTGCGGGAGGATCTCCGTACGACAGAAATGCTTCTCCTGCGGGGTGCAGTCTGAAAAAATGTTAAGATGATTGTATGTGAACAAGACTTTGTGCAAGCACTGCTGTGCCTGACACTGATTTTTTGGGAGGGCTAGTTCCCCCCTTTCTGTTTGTTTTTCAATGTATGACTTGAGCGTCCGATTCACTCGCTCAACAATTGCTTGTCCCTGAGGATTGTATGGAACGCCGAATGTGTGCTTAATGTCCCAGGTGGCCAGAAACGTTGCCAGCTGCCTGGAGCTATAAGCTGGTCTGTTGTCGGTCTTCACATGCCCTGGTTTGCCCATGGCTGCGAAGCATGACAAAAGATGCTGCTCTACATGTGTTGCCATTTCTCCCTTCTGAGCCATGGCCCAGACAAACTGAGAATGTGTCAATGGAGATGTGCATGAACTGCCATCTCCCAAATTGTGGAACATGTGTGACGTCCATTTGCCACACCTGATTGGCTTCTGTCCCTCATGGGTTGATCCCCCACAAGCCCCCCCCCCCGTGGCTCCTGCACACTGTGTACAGGAGTGGACTATGCCCTGAGCTTGAGATAATGGCAGATTGAACTGCAGTGCGAGCGCTTTGGCGTTTTGGTGAAAAAATGCACGGCTTTGAATAGGAGTCGTAAAGACTCCCAGAACTGATTTCTGGTGGATTTCTTTTGCGGCCACGTCTGCTCTACTGTTGCCCTGTGAGATGGGACCAGGCAGGTCCTGGTAGCTCCTAATGTGGGCTACATAGAGCACTTCCCTGCAGTTTCGCAAATGAAATTGTATGGTCAAGAACAAACTTAGCAGATTTTGGTCTATCGCGGGAGTGATGTAGGCTCCTGGTAGACTGTGGATCAAATTACTTATATACTGACTGTCTGTAATCATGTTTAATGGTTCACTGGCAAATGTGCGTAAGGCAAGGTTCGCTGCTGCCAATTCTGCCCTCTGTGCAGATTTTTGCGGAAGTGTCAGAAGCGTTTGCCAAGCCTGCCCCTCTTGCTATGTAAGAACCCCGTAAGTTCTACCCCCATCTGTGAATGCTGTCCGTGCTCCCTGAAGAGAAACTAAAGACAATAACCTGTGCAGATTGACTGTTCGTGTTTGGATCAAGACTAGTCGAGGGTCTTTTGGGAAATGATATGCTAAACAACCTGTGAATCCTTCCAATGCAATCGTAAGAGTGTCTCCGAGTTGCATGAGCTGTTGGATCTGAACTTTGATGAATGGCACGACTATTTTTGCTAAATCGTAACCTGAGATAATCGCTAAATCACCATGGCGACCAGTTCTTGCGGAGGGATGATGTTTCAGGAAGAGGTGTGTGGCAGATACACCCATTCCACGATTTTCGCCTCTTGGTCGGAGTCTATGCCTAGAGCTCTGGTGAACATGGTCCCAGTTCGGACTATGTACAGGTTCAGAACAGGAGCATATGGCCCCTGACTAATTCTGTCTACCCATCATTGGCTGAGGACTTGGTTGACCTTTTTGAGAGTCATGAGAGCCTCTCGCTCAATTTGAATCCAGTCTTCTGGCTGCCTTCCTAGCGTTAGCAGCGAGAAGAGTGGTTTCAAAAGTTCTGTATCTAACCTAAAATACGATCTGGCCCAATTGATATTTCCCAAAATCTGTTGGAGTTCTACCAGCGTGACTGAACCTTTGATGTTGATTCGTGGCAATACTGGAGCTGCAAAAGATCAGAGAAGCTGATGACCCAGATATGAATAGGGTTCGGTTCTCTGAACTTTCTCTGGGCTGATAAGTAACCCCTTGTCCCCCAGAGTGGTCTGGAGGTCTTTAAACATTTTGCTGCCGAGTTGCGGCGCTGCGATCAAAATATCATCCATGAAGTGACATACCAAGCGGTCCCATTGGCTGAATACACTTATTGATCTCTCTTAGATTGTGAAGGAGTCGCCACTTCCCTGACTTTTTCTTAATGACAAAAATTGGTGAGTTCCAGGGACTGGTGGACTGTTGTATGTGTCCTGCATCGAGGTGCTCTCTAACGAGCTGTTTTAGGGCTTCTAACCTTTTCCCCACTATCAGCCACTGCTCTACCCAAACTGGCTTGTTGGTCAGCCATTTAAGTGGCAAAGCCATTTACCCGAAGGTAAGGGTGGCATGACACTGTTGTAAAATGTCCCTTCCCCAGAGATTTACCGACACATTTAAGACATGCGGCCATATCACCGCTGTGCCTTCGGCTCCGGGGATCATGACTTTTACCCAATCTCGACCTCTGTATGCTTCCTGAATGCCGCCTATCCCCCCCCACACACACACATCAGAGACCGGCTCAAGGGCCCATTCATGAGGCCACTGCCTCTGGCTGACCACTGTGACGTCAGCTCCGGTGTCAAGCAGCCCGTCAAAAGGTCTTTTATTTAAAAATACCTTAATGACTGGTCGCTATCTCCACTCTATGTTCTTTTCCACTGTCACTATGATCTGGTATCCTTCTACTGCCCCTTCCTCTCTTGGGCAGTCTGTTGACCCGAACTCTGAGCTGTCTCTGAGCCTTCCCTGGCTGCTCCCTGGCAAGTGACAAGGAACCATGATCCGTTGCACTAATGAATCTCCTTTGTGAATTGTTTGGGGCATGTGTGTCCAGAGCTGAATCAGGATGACACCTGTGAAATTGGAGTCTATGATTCCCGGAATCATGATGATTCCCTGCGTTCCTGCACTACTACGAGGCAAAACTAAGCCTATGACACCTTTAGGCAGGGGTCCCTTGTACTGGGAATTGACTAGATGGACAGCGCCTGGCAAGTCACATGTGACTTCTGCCTGGCATTCCAATTCTAGCCCCGCACTGCCTTTGGTTTCAGCCATGTGGAGTTATTGGGATTCCAGCTCTGGTGCTTCCAGAGCGGCTGGGGTCTCTATTTGAACTGGGGCTAGAGACAAGCCCGTGTTCCGGTTTCCCGAATTTGGACAGTTGTTGGCCCAATGAAAGCCATTGTGGCATCTTGGGCACTGTGTGGATGGGGTCTTGGGATGACCCGTGATTTGGCCACCCCCTTTCCTAGATCGACACTCTTTAGCGAAATGCCCGATCTTGCCATACTGGTGGCAGGCTCCCTTGGTTTTACCCTTGGGCTTTCTCCCACCTTGCACTGCCACCGCCAACAGACCCATTTTATAGGAATCTGTCCCAATGTCAGCACAGGCTCTGATCATGTCGGTAAGCATCAGATCAGGACAGTTACCCATAGCCTACAATATTTTGCGGCAATCAAGGTTGGTGTTGTCTTTAGCCAGCTTCATCATTAGCTCCTCTTGGGTCTGCTGATTGTCTATCTGCCTACTGATTGCTTCCTCTAGCCTGTTTATGAAGTCCATGTAGGGCTCTTGCGATCCTTGTTTGATCGAGGTGTAATTTTTTGCTGCTTTGCCAGTAGCGGGGACTTTGAGATATGCCCTGAAGGCAGTCTCAGATGCCAATTGGAGTGTGGCTGCTGGCAGGACAGACTGCGCTGGGATGGTCTCGAACGGACCTGAGCCATATAGCTGCTCGGCAATTATTGCTCCTCCCATCCGAGCGGCCCTAGCCTGCGCTTCGAGCCTGTACTCACTGTCCCATAACAGATACTGGCTGGAGTTTAGCATCATCCGCATAATGACTTTTTTGTCATACGGGATAAGCATTGTGGCCACCCAAGCTGCTGGAGCGTGCCTCTTGTGAAGCGGCTCTGGAGCTCTTTTTCTGTGATTGCTTTGCGGATTTCTGCAAGTAATTTGTAGGGAATTGACGTGTGAACTGCTGCCTGGTTGCCCGTGAGGGCATCCAGCTCAAGGTGGACTGGACATAACTGCTGAAGCTCAGCTACTTCATGGGCTGGTAAATCCCCTTTGCATGCTTCCTCCTCTACCATGCGCTGAAAGGAACTTTTGGTTGTCTGGGAAGCGCCTGCGCTTCCTAGGCTTTTGTCCCCTCCTGTGGCATCTGCACTTGCCACAGAAGGGAAGTCCCCTATGCCTCCTTGTCGAAACTGAATTGTCGGATAGAGACCAGCTGGGGCAGATGGTTCTATATGCGCTGGGGATTTTGCTGCCTCTATGCAGACTGGGCTCACTTCTGAGATGACTTTCCTACACTTACTCCATGCGCTAATAATTTTTATTGGCGCTCTCTGCTCCTGCTTAATGCAGTCCCCTACTCTGTCCCAAATTCAGAGATCTAACATGCCTGCTTCTGGATAAAACAAACAGTGATCTCTAATATACACCATAATGTCCACTAAGTTACCCGCTATGAATGCGGGTATGATTTAGCCTGGCCAGGTGCTTGAACTCCACTACATGAGCCCTTTGCTTAGCGGACAAGCCTTGCCCCTGTAGACAAGCCCCCATTACCTGACGAAGAGTCCCTCCAAAGTTGCCTTCTCGGGATGAGTCGACGTGTCTGGGTTCAGGTAATGGTTGAGATGTCACTTCGCATGCGGTCCCTCTGTAGCCTCTGTGATGTTGTAGTCAGGGTTCACAGCTCACCCTGACCTGGAACGCATTCAATTCCGATGAGCGAGGTGCCACAGAGCTTTGGAGCATACTCTGCCTGTGGAACTTGCCTAGCCTTGTCCGTGCCTGGTTCCGATCGGGTGGCGTCCCAACCAGAACCTCTCCGAAGCTTCCAAGAGAGATCGGATCGTGGCTCTAGCATAGAACTGTGCTGATCACGTCGGGCCGGATGGCCTGGATCACGTCGGGGTCACCAGATATTGCGGTGAGCCAGAAATGGCCCGCAGGGTCACGGAGTGACTGGACACAAGGAAGGCAATCGAGGCAAAGATGCGGTGAAAGTCCAGCCCCGATTGGCTTGGGGTGCTGGCATTTATTCCCTGCCTCGGGTAATTGCGTGCATAGGTTGTGCGCGACCCATCACAAAAGACTGCCAATGTGGCACATGTTAATCCAGTTACATTTGCAGAAGTTACTTGGAGGTGATGTGTAATCAGGATATCACCGGGAGGTCTGTTATCTACTAATTAACTACTGGCTAGCGAGGCCATTGTCATGCCCTATCACGGAATCTTTCCAGGACTAACTTCAACAAACATAGACATTGCGGTTTGCTCTCCTACTTAGAGAGTCCGTGGATATGATATGGATATGATACACTGTGTGTTTACCTTGAGTTATCACCTTGTGACTTCTGTCCTTACCCATGTCCGAGCTAATGGCCAGAGTGCTATGAATACATAAGAACATAAGAACAGCCTTGCTGGAACAGGCCACAGCCCATCCAGTCCAGCATTCTGTCTCACACAGTGGCTCACCATTTCCTTCAGGGTATTCCCAAGCAGATGCCTTCACCTGCTTAGGATTCCCTGGAAATGGCATTGAGAGATATCCTGCCTATCTCTCCAACCCGGAGGTTGTCCTTAGGTATCCATAATTATAGCCATTGATAGCCTTATCCTCCATGAACTTGTCTAATCCTTTCTTAAAGCTGTCAAGACTGACAGCTGTCACCACTTCTTCTGGCAGGGAGTTCCATAGACCAGTAATCCTCTGGGTGAAAAAGTACTTTCTCTTATTTGTTTGAGAACTAGTACCCAAAAGTTTCATGGAGTGTCCCCTAGTTCTAGTGTTGTGCGATAGGGAAAACAGTTTTTCCTTATCTACTTTGTCCACACCGTGCATGATTTTATAAACTTCAATCAGGTCACCTCTTAGACGCCGTCGTTCAAGAGTGAAAAGGCCCAACCGTTGCAGCCTCAGATGGTAAGGAAGGTGTTCCAGTCTCCTAATCATTCTGGTTGCCCTCCTCTGTACTTTCTCCAACTCCATAATATCCTTCTGGAGGTATGGCGACCAGAACTGTACACAATATTCCAGATGGGGCCTCACCATAGATTTATAAAGAGGCAAAATGACACTTGCTGACTTATTTTCTATACCCTTCCTAATGATCCCTAACATTGAGTTTGCTTTTTTCACTGCTGAGGCACACTGGGTTGACACCTTCATTGAGCTGTCCACCAGGACACCAAGGTCCCTTTCCTGGTTTGTCGCAGAGAGTTCAGACCCCATCAGTTTATAAATGTAATTGGGGTTTTTTGCCCCAACATGCATCACTCTGCACTTACTGATGTTGAAGCTCATTTGCCACTGTTTTGCCCACTCCCCCAGTGTCAAGAGATCCCTCTGGAGCTCTTCACAATCTCTCACAGTTTTCACTACCCTGTATAATTTAGTGTCGTCAGCAAATTTGGCTACCTTGCTTTTTACTCCTACCTCTAGATCATTTATGAAGAGGTTGAAAAGCAGGGGTCCCAGTACTGAACCTTGGGGGACCCCACTCTTTACTTCCCTCCACTTGGAGAAGTGTCCATTTAGTGCTACCCTCTGTTTCCTGTCCCTTAGCCAGTTGCTGATCCAGGACAAGACCTGTCCCTTTATTCCATGACTGGTAAGTTTATTCAAGAGCCTTTGGTGTGGGACCTTGTCAAAAGACTTCTGAAAGTCCAGATAAACAATGTCAACTGGATCCCCCTTATCCACATGCTTGTTGACAGTCTCAAAAAATTCCAACAGATTAGTGAGGCATGATTTGCCCTTGCAAAAGCCATGTTGGCTCTCCTTTAGCAGCGCCTTCTCTTCTATGTGCCTATTAATTCTATCTTTTAGGATGGTTTCCATCACTTTACCTGGGACACATGTCAAACTGACAGGCCGGTAATTTCCTGGATCACCCCTGGATCCTTTTTTGAAAATTGGTGTTACATTCGCTACCTTCCAGTCATCAGGCACAAAGCCTGATTTGAGGGAAAGATTATATATTTTGGCTAGGATATCAGCAATTTCATCTTTAAGTTCCCTGAGAACTCGTGGATGGATGCCATCTGGTCCTGGGGATTTGTTAGTGTTTAGCTTAACAAGACATGCAAGGACCTCCTCCCTGGTTATTTCTATCTTGCTTAATTCTTCGGTTTCCCTCCCTACGAAGATAGGCTCTGTTTTGGGCATGTGGTCTCTGTCTTCTTCAGTGAATACTGAAGCAAAGAATTCATTGAGTCTCTCTGCAATCTCTGTTTCCTCTTTAATAACCCCTTGCCTTCCATTGTCATCTAATGGTCCAATGGCCTTCCTAGTTGGGTTCTTACTTCTAATGTACTTAAAGAAGTCTTTGTTATTTCTCTGAGTATTTTTAGCTATACGCTCCTCAAAGTCTTGCTTTGCTTTCCTGATTGTTGCCTTGCATTTGTTCTGCCAGAATTTATGTTTCTGCCTGCTGTCCTCATTTGGACAAGCCTTCCTAACTATGACTAATGTGAATCCGCACCCAATTTCCCTTCCAACCAAGTTATGAGGGCTCGAGGGCATGTGCGCCCGAACCCCACCTTTCAGGAAAGGTTATACCAATTATATTCGCGGATAAACCACACCTTGAGAAAAGAATGCTGAGAGGTTGTATGATAACACTTTTCAAATACTTGACATATTGTAATACAGGAGAGGTGCAGGATTTGTTCTCAATCATTCTGGAGTGCAGGACACATAAGGGACCAAAGTTACAGAAAGGTAGGTTTCAGCTGAATATCAGGAAGAAAACCTCCTAACTAGTAGAGCAATTGCTTCAGGAGGTGGTGAATGCTCCAATACTTGAAGGTCAAAAGAGAAAATTAGATTGCCATTGTAACAGTGGCCAGACCTTCATTTCTCAGAAAATCTTGAGTCTGATATTGTACCAGCCAGGGTGCTTTTAAACTGTGAAGTCTGGCCTGGATTTTTCTTACCACCAGACAAGCCCTGGGAGATTCAACAGTTCAATCCTGGCCTGTTCTGACAAATTACAGCCTGCCCTCTTCCCAGGGTTAGCTACTAATCAGTGTGTCAATCTAAATTTAGTAGCATAACTAAAAAAAAAATTCCACAGGTGTGAATAAACACAATGGCTGCTATTTTTAAAAGGGTTTAATTTTAATAACATTGAGATATTTATAAAATCAATAGTCGGGTTTCAAAATTGTGACAAACAAAAGACAGCTTCAATTGATACAAATAAACACTTCAAAATACTACAGGCAAGACAGACTATCAATTTCCCCACAAAATATTAGCCCTATATTTCTACTCTAGAGGAATCTTCCTACCCCTATTCAGCTGAATTATCCCTGGACAGCAGCAATCTCAAAGCCCAGCTCTTCTTCTTATTTTTCCTCAGCAATCTCTCTTATTCTTATTTTACCTCAGCACTCTCTCACTCATTATTTTAGCTCAGCTCTCCTTTTTATCTAAATTCACCTCAGAGTTCTAGTACCTTCCCCATCAATCATTCACTCTCAACCAATCCCAGTACAATATGCAAATCAGCTCTTGTTAACATTCTATCTCTACCTACTGCTGTTAATCTTCCCCAGCCTTGCCTTCACTTTTACCAGTGCTACTTTCTATCCATTCGTACTCACACTCCGCACATGCTCTCATTCTTTTTTCTACTCTAATTACATTCATTCCTTACAGCCACCTGTCAGATGTACTCTGATGTGGATTCCTGCATTGAGCAGGATTAAAGTCTTCAAGCTGCCTTAGCAACTCCATTATTCTATGGTTCTAAAATATGGAACACCCTCAACCATTTTAGAAAGTACTAGCAAATTTTGCCCGGCAGTGCCGGGCTGTTTTGAATTGTGTTGGAAGGTTTTTGTTTTGTTAATGTTTGTACAAATGAGGTTAGTCTGTAATTGTGATTTTTAAAATGTTTATTTATACACATGGGCTGTTATAAACAGTGATCAGCTTTTTTGGGTTTGTTTTGGTGGATTAAAAAAAGAGGAAAGGATGATATGATTTTTTACAATTATTTTATTTAACCAAATAATGTTTTAGTATGTGAATTTTTTAAAATAGTTGTACCTTGGATAATAATTTTAAAAATGTGAAAGTACATTTTTTTTACATTCAATGTTTTTAAACTGTGTTTAGATGTTTTGGGCTTTTTTGAGTGAAAACTCTACACAGGATTTTAGAAATGTTTTTATTTCATTATTTTGTGATTTGTTTGTGATTTGTGTGAATGTGTGATGTAATGTTATGTTTTTGACTGTTTTATCTCTTGTAGCCTCTGGGTGGGGCTGTTGAGTATTTCTTTTTTCTCTAATGGCCTCTGGGTGGTGTTTCTTCCGGTAAGTAGTCTCTTTCTTTCCTCACTTCAGTTCTGGCCATCATGGAGGTAGGACATGCTGGTAAGTTGGCTGGTTTAATTTCTTTTGTGGGTTTGTTTTGTTTTTCTTTTTTGGTGTTTTTCTGTGTGTGTTTTCTGTTTTTTATTTTTGGTTTTGGTTTTGGTTAATTTTGGATGTTTTTGTTTTTTGTGTTTTTTAATTAATGGTTTATTTATTTTAATAATTTTGGTGTTTGTGTTTTTTAGTTTTGTTTCTCTTTCAAGGGGGGGAGGCACTGGTGCCTTGGCCCCCGCTTGAAAGCGAAACACTTTTTCGGTAAGTAAAGTCAGCGGGTGGAGTGCTGTCCGCTGGCTTTGCTTCCCTGGGAATGGGTTCACTTTCAAGGGGGGCCCAAGGCACCAGTGCCTTGGCCCCTGCTTGAAAGCGAAACACTTTTTCGGTAAGTAAAGTCAGTGGGTGGAGTGCTGTTCACTGGCTTTGCTTCCCTGGGAATGGGTTCACTTTCAAGGGGGGGCCAAGGCACCAGTGCCTTGGCCCCCTCTTGAAAGTGAAACACTTACTCATAAAGGCAGTGGCCAGAGCACCGTTTGCTGCCTTTCCTTTGTGGAGGAATTGTTTCGCTTTTGAGGGGGGGACGCATCAGTACCTTCCCCCCTTGAATCCCCCCCTGTGTTTGTGGTTTTTTCCACCCTGGCTCAACTTTTTTTGAGGCCAGTGGTGGTCTTGCCGTGTCTTCGGCGGGGTAGCGTGGAGGAGAGGGAGTCCCTCTCCTCCCCGTTTCTCCGTGAAAGAAGGCCGCCAGGTGTTTGTGTGGCTGTGAAGCGCTGCATCCGCCTGCGGCGGACTTGCCCTTGCGTTGTGTTTTTTATTTTTATTTTTCACGCGGTGGCCTTCTCAGCATTCTGCGCGCTCATGGCATGCAGGACTCTGGGGCTTGTAGTTATGGGTTTGTGCATTCCGTTTGTGCGGCATTTTTTCCCCTCTGGCTCCATTTTGATTGGCCGTGGCATGTTTTCGAACGTTCCTTTTGCTCGTGCCTCTCGCGGCACATAAGATGTTGGGAAGTGAAGTCCTTTTTCTTTGTTTGCATTCGGGGGGGGGGGGGGGCTCCTGCCCCACTGGCACAAAATTCAACCTGACAGTTACCTGCGAACCCGGTTCAGGCGAGTGAATGAATGCTCGGTACGGGCTAGTAGGGCCGGGTGCAAGATCCTTTGTCACATTCCAACGGTTAACACACAGATTTATAGGTATAGATAGAATGGATAGAAAGTATGGCAAGTTCAAAAATATAACAAAAATAAATTCGTAAGGGCCGTCAAAGCCAGGAAAAATTTGAAGCTCCTTGCATGGGAAAATATTTTTTCCCCATGAGATTACAGGAGAAATTATAGCATCGTGCTGGCTTCAGCTTTTTCATGAGGTTAGACACAACAGTGCTTTCTCTCATAATTGCTATAGGATTTACAGGAAAATAATATAAGCTTCTGAAGCTCCCCTAGAAATAGAAGGCTGCTTCATGAATTATTTCCAAACTTTTTTCACTGCTTTTAAAGACTACCTCTTTATCACTACTACAACAATGCCCTAAGAAAGCAACAAATAAAGGACATGGGAGAAGAGGCAAAATAGAAGTCAGCAGCTTTCACTGTTGCTGGTATTTCTTTTTGTTGTTCATAGTGCTAGTGCAAATTCTCAAAAATCTTGGGAGGGCACAACAAAAATGATGCAACACCTTTTGCTAATGGTAACCCCTCAAGAAATCTTTTTTCTCAATATCCCACAAAGAGGATGGAAAATTCTGAATAACTTTTTGTTGAAAACTATCATTTTAAATATGTCTGTGTCAAATGCAGTTGCCTGTTCCTAAGAGTCTGGAAGATATTGGTCCTTCTTTTTGAACAAAAATGTGATTTAAATGGAGACAAACTGATCTTTCTTGGATAACAGCAAAGCAATGATAACTCTCATATGAGCATCTGCCTGTGCACACGCATATAAATCACAAGAACTGATATTAATAGCAGTGAAGGAGCAATGTCATAATGAAAATGATTTCTTTGAGAGATTCTTCCACTTCTGATTTAAAACAAATGCATTTTAGTTATCTGTGCAGCAAAATACATCCACAACAAAACCAAAAATAATATTTTGAAATCATTACTTTTCTTAATAAAGATCTCCTCTTAGATATGCAGCATAACCAATTATTCTTCACTTTGTCTAACTTATTTTAGCATTTCTATTATTTCAACTAAATCCCTGTCTTTCTGAAAAAGCACTTTTACTGAATACAAAACTGCAGCTATTGTTCCACTCAAAGTAAAGCCTTTGAGAATCAGAATTATCTAAATGTAGGCTTATTGCTCAATTATCTCTTGAATTAAACTAAGGAACAAATAGTTTTTATCTCCTTTTATTTGCTCCTTTTGGGTTTCTTTTGCAGCATGACTGTGTGATGTTACACAAATATACAGGACAGTTCTCAAGTATCACTCATAATGACCTCCAATAAAAGTATCTTAAAGTTAGTGTCAACAAAGCTAGTGGAGATGACGGTATCCCAGTTGAATTTTTCAAAGCTCTAAAAGATGATGGAATCAAATTACTGCATTCGATATGCCAGCAGATCTGGAAATCAAAACAGTGGCCAAAAGATTGGAAAAGATAAGTATACGTTCCAATCCCAAAGAAGGGTAATGCCAAAGAGTGTTCAAATTATTGAACAATTGCACTCATCCCACATGCTAGCAAGGTGATGCTTAAGATAATACAGGATAGACTTCAGCAGCACGTGGAGAGAGAATTGCCAGAGGTGCAGGCGGGTTTCAGAAGAGGCAGGGGGACTAGCGACCACATTGCTAATGCAAGCGCGGCGCCAAAATGGCCGCCGCGCCCTTTGCGGGCCCCCCCCCACAGGACAGAGAATCCGGGTAGTTAGGGGCGTGGCCAGCTCCCTTATAAAAGGGGTGGCCACGAGGCAGCCGAGCTGCCATTTTACCTCAGCGACGGAGCGGAGAAGTCTTTTCCCCTGTGTCTCCGTCGCTCTTTAGCTTACCGGGAAGCCTTTTGGTAGCGATTCTTCCTTTCGGCTTCCCTTTGCTTCGGTGGAGATGCCTTCGAAGAAGAAGGCAGCTTTGAGTGCGGCTCGCGCTGTTAGGAGGCGCAACCCGGGTCGGAGGACCGCGGTGCTGCCTCCCCAGCAGCCGCCTTTGCAGGCCCCTGCCGGGACCGGCGGAATGGGGTCTATCGCCCCTTGGCCCGGAGCGGGCGAACAGTTTGCGGGCGCGGTAGGGGCTCCGGCCCGCGGCCCGCGAGCGGTGGACACCGCTCCTGCACCCGCCCACCAGGCGGGCCTGCTGCTCTTGGGTCGCAGCCTCTCCCGGGGCCCTCTAGCCTTGGGGGGTGGTGCGGCCCCCTGCCTTGGCAGGTTTCTCCACCGACCCTGCCGGGCTTCGGTGTTGGCCAATGGCCATATTCGGGTCCTGGGGTACAGCGACCTGTACCCACGCCTTGGACCGTGCGGGCCGGCCGGCCCTTGGCCCCAGGTCAACGTGGAAGCCTTACTGGCCCGCCTGGCGGCCCTTGAAGCGCCGTTGGCTCGGGCCAGTCAGGCGGGGGCCCTCCCTTTGGGGTTCCTTTTGAGGCGCTGCCGGCAGGAGGACAACAGCCGACAGGGAGGGTTGAGCTGCTTCAGGCGCGTGGCGCGGTTTCGCCCACTGCCTCGCAGCTCCCCAGCCAGCAGCCAGGTGCAGGTCAGGCCCCGGTGATGAGCTCTACGTCGGTCGTGAGCTCCGACGCCCCCAGTGGGCCGGAACCCCGGTGGGGGCGGCCCGCGGGGGTGCAGCATGTGAGTATACGGTGTAAGCAAGTACATCCACACACATTCCCAATATGGGGGGGGGCTTTTCAATGGCCTTGGCCTCGCGCGGGTGGTGCGGCGGTGTACCCGCTGACGCCTCACCTGGCGATGACAGCTAACACCCAGGGCCCCGTGGTGGGGGGTGTTCCCTACCCTGAGGGGAATGTTTTGGGTGGCCGGGTTGGTCCAAGCCCCTATTCCTTACCGCTGAGTTACCGCTTGGCACAGGCCGCCAGAGAGTGAATTTGGCGGGGGGAGTGCGTGGATATCTTCGCGCTCCTAAATAAGGTGCCCATCAAGGAGAGAGGGAGGGGCAGGATGAGAAGGATAGTGGCAGGCACGTTTTCGCAAGCCACCAAGTATGTGGGCCAAATGGTTGCCGGCCTGCATCATATGCATGGCGGTGTACCTTAGGGCCCGGCCGGATCTGGCGATCCCGATGGTCCAGTATTTGGACAACGTCTACCGGGCGATGGTTTACTTTCCGGGCCCAGCGTGGTTGGCTTGTGACGAGGAATGCCGTAGGCGGATTTCCCCGCACCCCGTGATTAGGCGGGATTAGCCAGGCCAGAGCCTGCGGCTTTTGTACGTGACGCCCACGCGCCCTGCGCCTGGGGAGATATACCATTGTGGGCATGTGGTTCAGCAGGCGGCCCCAGCATAGGTCACCTGCCAGGGGGCGGGGCGGGGGGTTCCAGCCCGCCTGCTGTGCTGGACTTTCTTGTCCAATGGCTTCTCCGAGGGGAAGACTTGCAATACAGACAGAAGTATCCCAACTGTGTTGGCCCCCATGCGGCCTCTGCCTGTCCCAGGCCTAGAAGGATGTGGGGCAGAGGGTGGGGCAGACAGGGGGCTGGCAAGACTGCCGCAGATGGATCTAGTTCACCGAAGGGCTCCCTCCCCAGTTAAGGTGGACATGTTGGAGCGTGGCTCACATGGTACCCGAAGGGAGGGGAGGTGGATTCTCTCCTTTAGGGTTCTAGGCAGGGGTTCCGGATCCCTTTCATGGGTAATAGGTCCCCTCAGGATGCCCCCAATCTTTTATCCCTTAAGGGGAGGGAGGAGGTGGCAGCTGCTAGCTTTGACAATAGGGTCTATGCGGGCATGGTCGCTGGCCCTGTCCCTGCACCCCCGTCCCGGGGAGCATATTATTTCAATGATGCCATGCCTTTTGGCTATTCCATTGGGGCTCGGTATTCGAGCGTTTCACCACTTTCCTAGATTGCGCTTTTGTCCGCAGGTCAGGGTCCCGGTCTGTAGCCCATTCCCTGGATGGTTTTATTCGGGGCTGAACGGGGCTGGGACACGTACACACGTCTCCTCAACACATTTCAGACGCTAATGGAGGAACTGGGTGTCCCTTTAGCGCCCGAAAAGACCGAGGGCCCATCTCCACAGCTAGTATTCCTGGGGTGGAGAGTAACACGGTAGCGCAGGATTCTAGGTTGCAGTGGGATAAGGTCCCAAGGCTAGTGGCCCTTGTCTCGGTCTGGCTGGCCGAGCGCATGGCATCACTGAGGGAATTTTGGTGCTACGTGGTCAACCCAGTTTAGCTGGCAGGGTCGTAGCACCGGGCAGGGCATTTGCTCTGCGCTGGTGCGATGCCATGGCGGGATTCTCCAGGCCCCACCACAGGCTCAGATTTACCCGGGGTATCGGGGCAGACGTGCTTGTCTGGCCATAGATCCAGAGGTGGTTCACCGGGGTGTCATTTTGGGGTCTGATCTCCTGGCTCCCACTTGCTTTCAGATGCAGTACGATGCCTCAGGATTCCTGGGTTTACGGGATGTACTTCAATTGGAAGAGGGCCTATGGTGGGTGGCCACCATACTGGGCAGGCAAGGGTCGCCTGCATGGTCTCACGTATCTGGAATGTTTCCCTATCCTGGGTGCTTTGATGCTATGGGGCAAGGAGTGGGCCAACTCAGTTGTGCAATTTTGGCATGGCAACGCGGCTGTTGTCCGCATCGTCACTGCACAGATTTCCAAATCGCCCGGGGTTATGGGGCTAGTGTGTTGGTTTGTGTTATGCAACCTGTGCCTCAACGTTCCCTGCAGGGCCAGGCATGTCCCAAGGGTTTATAATGATATTGCTGCTGCTTTGTCCCGCCTACAGATCTCCCGGTTCCATGCCTCGGCCCCCGGATGCGGAGGAATTTCCCTCGCCACTCCTGGACGAGAGATGGAACGTTGGCGAGGAGAGGTGAACCGGGCGATTGGCCTGTCACCAGCGCCATGCATGAGTAAGGCGTATCACCACGCATTTAGTTCCTTCAGAGTATTATGTACCCGATTCCGACTGCCAGGAACCTGGCCGATCCCGGTAGCCTATGTTCTGCGGTTCATGGTTTACCGGTATGTCTAGGGCCTTGCACCACGCACCATAGCATCTCAGCTGTCGGGTTGGCTTTTGTGGCCAAAGTGGGAGGTCGTGTGGACGGCACCAATGACTTCTGGGTGAGACATGTTTGGGAGGGGTGGGTGCGCGGGCGCGGGCGTTTCCCGGCCAACCGCCACCCCATTTACCAAGGGTTTTTTACCCAGTTGGCCCGGGGCTGGCCTGGCCTCTGTTTTGATAGATGAGGCAGCCCACTTCATGCGGCTACAACGGTGGCCTTTTTGGAGCCCTCCGCATCGGCGAGCTTGAGATGCTGAGTAAGGCGGATGCAAGATTTTCCCAGGGTTTTTACCCAATTGGCCCGGGGCTGGCCTGGCCTCAGTTTCGATAAATGAGGCAGCCCACTGCATGCGGCTACAACGGTGGCCTTTTTGGAGCCCTCCGCATCGGCGAGCTTGAGATGCTGAGTAAGGCGGATGCAAGATTTACCCAGGGTTTTACCCAATTGGCCCGGGGCTGGCCTGGCCTCTGTTTTGGAAATGAGGCAGCCCACTTCATGCGGCTACAACGGTGGCCTTTTTGGAGCGCTCCGTGACAGCGAGCTTGAGATGCTGTATAAGGCGGCTGCCAGTTGTAGGGCACTGGAACTCGAGGATGTCTATGTTGCCAAAGACTGGGCCCAGTTGAGGATACGCTCCTCTAATAAAGATCAGCATGGCGTAGGCAGTGGTGTAAGACTGCTACGGTGTTCTTTGGCAGACATCTGTCCGGTTGGTGCCCTACAGGAGTTCCTGGCACTGCGTGGCATGCACCACGGCCCGTTTTTTCTGTCACCAAGATGGGTCTCCCCTTACTAAATTTCAGTTTTGGAAGGTGACAGGGAGTGCCCTCACAGGTGCCCGTTATGGCACATATTCATTCCGTACTGGTGCAGCCTTTACAGCAGCTGCTTTTGGGTACTCTGGGGCTGGCATACGCAGCATGGGGAGGTGGGGCTCGCAATGTTTTCAGTTTTATGTGCGCCCACTTCCGCCATGAGTACCAATCCAGTCACCTTCCCGTCTTTTTTTTCTCAATTTTTCTCAATTTTCTTACAGACCCTGGGTGTCGTATTACACCGGTGACAGTATGGCTGGTGGGCCACAGCTATGTGCACAGGGCAGCGCGTTACGCTGCGGCGACAGAGTGGGGACCCCGACTGGGACTGGGTGAACACGCCAGTCTCACATGGCATGGTAAGCCTGGGATGTTATGGCGGGAGCTGCAGCCTTTCCTTTTTTCTGGCCTGGGTGCTGACCCGCCTGACATTCTCATCATCCACCTGGGGGGCAATGATTTGGGCCAGGTCACCGGCTTATAGCTTAAGCATGCGATTTGCGAGGACCTCGCCTACTTGCATTATGTCTGGCCTGCCACAACCCTGGTTTTGCGGACATTGTCCCGCGCCATTCCTATAGAGGGGGCGTTAACCTCCTGGCCCTTGACCGCGATAGGCGCACGGTCAATAGGGCGGTGGCGCGGTTTTCTTGCCGACAGGGCTTGGGGACGGGTCAGTCATCACCCCGATATTAGCCTACAAAATTATGACTTGTACGCAGGCGATGGGGTACATCTGTCGCGAGGAGGTATGGACCTCCTGTTGGGTGATTGGCGAGCAGGCCTGTTGACCGAGCTGACGGTCTGGGGGGGGGGGCGTCAGGTCTTCTTTGAAGCCCCTCCGTGTGGCGGGTAGCACTGGTAAGGTAAACAGTATGACCCACAAGTATCCGGCAGGTTCGCAATTGACTGGACAACACTAGACAGGAATAAATTAGTTAAACGTTGTCCGGTCAACGACGAACCAGGCGATGGGGTGATGACGATTGCTAACCAGCATGCATCACCCCTGTGATTTCACGGATACGCGTCAGAGGGTGGGGTCATGAGTTAGTTATTGACTACGGTCAACAATTTGTTTGTTGTCAACAAACAAATTGATACAAATTGATACATTGTAACCAATTGCCGTTGGCAATTTTGGGGTGGTACCTTACCAGTGTTACTTCGGCCTGCTTGCCTTATGAATTATGATTGGTCGTTTTACCAATACAAATTTTTAATTCGGACTAGGGCATTGAATCAATAAATGTGGCCCGATGCTGTTATCCACTTTCAATATTGTCTGTGTCCGTTATTGGGGGGGTGCGCCTGCAATATATGGTGGATCATGGAGAAAACAAAGGAATATCAGAAACAAGTATACCTCTGCTTTATTGACTACACCAAGGCCTTTGACTGTGTGGACCACAATAAAATGTGGCAAGTACTTAAAGAAATGGTAATACCAGAACACCTCATATGCCTCATGAGAAATCTGTACAAGAGTCAAGAAGCAACAGTTAGGACAGAGCACGGAATGACAGAATGATTTGGAATAGGAAAAGGAGTAAGACAAGGCTGTATTTTATCACCCTACCTTTTCAACCTATACACAGAGCACATAATGCACAATGCAGAGATGGAGGAATCACAATATGGGATAAAAATTGCTGGGAGAAACATCAACAATTTGAGATATGCAGACGATACCACCCTAATGGCAGATAGTGAGGAAGATTTAACGAAGCTCCTGATTATTTATTTATTTATTATTTATTGTTTAGATTTCTATACCGCTTTACTCCCCGAAAAGGGAACTCGAAGCGGTTTACAATAATAATGCTAAACAATACAAAATACGATACAAATAATACATAAGGTTAGGTTGAAAGAAGAGAGTGCAAAAGCTGGCCTGAGACTTAACATCAAGAAAACCAAGATAATGGCAACAGGCCCTATCAGTACCTGGAAAGTAGACGGGGAATTAGTAGAAGCAGTGACAGATTTTACTTTCTTGGAATCTAGGATCACTGCAGATGGTAACTGCAGCCATGAAATAAAGAGGCGACTGATTCTAGGGAGACAAGCCATGAGAAACCTGGGGAACATAGTGAAAAGTAGAGACATCACCTTGCAAACAAAAATCCGTATAGTCAAAGCAATGGTATTCCCAGTGGTAATGTATGGTTGCGAGAGCTGGACCATTAGAAAGGCTGAGCGCAGAAGAGTAGACGCCTTTGAGATGTGGTGTTGGAGGAGAGTTTTGAGAGTACCCTGGACAGCGAGGAGAACAAATAGGTCAATCTTGAAAGAAATCAGTCCTGACTGCTCCTTAGAAGGTCAAATAGTAAAGATGAAGCTGAAGTACTTTGGATACCAAATGAGAAGAGAGGATTCACTTGAGAAAGCCTTGATGCTGGGAAAAGTGAAGGGCAAAAGAAAAAGGGGATGGCCAAGGATGAGATGGCTAGATGGCATTGTGGACGCAGCAGGCACCGAGCTGAGCGGGCTGAGGAGGATGGTGGAGGACAGGGGTGCCTGGAGATCAATGGTCCATAGGGTCGCAAAGGGTCGGAATCGACTGTGCGACTGAACAACAACAACAAAAGTTAGTTGAGATTTTTTTTTTTTAGAAAGAGTTCCAAATATTTGAAAAATAAAAACAATGCACAAACTACAACCTAATTATATAATGTGGTATATGAACACTCAATTTTGTGCTGAGTTGTGCAACTTCAAAATCAGCACTGTGGTCATTATCCATGATGATGTAGAGAATACTGAAGGATGAGATCAGGTTCATCAATGTGACTCCACATCAAAGGTCTGTAGGATCTATAGTAAACTAAGTTATCAAGGAAGAGCTAAGGAAGACTTCTTATGCAAATAATTCTGGTTTTCATTAATAAGGTAATTCTAATTGCTGCTTTATGGCCTCTAGCATCATACAATGCCAAACACTACTGGATGAAACCAAGAAAACTGTTTCTAAGATGGTTCATGTGAACCTCTGCCTATATCAGGCTGTTCTCTATGTTGAATCATCTAATCATTACCTAATAAGAAGAGATTTGGTTCTAGCTACTTGTCAGAAGAAACCTTGGGAAAGAAAATCACCTTTGAGGGGCCCAGGGCAATCATTTCTATAAATACCTAGCCAGCATGGTTAGTGAGAAAAAGTGAATAAGGAAACGACTAGGTGGATATAATGAGGAATATGAGCCATAAAAAGGCAGGAGGGATCTAAGTTGAAGGTTCTCTAAAAGTGTGATGTCCTTATTGTTATGTCCAGTGAGGCAACACCCTCAGACAGACTGCTATGTTTCCCCAATCCTCCTGTGAAAGATACCAGGAGAAGAAAGAAATTTGTTTTTGTGTATAAAGTGTTTTCAAAACATGGGTACCCATCTCCACTCATTCTTGGGTAATACCAGGGAACACAGAGACAATCATGTAGGTTTGTGTGATTGTTGGCCTTCCACAAAACCAGCAAACCAAATAATCAGAAATGAAGCAATATTGATCAGGAAGAAACATGATGGGTACATTCTGCTATTCCAAACCGAGAAGTGAGCTTTCTTCCTGAGCTCTCTGCAAGTCCCAGCAACAATGAATGATTTTTTTTTAAAAAAAGACTTTACTATGTAACACATACATTATATAAAATACAATACAAAATGCAAACCCTAATGAGAAAGGCAGCAATCCTTTCAGTTAATGGGCACATATTGCCATCTGCCCAGCCATTAAACATGTTTCTCTCTCTAGCACATAACGTCTGGTAAGTGAGATTTTATGTAAGATTCAGGTTCCATTAATCTAGGTCAGTGATGGCAAACCTTTTAAAGACTGAGTGCCCATAGAGGAGAAGACATCATGCAGGCAGGCACTGTGCATGCCCACACACCCATGTGATGTCACCAGCATGCCCCTGGCAGCATCACATGGGCATGCCCCTCCCCCATGGGTGCACTGCTGCTGCCTCCTCCACCTCCTAGGAGTGTGGGTGGGTGGTGTCTGGTTGCCTCACCTCATCCCTGCTGCCACCTCCCAGACGGGATTTCAGCCTCCCCTCTCAACTCCCCATTGGTGGATGGAAAGTGATGGGTAGGGAAGCAGCACTGCCATTGGTAGGGCGGGGTTTGCCCGTGACAGAGTGCTTGCCCACAAAGAGGGCTACACATGCATAGGTCCGCCTACACTGATCTAGGTTCTCCCAGTGCCCATTTTGACAACTAATTAGCCCAGAAGCAGTTTTTGTTCCTTTTTTACTTTTAATTATCCTGTCTCTATGACGTTACCTGCCCTAGGGTATCAGAAGGAGCTGCCCCTATGACTTGGCAACCTGAGAGTACAATGGTTGCACCCCAAACGTGGCAAATCAAGTTGGTTTCCCTAAGTTCCTACCACTGCTGCCTCACTTCCCATTCTATGGCCCTGCATCTTTGCCTTGCCTGGTGAAATTAACTATAAGACCATTTTCATGAGCAGAGAAAACTTCATTCTCATTAGATAACAGGGCTGTGGTGGCTCAGTGGTTAAGGAGCTTGCCTTGTTAGCTGGAAAGCCAGCAAATTGGCAATTCGAGACCCAGGTATTGCATGATGGATTGAGCACCCATCTCTATAAAGCACCCATCCCTTCAGCGAGGGGGTGGTGATAGAAATCCAATAAAATAAATAAATAAATTTTCAAAAAGGAAATTTCCCAAAGATGAGGAAACTAGTAAAAAAGAAACTGAAAGGGAAAATTGAGAGAGTCCAAACACTCCAAGAGGCATGGAGGCTGTTTACAAAAACAATAACAGAGGCTCAATTGGAATGCATACCCAAAAGGAAAAAGGGCACTGCCAGGTCCAAGAGGACTCCGATGTGGCTTACAGGAGCTGTTCGGGAAGTGATCAAGAGCAAGAAAAGCTCATTTAGAAGATGGAAGGCTTGTCCAAATGAGGACAGCAGGCAGAAACATAAATTCTGGCAGAACAAATGCAAGGCAACAATCAGGAAAGCAAAGCAAGACTTTGAGGAGCGTATAGCTAAAAATACTCAGAGAAATAACAAAGACTTCTTTAAGTACATTAGAAGTAAGAACCCAACTAGGAAGGCCATTGGACCATTAGATGACAATGGAAGGCAAGGGGTTATTAAAGAGGAAACAGAGATTGCAGAGAGACTCAATGAATTCTTTGCTTCAGTATTCACTGAAGAAGACAGAGACCACATGCCCAAAACAGAGCCTATCTTCGTAGGGAGGGAAACCGAAGAATTAAGCAAGATAGAAATAACCAGGGAGGAGGTCCTTGCATGTCTTGTTAAGCTAAACACTAACAAATCCCCAGGACCAGATGGCATCCATCCACGAGTTCTCAGGGAACTTAAAGATGAAATTGCTGATATCCTAGCCAAAATATATAATCTTTCCCTCAAATCAGGCTTTGTGCCTGATGACTGGAAGGTAGCGAATGTAACACCAATTTTCAAAAAAGGATCCAGGGGTGATCCAGGAAATTACCGGCCTGTCAGTTTGACATGTGTCCCAGGTAAAGTGATGGAAACCATCCTAAAAGATAGAATTAATAGTTACATAGAAGAGAAGGCGCTGCTAAAGGAGAGCCAACATGGCTTTTGCAAGGGCAAATCATGCCTCACTAATCTGTTGGAATTTTTTGAGAGTGTCAACAAGCATGTGGATAAGGGGGATCCAGTTGACATTGTTTATCTGGACTTTCAGAAGGCTTTTGACAAGGTCCCACACCAAAGGCTCTTGAATAAACTTACCAGTCATGGAATAAAGGGACAGGTCTTGTCCTGGATCAGCAACTGGCTAAGGGACAGGAAACAGAGGGTAGCACTAAATGGACACTTCTCCAAGTGGAGGGAAGTAAAGAGTGGGGTCCCCCAAGGTTCAGTACTGGGACCCCTGCTTTTCAACCTCTTCATAAATGATCTAGAGGTAGGAGTAAAAAGCAAGGTAGCCAAATTTGCTGACGACACTAAATTATACAGGGTAGTGAAAACTGTGAGAGATTGTGAAGAGCTCCAGAGGGATCTCTTGACACTGGGGGAGTGGGCAAAACAGTGGCAAATGAGCTTCAACATCAGTAAGTGCAGAGTGATGCATGTTGGGGCAAAAAACCCCAATTACATTTATAAACTGATGGGGTCTGAACTCTCTGCGACAAACCAGGAAAGGGACCTTGGTGTCCTGGTGGACAGCTCAATGAAGGTGTCAACCCAGTGTGCCTCAGCAGTGAAAAAAGCAAACTCAATGTTAGGGATCATTAGGAAGGGTATAGAAAATAAGTCAGCAAGTGTCATTTTGCCTCTTTATAAATCTATGGTGAGGCCCCATCTGGAATATTGTGTACAGTTCTGGTCGCCATACCTCCAGAAGGATATTATGGAGTTGGAGAAAGTACAGAGGAGGGCAACCAGAATGATTAGGGGACTGGAACACCTTCCTTACCATCTGAGGCTGCAACGGTTGGGCCTTTTCACTCTTGAACGTCGGCGTCTAAGAGGTGACCTGATTGAAGTTTATAAAATCATGCACGGTGTGGACAAGGTAGATAAGGAAAAACTGTTTTCCCTATCGCACAACACTAGAACTAGGGGACACTCCATGAAACTTTTGGGTACTAGTTCTCAAACCAATAAGAGAAAGTACTTTTTCACCCAGAGGATTACTGGTCTATGGAACTCCCTGCCAGAAGAAGTGGTGACAGCTGTCAGTCTTCACAGCTTTAAGAAAGGATTAGACAAGTTCATGGAGGACAAGGCTATCAATGGCTATAATTATGGCTACCTAAGGACAACCTCCGGGTTGGAGAGATAGGCAGGATATCTCTCAATGCCATTTTCAGGGAATCCTAAGCAGGTGAAGGCATCTCCTTGGGAATACCCTGAAGAAAATGGTGAGCCACTGTGTGAGACAGAATGCTGGACTGGATGGGCTGTGGCCTGTTCCAGCAAGGCTGTTCTTATGTTATGTTCTTATGTTCTCTGTCTCAGCTCCTGTCAACCTAACCGTTCAAAAGCAAGAAATTGCAAGTAGATAAATAGGGACCACTTCGGTGGGAAAAAGATCTTGGAAACATGAAAGGAGCCTCATTTGGGCTTCCCATGAACAGAGTTCCTCCAGCAAAAATCTTTTCAACCCAGAATAATTTCTGACATGAAATTTTTATTATTATAACTGTGGGAGCTGCATTGGCTGCCAGTGTGCCTCCAGGTACAATTCAAGGTGCTGGTGATTACCTTTAAAGCCCTACATGGTAGTGGAACAGGTTACTTCAGAGACCATGTTACACCAAGGACATCTGCCCGTCCCACCAGAGCAGACTGGAGAAGCTCCCTAATGGTTCCATCCACTAGAGAGGCTCGCCTCTCTAGCACTAGAAGGAGGGCCTTTTCGGCATCTGCTCCAGCCCTGTGGAACCTCCTGCCAACCAAGCTTTGCCTCCAGGCAGAGTTATTAACCTTTAGGAAAGGCCTTAAAAACTTGGCTCGCACAGCAGGTGTGGGGTGCTGTTGGTGGGGCAGCCCCCCTGTCCCGCTGGCTTATATGAAAGGCCATTTGGGTTTTAGTTTTAACTTATTGTCATTTTTGGGAGGGCGTTTTAACAGCTGAGTGTTTTTATGGTGATTCTGAGCCGCCGAGAGTCGCTTCAGCGAGGGGGTGGTGATAGAAATCCAATAAAATAAATAAATAAACTTGATGTGGAACAGGAGCTGTAAGGCTGGATACACAACCTATTGAAACAGAGGTTGCAGTGAGATTTTAGACTTAAGTATTTTTAACTCACAGAGGAAGGATTTTCACTTTCTGGATTTTTGTGCTTTTCAGGGATCATTTTCTTTTCAAAGGGCCAGAAGTCTATTTTATGGTCCTAGCCAACACCAGAGTGTTTAGCTCTGTTTTTGTCTACAAACTTGAAGCACCATAGCCTTTTATCAGCAGACCACTGATATGTAGTGTTTCTTGCTAGAAACAGGAAAACACCAAGGTCTTTGATGTTCTCTCCAGGTATTCTTGGACTTCAATTAACAGAAGCCCAAGTCAGCAATCCTGATGATCAGGGCTTCTGGGAAATGAAGCTCAAGAACACCTGGAGTGCTAAGGTTTGCCATCACTTTTCTAGGCTCTTTGATGGTCAGGAGCAATGTTCATGACTGCCATTCAATGGCACAAAAGATGTTTTCCATGCAAATGGCCTCACATTCACTCTCTGGTATCTCCAGGCAGAATTTCTGGTAAGGATGTGTGCACATATACACCCAACCAACTTTGTTTTTGAATCAAAGGCATTCAGTTCAGAACTGAACCAAATTTTTGTGTAATGCTGAGGAAGTGCTCTTTTGGTGACACTGTTACCAGGTCCTTGTTTGGTTCCCTGTGTAGACTCCATTACTGAGAATAGGAAAATGCATTAAATGGTGCAAGCAAAGCAACAGTCCGCAATGGTGAGTTCTCTGTTTTCTGTTGTTGTTTTTATTGTTTTCAGATATACACCCAATCCGAGTCAGCCAGTTTCCTAAGAGTGTTATTTCTGGGGGCGACTTTCTGATTGGTGTTTAGAAAATGTTTTTTTCTAGGTCAGGGTCCAACCCAGAAGCATGTCCAAATACTTTGAGTCGGGACAATATTCTGAAATCTTGTTTTCCCATCACAGAAAGAGCCTCCCTGAAGAGTGGAAAGCATTGTGAGTACACTTGGGCATTCCTTGGGCAACAGTGAGCAGTTGGTTCATCCTTTCCAATCAGAAACATTGCATTGTAAACTGCTTGGTTAGTAAGGTGAAGAACAGCCATTCATTTCCCATTTTTTACCAACTTAACTTCTTGATTTCCCCCCTCTATTTCTGATTTCAGTGCATGAACATCAGATTTCACATGAAATGCCTGATTTATTTTTCTTTTACACACTTCTTCAAAGATGGCTCAATTCCTATTTCTGGAGAAAATTGCTCTCTGAAATCTTGGAATGTTGGCACTATATACCAGCCTTTCCCATCTATTGCTTACCATCTATTTTGGGACACTAGAAAGAATCAATCAATCAATCAATCAGTTTAATTTATATCCCGCCTTCCTCAGCCGAGACCAACTCGAGGCGGCTAACAACATAATCCAACAAAGTAACAATAAAAGGATAATACAGAGAAACAACAAATTCAAAATGGAAAACAATCCAGATAAGCATAATATCATAATACAAAAACTACACTACATAATTAGGTCATAAAAATGCAATAAATATAATTATACTACAGCAAACCCAACATAGCAAGACCCCCATGTCCACTGGAGAACAGTCGTAGGAGCTACCACTCCCCCAACAGCTTGGGGAAGGAGGTCCACGTCTCAGTCTCAACATGAGCCAAGGCAGCCACAGCAAGGAGCCAAAGACGGCGATGCTCCTGGGGCGGCGGCAGTCCTGGGCCTGGCCCGGCGGCCCACGGCCCTTTATCTCCCCGCGCAAGGGACGGGAGAGGAGGGCGGGGCCCCCTCGCAGCTGCGGCGATGGTCCTGGGGCGGCGGCAGTCCTGGGCCTGGCCCGGCGGCCCACGGCCCTTTATCTCCCCGCGCAAGGGACGGGAGAGGAGGGCGGGGCCCCCTCGCAGCTGCGGCGATGGTCCTGGGGCGGCGGCAGTCCTGGGCCTGGCCCGGCGGCCCACGGCCCTTTATCTCCCCGCGCAAGGGACGGGAGAGGAGGGCGGGGCCCCCTCGCAGCTGCGGCGATGGTCCTGGGGCGGCGGCAGTCCTGGGCCTGGCCCGGCGGCCCACGGCCCTTTATCTCCCCGCGCAAGGGACGGGAGAGGAGGGCGGGGCCCCCTCGCAGCTGTGGAGATGGTCCTGGGGCGGCGGCAGTCCTGGGCCTGGCCCGGCGGCCCACGGCCCTTTATCTCCCTGCGCAAGGGACGGGAGAGGAGGGCGGGGCCCCCTCGCAGCTGCGGCGATGGTCCTGGGGCGGCGGCAGTCCTGGGCCTGGCCCGGCGGCCCACGGCCCTTTATCTCCCTGCGCAAGGGACGGGAGAGGAGGGTGGGGCCCCCTCGCAGCTGTGGCGATGGTCCTGGGGCGGCGGCAGTCCTGGGCCTGGCCCGGCGGCCCACGGCCCTTTATCTCCCCGCGCAAGGGACGGGAGAGGAGGGCGGGGCCCCCTCGCAGCTGCGGCGATGGTCCTGGGGCGGCGGCAGTCCTGGGAGTTGTAGTGCAAAACATCTAGAGTGCACTAGACTGGGATAGAAACTAATTAGATAGATATACCAATGGTCTGATAGCATAAAGGGGTTTTCTGATGTTCATCATTTCTAAGATTTTTTTAATTGGATACTGTAAACAAGGATGGGAAAGAATTAAAGGAAAAAGATTGAGTCCGTTTAACATATAATACTGCCTTTAATTATAATAAAATTCTATTTAATATCCCTTTTTAGCTTATTGAGTGTAACCACGTAATATGAATGTCTTGCTTTAAAAGCCCATTAAGGACCATTATTGCAAGCCAGCTAGAAGGCATATTTTAGTGATGTGCACTTTAAGAGAAATGTTAAAACTGTTTAAGGACAGTGCTTTGGTATCAGAGTTTTTGGTTGGACTTGATTCTCAAATTGCCATCTGGCAATGCAGTTAGTGGAAAGAAAAGGCTAGAATGACTAACCTCAGGTATAATAAATGAAATATAGATGCTTCTGTTTACACAGATTATATTATTTTATTTATACAAAAATTGATATTTCACCACTATAGTACTTAATTGAACTCTTGAGGTAGCGAACAGCAACACAATATGATAAAATGAGAAACAATAAGAAAACTACAAAGTAAGAAAACAGAAGTAGGTGAAGCAGATTTTCCCACACAGTCTCATCCAGTATTTTCTGTTTACAAAAGATCAGACTCCAAGTAACATCATAATCCAACAGCCAAACAAAAGCCTATTAACTTCACTTTTCAAAGTCAGCGCTTCAGAAAATTCCTGGAATTGTTGTAAATCAATCTCCATAGATGTTCTCCCAGAATTAGTTCCCTAAAATACTGGCGTCTCGCAACACCGTGAAGTCCAGCAGAACTAAGAGACACATACTGTCTCTGTATGTAGAGCCAATGTAGATCATCATCCAGAGCAACTAAAATTACCCCACTCCTACATCTAGGCATGATGTCAGTCTAAACTGCAGAAAGATTGAGTCAGTACAGCCGAGGAGCTCTCTTGGATGCTATGCTTTGAACTGCAATCATGTAGTTGCTTTAGCCAGAAGGGGGCCACTGGGTACAGACTAGGGGGCATCAGAACCTCATGTAGGTCAAATCACATCTCATGAGTTTGATGTTTGCAGATTGATATGCAGTAGGCAGCATTCATAGGGCCAGACACATCTTTATTAAAAGGTACACAATCGGAACATGAGGTAATGGCGGAGACGCAGCTCCTTTTATACAGCATAGTACATTTCAAACTGGTTACACGGTTGTTCATTGGTTACTGTATTTGTGACATCATTGTGACGCACTGCATTCTTCATCAGGTCTGCCTGTGGTGGGAATATCTCCCGCGGCTGACTGTAATTGGATAACTTGTATCATGTGGGTTGATCGCCATCAGCTGCCTCTCGATACCATCTAGAGGCAGCGGTAGCTCATTTTACTGTTGCGATACACTGAGTTACATTCTATCTAAAATGCATAGCATTCTATATATAACAATGAGACTCTCAAAATTGTATTACCAAGATCCTCGGCCCCCACCTTCGGGTTTTATCTCCTCCCTCAGGGTCTGCCTCCTTGCAGGGATTCCAACCAATGATTTTACAGCATAACTTGTCCATCAAACATTAGGCTCCGTCTCTTCCACCCCAGGAGACTAACATGTTTACACATACCGATGCCTTTGGTATGTGTGAGAGAGGTCTCCCACACATTGAAATCTCCATCTTGGATGGGCTAAGGCCCAGGGTATAAATCATACCCTGAAAAGCTCCACTCTTGCAACACAAGGCAATATTGATCAACAAAAGAAACATCTCATACAAAATATATTCATTTCCTCCTTATGTTACTAGTGCCAAACATTGGCGTTTACAATTTTTTTTACAAAAGTTGGTTACCACAGAATGAGGTGTCTGAGGAAGGCTGCTGGAGTGGCTAAAATGATAAAAACAGGAATGTGATTATAAAGGAAAGAATTGGAATAGAACCGATCTTAAACTATGTACTAGAGACAACAAATAAAGTGGTTTGCCCATCTGGAGAGAATGTCGTTGAATTCTACCCTATACAAGGCATATGTGGAAAGAGGAGAAGGACAAAGACCACAAGGAGGACCCAGAGGAAAATGGAGAGATAATATCAAAGAAATAATACAAGAAGACCAAATAGCACTGGTGGAGGCTGCTAAAATTGCCAGAACAAGAGCTTTGCATCTCCCACAACACTCGATGGGGTAAAAGAGGAAGCAAAGAAGAAGAACAGGAGAAGTAGTAGTTCAGGATGTTGGCAAATTAATCATTTTCTCTGCTCCTTGGCAGACTAAGTAAGTACAACGAACTATCACTGATTCACTGCATCAGTTATCGAAAAATTAAAAATCTTTTCTTTGACTTCTCTAAAAGGGAAGGTAAAAAAACAGCTAAAACTATCACCAGGAATTCAATTGCAGGAAGTTTCTTGATGAGCCTTTCAAGATGAGGCAAAGAAAGGTGTTTTTTAAAATTTGTTTTTAACTAATGCAGTGCATCAGTGACAGTTTAAAAAGGCACTTCCTTTACCCTTCTGCCAAGAAACAGAGGAAGTGATAAATTTGCCAATATAATAAACTAGCTCTCTTAAGATGCTTCACAATATTGCCAAATTCAAATCAGAAAGCTAGCTTTGAATTGGTTCCAGTAATCACTGGAACCAATCCAAATCAGAGTTATTCTACCCACCCCCAAAAAGTAGAAGCCCCTGATAGGTTCAGAAAAGTACAGCTAGTGCCATTCTGAGATGGGTTGGTTCGCTCCAACATCTGATTGACGTCTTTAATTCAGCCTGTTCCTGCAGTGGACCAAAAAGTGGGCTAAACACTCATGTAATCAGCCTCACATTCACCTTGGTGTTTCTTTATTGTGCCCACTCTCAGCTGAAGAAATTTTTATATACTGTAGACATATTGAACTGGACTGCCCCAGGTTTTGCTGCCTGCCTGGTCCTTAGGAAGTCCTAAGGCAGCCCATCCAGTCTGTAAAAACATGCCACACTGAGGTTCTTTACTCTACTGAAGGAGTTAAGGTAAAATGTAATGAATCCACATTTCGAATGATTTTATTTTTCCCCGTGATAACTTCTGTTAACATCAGACACAATTCTTTGCCATACATTAAAATGCAGGCTAGATTGCATCATGCAATGCAGAGACTCCAAACCGATTTTAAGCACTTGTAGCATCAAAAAGAAACTGCCCCAGCCATCTCTATTCTGCTTTCTTCTTCTTCTTCTTTTTGCTTTGGACTCCAGCAATTACATACAAATATTGGGTCGGATAAAGACAATCCACCAGCAGGTGATGTGTTGTAGGAATTAACTTCTCTCCCCCTTCTTCCCTATGGCAGTCTTAACTTGCTGAAAATGCTGCAGAGATAGATGGGCAGAATTCTGATGAATGGATAATAAGTGATAGAGGGGAACTCAGAAATCAGAAAATCACGCAAATGCACTTCTATGAGCAAAGCATAGGTTAATTTCTCCCTGTCCCTCACTGTCCCTCATTTGGTAGAGTCCCTTGGGTGACATTCCCTCAATAAAGATGTGAGCTTGGCAGCATGACCAAGATTAGGAATAGTACAACCTTTACCCACTCCCTGTATTTTATATGATGAATAACAATAATTACTCTTTTGGTACAGTAGTATGATAGTGTAGCTTGTGCTGATAACCTTTAATCATTAAATGGACTCTCTAAGGCAATTATCCTCTCAACAAGACAAAATTGAAACTGATTCAGAAGTTTTAATTTCCAAATGCTGGGTGAGGGATAGAGGTTTCTTACTTTAAAGGCACAGTACTTATTTCACGATGATCTGCTATTAAGTCAGAATTTACTTCTAGCAGTCCCAACAGGGATTTCAAGATAAGTGACATATTTTTGGAGTGGCTAGTCCAGTTTCATCCCCTACAATGAATTTCTGTAGCTGAGAGGCAATTCAAATCCAGGTCTATCGATCTCGGTGCAACACCACACTGGTTGTCCCACAAAACAGGTACAAAAGAATATTTCAGTGGATTAGCTTTTAGATGATTCTAATTCTACTCACATTGTACCAGGATTTTAAGCCAGTTCCCCTCAGAATAGGCCAATCTGTTTATATTTTACTTCCTAGAGCCCTTCTCAATCTCTTCTAAGCATTGTTCCACAATCTGAAAAAACTCAGAGACTAGGCTTGCCTAACTGATCTCCTCTAAACTTAGCAAGCAGATGGGGACCAAACGTAGAATCAACAACAAAGAAGGGAAACCGTTTGCCTTGGCTGATGAATAATAAGTATTTAATCCAATAATTCAATTTAAGGGTAACAGATCCTAATTCCTTCCGATATAGGAATTTTCAATTCTTCTTCAGGGATCTAAGTCAAAACAAATTGATAATGTCTCTGTCAAAAACTTATATACATAATATACAAAATGTGCAATATGTATATTATTTACATAGTCTTGGATGCATCTCATGCTGTGACATAATATAAATTGCTTAAACAATAGTTAGTAAATCAGTTACCTGTGAATCCCAGTAAATAGTAAGATTGTGAAGCATTAATATATTATAGCGCGTCCCAGACCTCTATCGTGAGTTCATTTAGTGTCGATGGACGTTAAGCTAATGGTGAGCTATGCTTGTATTTAAAGGAATACTGAACCACACAGCTGAGCTCCGAACAGAGATTATAAGAAACATGTGTAATCAATTTCCATGTTGAGGCCCGAGGGGTATAGGGTATTAAAGCGATGTATGAAAAAACACTCCCTTTGTCTTAAAATGATGTCAATATCTTTGCGGGAAAATGAATCTTGTTTATGGCTTTCCAACACCACAAACTTAAAATCATGATCTTTATGATTTTTCTCCAAAAAATGGCTAACGAGAGGGGCAGAAATGTTTCCAGTGCAGATCTTTGATCTATGTTCCCCCACCCTAGTTTTCATTTGGCGGGAAGTGACCCCCCACATATCCTAAGCCACATGCACATACAAGAAGGTAGACACACCCAGAACTTTTACAATTAAAAAATTGTTTTAAAGTCAAAGCAAACTCACTACTGGAGATGGTGACTGCTTTGGTTTGCCATGCCAAAGAGCAATGGGTGCAGTTACCACAACTGAAATGCCCTGTAATAATCGGGCGTCTTAATTGAATGCGAGATTCATGATCCGATCTACTCACAATCTGTTTGATGGATCTAGATTTCCTGAGCCCTATCAGGGGGTAAGCAGCGCAACCAGGTAAGTGGCTCACGATGTGCCAGTGCTTCTTAATAATAGATTGTACTTTACTCACCAACGGTGAGTAATGAAAAGAGCAAAAGATTTTCTCAATCGGTTTAGGCACATTCTGCTGAAATAACTGCTCCCTGGCAACCAATCTCACCTTGTTCAAATTATGAGTAATTACTTGGTCAGGATACCCTTTATCCCGTAAAAAAGAGCAGATGGTAGAGGCGGCTGAGACAAAGTCACTTTCAATAGAGGAATTACGTTTCGCTCTGAGGAAAAGTCCATATGGGAGGTTATGTTTTAAATGATGTGGATGGAAAGATGCGAAGTTTAAGTATGCGTTCCTGTCTGTTGTTTTCCTGTAGAGTCTGACTAGGACTTTACGCTGAGTAGAAACGTAAGTTTCTACATCCAAGAATGGAATGGAGGTTTTTGAGATGTTATGAGTGAATTTTAAACTGTCATTTAGCCCGTTAACCCAGGACACAAACAAAGGTGCTACTGATAAATCATCAACAATAAAATAAAGGTCATCAATATACCGTCTATAAAAATAATATGAGAAAAATAAGGATTAATATCGGAATTGAAAATGAAATCTTCTTCAAAAGAAATCATATATAAGTTTGCCAAACTTGGCGCTACTGAGCTATCCATGGCCACGCCTTTTATTTGTAAATAAAAGGTTTTACCAAACCTAAAAAAATTGTGATCCAAAACTAAATCTAATAATTCCATCAAAAAGTGCGTGGGTGGGTGAAGCTCCGTGCGTGTGTCTAAGTGTTTGTGTACAAGGGCTTTTGTCTCCTCCAGGGGCACGTTTGTGTACAGAGTCTGGACATCCATGGTAATGAAGCCACCCTCCAAGGGGACCTGAACCCCTTCTACTTGAGATATAAATTCAGTAGTGTTTTTAATATAAGAGGGGGTGGCAAGAGCAAACGGGCTGATATGGTGATTCAAAAATTGTGATGCGGGTTCGAGGGCAGAACGTATAGAAGCCACTATAGGTCTCCCTGGCATAAGGCCATCAGGGAATCGATCCTTCCGTATTTTAGGGAGCAAGTGAAAAAGGGGCACATTAGGCCTATTGTTTAACAAAAAAGTCATGAGTTTTTTCAGAAATGTAGCCCATGGCAACTCCTTCATACAACAGGTTTCTAATGATATTCAAGATGTTATCAGTCGGATCCTTATCTAACACCTTGTAAAAAGAGTTGTTAGATAACTGCCTGAATGCCTCACCCTCATACTCAGACATATCCAGAATGACAATCCCCCCCACCCTTGTCAGCTTGTTTAATGATAATCTCCTGGTCAGACGAGATCTCTTCAAGTAACCGAATATCCTTCAAACTTAGATTATGCCCCCACCTCGGCTTTTCTTTTTCACATTTGTCAAGTCCCGTGATACAAGTCTGTAAAATACATCAATCGATGGATCACTAGATGGTGGAGAAAAGGTAGATTTGGGTTTAAACTGGTCTGCCTGACCCAATTCTTTGCCATGAAAGAAGCTCTTCAGGCGGAGTAGTCGAATTAATTTAAACAAATCTACTCGAGTGCCAAAGGAATTGTAATTGGAGGTGGGAACGAACCCAAAGCCTATACCTGTACCTGTCTAAGTGTTGGCCAGTCAATTGCGAACCTGCCGGATACCTATGGGTCATAAATCTTTACCTTCCCAGTGCTACCCGCCACACGGGGAGGCTTCAATGAAGACTCACCGCCCCGCCCCCCAGACCGTCAACTCGGTCAACAGGCCTGCTTGCAAATCTTCCAAAAAGAGGTTCATAGCTCTAGTTGACAGGTGGACCCCATCCCCTGCATAAAGATCATAATTTTGTAAACTAATCGTGGGGTGTCGGATGACCATCCCCAAACCCTTGTCTGCCAAGAACCGGGCAACAGCCCTGTTCACCGAGCGGCGAGTGCGGTCAAGGGCACGGAGGTCAATACCTCCCCTGTATGAATGACGCGGTATGATGTCCGACCATAGCAGCCTTGTGGACGGCCACACATAATGCAAATAAGCTAGGTCACTGCAAATCGTGAATTTTAAAGAAAGGCCAGTGACCTGGGCGAGGTCATTGCCCCCGAGGTGCAGTACAAGGACATCAGGCGGTTCAGCATCCCTGATGGAAAACAGGAATGGCAACAGTTCCCGCCATCTCATTCTGCGCTTACCATACCAACGTATGTGTGCGGTTGCACGCAGTCCAAGCTGGGGTCCCCACTCTGTCGCCGCAGCATACTGCGCTGCCCAGTGCACGTAACTGTGGCCCACCAGCCATACTGCCACCGGTGTGCGGGGACACACAGGGTCTGTAAAAGAAAAAAGAGAACAATGACTTAACTGGTACTCATACCTGAAGAGGGCGAACATATAATGCAAAACGCATAGATCCCCATCTTCCCATATGGCGTATATCAGCCTCAGAGTACCCAAATTCAGCCGCAGTGGATGCAGCACCTATCCTAAATGAATGGGTGCCGTAACGAGCCCCGGGGAGGCCAACACTGGATAGTGCCATACCGGTCACCTTCCAAAATTGAAATTTAGTAAGGGGAGACCCATCCTGGTGGCAGAAAAACGGGCCAGGGTGTGCACCACGCACTGCCAAGAACTCCTGTAGGGCACCAACCGGACAGATGTCTGCAATGGAACATCGTAGCAGTCTAACTCCACTGCCTACGCCGTGCTGATCAACCTTTGAGGACCGTATCCTCAACTGAGCCCACTCATTAGTGACATAGACATCGTCGAGTTCCAGTGCCCTACGAGTCGCATCCGCCTTAGACAGTAGTACCAACTCACTGATGTGGAGCGCTCCAAAGAAGGCCACCGTGGTAGCTGCGTGAAAAAGAGCCGCCTCATACTTATCAAAACACAGATTATGCCAGCCTCGTGCAAGGTGGGTCAGTACCCCTAGTGAAATTGGGTGGCGAGTACCCGGGCGGCGGCCACGTTCCCATGTCCACCCCTCCAAAACATGTCGTATGCGGAAATCATTCATGGAGTCAGCAAAACCCCTCACTTTGGCCATAAATGCCAGTGCCGACAGCCTGGATGCTATAGTGCGTGGAGCCAAACCCTGACTGTGTAAATAAACCATAAATTGTAAAACTTGTTCAACTGGAATGGGCCACACTTCGGGCAACTGAAGTTAGACACAAAAGGTTCTAAATTGAACAAAAGCATGTTGATACGCCTTACGCGTGCGAGGTGCCAAAGACATGCCGATCGCCCGGTTCACCTCTCCTTGCCAAATGTCCAAATCTCGGCCGGGAGTGGCGAGGGGAATTCTTCTGCTTCCGGAGCCAAGGCATGGAACCGGGGGATCTGCAGGCGGGATAAAGCATCAGCGATATCATTATTAATGCCTGGTACATGTCTGGCCTTAAAAAGGACATTCAGGCATAGGTTACGTAACACAAACTGATGAACCAATGCCATCACCCTGGGTGACTTAGACGTTTGAGCGTTGACAATGTGCACTACCGCCGCATTGTCACACCAAAAATGGACCACTGAGTCAGCCCACTCCTCGCCCCATAGCATCAAAGCTCCCAGGATTGGAAAGAACTCAAGGAATGTAAGATCGCGGAGGCGATCCGTGCCCCGCCATGCTGGAGGCCATTGGCCATAAGCCCACCTCCCCTCAAAGTAAATCCCATATCCCAGGGAGCCGGAGGCATCCGACTGTACTTGGAATCTAGGGGAAACCAAAAGGTCAGATCTCCAGAAAGAGACCCCATTAAATTCCCGCAGGAATGTAAGCCAAACCAAAAGGTCAGCTCGCATGCCCCTGGTCAGTCGGACCCTGTGGTGGCGCTTTAACAGGCCAGACATGGCGTCACATAGGCGCCGCGCAAATGCTCTGCCGGGCGTCACCACCCTGCAGGCAAAGTTAAGATGGCCATGAAGTACCTGAAGCTCACGAAGTGACACCTTACGTTTGGCCAGCAAGGCCAAAATCATCGCGGAGATCCGGGTGACCTTGTCAATGGGTAACCGGGATGCCTGTGCGACCGTGTCAATTTCAATACCCAGAAATGTGACCGTAGTGGATGGGCCCTCGGTCTTTTCGGGCGCTAAAGGGACACCCAGTTCCCGCATTAGTGTCTGAAATGTAGTGAGGAGATGCGTGCACGTGTCCAAGCCCCGTTCACCCCCGAACAAAAAGTCATTGAGGTAATGGGCTACAGACCGAGACCCGGACCTGCGAACAAAGGCCCGCTGAAGGAAAGTGCTAAAACATTCGAATGCTGAACATGAAATAGAGCAGCCAAAAGGCATGGCCTTGTCTACATAGAACTTCCCTTGGAATCTAAAACCCAATAGCTCAAAGTCCCCCGGGTGCACTGGCAGTAATCGGAATGCCGATTTAATGTCACATTTTGCCAGGAGGGCACCAGGACCACAAGAGCGCACCATCCGTAGGGCTTGGTCAAACGACGTATACCTGACCGAACAAAGGTCATCAGGAATAGCATCATTGACAGAGTAACTTGCCGGGTACGATAGATGGTGGATTAAACGGAATTCCCCCGGGGTCTTTTTAGGTACTAGCCCCAGAGGGGAGACCTTCAGGTTAGGGAAGGGTGGTTCGGAAAAGGGGCCCGCCACCCTCTTGGCCTCTACTTCTTTGGCAATACTCAGGGCAGCTACCTCCTCCTTACCCTTCAGGGAAAGTAAATTGGGGGAATCTTGGGGTCCCTGCACCCCTTTGAATGGGATACGAAAGCCCCACTGGAAACCCTCCAGGAGGTACCTCGCGTCCTCCCTCCTTGGATAAGTTGAGAGCCATCATTCCAACATATACACATTAACTGGGGAGGGGGCCTTTTGACTGGCTAGCTCCATCAGCAGAAGCTCTGCCCACTCCCTGTCTGCCTCTACCTCTGCCCCGTGACCCACCAGCCCGCGGGCACGCCGCGGCGGCGTGGGGGCCAGCGCAAGAGGGACACTCGTGTTTATATCGGCACTGTTGCTTATTGCAGACGCCATTAGCCGAGAAGCTCCAACACAGCAAGTGGGCTGGAACCCCCTGCCCCGCCGGCTGGCGGGGAGCCTGTGTTGGAGCAGCTCGCTGCACAGCATGGCCACAATGGTACCTATCCCCAGGTGCCGGACGCATGGGGGTCATGTACAAGAGCCACAATTTTTGACAGGGCTCATCCCATCTCATCTCCGGGTGTAGGGGCACCCTCATTCTAAATTCCTCATCGTAAGCCAACCACGATGGGCCAGGGAAATCAACCATTGCCCTGTAAATATTGTCCAAGTATTGGACCATAGGAATGGCCAGATCAGGCCGGGCCCTAAGGTATACCGCCATATAAATAAGATATGCTGGCAACCAGTTGGCCCAGGTGCGCGGTGGCTTACGACGACGGGACAGCTCTTTGTCTCTGTCGTCCTGTCCCTCTCTCTCTTCCTTAGTGGGCTCACAGTTCAATAGGGAGAATATATCCACGTACTCCCCCCCGCCAAATCTTCTCCCTCGTGACCTGGGACAAATGATCACCAAGGGGCAAGGAATAACCAGCTGTTGGCAAAGCCGTCACCGGCACATTATGTATAGGGGGCATACGCAGCGGGACCTGGATAGCCCCTGCGATGCCCAGCACTGCCCCGGGGGCGGAAACCCCGGCCCTCAATGAGGTGCCATTTTGAAACCAAGGGGCACTGGGATAGACTGGTAACTGATGCCCACCCACCTCAACTTGACGAGGCCAGGGCCATTGAACCCCACCACTGGAAGTGGGCTGTGATGTAGGTGCACTAATTTGAACCTGATACTCACTAGGTGCACCCCCGTGAGCCGTCCCCACCGGGGGTTCCGGCCCACGGCGGGCGTCGGAGCTCGCGACCGGAATCGAGCTCTGGGGCCACACCTGATTGCTTCCCGTCTGGAGCTCTGGATGAACAGGGAGCTGCGAGACACTGGCAGGGACAGGCCGGAGCGTCTCAAGCAGCTCAACCCGGCTGGCCGCCTGGTGCAGCGTGGCAGTCGTCGAGGTAGCCGGTGGACACGAAGGGGCCCCGGCAGAAAGAGAAGCGCCCCCTCCCACAGGAGGCTGTGCAATCCCCAAGCATGCCTCCAGCACTGCTAAACGTGCTAGTAAAGCATCCACTGCCACAGAGCCCCCAGCATAAGGCGGGCCGGGTTGGCTGGAAGGCCCACTAGGCAGTTGGAAAGGGACACCGAAATGAGAGCCAGGGCCAGAATAGGGCCATGCCCAAAACTCCGGCCCATGAGGGGCCGGAGGAGGAACGGGTTGTGCGCCCGCACCAGGCCCTCCCCCGCTGCCCTGGCCCATGGTCGGTAAAGGCGGGCCGAGGGCCGAAGCCCCTGAGGGGCCGGCCTGTGGCTGGCCAGCCAAGCCCGGCTGCCAAGTGCCAGCCTGAATCGCCTCACCGGTATCGGTGGACAAGGCTGGCATAGTGCCCTGCGGCGGGGGCGCAGCCCTGGTCCTCCAACCCGATGGCTGTCCCCCATCCTGCGCAGGGCCAGAGAAAGTCCTCCCCCATGGCCGTGGCTTCCGTTTGGGAGGCATGTCGTGGAGCAAAAGTAGGATCCCTTTTGAGGGATCAAAAACCTAGTGGCAAAGCACGCAGTAGCCAAGGGAACCAAGGCTCTGCATGCACGAATCCTCCTTTCCCAGCCGGGAAAGGCTCAGCAGGCTAAATAGCCGAAGACTGAAAACAAACAGTGACGGAGAAAACTTCTCCTCTCCGTCGCTATTTCTAAAATGGCAGCTTGTCTGCCTCGTGGCCACCCCTTTTATAGAGGGGTGGCCATGCCCCCTAACTCACCCGGATGTCTGAGTCCGGGTGGGGGCCCCCCGCAAAGAGCGCGGTGGCCATTTTGGCGCTGCGCTTTCATTGGCATGGCAAACCAAAACAGTCACCATCTCCAGTAGTGAGTTTACTTTGACTTTAAAACAATTTTTTAATTGTAAAAGTTCTGGGTGCATCTACCTTCTCGTATGTGCATGCAGCTTAGGATATGTGGGGGTCACTTCCCGCCAAATGAAAACTAGGGTGGGGGAAACATAGATCGAAGATCTGCACTGGAAACATTTCTGCCCCTCTCGTTAGCCATTTTTTGGAGAAAAATCATAAAGATCATGATTTTAAGTTTGTGGTGTTGGAAAGCCATAAACAAGATTCATTTTCCCGCAAAGATATTGACATCATTTTAAGACAAAGGGAGTGTTTTTTCATACATCGCTTTAATACCCTATACCCCTCGGGCCTCAACATGGAAATTGATTACACATGTTTCTTATAATCTCTGTTCGGAGCTCAGCTGTGTGGTTCAGTATTCCTTTAAATACAAGCATAGCTAACCATTAGCTTAACGTCCATCGACACTGAATGAACTCACGATAGAGGTCTGGGACGCGCTATAATATATTAATGCTTCACAGTCAACTCCGACTCTTTGCAACCCCATGGACCATTGCTCTCCAGGCACCCCTGTCCTCCACCATCCTCCTCAGTCCACACATCCCTGTGCCCATTATGTCTACAATACCATCCAGCCATCTCATCTTCGGCCATCCCCTTCTTCTTTTGCCCTCCACCTTCCCCAGCATCAAGGGCTTCTCAAGTGAATCTTCTCTTCTCATTTGATGTCCGAAATACTTTAGCTTCAACATTTTTGTTATCTTGTATTTTTTAACATGTTTACTTAAAATTATAATATGTTATTTTTAAAACCGTAATACTCATATTTTCATATTTCGAAACATAGACTTGAATCTCAACTTTGTATTCTTTTTAATAATATAGTTGTTTGTAGCAATGTTAATAAATCATGTTAAATACCATTAAGATATGTTACCTTGATGATGTTCAGTTCTTTTCATTTTTATCATCTCATGAATTCATCACTCTAAATAAAATTTCTATAATTTAATAATAAACTTTAAACGTTTATTTTTCAGTTTTTAATTGGATAATTGCTGAAAATGCAGTTTTTGTAGGTTAATTTTAGAAAAATACTTTCCCCGGTAGGGCCCGCACCACAGATTCAGCCTAGGGGCCCACAGATCCTAAATATGGCCCTGGTCTACTGCATTACTGTAGGGGAATGTGCAGCCAGACATTTCCAGATCTTGATAAGGCCTTCTGTAATGTGACTGTGATGTGACTTTGTGTGTTATGCAACAAGTCTAATCAATGGGAATTGAATGTCTCCTCCATAAGTTTCAAATAGGCTGACTCTAATTTGCAGTTTACTTTTGTAAAGTACATTGAAATTAGTGTAGGCTCATTTGACTCAATGGAATTTACAGAGGAGTTAACTCACTAAATCCCCATTGATTCAATGGGCTTACTGTAGTGCAATTTACTATGCCAAGCAATGAGATTTTTGCCCACTTTCTTTCATTTTTAACCCCTTTCCCTTCTTCCAATCCTTCTTCCACAATTTTTCTCACTACATACAATCCGTTAAAGCAGGAAAGTTTGGAGAGCTATGTAATAATTTTTGATTGGTAGCACTAGGTGCTATCAATCAGGAAACACCATAGTATCTGATAATGGTTAGTATAGTTAAATCAAAACACCTGGTTTGAAGCTATTTTACATTCTGAATAGACTACTTACAAGTTTGACCATTGGTTGGTTAGCTGATTGGTTATTACAGAGCTATTCATGTGCATCACTGTACTTTCCATAGTACCTGAGGTGAGATCTTCTATCCTGAGACACAATGTAAATTTGGCATAGATGAGAAAGGAAAGATAAATGGGAAGACATATGAGATTGATTCAGTAACATACCTGGCTTGTTTGCAAGCTTTTGGCTAATATAGACAATACATTGAAGAACTAGCCAACAGCTAACAAATAGCTTTTTTGTTTACTCTGCAGTAAGCAATTCTCTTTTATCTAATGTGGGGTCCTAACAATACTTACTCTTCTCCTTTTGCAGAGTTGATGCACCCTGTGCTTGCTTCCACCATCTCTTCCACTGCACAGCACACAAATGTGGTGATGTGGAAGCAGTAGAGGCAATAAGAATGATATTATGGCCCACTTCCAATTAAACCAAAGCATGCAAGGAGTGCTCACCTTATTTAGGATAGTTGCGTTTCCAGGAATGTGGTCCTTTGAGCAAGGCATGTGTTTCATGTGCATCTTGTTGTGGAGCATGCTTTTCTGCTGTCAATTTCATTGGTCACAGGAAAAGATGAGAATACCTGTCAGACTTGGCCCATATACCTCCCAGCCCTGTTTCAGCAGAGAGCTGGTATTGTGTAGGGTGGGTAAGGAGACCTGAGTTCAAACCCTAAGTTGGCCATGGAAACCAGTGGAAGATGGCAAATGGCAATTAATTAATTTAATTTAATATTCACATTTTTATGCCGCCCAATCAAGTGAACCCGACTCAGGCCACTCTATTAACACTCTATTAACCACTCTGGCCACTCTATTAACATCTCAGTACTTCAAAAGCCCCCCTAGGGTTGCTATAAGTTGGAAGCGATTTGATTGCACATAGTACAGTGGTACCTCATACAATGATTTTAATCCATTCCATGGGGTTCATTGTGATATGAAACAATTGCTATACGCTGCATGCATCATGTAGTGATTTTCCCTATGGGATGCATCGTACAACGATTTTGTTCGCTAAGTGGTTTTTTCCATTGAAAAATTGTTGTACGATTTTTTTTCCATAGGGAAAATTGTAATGCGGGACACCATTTCCCCCAAAACCTAATTGTTATACACTTTTGTTGTTATATGGGGCGATTGTTGTATGAGGTTCCACTGTATTTTCATGGATCAACTTTTTGTGCAACATGAACTGAAAGGTTGGTAGATTCAGTCTTGATGGGGACGATAGCAGAAGAATAGGCTAAAAGTCCCCTGATTTTCTATGCTAGAACCACAACCCAGACTGGATCATGTGCTTGAGAGGATAACAGAGCATTATATTTAGAGTAATGTTTACCCACATTGTTTGGAATGACTTAGAAGTAGGTGGGGAAATAGTTTGAGAGGGGGGAAATAATGAAATTAGACATTCAATGTTTGTCAATCCAGGCCGAGGGCTTTTAGTACTGAATCCTTAAAAGACAAAGTCTGAAAATACTGAACCACACCAGTTCTGAATTAGGACTAAAGCCTTTTTCTTCGGAGAACATCCTAGCCTTTAATGGTAGGCAGATTCAACATGACCATACTGCAAATAACGGACCTTACTGAATTTAAGTGGTGAAATTTTTGTTTCATACCTCTGTGAAGAATGTATTCAAATTCATAATTGAAAGAACTTAAGGGTTTTTCAAAAATATGCCAATACAGGATAAATGAAAGCAACCAAAGTTTTTCTATCTCTGCTATGGAATCTGATTTGGCAGTTGCAGCTCAACTTGTGCTTTGGAAGTAGCCAGAAACTCCCCTTTGTGTTACCTTTTCTCTTCATGATAATGGTGATGACAGCCAACATACAGTTTGCTGCAGCCAGGTGCTAAGACTGCTTGGCAAGTCACCAAGGTGATCCTCTGCTATGTGATGTGGCAGCTGTAGAGGAGAGCGAGTTGAAAACAGATTGTAACCTTGAATGTTAATCTTGCTTTTCATATGTTTCCAGATAGGCAAACCTATGTGACTGACACAAAATACAAAACTAGAAACTAAGAAAGAGTCTTATTATGCAGCTCATTGTTCACATTATGGTCAGAGAAGTAGCTTTCCTTTCCTTTTATTCTTAGCCATTTGTGTTCTGAGGGAACACGGTGGATTTTATGTGTTAGCCAATTTGATGCACTCTAATCCACATGGAGAGACCAGGAGGAAACAAAACATCAGATTAGTATTTAAAACCCCATAAGGATGTGAAGGTACACTCACTAGCACCATTTGTTTTTACTCTTTCCAAATACACCAAAATAGGTTGAAAGCAACAGCCTACATAAATAATGGAAGACCCAAATTTCCATTGAATCTCTTATTCTGCCCCGGCGAGTCAGGTAAGGCAGTGATAGGCACCCAAAAATTTACTACCACATTGTGGGACGTGGCCTAACTGGTGGGTGTGGCCTAACTGGTGGGTGTGGCCTAACTAGTGGGTGTGGCCTAATCGGTCTTTAAGCTGCCACAACATTTTTTGTTTACTCTCTGATATGCTTCACAGAATAAAATGGCACCAATTCTATAGTTTTATTCTGTGCAAGCAGATCAGGTGGTAAACAAAACAAAAACACAAAAATGTTGTGGCAGCTTAAAGACTCACTGCCACCCTTTAGTGTCTTGCACGGAAGACAAAGAAGGAGTCGCAGGAAGGACTAACACAGGTTTATTCATTGATGGTCAGTATGAACATGTGGTAATGGCGGAGATATCTCACATTATATACAGTGGTACAATACATTTGAATCTTGCTGCACGGTAGCTCATTGGCTGCTACCGGCGTGACGTCGCCCTGGTCACGCCCATCTTTGGTGGTGGCTCAGTAGTAGTTTGCTATTGCGGGGATTTCCTGCAGCAGCAGGTGATTTGAGGAATGAGAACCATGTGAGTTGAACACTCGCAGCTGCCCTCTGTGGGCAGCTTGCTCGCGTTCCATTAACAGCTGTGTTACATTGTAATTGTGGTCAGGTTACATTCATACATTTCTTAAAGCAACATTGTACATACATAACATCCCTCCCCCCTAGGATGGGATGAAGTCCCTCAACCATTGTGGCTTGCTGCACGTGCGCCTTGGGCGTGCGACCACTTGACTTAACACAGGGGAGCCGGAGGCTCCTGGTTCCGCGGAGTCCTGCCCTGCAATGGAAAGGGGGGACTCATTAGTGGCTCGGTGTGGCGTCTGTGGTAACCTTGCATTGGGGGACGGGAATGGAATGAATAGTTGGGAAGTGAATCCCTGCCTACCGTTTGAGGAGTTTGGGGACCCCCCCAGTACGAACCTCGGGACTGACGAAGAGGCCCTCGTGGCCTCGCCACCCCCCGCTGCCTGTCCGGGAGTCCTAGAGACTGTGGTGGGCGGACTCGCCCCTGTTGCTTATATTTCTCCCTTCATCCTCCACCCTGGATGGATCCATCCGGTCAAAAAGTGTTACCGGACGCCTCCTCATGAGGAGTTCGGCTGGGGAAAAACCTGAAGCTAAGGGGGTTGTCCTGTAGCAGATGAGGAACTGGCACAGATGCAGGTTCAACTCACTGGGACCCATGCGCCGCAGTGCGTCTTTCGTAGTGCTCACTTGGCGCTCTACCTGACCGTTTGTGGCGGGGTGAAACGGGGCAGCGGTTATGTGCCTGACGGCGTTCCTCTCCATAAACGTCTTGAACTCTGCCGACGTGAAGGTACTAGCGTTATCGCTTACAAGGACGTCTGGCAGGCTGAAGCAGGCAAAAAGCTTGCGCAACTGCTTAATGGTTGCGGCAGAGGAAGTGCTGTTCATGGGGATTACCTCCAACCACTTGGAGTAGGAGTCGACGACTAGGAGAAACAAGGACCCGCGGAAAGGGCCAGTGAAGTCGACATGGATCCGGGACCATGGCCCGCGGGCCGTATCCCATTCCCTATGGGGTAACCGGGACTCCTCGGGCCGAGAGCTCTGGCAGCTCTCACACGTGCCCACTAATCGTTCTATGTCCCCGTCTATCTGGGGCCACCAAAAGAAACTCCTGGCCAGAGCCTTGGAGCGCACGATCCCTGGGTGGCTGGTGTGCAGTAGCCTTAGCACCTTGGCCCTCAGTTTCTCTGGGATGACCACCCGCTGGCCCCAGAGTAGGCAGCTCCTTTCCAGAGAAAGCTCTACTCTGCGCCTGAAAAACGGCTTGAAATGTTCCTCGGGGGGAGAGGTGGGCCACCCTTTTCTAACCCAGGAACTAACTTGGGCCAGGATCTTGTCGGCCGCTGTGGCCTTGGCGAGGTCGGCTGGCACAATTGGGGGTGAGTTGAGATACTCAATCAGCAGGACTTGGTGTTCCTGCTCTACCTCGCATGTGGGGTCCCCTAAGCTAGGGAGAGGGGATCGGGACAGGGCGTCCGCGTGGGAGATCTCCTTCCCTGGGCGATAGACCAGCTCATATTGGTAGGCGTTGAGAAAAATGGCCCAACGCAGCATCCTGGGGGATAGAATTTGTGGGGTTGGTTTGCCAGTAGTGAAGATCCCCAGAAGCGGCTTGTGATCCGTCACTACCGTAAACTCGCGGCCGTATAGGAAATCGTGGAACTTTTTTGTTCCCGCGATTATGGCTAGGGCCTCCCTATCTGTTTGCATGTAATTGCGCTCGGCCTTCGAGAGGGACCTTGAGTAGTACGCCACCGGGGCTTCCCTCCCGCTCTCCAACACGTGGCACAGGACCGCCCCCACCCCCACCGGGGACGCATCACAGACTAGCACCACTGGTTTTTTCGGATCAAAATGGGTCAGGACCGCATCCGAAGACAGGAGTGACTTAAGCTCTTTGAATGCCCTCTCCTGCTTGTCCCCCCACCGCCAAACCGCATCCTTCTTAAGTAACGCGTGCAGTGGCTCCGCGACCGATGCCTTCCGAGGCAGGAAGGAGTGATAGAAATTAAGGAGCCCTAGGAATGACTGCAGCTCCGGTTTCGCGGTGGGGCGAGGGGCGTCTCTCACAGCCGCTACCTTGGATTCGGAGGGTTTGATTCCGTCCGGGGTTACCTTAAACCCTAGGAACTCTACCTCCCTCGCGAAGAATACGCACTTGTCCCTCCTCAATCGCAGTCCTGCCCTCTCAAACACTGAGAGCACCCCATCTAGCCTCTTCGCTAACTCTATTCGCTCCCCGCTGTTATCAACACATCGTCGAAGTATGGGAGGACGCCTGGAAGCCCCTTTAAAAGGCGTTCCACGAGGGACTGGAAAATTCCGGGGGCCGAATTCACGCCAAATTGAAGGCGCGTTACCTTAAACGCCCCCTTGTGCGTTACGATCGTTTGCGCGGCGGCAGCAGCCGGGGTTACAGAGAGCTGCTGGTACGCCTGGGCCAGATCTAGCTTGGCGAAACACCTCCCCCCATGTAACGTGGCCAGCAAGTGGCTGACCACGGGCACTGGGTATGCATTTGGCCGAATGGCCTTATTTATCGTACATTTATAATCCGCACAAATCCTGACCTCCCCATTTGACTTGAGGGCTGTAACAATCGGCGTTTCCCACTCCGCCGAATCAACTGGAACCAAAATCCCCTGCCCCACCAATTTGTCCAGTTCCGCCTCGATCTTGTCCTTGAGAGCGAAGGGCACTCTCCTTGGCTTGAGACGGATGGGCCAGATTTCTGGGTCCAGCTCAAAGGAAACCGGGGGCCCATTGTACTTCCCGAGCCCCTTCTTGAAAACGTCCGGGTGTGCGTTGCACACGTCCCACATTGGGTCAGTCTCGATGGCGTTAATGCCGGACAGTTCGATCCCTAGGGGAGCAAACCACTGCGTTCCCAAAAGGCAGCACCTCCCCCCTTTAAGGACCACTAGGGGCAGTTTCTCGGAGTAGTTCTTGAACTTCACCTTGAAGTTCCCCACCCCCAGGCCCACGCGGTTCACGCCTTCCTCACTGTAGCCAGCTGAGACCTTCCTGGTGCCGGCCGCCTTTCGTTGGTGCATCTGGGAATGGCTGGAACTGCCCCTGTCTTCGACTCGCCCGCGCCTGCATACTCGGGCGATGTGTCCCTTTCGGCCCCAGTTGTGGCACTCGGCCTTCCGGAACGGGCACCTCGTGCGGTCGTGGGCCGCCCCACAACCGTCGCAGTGGCGGTCCTGCCGTTCACGGGGCTGCCGCTTCTCACCTCGCTTCTTGATCCTCTGGACGTCGTCCTCGCTGGAGTAGGGATCCTCTGTCGTGGACGACTCCTTGAATGACGTTGGTGTGGTGGCGGGCGGCTTGGGGGCCCGCCAGGCCGTCTTCGCTGGTGTCCGGCGGGCCGCCTGCACTGGTGACTTGGCCCTCTCGGACGTGGCCCCTCGAGACTTGAATAGCCGGACGCCGCTCCTGGCCTCCTCGGCTGCTTGGGCCTCCCGCAGTACCTCGTTGAATGTGAGGCGATGGTTGCGGGTCATGAGCCTCCTCTGAAGCTCCTCGTCCCTCAAACCATACAGCATGCGGTCACGGAGGGCCTGGTCCAGGTCGTCCCACTGGCAATGCACCGCCGCAAGCCTGAGGGCCGCCGCGTAGGCGGACACGGATTCGCCCGGTCGCTGGTCTCGCCTGTGGAACGCGACCCGGGCTGGGAAGATCGAGACGGGCGGCTGGAAGTGCTCACACAGCCTCTCCAGGATATGGTCGATGGGCACCTCGTCCACCTTCTGGGGGGCCACCAGGGTCATCAGGATCCACAGCGTGGCCGGCCCCACCTGAGCCAGGAAGTGGGAGCGCATTTTCGCGTCGTCGTCGACGCCTGTGGCTTCCATTGCGTGCCGAAACTGGCACTCGTAGAGCTCCCATTGCTCGGGCTCGCTGACATCGAACTGGTACGGCTTGACCTTGGGATTCGCCATCGATCCCATCCTCGTCGCCAATTTAGTGTCTTGCACGGAAGACAAAGAAGGAGTCGCAGGAAGGACTAACACAGGTTTATTCATTGATGGTCAGTATGAACATGTGGTAATGGCAGAGATATCTCACATTATATACAGTGGTACAATACATTTGAATCTTGCTGCACGGTAGCTCATTGGCTGCTACCGGCGTGACGTCGCCCTGGTCACGCCCATCTTCGGTGGTGGCTCAGTAGTAGTTTGCTATTGTGGGGATTTCCCGCGGCTGCAGGTGATTTGAGGAATGAGAACCATGTGAGTTGAACACTCGCAGCTGCCCTCTGTGGGCAGCTTGCTCGCGTTCCATTAACAGCTGTGTTACATTGTAATTGTGGTCAGGTTACATTCATACATTTCTTAAAGCAACATTGTACATACATAACACACCCCACCCTGGGAAATCCCTCTGCTCCCCTCTACACACACACACACACACACACACACACACACACACACACAGACACACACACACACACACACGGGGGAGGAACAATATCTTTTTAAAAGATGGAACATTTATTAAAATAATATGTCTATAATTTAAATCAATACAATGACCTTGTATCTTCAATACTGTGTACAATACATATTTCAGCTTTTATTTCTTCCAGCAGTTGTTAAATATGCTAATGGAAAAGTAAGCCTGTATAAATTCATAATTAAATCCATTGCTCTAAGACAGGGGTGGGCAAACTTTTTGACTCGAGGGCCATGTAATAGATGAAGTTGAAGAATGGAAGTGCTGGGTGATTAGCAAGAAATGATTAATGTTTTTTATTCTTTGGCTTCCCCTCTGCAAAATCTTAATAAGGACTCCTCCTATACATCAGTTAACAAGTCAATAAACTGTGGCTCATTATGCAGCCTTCAGAAGATACAAAGAGAATTAAGAAATGAGAGATTCATCTCTGATCCAAACCAAATCAAAAACATTTTAATCTTGGAGATGTGTGTGTGTGTGTGTGTGTGTGTGTCTCACACACACACACACACACACACACACACACACACACACACAGGGGGGGAGGGAAGGAAACAAAAAGACACACTTACCCAGAAAGCGACATGGCGGTGTGTTCCTTCCTCCCATGGGAGGGGGGGGCCAAGGAGTGCTCACGTGACATGCTTTGGCGGTTTCCTCCTCCTTTAGTCCTCCAGGACTGGCAAGGCCAGCCCTGCTTCTGCTTGCAGAGCGGCTGCTGCTGGTGGAGGTGGTTGCAAGTGCACGCCTGGCCCTGGGGGAAGAGGAGGGGGAGCTGATGTCACACGCCACCCAGGAGAGCTCACCTGCATGCCCCGGTGCCACTCTTTGCTGCCTCCTTCTAGCAGCAGCAGCAACTTTCGCAATGTGGACCTATTCCTGCAGGAAGAGAACTTCCTGCAGGATGTTTGTCTGGGCATTGCGAGAGGTGTCCAGGCAGGGCAACTCTCGCAATGCCCAGAGTCAGACAGACAACAGGCCCATAAACTTACAGTTCTGTCTGGCCAGAAAATTCAAATCACAGCCTCCTTTCTACAGCTAAAGTAAGCTGCGGCTTGACAGAACTTAACGTTTACTGGCCAGAGATGCCGCCGCTAAAGAAACTATACTTCCTTTAAGGAAAAAAAAACGAGCAAGGCCGGGTAATCAGCTAGTTAATTATAAATATGACTAGAACATTGCCCAGAATTGTATTTATTATTTATGCTCACATATGGGAAACAATGTGTGATTGGCAAATCACTGCACAATAATGTATGTGCCTGCCTGAGTCTAACTGGGCATGTGCCAATTAGGTGAATGTTCTGTAACAGAATCAGCACCTTGGTAATAAGAGGCAATTTGCCACCCACATTTACATCATTTCTCTTTTGTAAATGTAAATGAGCAATAGGATTCTGGTCATTACATTCTTATCTACTGAAAGATAGCTTAGTTACTCTAGCTCTCAAAAAAGCTACCTATTGTTTGCCATTTTAATTGGACGCTTTCCATCTACTTAAATTGCAACTGGTCAAGACTCAGCTACTATAGCAGCTAGTCAGTTCTGTAGAGTGCAACATGGTGCACATAACTGCCAACAGCTTCCATCTGCTTAGGAAGGCAAAATTCATTATAATACACATACATAGTTGGCAGGTTTGAAACTATTCTAGACTTGGGGGAGAACAACTCACACTGCAAATCCAATCCGTTTGTCCTGAAAATAGGTCATTGTGTAATTTTGTCAGTTCAGGTGATAAGTTCTTTTGCCATGATTGCACATTGACAAGGATAATTCCTTTCCCACGATCATTTTAAAGAGGCTGATGCATCTAATACATTAATTCTGCTTGTAGAACGTCAGATATTGATTCAGCTACATGGCAACTCATTTAGAGCTGTAACAACAGAATATGAATTCAAATAAAATGCTAGGACAGTATAATATTCAACAATGGGAGATAGCAGCTAGGAATTGATCTATCTGCCAGCTTTGCACCTCTGTGAGATGGAAGGGAGAAAGAAAGAGTTGTAGATCTAGGCAAGATGACTCAGGTCACCCTATGGTCCCACCCAGCCCCAACATTCAATGCACACTCATTAGAAGTCATTAACAGTTTTATTGGAAGAAATTGTTAGTAGATATAAAAAGGCCACTGATTTGATCAACTACAGCAGAATAGTATTGGTATAATATAGGGCAGAGATGCCCAACCTTGGCACTCCAGTTGTTCTTAGACTTCAATTTCCAGAATCCCTGATTAGCAGGAGTGCTGGCTTGGGCTTCTGGTAATTGAAGTCCAAGAACACCTGGAGTGCCAAGGTTGGCCATCACTGCTCTAGATATTGAGACAGAGGGGGAAAGTACAAAACAAGTGGTAGAGTTCAAATACCTAGGAACAACATTTACTGAAAACAGCAAAATGGACGAAGAGATTAACATACGGTGCAGTAGACAAACCAAATATTGGGACAGTTAGCTCCACTCTTACAACACAAGGCAATACCAATCAACACAAAGAAACACCTCATACAAAGCATATGCATTCCCACCTTATGTTACCAGTGCCAAACATGGACACTTACAACAAAATATAAACAAAAGTTGGTCACCACAGAAATGAGATGTTTGAGGAAGGCTGCTAGAGTGACTTGAAGGGATAAAATCTGGAATGATGTTATAAGGGAAAGAATTGGAACAGAACCAATCTTGCACTACATACAGAGACAACAAATAAAGTGGTTTGCTCATTTAGAGAGAATGTCATGGTATTCCATATCTTACAAGGCATATGTGGAAAGAGGAGAAGGGCAAAGACTGTGAAGCAGGCCCAGAGGAAGGTGAAGAGATAACATCAAAGAAATACTACAATAACCAAATAACACCAATGGAGGCTGCTAGAAGTGCCAGAACAAGACCCTTGCATCACCCTCAACACCTGATGGGGTAAAAGAGGAAGCAAAGAAGAAGAATGTTGGAAACAGTGGAGCAAATGACAACCTAATTGAACCATTAAATGCAGAATGTCTAGCCATTAGTATTAATAATTCCACTGTGAGATCTTAGAAAATAGCCTATTAGATTTTTTTTAAAAGATGTGAATGCTGCCTGCTTCCAGTATTTTACAGCAGGATCACTGCTATGTGCTAAGAAATTCATATGCAGCCTTTCCCTATCTGATCTCTAGATATTTTTGTTTTCAGTCCCCTTTTTCCAGTTTTGCCTCATCAGCTCTATCCTGTTGTGGAAAGGACTGGATGTGCTACCTGAAAATCAGGCTTCTGAGTGCATCTCAGGAATTCATATGTTTTCCCTGATGTCTAGTGGCTTCATTTTTAGCGGGCAGAGAGAGAGAGAAAGAGAGAGAGAGAAATAAGACTGGGGGAAATGAGAATTGTGCTTTAGCTGCATAATGTAATCAGTTTTGCTATCTGCTCAGAGTAGTGTGGGTGCTGAGTAGACTAATCACCGTCCTAAGGCCTAATTAATTCATTATATGTGCTGTCAGATCAATCTTGACTTATGGTGGCTACTGGAAGTAGAATGGGGTATTGGAAGGAAATGGAAAATCAGGAGGACAAACAGAGGTGGAACCTAGGTAAAAGACATTTTGAGGTGGCTGGAACCCTGAGTGGGTGCCAATTTTTAAGAAAACAAATTGGGGATAAGGAAATTCAGTTATGCCAGCAAAATAAAGTTGTGATGACCACCAACCTACCCACCTTTAAATAGTACACAATCAAATCCAGGAGGTATATGGTGGACATCAGCAGGTTCACACCAGTTTGCCAGAACCGGTAGCAGAAATTCTGGCTGGCCCAGCCCACCCAAATTTTGAAATAAAGTAGTCCTAATTCAGATTCAACGAAGGCCTTTCCCCCTGGCCACGCACACCATACCACGCCCACAGTGTAGTAGTAATTTTTTTCGGAGCCCACCACTGGAAGAAGGGAATTCAAGATTTATTTAGCATTGTAATGTACAAAAAACAGAGACACTGTCTTGCAATGGGACATGGGATGTGCATAAATTATGCTAACATACCGCTATGCTATTTTGCCATCTCCCCCCAAAATCCCTCTCAACTGTTGTTCAGAGGATTAAGCTGTTTGTTCCTTTTAGTCATCCTGGTCATATATTATCACCAATGCCAGAAGAAGAATGCTTCTGACTACCACTTATTGTGGAGCATGAGTTGAAGAGTGCTGCTGCATTCATGACCTGGTTGTGGATGAAGACTGTGAGAACAAAATGTAGATTAGGTCGACCTTTGGTTTGATCCAGCTGGGCTCTTCTTAAGCTTTTAGGTTCTGAAATTACCTCTGGCTTTAAATATTTGGTGCTGGACTCCAATCTTTCTAAACATGGAAGTTTTCAATATTACTTAAAATGAGTTTTCCTATTAGGATGCAAGAATTATATTTTAAAAATAGCCTCAATTTCTGTTAAGCATGCTACAAGCAGCAGCAACTGCATTGTAGCTGTAAACATTTGAATTAGTCTCAGTTGACTTGCAGTGTTACCATAAAAGTTTGACTCTTTAAAAAGAGAGAAAAGATATAGGAAACAAAATGTCTTCTTCAAAAAACAATTTATATATATAGTAGCAGTATGTTTCAGAAATAAGGATTTTTAACTGCTGTCACTTGATATCATGTTAATGTTGAATGTTTAGTGCAACTAAATTTCAGAATGCTAGTTATTTACATGAGGATGTGAAAAAATTAGGTATTTCTTCTTGCACATAATGTTAAATATATGACATGAGTATTCTGTAGAGTTACACTCTGTTCAGAACATATGTAAATTTCAGCAGAGCGAGATTGGACCTTAAAAGAAAAACAAGTGCCAAGAGATGGCAAATTCTGCAATATTTATTTACACACAAAGAGATAATGTGATTCTATTTAGAAAGAATCACATAATTCACTTATGCCTCTGCAGGCAGGTCATGGTTAAGAATATTACTCAAGGACTCATGAAATGGAGGGACTGCAATCAGTGGAATTTAGTGGCTAAATTACAGTGGTACCTCATACAACGATTTTAATCTGTTCCATGGGGCTTGTTGTTGTACGAAACAATTGCTATATGATGCATGCATCATATAATGATTTTTCCTATGGGATGCATCATACAACAATTTTTTTGCTAAGTGATTTTTCCCATTGAAAAATTGTTGTACGATTTTTTTCCATAGGAAAATTGTTACATGGGATGCCATTTCCCCCAAAACCTAATTGTTATGCAATTTCGTTGCTATACTGGGTGATTGTTGTATGAGGTTCCACTGTACTTTCCTTTGGAACTGTGGTACAATTAACTATCTGACTTGTAGTATTTAGGACAGTGATACCACAAGTTTGGACTTTATACGGATTTGGACTTTGTATGAGGCATGCAAAATCCTAGCCGCGGTGCCTCATACAATGTCCAAATCCTTGTTGCGATGCCTCGTACAACGTCGTTTCCATAGAGATACATTGTACTGTAACAGCACAGACTTCAGGGCAAAGTCAAGGAAACAGACAGGAAACTGACAGAACTTTACTGTTGTGTTTGTGGGATCAAGGAGAAGCGGAGACTTGATTCATCTTGAAGCAAAGAGCAACCGGGCAAGGCAGCAGCGCCAGCCAGAAGCCACCCCAGTTGGTGTTTATTAAGAATACACAGGACAAAGACATTCCAGAGAAGAGTATGCAATATATTCTCATTGGTTACCTGCGATAACATAGGACTTCTTAATTGGTTAACTATCGGCATGTCTGCCTCATGCACACTTTGCTAATTGGAAGAACGCTGCGTGATAGCTGAATGACTACGTGCCATCCCTGGGCATGGTGGGGAGGGCCAGAAGGCCTGGAGTGAGAGGCCCCAATTGGGGGCTCCTTTTCTGTGTAAAAACAGATGAGGTAAGGAAAACAATTATACACGATTTATGACCAATGAGTCACAGCAATCGCACTGTGAAACTCCCCACAACTTCCCCCTTCTGTTTTTAAGAAGCTTATAAGCATAATAAATGTGGTCCTTGCGTTTGCGAGCTGGAAGCGAAATCCTTGCAGGCTAGCAACGAAGGTATGCATTGAATAAAGCAACAGGCAGTTATCAGAATTTACAAATGCACAAGCAAGCTTTAAGGCAACAAGTGGTTGTTGAGAGGTTAGCAGGAATATAGTTCCAAGTTCGTGACCCACAGGTCCAGAACCACCCAGAAGGCAACAGAATGTGCTGAAAGTTAAAATGAAGGTCCTCCGTTTCTCTCCCGGTGTCGACCCCGGGAGGGAAACAGTGAGGCTCTGACTTACAGTTCACAACCCTGTCACATTTAAGGCATTGCTAACAGCTACAATAGGAGCATAGAGAGACAGAGCATCAAAAACCCATTTACATGTGTAGGGTACTGAAAACTTTTAAGGTACCTTGAGATATGCAGTTACATAAGCAAAAATAGGTCTTTCCCTAAGCAAGAGAATAAGCAGAATATTTAAGCATCGACAAAATATGAACATTTCTCTTCTTCCTTACATGAAGGAGGTCTCTATAGCATTCTAGCAAGCATTTAAGGCATTATATTTTTTCTTCTCTCACTGGTGTAAAAGTGAGAGAGGCATTAATAACTTTTACTAGCATAGCATGGTAAATCAGCACAAATATCATTAAAGCATTTCACACACTCATAGCATGAGCAGGTAAAACAGGTACTAATATCAGCAGAGCATTTAAAGGCATTTGAATATAAAACAGAAAATAGCATGATCATACAGTTGAACTATTTATCCAATTAAAAAGGTTTTCTGGTTTTATAATGCAAACAAAGCCAATTCTTCTTAGAGTCACACAAACTTTTAGTCCAATTAAAATGTCCAAATTAAAAGACCAAACGTTGATTGAAGACAATTTAAACACAAAACACTATTTTCTCTCCAGTTCAGTTCTTGGAATGGCAAGTTGAAAGTAAGCCATAAATTACTTCTCACTGAATTCACAAGACAACCAGACCCCCCTTCTCTCAGCTTTTCAGGCAAACACACATTCCTTCATGCTCCGGCCATCCCCATCTGCATTAAGGCAGGCAGATGAGGTATGAACAAACTTGGAACAGCTCACTCTGGATCTCTTTGTTTGAGGGTTGGGCAATTCAAAATCAGCCAAAAACTCCTTGTATTTTTGCAGCAGCCTGCTGTCCATCGCGGCAGGATTCACCCCCCTTCTCCTCATCTTTAGTATCTGATTCTCAACTTTATGACCAGCTGCATCTGTTAGTTGGTACTTGCAATCAGACCCCTTTTTGGGCTTGTGTTTCCTGCCTTCCTCCTCTGGGCCATCCTCCCACTTCTTGGCCACACGTGAGGAATCAAGTTTACTACTCAGCTTCTCCGGCTTTTGTGAAGAGGGTTGCTTCAGGGGGGGGGGGCTGAGATCTTCTATGCTGCTCTTTGAAACACACTCCTTGCTTCCTGCCACTCTGCATGCATCAACAGCTTCAATCTGTGATGAGGTCCCCACCATTTGTTCCCCATCAGCTGGCACTAGTGGTTTTCTAGGCTCGGCTGGCAATATTGCAGCAGAGAACAGGTCTTTTGTAGGGCTAAAAGCACTTGATTGCTGCAAGGCAGGATTTAATGTCCCATCTCCATTTCCACCCCCATCTCCATATGAGGGCTCCTGCTGTTGTGTCCCATATGATGGAGAGACAGTCAGACTCCACCCCTTGGCTGGGGGCAAAATCTGTGGCAATTGTAAAGTAAACTTCTGGGAGAACAAAAGATTCTTTGGAGTAAAGTCTTGCCCTTCTTTTGTTTCTGCTCTTTGCCCATCATCCCATTTGAGTGATCCAATGTCTGGGTGCCAGGGACATTGGCATTTGACTTCCTTAGTGAAGCCTTCTGTACTATCAAGCGTGATGTCTGGACATACGCTCTCCTTGATGAATCTCTGCAATTCGTTTGCATGGGCCTTTTGCCCTGAAGAAACTTCCCCCCCCCCATACTCACAATCGGGAGCTCGAGAAAGCTGAGGGAGCCTAGAAAGGCTGTAGCATGCCAGGGGGCTATTCCAGCCGGTGAGTAGGGGAGTTGGGATCCGGTAATCACGGCGCGGGTCACCAGATGTTGTGTTTGTGGGATCAAGGAGAAGCGGAGACTTGATTCATCTTGAAGCAAAGAGCAACCGGGCAAGGCAGCAGCGCCAGGCAGAAGCCACCCCAGTTGGTGTTTATTAAGAATACACAGGACAAAGACATTCCAGAGAAGAGTATGCAATATATTCTCATTGGTTACCTGCGATAACATAGGGCTTCTTAATTGGTAACTATCGGCATGTCTGCCTCATGCACACTTTGCTAATTGGAAGAACGCTGCGTGATAGCTGAATGACTACGTGCCATCCCTGGGCATGGTGGGGAGGGCCAGAAGGCCTGGAGTGAGAGGCCCCAATTGGGGGCTCCTTTTCTGTGTAAAAACAGATGAGGTAAGGAAAACAATTATACACGATTTATGACCAATGAGTCACAGCAATCGCACTGTGAAACTCCCCACACTTTACGAAATCATTGTTTTAGTGTATGGGACCAAAGATACCAGGACAGCCGAAGAGCTGGCTTAACACAACTTTATTACATGCTGGTCAGAGGGAACATGTGGTAATGGCGGACGAACAGCTCAATATATACAGTGGCTATACATTTGAATGTGGCTCCTTGACAGTCTATTGGCTACTGTCCGCGTGACGTCATTTCAGGTCACGCTCTTCTTGTCCAGGTGAAGGTGGTGGCGGGAATCTTCCCGCGCTGTTGCTCTTAGGTGAGTCTTGGACCAATGAGCTTGGATGCTCGCTATTGCCATCTAGTGGTCACTAGCTCGCGTCCTATTAGGGTTACAGTGATGCAGCTGAGGTTACAATGTTACACATGGAACAGGTTACATTGGATACACATGGATAGATACATTGTTGAAAGGCACATGCTTTAGAACACAACATCCCTCCCCCCTAGGATGAGACGAAGTCTCTTAACCAAGATGGTTTCCTGCACTCGCGTTTGGGCCGCGATGTGGGTTGGCCCCCCCGGGGGCCGCTCCTGCTTCCTTGTTCCCTGGACCCTTGTCCTGTAATGGGAGAGGGAGACTTGTTAGTGGCTTGCTGTGGTTTTGCAGCTTTAGGGGAAAGGGTAGACTCCGTTGTGGGCGAACCGGGGGCACCAGGGGCTAACGTAAAACCCCTCTTCTTGCTTGGATGGGTGGGGGACCACTCCGAACCCCCCCCCGGTTCTGTAACTCAAAATTAAACTCTGCTGGGGGATCCCGCGGGATATCTATGAGGACAAATTCCTTCTCCTCCCCTTTGGTGGGGACTCTGGACCCCCCTCTCCTCCCCCTTGGGCTAAACGGGTGGGGGAGAACCCTAACGCTGAATTTGGCTCTGCGCTTTCAGCACCCTGCCTTCCCGGGACCCGGTTCCGTAGCTGGTCCGCGTGCCGCCGCCAGAGTAGACCTGTGTTGGTCTCCACGCGGTACGATACAGGACCGGTCTGCTCCACGACCACCCCGGTACCCAGGCTGGCCCCGCACTGGCGTAGTTCCTGCAGTGCACCGGGGCACCCACACTAAAACTCTTTGTGGCTTCTATCCCGATGTTCCTCCCCTTGTCTTCAACTCTCGTGGGGTCTAGCCTAGTGAGAATGGTGGCCAGTTTTCTGCGCATTAAGAGCTCCGCGGGGGAGTATCCTGACGCCAACGGGGTCACCCTGTACCCTAGCAGAAACTGACACACTTGCAGGTTGAGGTCCCCGGGGCCCATGCGCCACAGCACGTCCTTCGTGGTGCGTACGAGACACTCCACTTGGCCATTGGTGGCCAGATGGAAAGGGGCGGAGGTGATGTGCCGGATGGCGTTAATCTCTGTGAATGCCCTGAACTCAGCGGACGTGAAGCAACTAGCGTTATCGCTAATTAGAGTGTCGGGTATGCCGAACGTAGAAAAAATTCTCCGCAAATGCTTTATTGTCGCGGCCGAGGAGGTGCTCGTGACTGGGATGACCTCCAACCACTTAGAGAAAGCGTCCACAACAAGGAGAAACAGAGTTCCTCGGAACGGGCCCGCGAAATCTATGTGTATCCGGGACCACGGCCCCTTATCCGCGTCCCACTCCCTGTGGGGAAGACGGGCCTCCTCCGGTCTGGAGCATTGGCAGCTCTCACAAGTGCCGACCATGTGCTCGAGGTCGGCGTCTAACTGGGGCCACCAAAAGTAGCTCCGGGCCAGCGCTTTGGAGCGCACAATTCCGGGGTGGCTGACGTGCAGCAGTTTAAGCACCCGCGGCCGAAGGGATGTAGGGATCACTACCCGCTGCCCCCACAAGAGACACCCCCTCTCTAGGGACAGTTCCAGCTTCTTTCTGAAAAATGGGGCGAATTCCTCCGCTGGGGACGACGCTGGCCACCCTTTCTGCACCCAGGAGCTAACCGCCGCCAACGTCTTGTCCTTGCCTGTCGCTTTAGCGATGTCGGCGGGTACTATGGGGGGCGAATCCAAGACCTCTATCATGAGCACCTGGCGGTCCCGCCCCTCCTCGCCCACGTGGCTGTGCGTCTGAGGAAGGGGGGACCTCGACAGAGCGTCTGCATGGCTAATCTCTTTCCCGGGCCGGTACACCAACGCGTGCTGGTAGGCGTTGAGAAAAATGGCCCACCTAAGCATCCTCGGGGACAGGATCTGTGGCGTGGGCTTATCTGCGGTGAAAATGCCTAGTAGGGGCTTGTGGTCGTTCACGATGGTGAAGGGGCGGCCATAAAGAAAATCGTGAAATTTTTTGGTCCCTGCAATTATCGCCAGCGCTTCCCTGTCTGTCTGGGCGTAATTCCTCTCCGCTTGGGACAGGGACCTGGAGTAAAATGCTATTGGGGCCTCCCTCCCGTTTCCCAACACGTGGCATAACACTGCCCCCACCCCCACCGGGGATGCATCACAGATCAGTACCACCGGCCGTTTGGGGTCGAAATGGGTCAGAATGGCGTCAGACGCCAGGAGTTGTTTCAGTTCCGTGAATGCCCTCTCCGGGTCATCGCCCCACTTCCATGCCGCATCTTTCTTGAGCAACTTGTGAAGCGGCTCAGCCACCGCAGCCTTCCGTGGAAGGAAGGAGTGGTAGAAATTTAAGAGCCCTAGGAACGACTGCAACTCGGGCTTGGATGTGGGGCGAGGGGCTTTCTTGATGGCGGCCACCTTGGATTTGGACGGTTTGATCCCCTCGGGTGTTACTCGGAACCCTAAGAACTCAACCTCCTTCACGAAGAAGACGCATTTGTCTTTTCGCAACCTCAACCCCGCCTGTTCGAATGCCGCCAGGACCTTGTTTAGCCTTTCAGCCAACTCAACCTCACTCCCCCCCCCGTTATCAATACATCATCAAAATATGGTAAAACGCCGTCCAGCCCTTTGAGGAGGCGTTCCACGAGCGACTGGAAAATCCCAGGCGCCGAGTTCACGCCGAATTGGAGGCGCGTCACCTGGAACGCCCCCTTATGCGTGACTATGGTTTGTGCAGCAGCTGCGGCAGGGGTTACCATGAGTTGCTGATAGGCCTGTGCCAGGTCGAGCTTAGCAAAACACTTTCCAACATGTAACCTGGCTAGCAAATGGCTGACCACCGGCACCGGATACGCATTAGGGCGGATTGCCTTATTAATGGTGCACTTATAATCGGTGCAAATGCGAACCTCCCCATTGGCCTTCAATGCCGTGACAATTGGAGTTTCCCACTCCGCAGAATCAACAGGAACAAGAATCCCCTGGCCCACTAATTTGTCCAGTTCCGCCTCTATTTTGTCCTTTAGTGCAAAAGGCACTCTGCGCAGCTTGAGTCTTATTGGGCGGAGCTCCGGGTCCAGGTCGAAAGTTACTGGGGGTCCATTGAATTTCCCAAGTCCCTTTTTGAAGACTTCGGGGTGCGCATCGCACACCTCCTGTATTGGGTCAGACCCAACGGCGTGCACCCCCCCAATGAACAGACCCAGGGGCTGAAACCATTGAGTCCCGAGGAGGCTGCAATTACCCCCCTTAAGAATGACTAGGGGGAGTTCCGCGGCGTGCCGCTTATACTGGACCTGGAATTTCCCAACCCCCAACACCGGGATACTGTTCCCTTGCACGTCCCGAAGCGTGGACCTCAACGCTTTGAGCTTGGGCCATACGCGGGGGGCAATTCTCAAAAACTCCCTCTGGGAAATGATGGAATATGAGGAGCCAGAGTCAATCTCCATCCTAACAGGGGCCCCTTGCACCAGTACCTCAACAAAGTAACGGGGGTGTCCCATGGACACGCTGAAAACTGGGGCGTCGTCGTCGCTGTCGTCGGAGATGCGGCCCACGCCGTCCTGCTTCCTCGTGGGCCGGGCGCCATCCTTTAGTCTCGTCGAGCGGTCTGGCCTTGCTGAGCGGTCGGGTGAGCTCCTCCGGTCCTTGCGCCGTTGTCTGCAGACTTTGGCGATGTGCCCGTGTCGCCCGCAGTTGTGGCACTCGGCTTTTCTGAACGGACACCTGGCACGGTCGTGAGCCGCCCCGCAGCCGTCGCAACGCCGGCCCTCCTTCCGGACCCTCCGGACGTCCTCGTCGTCGCTGCTTTCGGCGGACGATTTCGAAATTCGCCGGGCTGCGTGCACCGAACTCTCTGTTTTGTCAGCCTTCGGCCGCCAGTCCTGGAGCTCTTGCACCCTGGCCTTCGTGGCTTCCGCGGACTGTGCCGCTTTCAGGACCTCCTGCAACGTGGGGGGCGGCTCCTGATTCATCAGCGTGCGCTGAATCTCGGCGTCCTTCAGGCCGCATAGCACGCAGTCCCTGAGGGTGACTTCCAAGTTCTCCCATTTGCATGGGCCGGCAGCCAGGCGCAGGGCCGCTACGAAGGCGGCGACCGACTCTCCAGGCGCTTGGACTCGCCTCCAAAACGCGCTCCGAGTGGGAAACATCGCCACCGAGGGCTGAAAATGGTCTCGCAACACCTTCAGGAGCTCTTCTGCCTTGAATTCAGCCGCCTTTTTGGGTGTGATGAGGTCAATCAATACCCTCTTGCCGTCGTGCCCGAGCATTCTGGTGAGGATGGCCCTTTTCTTCGCCTCGTCCTTAACCTCGAACTCCACCAGCGCGCCTTGGAAGTCCATTTCGAAGAGTTCCCAATCTTGCGGTTTCTTGATGTCGAAACCGGCGTATGTCTTGGTCCCGTGGGCAGCCATAATCCCATCCTCGTCGCCAATTTAGTGTATGGGACCAAAGACACCAGGACAGCCGAAGAGCTGGCTTAACACAACTTTATTACATGCTGGTCAGAGGGAACATGTGGTAATGGCGGACGAACAGCTCAATATATACAGTGGCTATACATTTGAATGTGGCTCCTTGACAGTCTATTGGCTACTGTCTGCGTGACATCATTTCAGGTCACGCCCTTCTTGTCCAGGTGAAGGTGGTGGCGGGAATCTTCCCGCGCTGTTGCTCTTAGGTGAGTCTTGGACCAATGAGCTTGGACGCTCGCTATTGCCATCTAGTGGTCACTAGCTCGCGTCCTATTAGGGTTACAGTGATGCAGCTGAGGTTACAATGTTACACATGGAACAGGTTACATTGGATACACATGGATAGATACATTGTTGAAAGGCACATGCTTTAGAACACAACATCCGTCTAAAGGCTAAATACATTACAAAAACATGTCAAACAACCCTGATTGTCCAAGAACCTGAAGAATGCTGCAAAAATCCCAGGAATGCTTCTAAAAATTCTGATGAAAAAATTCAAAAACTCTAAAATTGCACTCAAAACCACTCCTAAACACTCTTTGCCTGGTGCAAAATCCACAAGAGCAATGCATGCATGTGTCCTGCCTTTTAGACTGCCCAGGCACAATGGAACCTGTGAAAAACCCAATGCCTCATACAAAGTCGAGCGACTTTGTATGAGGTAACTTTTTTCAAGGAATTAGGCGATGTTGTATGAATTCGATGTTGTACAAAGCGGACTTTGTATGAGGTATTACTGTATTATGCTAAACTTATTTTACACACATGTAAAGTGCACAAATTTGGTTTTAGTATAACAAAGGCAGAGGTGTACTTTGCAGAAGGAGTTTCCAAATGAGAGAGAAATAAATTTTCAACTAACACGTTCATAACTGGGGGGAGGTGAGTTAGCTACAAATTCTGTTATCTTAAAATAAGAATTTCCACCCTTAGCAGCCACTATTGTGCCACCAGAATTCAATAAAATGGTAGGAAATTGGTTGGAGCTAGGACAGAATGGGTGTTGTGCAGAGATTCTCAACCTGCAGCCCATGGGCCGGATGTAGCCCATGGCACCTTTTCACGTGGCTCCCCACCACCTCCACCACACCCAGAAGTGCCATATGGTGGAGAAAGGGCAAAATAACCATCCGACTCCCAAAGCTGTCTGAGGGAGTATGACCTGGCCACCGGCTTAAAAGGGTTGAGAACTCCTGGTGTAGTGGCATGTGGTCCCACCTGTCTTGCCAACAGACTCACCAGGCCTGATGAGCTCAAGGTTTTTTAAGATTTCAGAGACAATAAGCACTCGGTGAGTGAAGAAACAAAGATTTATTAAACAGTTCTCTAAGCAAGACATAACAGACAGAGCAAGAAACAAGAACAAAGATACAAACAAGCTATATTTACCTAGCATGGATTCCCTCTGTCCCTTTTCTAGTCACGTGGGAGCCCCATTACATGGCAGGGATGCTTCTGGGCACTTCTGATGGTCAGAGAGCTCTAAAGTCTGGGGTTTTATTTTTATTTTATTTTTTGCAATATTTATTTATTTATTTATGGTTCAAATTTCTATGCAGCTCACAACAAGATTAAAACATACATATTAAAAACAATTAAAACCCCAACATACCCACCCACCTATTAAAACTAACCACATTAAAACTGACCGCATGAAAAAGATGGGGGGGCTTTATTTTATAAGCCAACAGGCGGGGGCCACTCTTCCATCTGAGCCCCACACCTGCCCCACCAACCAGGTTTTTAATTCTCTTCTGAAAGGCAGCAGCTCCATCTGCTCCCGCAATTCTACTGGCAGGAGGTTCCACAAGGCTGGTGTGGACACAGAAAAGGCCCTCCTTCGTGTGCCAGAGAGGCGAGCCCCTCTGGCAGATGGAACAATTAGAGAGCCCCTCCAGTCCGCTCTGTTTGGACAGACAGACACTCTTGGGATGATGCGGTCTCTTAGGTATCCTGGCCCACTTCCATGTAGGCCTTTAAAGGTCAAATTGCACCCGGAGACAAACTGGTAACCAGTGCAGCTCCTGAAGCAATGGTGAGGAGTGAGCATAACGCCTGCACCCAATCACCACCCAGGCTGCTGCATTCTGCACCAGCTGTATGGTCATCAAGGGCAGCCCCATATAGAGTGCATTGCAATAATCTAGCCTGGAGGTCACCAGAGCATGTGTGACCATGAGCAGGGAGTCCCGGTCCAGGAGCGAACGCAACTGACGGATGACGTGAAGCTGTGCGAAAGCCCTCCTGGCCATGGCTGCCACCTGATCTACAAGTAGCAGTCCCGAATCCAGGAGGACCCCTAAGTTGCGTACTGGGTCTGTCTGGGGCAAAGTAGCCCCCATCCAAGACCAAAGTTGGCAGCTCCCTGGATAACGCGGGGGGCCCTATCCATAGCCACTCAGTCTTGGAGGGATTCAATTGTAGCCCGTTGTCCCCCATCCAGACCCCAACAGCTTCCAGACATCTGGATAGGACATTGACTGCATCACTGGGGTCCCAACGGGCCGAGATGTACAGCTGGGTATCATCAGCATACTGATGATACCTCACCCCATGGGAACGGATAATCTCGCACAGTGGCTTCATGTAGATGTTGAATAGGAGAGGAAAGAGCACCAAGCCCTGAGGCACCCCATAACGCAGGGGCCTAGGGCTACTCCTCTCACTCTCCAACCACACCTCCAGAAATGAGGAAAACCAGGATAACACAGTACCCTGGTTCCCCAATCCTTTGAGCCGTTCCAGAAGGATACCGTGGTCGACAGTATCGAAGGCCGCTGAGAGGTCAAGAAGGGCAAAGACGGATGGATGGCCACTGTCCCGCTCTCGCCAGAGATCATCAACCAGTGCGACCAAGGCTGTCTCTGTACCATATCCAGATCTGAAACCTGATTGAAAGGGATCCAGATAATCCGCTTCATCCAGGACCCCCTGCAGCTGTCACGTCGCCATCTTCTCCAATACCTTCCCCAAAAAGGGGAGGTTGGAGACCGGTCTATAGTTAGCTGGAACTGCTGGGTCGAGGGATTGTTTCTTCAGGAGGGGGCGCACCAAAGCATGTTTTAAAGGTGCAGGAAACACCCCCTCCTTGGAGGATGTCCAAACCCAACAATGACCATCTGGCCTGGGTTAATTGGTGCTTTGTCCTTGCAGGTGGTCATTATCAGACAAGAAGACAGGAAAGGGTCACTGTGACCTGCCTCACCCCTTCCTTATTTAGTTAGGGACCTATCATGAAACTTGCCATGTGTCAGCCCACTTTAACAACCAAGGACACAGTTGGGCTCAAAGCCATCCTACCTCCTCTGTCTTTTCCTGCTCAAAACTCCCCATCTATTCTTTATGGTTCTACTAAATCAGGGGTTCCCAACCGAAGGTCTGTGGGATGGATCTGGCCCCTAGTACCATTTCATGTGCCCCCACTCCTCCAAGGGCATTTGAGAAATAAAATGGCTCCCCCCATCATACAGACAGGGCTAAATGGCCATCCGGCCCTTGAAGCTGACTGAGAGAACATGACCTGGCACCTGGCTTCAAAAGGTTAGGAACCCCTGTACTAAATCTTACTTTTTGATAAGCTTACCCAAGAGATGTTACTTTCCCAGTCAACAAGCCCACTTAAAAGCAGTAATTTCTCAACAAGCAAATTCTGTTTCTTTCTTTCTTTCTATATTTATTTATTTATTTTGTGAATTTCTATCCCGCCCTCCTGATGGGGAACACCACTCAGGGTGGCTAACAACACATAAAAACAATAAGAATGTATCATTCTACAAACAATTTAAAATGACAATCAGCTAAAAAACAATAAAGCTAGAACAGCAATCAAATCCCCCCCCCCCATTAAAAGCTTAAAACACATAAAACCAATCGAATTATTTTAAAAACTGCGCTCAACCGCCCCCCTCTCCCTAAAAATAAAAACCTATAGAAGCAAACAGAAACCCTCAGACAGGCTAAAAGAGCCAAGTCTTCAGCATTTTTCTGAACGGGAGAAGGTCTGACTGGAGTCGAAGTTCTGGTGGTAAGAGGTTCCACAGGGCTGGGGCAGGCATGGAGAAGGCTCTCTTCCTGGCCCCACTCAGATGGACATCTTTTGTGGAAGGGACCACCATCAAGTCCCTCCTGTCTGCCTTTGTAGAATGGGCTGAGTCCCTTGGGGCAATGCGGTCTCTTAGGTATCCTGGTCCAATGTCATGAAGGGCTTTAAAGGTCAAAACCAGCACCTTGAACTGCACCCGGAGTCAAACTGGAAGCCAGTGCAGCTCCTGGAGCAGTGGCGAGGCACAGGCATAGCACCCACACCCCATCACCACCCATGTGATTTAATACATGGTTATATGATTTTAACCATTTAAGAGCTTGGAGGGGGAGAATGGGAATGTGGCTAACTCATTGGATTTACAAATGTCCTCCGCAAAACCCATCTTTCCCAGTAGGTGATACGCGACCTCATATTAACTTTTTAAACTGGAGGATGGAAAGAAGGTGAGATCCAGTTCAACTGGAAAGACATTCAGGAGAGGTTTTTCAATTAAACAAGGAACATTACTTTGTTCATATTAAAGGCTCTGTTATGAAACATAAAGGGACTGTGGTGGCTTAGTGGTTAAGATGTTGAACTTGATGACTGGAAGGTTGGCAGGTCAAAAGTTAGAGACCCAAGTGCTACATGATAGAATGAGCTCCCATCTCTGTCACAGCTCCTGCCAACCTAGCAGTTCAAAAGCAAGAAATTGAAAATAGATAAATAGGTATGCTTTGGTGGGAAGGTAACAGTATTCCTTGCTGTCTAGTCATGCCTGCCACATGACCTTAGAAACATCTGCAAATGCAGACAGCGCTGGCTCTTTGGCTGTAAACAGAGATGAGCACTACACTCTAGTGTCAGATACAACTGGCTTTCAAGCAAGGGCAACCTTTACCTTTACTAATGACACATATGATGCAGAGAATCAGTAAAATTACACATAGGCAAGAAAAAACCTGAATAGAACCTTTCATAGTTTGTTTCATTGGAGACCAGAGGGGAATCCATCTTCATTTATTTATAAGATAATTTGCCAAAAGAGAATCATTCTACATGACTATGGTTGGTTAGCCATCACATTTTGAAGCAATTAGAATCATATTTTTTTAAAAAAACTTATCCATAGAGAGACTTTCTTGGACTCTCCTTCAGTAACTTTCTGAAAATTTGTTTTCTGATTAGATTTATAATGTTGCTATTTAAAGTTTGTGTATTTTATTTATTTATTTTATTATTTTTTATTTATTGTTAAATTTTTATACCGCCCACTCAGCCAAAGCTGACTCCGGGCGGTTCACAACAGTGGGTAAAAACAGATAAAAACAAATAAAACAGATAAAAACCAGCAATAAGAACCCACCCCTAAAAAGAGAGGGGTGCAGGAACTGAAGAAACCATGGGGCAGGCATCCTCCCCTATATTAACCACCCAACGGAAGCCACCCTTCCACCTGCACCCCAAACTTGGCCCGCCAGCCAGGTTTTTAGTTCTTTTCTAAAGGGCAACAACTCCGTCTGGAGACGCAGTTCCACAGGCAGGAGATTCCAAAGGGCCGGTGCAGACACAGAGAAGGCTCTCCTCCTTGTGCCAGAGAGGCGAGCCCCCCTGGCCGATGGCACTATTAGAGAGCCCCTCCGGTCTGCTCTGGTTGGACGGACAGACGTCCTTAGGGCGATGCGGTCTCTAAGGTAACCTGGCCCACTACCATATAGGGCTTTAAAGGTTAAAACCAGCACCTTGAATTGCACCCGGAGGCAAACGGGTAACCAGTGCAGCTCCCGCAGCAGTGGTGAGGCATGGGCATAACGTCCACACCCCATCACCACCTGGGCCGCCGCATTCTGGACCAGCTGCAGCCTCCGAATGGTCATCAAGGGCAGCCCCATGTAGAGCGCATTACAATAATCTAGTCTGGAGGTCACCAGAGCATGAGTGACCATGAGCAAAGAGTCCTGGTCCAGGAGCGTGCGCAACTGGTGAATCACCCAAAGTTGGGCGAAGGCCCTCCTGGCCACAGCCGCCACCTGTTCTTCTAGCAGCAGCCGTGAATCCAGGAGGACCCCAAGTTGCGCACCGGGTTGGTCTGGGGCAAAATAGCCCCATCCAAAACCAAAGATGGTAGCTCCCGGGATAGCACAGGACCCCCCATCCACAGCCACTCAGTCTTACTAGGATTCAGCTGTAACCCATTTGCCCCCATCCAGACCCCAACTGCCTCCAGACAACTGGAAAGGACTTTGACTGCATCACTGGGGTCCCCACGGGCCGAGATTTACAACTGTGTATCATCCGCGTACTGATGGTACCGCACCCCATGGGAACGGATGATCTCACCCAGCGGCTTCATGTAGATGTTAAATAGGAGAGGAGAGAGTACCGATGTATTTGATGTATAACTGCTAGATGCCATGAACTACAGTCAGTCAGTCCTTTAAACATTTCCCCCCGCGAATTGTACTGTATATATGTTTCATATGAGTGTTCACCACCTAGGATAGTATTCTGCACTTAATCAGACAGTATAGAAATGTTAAAAATAAATAAATATTCTAGGGTCTAGATAAGTGTTTCCAAGGTTTTTTGGACTTCAATTCCCAGAAGCCTAAGCCAATTCCCCAAAGCACTGATCAGCCAATGTACTGACTTAGGCTTCTGAGAATTGAAGCCCCCCTGTGGTGTGTATGCCCCATGTTGGGAATCACTGGTCTCGACCATGCGTGATTAAGAGGTCATGATGTACATGAATTTTAAGACCCGCTTGATTTCTTGGTTAGTGTGCATCTAATACTGGTCTTCTTTTTCTCTTTTCATCTCCCTGTATTCCATTTTGTGTAGTTAAACACACTTCATTGCTCATGAGTTGATTCAGAACTGCTGCTTCTTGCATTAAGAAAGCTCATAGTAATGGGCATAGTAATGTTCAGAAACAATGGTGTTTTTCCCCAAGTGTCTATTTAATTCCAGTAGAGGTGAATCACTGCAAATTGGTGTGAGCTCACAAAGAAAATGACCAAGAACCTTTGGGAGAATCACAATTTTTTTGACAATTTTTTAAAAAAATTCTCAATGAAATCATCATAACTACCACCACAAAAAAAGGGAAAAGAAAAGGAAGGAAGGAAGAAAAAGATCTTGCAGTACTTGTTCACAGTCTGAAGACAAGGGCATGTACTACCTTTATTTGACCATTGAAATCTCACTCAGAGATACTAGCTTTCAGCTCCACATGAGTCTGTCATGTTGAGCATTATAGAGCTCAGAATGCCATGGAAGAAACATAAAAGTTCTAAGCTGCAGGGCCAGAGGTGCAGGCTGGATTTTTATTTAAAGCATTACAAAATGGGGAGGTTTTTTTAAAAAAAATCTGCTTGTCAATGGTAGGTTTCAGATTTCACCTTTGGCAGCTCTTTGAGTTATTCTGATCCACATTGTCAATCAATCACTCTCCTCAACAATGTCTTACACTGAAACACATGGTTCCTTTCTGGAGGATGAAAGCACACTGAAACATGACAAACCCAAGCCAATGGAAGCTAATTTTTAGTGATTTAACAAGATTATCACCCATTCTTCTCTTCAGATTGTATAGAAGGACCACATGGCTTTTTCCCCTCTTTTTTAAACAATGACACTGAATAGCAGTTTTTACAGCCAAGCTAGGGCATTTAATATCTGCATGTTTAGAACTTCTTTCTCCAGCCACTAGGTAATACTTTTAATTTGGCTGCAAATATTCAAGTTAAATTTTATCCCAACTTCTCTGATATGGGGTTTGTCACATTTCTGTATATCTCTGTCCCCCAGAAAAAAGAAACTGGGTTGTCAAAGCTTGGAAATTTTATATGTGTAGAGTGCTAAAATAATTAAGGGGAGTGTAAAAATGCAATCCTGAAAATGTACATTATGCATAAAAAAATGAGGTTTAGTAAAAGTCACTGCAAACAATCAGCCTTGTTTTCCATCCAAATTTGAAAGCAAGGTCAATGGGAGATAGCAAATATCACATTATCTCATGAAAGAGTCTCTTGTGTAGAAAGCTAACAGTTGAGCATGGATGTCAACAATTGATAAGGAAAAAGAAAACAAAGCTGTGAAAAAAACATAACACTGAAAAAAATTCCTAAATTATGAAACTCTTAGAGTTTTGCAACGTAGGTACTGTAAAGCATATTGGTATCTGATCATTTTTATTTACCAGCACTTTACATTCTTGGCACATGAATGTGCTGAGTACTCACACAGCAAAATTATACCCAACTAAAACACTATAGAGTCAGTCTGCTTTTACAGCAGATACAAAATAAGAATATAAACAAAGGACATGCTTCCTTAGCAAGAGCAATAAAGATTCACACTGAATCTTTATTGACCTTTGACAGCTGATAGGGTGTTTTCAATATAAATCATGGGGGTATATATTTCCTTCTTTGGGGCCACTTTATTTGCTTTGAAAAGCAATTGTTGAAACTTTCTTCCTCCATATTCTCTTTTCTCTACTAGTCAGAAAATTATTTTGATATATGAAAGGTGGTGAATGATGACTTTTGTTTTGTATGTTGACAATAGTACTCCTTACATATGAGGGTTAAAAAGTGGTATGTGCGTGTGCGTGTGTGTACACAAAGGGTTCCAAAATGTATACACATATTAAGAAAGGAAAAAACTGTATCAAAAATTGTAATACTCAATATATACCGATAACAAGGTGAATACAAACCACATTTAACTTCTGCAATTACAAGAGGTGCTCAATGTGGTTACCATCAGCTTCCAAAAACCTTTGTTTATGGCAAGCTACTGCTTGAGCAACATTGAACAAAGTGTCCCAAATCTTCCATTGTCACATTACACATAATACCATGTGTCTCAAACTTATCATGAATACATGAAATTGTTAGGTGCATTGGAGGTTCTATTGCATACTCACGTCTCCATTGTCATAATTCCACAACATTCTCGAATTTTAAAGACTACTTCAAAATGTTATTGTGCTCTTCAAATGACAATCATGCTTTCATCATTTTCTTTGACTGTCCTGCCTGTTACTTGGTGATGCTAGCATTAATTCTTTTCAGCAAACATCATAGCACACATTGCTTCCATAATTTAATTGAACTTCAAAAAGTAAGACATAGATAACATCTCTTGAAATGTGTATACATTTTGGTACCCTCTGTATACACACACGTATACCTGCATCTTTACTAAGGATCCAGAAGACCAGGATTACTGGCTAATGAACTTCTTTGGACTTGGCCTGACTTGAGCTGATGGCTTTATTTCAGTTTGTGCTTGTGTGGAAGGAAATTCAATTTATCAGAGTCTAATGGTCTGAAAATTCAGGGATGGTTACTCTCTTTTCACCCTTTCTTTCTCCCTTGTTTATTGAAATATCATAACATTAACCCAGATTATTTATTCTGACAGTGGTCATCATGAAATTGTAACCTTGCACACTGTAAACTGGCATTAACAACAGGGCCATCGTTTCAAGCATTTTTGTCTCCAAGGTCTTAACTTCTCTTAGTGGTGAAAAAAGTACCCATCAATTTACACTATTGCATAGTAAGGGAGACAAGCATGAATGCCACAGATCTTTGCCATATATACCAGCCAAAGTATTTACTGTAAGAGATTACATCACTAGAAGAGATAATAATTTCAAATGCTTAATGGAAAACCAATAACAACCTGAACAAGCAAAATACATTGTTTGTACTAGAGCTGAAGAGACAACTTGATTTGGAATAGATATTTGGAGTTTTTTTCTTTTGTTCTTAAAGAGAGATTTAGTTGGTCAGTTTCCTTAATGGCATCAAGACATAAAAAGCCTCACAATGCTGCTAATGAAGTGTTCAAGATAATGGTAGCTGCTCCATTAACTGGCCACAACAAAGAAAGACAAGATAAAACCTTTCTAGTACTTCCAGCTTAACTTGAAGACCTTAATTTATTTCCTTTGATGTAAAGATCTATAACCTACCATGGACAAATAATGAAATTCCATTATGGAGAACTTCCCATAATGTTCTTCCACCCAGGGTAACTTCCTCTTTGGTTCATTTTGGGAATAAACTAGCAGGGGTGCCCGGCATTGCCTGGGCGTGGTTTGGGGCCCCGCGGCCAGTGTGGGCCTGGGCCAAATGTTTTTTATTGGTTTAGGTGGTAACACAACACACATGCTGACACACCCAGACACATCTCACACATCACAACACACTCACACAACACACCCTGACACATGACACACCGAAACAACACCCCCCACATACAACACACATGACACATACCTGACATGCACCACAGCCAGACACATCACACACAACACACAAGTGACACACAACACACACACACACACCCTGACACAGGACACAACACACACACACAACACAGTCACACAGTCACACACACACACACTCTGATACACAACACACACACACCCAACCCCCAACAGACAACATACACACACATCACACCCAGAACCAACGCAACCCAACTCGGCCTGTGGAGAAACCCATACACGGGTCCCCCCGGCCCTCGGCCACCTTACCTGCTTTTGTGCACGCCATGGAGGGGGTGGGGGACAACAGAAATCCCCCTCTGGTGTGTGCCTCTCTGGATGGATTGGCCCTGGTGGAGTGCCTAGAAGACAGGCGAACTTGACTCTCCAGAGGAAGGAGAAGTCATAATATGACTTTTACTTCCTCTAGATAGTCAAGTTTGACCGGCTTCTCAGCATTCCGCCAGGGCCGTGGCTGACCCTACCAGAGGTGAGCCATGTGGAGAGGCACATGCCGGGGATTCTTTTGGGCACCCCCCAATCCAGTGCATTCATGAAAGAAGGCACCGATGGAGCCCTTGCGAGCCCCGGCCACTGGCCACCGGCAGAGAAACCACTATGCCAGACAACACACGCCACCATTGCTCCTCCCACGGCAGGATGCAACAGGATGTGCGGCTTCCTCTGCCACCCCAATGCTGCCCACGTCCAGAGAGGCACATGCTGGAGGGGGCCACCCAAAAGAACCCCCCTCCGGCAAGCGCCTCTCTGGACGCGGGCTGCATTGGGGTGGGATGGCAGAGGTAGCCGCACACTCTGAGGCATACTGCGATGGGAGGAGCAATGGCAGTGTGGGTTGTCTGGCATGGTGGCTCCTCCACCGGTGGCCAGTGGCCGGGGCTCACAAGGGCTCCGACAGCATTAGGGGAATGGTGGCTGTTGGGGGGGTTGGGCAGCCGGATCTTCTGAAGTCCATCGGAGGCTATGCTGGCCCCTGCTCTCCCAAGGGCTGGTTGGGTGTGGGGCAGTGTCCGCGGAAGGCGGTGTTGGCAGCTGGGCTGCGGCAATGGCGGTCACCGGTCCTGGCACTCCCCATGGCTTTGTGGGGCAAGGCGGCGGCGGGTCTATCTGCGGCTGAGTGGCTGCCTCGCTCAGTAGCCGAATTGCCGGTGTGCCTCATGTTCTCCACCCGCAACCCTGGATATCCGGGTTCTTACAACCTTGTGTTGGGGCATGCGCAGTGCAGGCTGGCCTGGCCTGCTATGCATTCCCACTCTGCACAGTCCCACCCACCATTGGTGGACTTCCAGGCGGGTGGGTGTACCCTGCATGACACCTTTTTGAGGTGAAGGACTGTGGGGGGTGCAGCCAATACCCCACGCCGGCCCGGCCCGGCACCAGAGGTAGGCGAGGGCGCAGTTTCTGGGGCAGTGGGTGCCAAGGTGTCGTGTCACATGAGTCTCAAACGGCATGAAACCTTGATTTTAGTGATATATATAGACAAGCCAAGGCTAGTGAGCATGTCAAATCTGTGGTTCCCTATTTGTTCAATACGTAAATGTACATACTTGCCCTTATCTCAAGGAAACTTGCAGTACGAATAAAAACAATGTTAAAATGTGTCCAATAAATCACTAACAGATAATAGGTATATTATGTTTAATTTCTGTACATATTATATTGTTCCCAGGAAAATCTTCATGATTTATTGCCATGATGACAACCAATATTCAGAATCGGATGTGACACTTGAAAAAGATATTGCACATTTTGTGTGGCACCAGAATGAACCAAAGTATACATAAGGCTTATCTCCTCTACATTATCTTCATGACAGGTAGGGTTGCCAGGACAGGAGAATCCATACCCTGAGTTGTCCTATGGCTGGGGCAGAGCCTTGTGATGTCAAGGGATTCATCTTCTGACATCCTGGAGTGGAGAGGAAAACACTATGAGGTAGAAGATTCTTCAAGGTGCTACATCATTGCCACTTTGCCTTCTGCAGTGAGAATGTTCATGAGTTAGGGTGCTTGTGCTCCATTCCCTGTTCTGCTTCAACATGCTATGATGGGCATAATGTGAGTGGCACATTCACATGGGCCCATGATGCTGTCTGGAAACACACACACACACTCTCTCTCTCTCTCTCACTCTCAAGCTGAGCTAGTCAATCTTGAAGCCAGCTAGGAATCAATGTACATCGGTTGTGGCTTTAAGGCTACCAGATGCATGTGCTCATGGGGACACACACACTCTCACTCTCACTCACACACACACACACACACACACACAGACACACACACACACACACAGAGAGAGAACTTTGATGTATAACACCGATGCCGGACTTCGAACCTATAACATCACAGGAGAGGTTCCAGAGGGTTCGGTGCTCAGTCCCTTACTGTGAAATGTTATGTATAATGGGGTGCTTCGGTTGCCTATGCCAGTAGGGACTTAGATGTCTGAGAATAGGGCAGCCAGAGGCATAGAGGAGGAGGGCAAGTAGCCAAATTGGAGGAGGCTTTTTAACAGCCAGTCTGCCCCCCATGAAGTAATGCCTGATGGTGGTTCCGCAGGGTGGTGGGGGGTAATGGGAGGTGGTTTTAGTGGGTAAAAATCCCTCACACTGTTTAGTGTATGGGACCAAAGACAATGAACAGCCGAAAGGTTGGCTTAACACAGGTTTATTGCATGATGATCCAGGGGAACATGAGGAAATGGCGGATGGGTAGCTCAATATATACAGTGGCTATACATTTGAATGTGGCTCCTCGACAGTCCATTGGTTACTGTCCGCGTGACGTCACGGACGGTCACGCCCTTCTTGTCCAGGTGTAGGTGATGGCGGGAATCTTCCCGCGCTGTTGTTTGCTGGTGAGTCTGGGCCAGGAGAGCTTGAACGCTCGCTATTGCCACCAGGTGGTCATTAGCTCGCGTCCTATTGCAAGGGCTACAGTTAAGCAGCTGCTGGTTATAATGTTACACAAGCATGGTTACATTGGATACACGTGAATGGATACATTGTAAAAGGTACAGTCATAGAACACAACATCCCTCCCCCCTAGGATGGGACGAAGTCCCTCAGCCAAGATGGCTTATTGCAAACGCGTTTGGGCCGCGATGTGGGCTGACCCGCCCCAGGGGTGCTACTGCTTCCTCGTTCCCTGGTCCCTTGTCCTGAAACGGGAGAGGGAGACTTGTTAGAGGCTTGCCGTGGTTTTGCGGTTTTAGGGGAAGGGAAAAACTCCATTGTGGGCAGACCGGAGACACTCGGGGCTAACGAAAAACCCCTCTTCTCGCTTGGACGGGTGGGGGACCACTCCGCAAAACTTCCCAGGTTCTGAAAATCAAAATCTAACTCTGTTGGGGTATCCGTATTAGTGGGGAGATCCCGCGGGATATCTATGAGATCGGCTTCCCTTCTCTCTGCTGACCGATCCTGCAAGATATCTACGAGGACAGATTCCCTTTCCTCCCCCCTTGGTGGGGACCCATGGCCCCCCTTTCCTCCCCCTTGGGCTGAACGGGTGGGGGAGAACCCTAACGCTGAGTCTTGTGTCCCGTGGTCCGTGCCCTGTTCGCCGGGGATCCTGCGCCGGAGCTGGTCTGCGTGCCGCCTCCAGAGTAGACCTGTGCCGGTCTCAACGCGGTACGAGACGGGGCCGGTCCACTCTAGGATGACTCCCGGTACCCAGGCCGGACCCGCGCTGGCATAATTCCTGCAATACACGGGGGCACCCACGTCGAAACTCTTTGTGTCCTCTATCCCAATGTTCCTCCCCTTTTCCTCTACTCTCATGGGGTCTAGCCTAGTTAGTATGGTGGTCAGCTTCCTGCGCATCAGCAGCTCTGCGGGGGAGTATCCTGACGCTAGGGGAGTCACTCGGTAGCCTAGCAGAAACTGGCACACTTGATGGTTTAGGTCCCCGGGCCCCATGCGCCGCAGCGCGTCCTTGGTGGTGCGCACAAGGCGCTCTACTTGGCCGTTTGTAGCAGGGTGAAAAGGAGCGGAGGTGATGTGCCGAATGGCGTTGATTTCTGTGAATGCCCTGAACTCAGAGGACGTTAAACAACTTGCGTTGTCGCTTACGAGGGTGTCGGGTAAACCGAACGTTGAAAAGACCCTCCGCAAATGCTTTATGGTTGTGGCCGTGGACGTGCTTGTAACCGGAATGACCTCCAACCACTTGGAGAAGGCATCCACCACAAGGAGAAACAGCGTCCCATGGAACAGGCCAGCAAAGTCTACATGAACTCGGGACCACAGCCCCTTCGCCGCGTCCCACTCCCTGTGAGGCAGGCGGGCTTCTTCTGGCCTGGAACTTTGGCAGGGCTCACAAGTGCCGACCATGTGCTCGATGTTGGCGTCTAGTTGGGCCCACCAGAAATAGCTCCGTGCCAGGGCTTTGGAGCGCACAATCCCAGGGTGACTGACGTGCAGGAGTTTGAGTACCCTCGGCCGTAAGGACGCTGGGATCACTACTCGCTGGCCCCACAGAAGGCACCCCCTCTCAAGGGACAACTCTAACTTCTTTCGGAAAAATGGGTCGAACTCCGCTGCCGGGGAGGACGCTGGCCACCCTTTCTGCACCCAGGAGCTAACCCTTGCTAAAATGTTGTCCTTGCCGGTCGCCTTGGCGATGTCGGCGGGCAGTATTGGGGGCGAGTCGAGGACTTCTATCATCAGCACCTGATGGTCTGGCTCCTCCCCGCCCACGTGGCTGTTCTCTTGGGGAAGGGGGGACCTCGATAGAGCGTCCGCATGGCTGATCTCCCTCCCGGGCCTGTACACTAACGCGTGCTGATACGCATTGAGAAAAATGGCCCACCTAAGCATCCTAGGGGACAGGATCTGTGGCGTGGGCTTATCTGCGGTAAAGATGCCTAGCAGGGGCTTGTGATCGGTTACTATTGTGAAGGGGCGGCCATACAGGAAGTCGTGGAACTTTTTGGTTCCCGCAATTATCGCTAATGCTTCCCTGTCTGTCTGGGCGTAGTTTCTCTCCGCTTGGGACAGGGACCTGGAGTAGAACGCTATCGGGGCCTCCCTCCCGTTTTCCAGCACGTGGCACAGCACCGCCCCCACCCCCACCGGGGATGCATCACAGATGAGGACCACTGGCCGCTTGGGGTTGAAATGGGTGAGGATGGCGTCAGACGCCAGAAGCTGCTTTAGCTCACTAAATGCCCTCTCTTGCTGGTTGCCCCACTTCCATGCCTCGTCCTTTTTAAGCAGCCTGTGCAACGGCTCGGCCACGGCTGCTTTCCGGGGAAGGAAGGAGTGATAAAAGTTCAGCAGCCCTAGGAACGACTGCAACTTGGGCTTGGAGGTGGGGCGAGGGGCTTGCTTAATGGCGGCTACCTTAGACTTGGACGGCCTTATTCCCTCAGTAGTGACACGGAACCCTAGGAATTCGACCTCGGTCACGAAGAAGACGCATTTGTCTTTCCGCAGTCTCAACCCCGCCTTTTCGAATATCGCCAGGACCTTACCCAACCTCTTTGCCAATTCGGCCTGACTTCCCCCCGTTATCAATACGTCATCAAAATAAGGCAACACCCCCTCGAGCCCCTTCAGGAGGCGTTCCATGAGTGACTGGAAAATTCCAGGCGCCGAGTTTACGCCGAATTGAAGGCGCGTCACCTGGAACGCCCCCTTATGGGTGACTATAGTTTGTGCAGCAGCGGCAGCTGGGGTCACCGAGAGCTGCTGGTAAGCTTGCGCTAAGTCGAGCTTAGCGAAACACTTTCCCCCATGTAACCTGGCCAGCAAATGGCTGACTACCGGCACCGGATACGCATTAGGGCGAATGGCCTTGTTGATGGTGCACTTGTAATCAGCGCATATGCGCACATCCCCGTTGGCCTTTAGTGCTGTTACAATTGGAGTTTCCCACTCCGCAGAATCAACAGGAACAAGAATCCCCTGGCCCACCAATTTATCCAGTTCCGCCTCTATTTTGTCCTTGAGCGCGAATGGCACCCGGCGCGGTTTGAGTCTTATTGGGCGGACCTCAGGGTCTAGGTCGAATGCTACTGGGGGTCCCTTATATTTCCCAAGTCCCTTTTTGAAGACTTCGGGGTGCGCGTCGCACACCTCCTGTATCGGGTCAGTCCCAACGGCAACGGCGTGCACCCCCCCAATGAACAAACCCAGGGGCTGGAACCATTGAGTCCCGAGGAGGCTGCAATTCCCCCCTTTAAGAACAACTAGGGGGAGAGTCGCGGCGTGTTTCTTAAATTGGACCTGAAAATTCCCAACCCCCAACACCGGAATGCAGTTCCCTTGCACGTCCCGTAGCGTGGACCTCAAAGCTTTGAGTTTGGGCCGCACGTGGGGGGCAATTTTCAGGAACTCCTTCTGGGGAATGATGGAATATGAGGAACCCGAGTCAATTTCCATCCTAATGGGGGCCCCTTGTACTAGTACCTCAACAAAATAACGGGGGTGTCCCGCGGACACGCAGAACACCGGTGCGTCGTCCTCGCTGTCGTCGGCGATGCGGCCCACGCCGTCTCGCTTCCTCGTGGCCTGGGTGCCGTCCTTGGGTCTCGTCGCGCGGTCTCTCGAGCCCTTCCGGGCCTCGCGCCTTTTCCTGCAGACCTTGGCGATGTGCCCACGGCGGCCGCAGTTGTAACACTCGGCCTTTCTGAAGGGGCATTTGGCGCGGTCGTGGTTCGCTCCGCAGCCGTCGCAACGCCGGCCTTCTTTCCGGACCTTCCGGACGTCCTCGTCGTCGCTGCTCTCCGCGGACGACTTCGAAACTCGCTGGGCCGCGTGCACCGAAACGTGCACCGAAGTCTCTGCCTTGCCCGTCTTTGGCCGCCAGTCCTGGAGCTCCTGGACCCCGGCCTTCGTAGCTTCCGCGGCTTGTGCCTCCTTCAGAACCTCCTGCAATGTGGGGGGTGGCTCGCGGTTCATCAATGTGCGCTGAGTTTCGGCATCGCTCAGGCCGCACAGCACGCAGTCTCTTAGCGTGATCTCTACGTTCTCCCATTTGCATGGGCCGGCCGCCAGTCGCAGAGCCGCTGCGAAGTCGGCGACCGTCTCCCCGGGCGCTTGGACTCGCCTCCAAAACGCGCTCCGAGCGGGGAACATCGCCGTCGAGGGCCGGAAGTACTCACGCAGCATGTGCATGAGCTCTTTCACCTTGAATTCACTCGCCATCCTCGGCGCGATCAGGTCCACCAAGACCCTCTTGGTGTCTGGCCCCAGCATCCGGGTGAAGATGGCCCGTTTCTTTGCCTCATCCGTGACTTCGGATTCCACCAGGGCTCCCTGGAAGTCCATCTCGAAGATGTCCCAGTCTGCCGGTCTCCTGATTTCGAAACCGGCGCATGTCTTGGTCCCATGGGCAGCCATATCCCACCTTCGTCGCCAATTTAGTGTATGGGACCAAAGACAATGAACAGCCGAAAGGTTGGCTTAACACAGGTTTATTGCATGATGATCCAGGGGAACATGAGGAAATGGCGGATGGGTAGCTCAATATATACAGTGGCTATACATTTGAATGTGGCTCCTCGACAGTCCATTGGTTACTGTCCGCGTGATGTCACGGACGGTCACGCCCTTCTTGTCCAGGTGTAGGTGATGGCGGGAATCTTCCCGTGCTGTTGTTTGCTGGTGAGTCTGGGCCAGGAGAGCTTGAACGCTCACTATTGCCACCAGGTGGTCATTAGCTCGCGTCCTATTGCAAGGGCTACAGTTAAGCAGCTGCTGGTTATAATGTTACACAAGCATGGTTACATTGGATACACGTGAATGGATACATTGTAAAAGGTACAGTCATAGAACACAACACACTGTGAAGCAAGGGCTCCACAGCATCTTTTGAAGATTTCCACCTGCCCTAAACACACACACACACACACACACACACACACACACACACACACACACACACACCCCACAAACTTTCTTTAAAGCCACTCTCTTACACACCCCAAAATAAAACTGTCTCTTTTCTCTGAAACTTGGCTCCCTGCTTGAACTTCTTGAGACTTCATCCAGCACCCTAAAATCTGACAGCCCTAAATAAACCCTGTGAAGTAAAATCAGGCTGAGAGTGACTGGCTGAAGATCACATATTGAGTTTCATTGCTCAGTGAGGATTTCAGTTTGGTTTACTTAAGTCCCAGTCCAACACGCAAAGCACTGTGGCAGCCTCACAGATCATAGAGATGTAAAGTACACTTATCTGAAAATCTTAGTATACATTATCAACTGCTAATTAGGCTGGCCATTAGGACACCAGTAATGTTTTAAGCAAAGGGCTTTCCTAGCTGCACTGTCTCAGACCTTTGAATAATACAGATGCCATATGCCCTGCTAAATTGCTGTAGTAAGTTGTTTGCTTTTTGCTTAGGTAGGTTCCATGGCTCTAAAACGTAAGGTGTAAGTGGTGGGGGGAGACATGCCAGAAGTATGGTTGCTTTTGGTGCACTATATGGAGTGTCTGGCATCTAACAGAAACAGAGAAACTAAGTCAGGGGGGTTGGAAAGCCATTTGTTCAGAGCCATTTTTATTGTCTTATGGGTGGAAATAACATTTCATTAAAGCTGTAGTAGTACGTGTTGGGAAAGTCTTTATAGTGCCAAGGCTAGCATAGATGGGGCCCCATCTTAGCCTGGAAATTTCTACCTTTGGCCTTGACGAGGGCTAGTGTGGCTAGGAGAGGGTTTACTGCTTTGGCAGACCACATTTTGAGCTGTGCAGACCTCTTGGCTCCCAGGATTAAACTGGTTAATAAAATGGCGATTCTGGACCATGGAGGTGTCCAGTTTCCTAGATAGCCCGTCAAATGCCGCCCCTCCCTTTGATGACACTTGGCAGAGATCAGCTAGCCTTCAGGGGGGGTGGGGGTGGAGTTACCTCACCAAAACAAAAGTCCTGCAATCCAGATAACATTCCATGCAGGGAAACAAAGCACTCAAGGCCATTTGTCTACTGGCAATCCCTCCGTTAGAGACCTTTGAATAATAGCCCTTTGGTGGCCTATAAGCTGACCCCTGGAAATTCCCCTCTCTTCTCTTTGAGGAGAATAAAAAGGACACTACTAGGATTCTTCAAATTTAGCAGCATTTATTGTTACAAAAATAAGTTGAAATAGTGCGCAGATAAAGCCATTTAAAAAGAAATGAAATAAAACACTTAACAAAAAAGAAATAGTAATTCCCAAGCTTAGCTAAATAAGTAGAAAGCGGGCATCATCATGCCCCCATCAATGTTTGACTTGAGGTCTCCCATTCAGGGTGAAAGGAAAAATGAGCAGGGGTTCTCCTGAAATTGGGGAGTCTGCTAACGAGGTGCAAAAACCCTTGGTTTTTATATGTTTTTACTCACTCACAACTCCCATTAAATTCTTAGAAAATTCCCCAAACGTGATGTCTGGGGACATCTGGCCATGCAGCTGGACATGCACCTATAAGTTACGTGAGGTGCTTATCTTAGATTCCATCTCAATGGCATTTTTGTGAGATAGATCAAAATGTCAGATTCTCAGACTAAGTGTCCTTGTGCCTGTGAGTGTGTGAGCTTGTATGCTGACTAGCACACTTGGGGTTTACAACAATCTACTTGATTGACAAGGTATCTTAACTCTAATTGGCTATACATCCTACTATAACACATGAAAAGAATAAATGGCATCCTTTGAATGACCATTACAATATGAATGTGGAGACCTTATTAAGATCATCCCTGTTGAAAGAATGGTGATAGTTTGGAAGAAATAAGGCAAGTGATGGAGGCAGGGCCAGCTTTATTGTCGGAGAGAGTGAGGTGACTACCTCCAGCAGGAGATTTTGGCTGACTCCAAAGGCAACACCTGGTGGGTGATTTATTTTGTTATCATTGTATCTTTATGGCCAGGAATGAATAGCAATCCTTCTGGAATTTTCTACCTCTTGTGCCAAATTAATTTGGCTACCTTCAGGATCTATGCAACCTTGAGTTTTGTAGTGACCTACTACATGGGATTCTGACCAGCAGAATGAAGACATGAGATTTGTTAGGGTCTAGCTGGGTACTTCGGAATCATCTCTCCATGCCTCTCCCTCCTTCATTTCCTTCTCCCAGCAGCTCTCTTTATTAACAGTTTCACACAAATATACAGCATATGGCACACAATGACATGACCCATCATCCTTCAACACATTGTCACACTATGTTCACTAGGCCTACTCAAATAGATGTTTACACAATTGATGATAGATGAACGCAACCTATTTCTGTATCCTTATAATAGCAAGAAGTAAATGTTCCTAGATCATTGTTTCAGGGTGGTACAGGATGGTCCAAGAACAGGCAATTTTCACCATCATAGGGAATGAACAACCTGTGTTATTGAACAGCTTATCCAAGAATTTGTTCTCATGATTAACCTGGTCAATCCAGAAGGATGCAGCATTCACCATTCCAACTCAGGCAGCAAAATGTGTGGGGCCAGTGCTAGTTGGAGAAGCTGAAACATTTGCAATGTTGTTGGATTCACTATAAGGTTTGATGGTATTGATGTTCTGGTCATTATCCTCATTATGATACTATTTCTCGGTTTGCTCTAAGAGTTGCTCTCCCAAAATTGGTTGCAGTTGCTCTTGTTTTAAATCTGCATTGGCTATCCTGGAGGGCTTGATTCTCAGATGCAGCGAAGCTGTTGGGGATAGATATTGCCCAGGACTAAAGTATAGCATTTCCAATATGGTCTCCAGTAGTTTGTGGTGAACCGTATCTCCTAGGCAGTTGTCACAGTTTGGCAGTGGATGCTAATATTGATAAAGTGATGCCATGGTTTACTGCAGAGCTATATACTGCAAATGAGAAAAGGGTGAGCTCTCAAGCAGTGTGAGATAATTTGTTTCATGCTGGGTTCCAAGAAGTTCACAATGCTTCCCCATTGTTTGATGCTTTAGCTATCACAGCTCCTGCGCTCCTGGATACCTTTGCAATCCTTCTTAAATATCTAGTCTATTTTAGATTCCTGCTTAATTTTTTGCTCCTGCTTCATTCATTGGCACTGAATTCCAATCAGCTAATTTTCTCCTATGTTGGTTTGGACTCTTTCCAACTGATTCATTTATCAAATGCTCGACTTTAACCACAACTTAGGCTAATTTCCAAGGGTGCCCCAGAGTTTTGCTGAACAAAAACCTTTAATTGGTTTCCTTTATGGTGCGGCACATCTTCTGCTGTGGTTAACTTGCTTAAAGGGTGTGAAGGGAGGAAGGCAGAGGAACAAAGGGAGGAAATCAACTAAAGGAAGGCAAGTTCAGATGCTTTTTCTCAAATGGGTTATTCTGAACCAATAGCAATGGCCATAACCTGTATACATAGAATTAATGAGTTATTTATAATGACCTAGTTTGTTCAATTGTTGTTTTCAGAGTTCCTGGATTCTTTTCATTGTCATTGGATAGTAACTATGAAGTTAGTTCTTCCAGGGTCCAAGTAAACCCATTCTAAAAAGGTTTGTCAAACGTCTATAGGCTCTATGAGATACTAGCCAGATCGGTGTTGTTCCTCAAGGTTTAGAGGCTTTTGTGCTTGTGAAGAGTGTGTCTCTTTACAAGGGATGCCCCTAAGACGTTTTGTTGCCTGACGTGGAACAACAAATGATGTTCACCACCAGCTCAATGTGCCTAAGATCCAACCCTGCCATGTTATTTAGTCAGGTGAGGCAGAAAATTGTACCCATGCAGCACAAAGACAATGCCCACAAATTAAATAAGGAATAGTTTGCTATCTTTCGATGATACTCCAAATTAGTGATATAATGCCATTCGTTCAACCTGCTTCAGCATGGGACAAGCCCTGTACTTGATTTTCTAAATACATGTTCAGGTCTTCGGGACCCATTGCAGCTGACATAGCACAAAGCAAGCACTGGGCCTTCTCTGTGTCTGCTCCGGCCCAGTGGAACCTCCTGCCAACTGAACTTCATCTCCAGGCAGAGCATTTACCCTTTCGCAGGGGCGTGAAGACCTGGCTTGCGCAGTGGGTGGGGGGGGGGCAGCTGGGGAGGTAGCCACCTTTGGCTGGCTTGTCTGAGCAGTTGGCTTCTTGAAATCCAAAATGTGGCACTAGTGGGATTTTTAAATGTGATTGTTAAGATTTTTTTATTTTTTTATTTATATAAGTTGCATTCTTTAATGTTTTTGTGTTTTTGCCATTTTACTTGTAAGCCGCCCAGAGTTGCCTGGCAAGGGGGCAGCATTAGAAATATGATTAAATAAATAAATAAATAAATAAGTAAATAATCCCCCAGGTAATCTCAGAAAAGTGTTTGTAGGGAGGCACAGATCAGACTCCATTAGCCATACACAATATTGACGTTTCTGAGGCCTTCAATGAAGCAGTGATGGCACAGGTATGTACCAAGCTACATGTACCAGTGATGGCACAGGTATGTAGCTTAGGTCAATGAAGCACATGATTCATATTAGACAGAAACTCAAACACAATTCAAAGTGTTCTTCCTTCCCCTGCTTTCTACCAGGCTCTTGTAGTCTAAATACTTAATGCTCCTAAACGTTGACCACAGCATTCAGAATCTAGAAGCAAATCTTCCCTATTGTGGTGTGAAGGAACATTCAAAATATGTTTCAGAGACCAAGCCTGAGCTGAATCTCAGGTTAAGGCTTGTTCTTCATGCATAACTGAGGTACATTTGCTGACTGAATGTTTTTTATTTATTTTACCAATAGACTCAATTTGCCTGCCATCTCACACCAGTTAAAAAAACCCACTTAGAACAACCCTTCAGATGTCCGTTCTTGGATTGAAAGTCGCAAGAGATTGGGCTCCCAGCAATTCTGCAGAGCAAAGTATAATTAGAGTGTCTGCTGAAATATTTTGGTTTACTATGGCCTTATATAGTATCTGTTATGAATTAGTCCTGAACTGTCACATGTCCTGCTTTAGCTGCCAGAAACATGATAGGAATTCCTAAGCAAACTCAGTCTGTTTGTATTACTTTTCAGTTCTCCAGGGAATCATTCTGAATACAAAGTGCCATTTCTCCATTCTACTAGACAATGATCTGCGCTGCAAAAAAGAAGCCAGAAGCGAGAAAGCACAATATTCTAATCGGCCTTCAACGAAAAGCTAATCACTGCAATAGTGGCAGGAAGAGGAAAGATCAAAGGTGTTTTGTGATACTTATTTGTAGCTATGCTTGTTTCTGTTCACAAAGATAATGTCATCAGATGATGAGCAAGATGTCTTGCTGCTGAGGGTGAAGGTTAATCTGCTGCTTTCCACACCATGCCTTCACAACAGCTGACCAGAATGACCACAAAAGAGGAGATATGGCTCAGAGGTTCATCTCACACTTTCATGATCCCAGTTTCAACACTTGACAACTCCTAGTTGTAGAAGAGTTGGCTGAAAAGCCAGACATCCTGTGCCCATAAGCATAGACAACAGTGAATTAGATGGACTGGTCTCTGACTCAGAACACAGTTTCCTATACTGCGTGGATAGATTTCTCCATTACATCAAGGTGGCAGGTTAAGTTAGAGTAGGCAGGGCAAACTGTTTGGACACTTAGGACCTGTCCATGCTAGCCCTTATGGTACAGACTGGGTCTGGTTCCCTAGGGTAGCTTGAGGATGAGGGGGAATTGCTAAACGACATCTAGCTTCTGTCCAAACAACACAAGTGACCTAACTGCATGTATCATGAAGTGGCTGATGAACATCTTCATGATACTGGCAGATTGAACACTTCCCTTGCTTTTCTGGACGGGGCAGAGAAAGGAATATTTTTTGCCTATTTAATCACCTTTTCACTGCATCATTTACATGACAGTATTTTCTTTTTCTTTCTGTGTAGTGCCAATCAAAGCAACATCTATGGATGATGATGATGATGATTTCACTGTCCTCACAACAGAGGAGCAGGGGCTGTTTTCAATTTCAGTTGTCACTAGGAACAGCTTTGACAGCTGCAAGACTCCCATATATCCCATTCCTAGCATCCTCAGGTGCTAGGAATGGCATATATGGGAGCAAAGATGAAGGATGAACCATTTGAGGCTGCACAATAATATCTTCCACAAGGTGTAAAATCAATCAAATATTTTATTGTCCATCTACGTTGATCTTGTTAAGCTCCACAAGATTCAATAATTCAATGCCTTGAAAATTCAGTATATAGTCTTCAAAATGTTTAGTTAAACAATAATGACTTATTCTATGGGTCTTGTCAAAAGTGAGTATAATATATTCCGGATACTCCACCAATCAGAAATCATCGACTAGGCATCTTACAGGAAAATCCCTAGACTATAGCCCAAAATCTTCTTATACAAGTATATTCTCCTCTGTAACAATCTCTGTGAGATCCACTTTATCAAATTGTTTAACTAATTATTTTGAAGACTATATACTGAATATACCTTGTAGGAATGCATCTGGATTCTGTCAGGCTGTCTCTGACACTTTTTGTATACAAAAGCCTCTCTGCTCACTGAGAGACAGCGCTCCTTATCTCTCTTTCTTTGGGTTTTGACATTCTGATTGATTATGTAGGCTAATGAGTTTCGTTTCTGCTATACAATGATTGCTAGTTTCGTTTCTCTCTCTCACTGCCTAAATAAAGAAAAAGGCTTCAGTAGCTTTGGACCAGCCAAGGACTGCAGAGTGCTTTTCTCTCTGTCTCTCTGTTCCTCCCTACAAAAAGCCTAAGGAAGCAGGACTTCTTGGGACTGATTGTTATCTTAAAGATCTGAGGATATAACTGCTGCTAATGAGACTGACTGAATAAAGAAGATATCTTTACATGAAGCAGAATCCCAACAAGTGGCGCTCCGTGTGACGCTTTGAACTACAATGAGAGAGCCTGCTTTGAACTCTGCTTCAACAATTAACACCTAATTAGCACCTCATCGACCGGGAAGGTCTCACTCACTCCGACCAGGCAAAAGGTCAGACCGGAGGAAGGTCATAAATCGAGCTCGATTCATCCAATTCTACATTGGATCCCACACAGGGTGAGTGAAAATGGGGTGTGTTTTTTCTTCGCAACTGTATGAACTTTGTAAAGATATCTCAGATCTTTTGCATGAGAATGGGCGGAAGGCTAATGAACAGGAGATACAGAAACTGGCTAAAGCTATAGCAAAATTCTGTCCTTGGTTTAAATATGAAGGTCTGGATTTAAAAGAGTGGAAACAGATTGGGAGAGAAATGCAGAAGCATAAAGGGATTTCTAGATCAATATTATTTACTTGGGAGGAAGTGAGAGGCTGCCTTCAGAGACTTACTCCAAAAAATATTTTATTGTCTCAAAGACTTGATGGCCCCCTCCCACAGCTTTTGCCTTCAGAGAAAGGGGGGGCCATGGCAACCATGGCAGCCATGGCAACTGCTCCTCCATCATATGAGAAACAACAGACTCCTGATGGGGGTGGAGGTAGAAAAGAAGATGGGCAATTAGATCCTGCTTTGCAAAAATCAAGCAGTTTTAGCCCTGCAAAGACACATTTTTCTGATGCTTTAACGGCAGCTGTGCTGGACCTGCAATCTCCTGAAATATACCCAGTGATAAGGGGGGCTCCGGCTGTGGGCAACGCACTGGCTGTCCCAGATAGGTATGAAACCCTCCATTACAAATATCTGAAGGAACTAAGAGTCAGCATACGGGACTATGGATTTAATGCCCCTTTTACTAAAGCTTTGTTGGAAGCCATTGCATCTCAAAAATTGCTACCAGTGGATTGGAAACAGATGATTAAAGCGCTTTTGCCCCCAGCAGAAGCCATGCTCTGCTTGCAAGAGTGGAGGGATGTGGCTTGGGAGGTTCATCATACACGCCCTGCACTCACAATGGATATGTTATGTGGGGAGGGAAATTTTGCCAACCCCACACAGCAATTGGCCCTCAATGATGCCCAGCTGGGAGAGATTGCTCAGATAGTCATGCGGGCCTGGAGTAAGATCCCTTCCGAAGGAGACAGCTCCGTTGCTGGATTTGCAGCAATTAGGCAGGGCCCTAAAGAGAATTACACTGAGTTCATTAACAGACTCATGACTGCTCTCAGCCGCCAGGTGGAAAATGTGCCGGCACGGGAAATGCTCATGAAACAACTGGCTTTTGAAAATGCCAATGAGGATTGTAAAGGAGCTCTGACAGCTGTTTATGCTAGGCCAGGAACATCTATAGCAGACATGATGAAAGTTTGTCAAAATGTGGGGACTCACAGTTACAAGGCTCAACTTCTGGCAGCTGCAGTTCAATTGCCCACAACTCAGGCTCAGAATAAACGGTGTTTTGGCTGTGGGAAAGAAGGGCATTTTAAAGCACAATGTCGCTCCTCTCAAAAGCAGGCAGCACGCCCTTCAAGGAAGTGTCCCATTTGCCAGAAAGGGTACCATTGGGCCAATCAGTGCCGCTCAAATCCTAATGCCAACTCCTCAGCTGCTCAGCACAAAGACTCTGACTTTTCTCCACAGCAGCAGGGAAATGGGAGTGCGGGCCAGGCTCGGGCCCAGGCAAAATAATAGGGCTACCAGAGGTCAGTGAAGAGGCAATAGAGGAGGTTTTGCAAGAAATGGCAGAAGATATGGAACTTGCCCAAGACATGATTTCACGATATAGAAAAAACCATCCTCTAAAAGAAGGACTTTTATTGAGGTTATCTAAGGACTGTACTTTTACTATGCCAGGGTGTGTGGAGGCTCTTCCCACACTGGTTGATGATGTTAATTTCCAGGGCATGATGGGCATCGTTCTTCCTTGTCCAGACGCCTTACCCGCTTCTGTACACATTGCAGCAGGGTCAGTTACATTGGGTCACCAAGAAATTGTCATCCCTGCATCAGCCACGCAACATCTCACCCTGCCTAAGGGACAACCTGTAGGACGCCTTCATCTGCTCCCACTAGGGACCACTGCAACTCCATCCCAGGAGGGGACTGCAACAGCGGCTATGGCGGTGATACAAATCACCGAGGATAGACCGACCCGTTCGCTGCTTATGGGTGGACGTTCAGTGTCTGGACTGGTCGATACAGGAGCCGATATTTCAGTGGTGGCAAAAAAAGATTGGCCAACTGGATGGGCCGTCCGCCCCTGTAGGGAAGTTTATGGGGTGGGCGGGTACGAGCCAGCACAGCAAAGTGTTCATCCAATCGTCTTTGAGACCTCAGGGGGAACAAAAGTTTCTCTTCACCCCTTGATTATGGATATTCCTATTACTCTGTGGGGCCGGGATCTCCTGGCTAAAACAGGGTGTACCTTGCAGACAAATTTTTGATACGGGCCTCCCCTGCAGCGCCGTTGCATGCACTTCCACTACAATGGAAAAACACCCCACCAGTGTGGACGGATCAATGGCCGCTCTCAAAAGAAAAGCTCCAAGCGGCGGAGGCCCTTGTACAGGAGCAATTAAATCTGGGACATATTCAAACAACCACTAGTCCTTGGAACTCTCCGATTTTTGTGGTGAAAAAGAAGTCTGGAAAATGGCGATTGTTACATGATTTGAGGAAAGTTAATGAGCACATCTTGCCAATGGGACCTCTACAATCTGGACTTCCTAATCCGAACATGATTCCGGAAGATCATCAACTCATGGTTATAGATTTGAAGGACTGTTTTTATACAATCTTGCTAGCGCCACAAGACAGAGAAAAATTTGCATTTACATTGCCAGTATACAATAATGAACATCCTACTCAACGGTTTGAATGGTGTGTCTTGCCTATGGGTATGGCCAACTCGCCGACTCTATGCCAACATTTTGTGAACAAGGCTTTGGAACCTTTCAGGCAACGCCATCCAGAGGTTAAAGTCTATCATTACACAGATGACATTTTATTGCATGGTCCACAAGTCACGGAGAAACACCTGCAGGACCTAGCAGACATTTTGCAACAAGCGGGCTTGATCATAGCTCCTGAAAAAGTGCAGCGGATGTATCCATTCCAATATCTGGGACATAGGCTCTCAGCTACAGCTTCAACTCCGCTATTGCCAACAATAGCTATTCCGGAGCAGTTCACTCTTGTCCAATTGCAACAATTGCTAGGGAACATAAATTGGGCTTGTCCTTTCTTGGCCCTGAGCACGGAGGAACTATCACCACTCTTTGCTGCTCTTTCTGGACACACTTCTCCAGCGGACATCATTCCCTGCACAACGGAGATGCGTACAGCTCTTCAACGCCTCAACGAAAAGCTGCATACCATCGCTGTGGATCGGGTGCCCTCAGGCACCATTGCGCTGGCATGCGCTCTTCTTCCTACACCGAGGCTGCCCACTGCGGTTTTGTTCGCGCCTGTCAACGCTCAGAAGGTGGCCATCGTGGAATGGCTACACTTGGCGCACACTCCCTCGAAAAACTGTTATCGCCTGCCTGATGCGATTGCTGATCTTTTCCTCAAATGCCGTACTAGGGCAAAGCATTTGACTGGCTATGATGTTGACTTTGTTTGTTTTCCTTTTTCACAGGATCAGCTAACCGCCTTGCTACAGCATTCTGAGGCATTTCAGGTGGCCATGGCGGACTTTGTGGGACAAGTTAAATTTAACCCCCCCAAGGATAAGCGGTTTACCTTGCTGAATCTCACTTCTTACTCCCTGTCATCCCCGCTTTGCATGCAACCTATCTTGCATGCCATTACTCTTTTCTCGGATGGCTCCCCCTCCCGTGGAGTCCTTACATGGCAGGGTCCTACTGGGGAATGGGAGGTTGTTTTTACAGGACCTCAAGCATCGGCCCAGCGGTCGGAACTGGCAGCGGTCATACTTGCTTTCTCTACGTTTTCTGATGTGCCTTTTAACCTGATTGTGGATACTCAATATGTTTACCGCCTTGTTTTTACTTTAGCTCAAGCTTATTTGTCTCCATCGATGGATAGGGATCTTTTTGCTTTATTCCAACAGCTTCAAGGTTTTCTTACTAACCGTACGGTCCCTTTCTTCATTGCCCACATACGCTCTCACACAAGGATCCCAGGTTATTTGACGGAGGGCAATGCACGAGCAGATTCTGCTCTCCGAGACTCTGCTGAGGTTTTTTCTCTCTTTGACAACCCCATTGACAGTCATGCAATGTTTCATCAATCTGCTAAGGTTTTGCATAAACGGTTTTCAATTCCTATGTCACAGGCTAGAGACATTGTGTCGTCCTGTGCTTCCTGTACGAAGTCTCCTATATTCCTGCCATTTGATGCTGTTAATCCTCGAGGAACAGAAGCTAATCAGCTATGGCAGATGGATGTCACGCAAGTACCTGCTTTGGCTCCGCTTTCTAAGTTACATGTGACTGTTGATACCTTCTCTGGATTTATATGGGCTACACCCTTACGGGGTGAAACATCCAGACATGTTATACAACATTGCATTCGTTCGTTTGCGGCAATGGGTAAACCTAAAAGCCTTAAGACAGACAATGGGCCATCATATGTTTCTTCTGCCTTTCAGGACTTTTGCCGTCAGTGGGACGTTAAGCTAACCCATGGAATACCCTATAACTCGACTGGACAGGCGATTGTTGAAAGAGCCCACCTGACATTCAAAAATTTGTTACACAAACAAGTGGGAGATAGAGGGGTTCCTGTGGCTGAAATACCTACAGCTGTTGCTAAAGTACTGTATACTCTTAATTTTCTTCTTGCTCCCCATAACAGGTCACACTCTCCAGTCGAATTGCATTTCAGGACCGAGGAGTGTCTTCCTAAGCCATTGGTCGTTTATCGGCAGCAACCCGATCCTGAGTGGAAGGGTCCTGTACCTCTAATCACCTGGGGACGAGGATACGCAGCGGTTTCTACAACCTCAGGACCTGTGTGGATTCCTGCCCGAGCGATCCGCCCATGGAGAGAGAAGAAGGTTATTCAGCTCCAGGATGGTGGTTCACCAGTAAACTAAATGTGCTGACATTTGTTATTTTCTTTCTTACTGTGCTTCCAGCTGTGAGAACAATGCCTCATGGGGGCAACCCCAACTTTTGGATTCGTCATGCTAACTATATGTTTGAGGTTCATGGTAAGAATGCAACGTTATACTATGAGCATCCACTGGCAGTGTCTCAAATGGCTTTTCTTCCGGCATTGTTCAACACACCTGAGCTGGTTATTGGACATTTGCAACATCTTGATAGGTCTACACTCTTCTCTAATCCTCCAGAACAATTTAACAACACCCGTTGGCGAAGCATGACATTCAAGAAATACACTAAAGGACTTTGTTTCTGCTGTCATAGTTCTGGAGTCTGGAATAGTAAATGGAAGTACTGGACTCAAGCAAAAAGGGTTTTGCAGAATGTAGGCAATTATACGGGTTGTGATGATTATTTTTGGCTATGGGGTAGTTATAACAGTTCTTATAAGCTTAATTATACCTTGTATAACACTACTATTGAAGATATATATGATGTGTTTCCTATGTTTACTCCTGATTATTCTGCTATAGATAGTGGTTCAATTTGCAATGGATGGCAAATCAAGGATCCGAACATGTGGTTCTTTTTTAATGGAGTTGCCACGAATTTCCATCCAGGACAATATCAATGTGCAGCATTGGGTTATTTTATCTGAATAATACTATTGAGAAAGAACTTCAGAATTTACAGGAGAGTATTACTAACAATGTACGCACTGATGTTAATCTCTTTGATTGGGTGACTTCTTGGTTGCCTGATTTATCTGTCCTTAGACAAGTTTTCTTTTATGGGTTTATTATTATTATCTGCTTTATACCTTTGTGTTTTTGTATTACTTGTATTCCTAATCTTATTTCTATGTGTAACACATGTCCATTGCGTAGAAGGGAGACATCGAGTTTTGCACGACGGCAATTGTATTCAATGAGGTATCACCCTCCGGAACAAAGTACCAGGAGTCAGGAGGGGTACGATGTCCAGGAGGACAGTGATGATGTATATGGAGGAGTAGTTATGGAGTATGATGACATGCAGGGGTATGATTAGCCGTCCCTCTCTCAAATTTAAATGAAAAAGGAGGACATGTAGGAATGCATCTGGATTCTGTCAGGCTGTCTCTGACACTTTTTGTATACAAAAGCCTCTCTGCTCACTGAGAGACAGCGCTCCTTATCTCTCTTTCTTTGGGTTTTGACATTCTGATTGATTATGTAGGCTAATGAGTTTCGTTTCTGCTATACAATGATTGCTAGTTTCGTTTCTCTCTCTCACTGCCTAAATAAAGAAAAAGGCTTCAGTAGCTTTGGACCAGCCAAGGACTGCAGAGTGCTTTTCTCTCTGTCTCTCTGTTCCTCCCTACAAAAAGCCTAAGGAAGCAGGACTTCTTGGGACTGATTGTTATCTTAAAGATCTGAGGATATAACTGCTGCTAATGAGACTGACTGAATAAAGAAGATATCTTTACATGAAGCAGAATCCCAACAATACCTTGTAGAAGATACTATTGTGCAGCCTCAAACGGTTCATCCTTTATCTTTGCTGATTATTACCATTTGGCTCCTTTTTGTGATCATTATATATGGGAGCAAGTCAAAATAGTAGAACCCTTTGATTTGGGGGGGGGGCACTCAAAAGGCTTAAGGGTGGTGGTGAAGAGAATGAGTCTGGTCCAGCATCCAGCATGTGCAGATGCTGTACAAAACAAGTGGACCAGTTTACCCCCAAATCACCCCAGAGAGCATATTTAATATCTGTTTGGATGACTTCTCAGTTGTCTCTGTGCTCTGTCCTTCAGTAGGTGCTTTTAAAGCAGTAATAAATAAGAATAATTCCCTTTTCTCAAAGTAGCATACTAAACTGTGTTATTTAGTGTTATTTAGTTTTATTTCTTCTTTTTGTTCAGTCTTCAAAAGAAAGATTTTTAAGTATCCAAGAAACAATGATGCTTCATCTCACAAGAGTAAAGTAGACGAGAGGCAAGACCTTATTGCAGAATTCTGCATGTGGAAGGGGAACTGCACAAGCAGTTTTTTGCAGTTTTCTAGCCATCTGTTGTGCTCAAGGGCACACAGTTAAGTGTGTGACACAGTTATGTCCAAATGTACAACAGCCACCCAGAAGGATTGTGCACACTAGTTATGAAAATTTGGGTTCATGCTACAGACATCCAATAGAATTATGGCCAAAGTATCATGATATTTTATACTGCTATTTATTCATTAAATCAGTTTAACTATGGAATATATGTTTATTTGATTGTTTACAATGTTGTTGTCTCAGAAGGTGGCACATCATGGCTATAAGAAGTATACCTTGCTATTGGAAAATTTAAAAAAAAAACAAGGCGCATAAGGGGAACAACCAGCTTTGGCAGAAGAGGAGAAAGATCAGGTCTTCAAACAAGGTGATGTACAGCCATGGTTCCCAATATGGGGCCCACACCCCATAGATGGACTTCAATTCCCAGAAGCCTAAGTCAGTACATTGCTTTGGGGAACTGACTTAGGCTTCTGGGAATTGAAGTCCAAAACCAAAGGTTGGGAAACACTGATGTACAGTGTCAGGTTAAATTTTCCTTGTTGATGGTTTTCCTGCCTGAAAACCTAATTGATGAGTCTTGGCCAATGGATGGAGCCCTAGTGTTCCTTCTCCTTTATTTCTGTCATAACTGGTACTCTTTCAGCTGTGAGGAGAGAAATAAGTGAACTGCAGTGCTCCTTATTTGGCCAATGAATGGACCTAGTAGAGTGGACTTCTGGCATTCCACAGCACACCTATATAAGGTCCAATTTTTTTGTACATGGCACTAGCAAGTTGAAACCAGCATGAGTAGCAGCTAGCATGTGTATGGTGGTCAGAAGACCCTTCCACTTGTTACTATTGCTTCCTTGTTTAATTTTAGATGCAGGCAAGATAATACCTTTTACAGAAAATACAATGGCAGAGTTTGCTGCAGTGACAGATGGCCAGACATGTTGAGGTAATGTTAATCCTAATTTACATGTTATAGTTGGAATTCTAAAAAGTGTCATTATATAATTAACTTACTAAACAGTAAAGGAAAACAGAAAAATCTATGTTCCTTTATTTGCAGAAGTACTATAGTATGAACATGACTGGCATAATAGCTGTGTCTTTGCACTTGTGCATGTGCATGTACACACACACACACACACACACACACACACACACACACAAAGAGTGACTAACAAACAAGTATTTAAAACATCTTGACTTCTTCAGTTACTTTGGTAATAGTAGACTGTTTGCCAGAGAGAGATTTTATACATACTTATATTGTATACATAAAATACAAGAGTGCAAATACCATCCACTCCAATTTGCTACAAATTGTGTGTCTTGAAAATAGCAACTAGTTCATTTCATGCCAATTTGTAGACAGTTCTCTTCAATTTATATCCAGATATTTGAAAGTATTTGTACATATTTATATGGATGTTATTAGTTTTTTTTTTAAATGAGAGAAGGAAAGTTCTCCGATTTGGGATGGGAGGATGACAGAATGCCATCAACTACTGTTCAATCTCTTGTACAGGCAAAGATCCCACCAGTTAGCTAGATTCTTTCCTCCCCTCCACTGAAAACTGTGCATTTTACTCAATTTGCTTGCGGATTCCCCATGCCCCGCGGGGCATGGAACGGCCCGCCAGAGGCCACCGCGGTGAGAGACGCTCCCAGCCCGTGGGCTCTGCGGCCGCCAAATTAAGGGGGGTGAATAAAATATAGGGTTTGATTCACCCAATTACCGTGACCTGACCTACGACTCTGCCGAGTAAGCGGATAGCTGACTCCTGTCAAACATTAAGTGTATAACTCATCTCCCGGCTCGGGGGAAATCCCTGGCGCAAATAAGCCATGTTTGTCCCTGCCTAATCCCCAAGACAATGAGACTCCTAAGTCCATGTTTGCCCCAGTTAATTAACTTCCCTTTGAGGTGTTCCCCATTAACCCGGGTACGTGGGTGAGGTAATTTTCCCGTCAGATGACAGCTTGCCACCGTTGCTCTTTTTTCCCTATAAATGATGTTGCCTTTTCTCAATAAAGTACTGATCTGATCCTGTTTCCTTGCCTCGTGTCGTTACTTGATCAGTCCTCCTCCGGGCTCCCCGGCCCTCAGTGGCCCTGATTCCTTCATTTGCTAAACCAAAACATCTACCTGGTGAGTAGAGTACTGCCTTTCACATTACATTTGCCACCTTCACCAACTGCAACATGGGCAAGCACAAAGCCATGGTGCTGAACAAACAGCCAACACCAGACATTTAAAAAAGTAAAGTACATAAAGGTATCAGAGTCTGGGACATAGGCAGCTGGCTAACATCACAGACACAGGGCAAACAAGCTAAACATCAATGGCAAACCTTATCCAAGTCTTAATCTACGTTAAAGGTCAAAGCCAGGAGCAGATAGGGGAACAAGGCTAAATCCAGTAGAAATGCATAGTCCAAGCATGCTAGCAGTCAAACAACCAAGGAAGCAACTGTAGCAGTGTACCTTTAAAGCTGGAGCAAGAGCAGGACGTTCAAGCAGGCTAGGAGTCAGAAAACCCAAACAGGGTAACTTTGTGGCTGGAGTGTACATCTAACGTTCAAAGAGCATGAAAACTGAGTTCGTCTTTCAGTTTGGAAATTTTGACCCACCCCCACCCCCCACAAACACACCTTCCTCAGTAATTGTTCATTCAGTACCTACCTACATATTTCAAAAGTACATTAAAGACTTAATTTTCATTTTATGTTTTTCAGTTGTGTCCCATCGTTGAAGCCCCATCAACCTTATATTCAGCAGCTTCATGCAAGATTGACCCAAAAGACATCCTGTTTCTTCACGCAGTCAGCGGTTGTGACACCACTTCAACCCTCTTTGGACAAGGGAAGAAGAAATGGGAGGGGGAAGAGGGGGGAGAGGGAATGTAGTTGAATGTTTGGAAATTGAAGTAGAATCCAAAATTCCATTAAATATGTCACAAATAAAAGATACATAGCAAAATCCAGCCTTTTTAGCAGTTTTTTTTTTTACAAATTTGAGAAATTTAGCACTTTTTCAAAGCCCTGTATCTCGGTACATATGGGGTTAAAAATAAGTTTGACCAGTGATAATTGAAGGAATTTTAATGCTCTACAACTTTCTAATTACACGTAGTACAAAAAAAAACCACATGGTTTAGAAGATATAATAAAAAAAAACTGAGAAGAGTGCTAAAATTTTGCAGTCCCCCCCCCCCCCAAAGGTTCCACAAGGAAATTTTGTTGGATAAATTGAGTATACCTCCACTGGGTACCCATACACAACATCCCAAAGTTTCATTAACTTGGGAATTTTCGCTAGGTATCTTTCCCCCCCCACCCCCCACCCCATTTTGGACCTATGGCGACTGGGCTATTAGATTAGTTCAAATTTCCAGAATGAGGGGGAGAGTTAGAGTAAAAGACCTTCTCATTGCTTATGGGAGAGAGATATGTCACATCACCCTCAGAAAAGGGGAGAAATTGCTACTCTCTCATTTCTGTCCTATTGGTATATGCCTGGCAGTCCTTATAATATTCCACAGCTGGTAAGATCAGACACTCCAGATTGGTGGGTAGAATTGCCCTGGAAAATCCAATTAATTCCTACATTCATATACATAAATTGATTTCTCTACACTTGATTACTTCAAACTGGCAGCTGTAGCAATGAGAGACAATATTTCAGTTCTATGTATGATTGTACAACCCAGATGGCTTGCTGACATACATTTACATTAAAAAAAACCTTATATTTGTTTATCTATTTATTTAATCCTATTTCCAAAAAAAATTATATCCTGCTCTTCCGATGATAAACAATAAAAGCAAATCAAAAACATCAATAAAAATTCAATAAAATAAAGTGGGGGGAATGCAATATAATAAAGTCAGAGATGGGCATAACGTTTGCTTTGCACTGAAGAATTGGGAGCTAACCAAACCACACAGGACAGAGAATTCAGCATTCAGATGCAGTCACAGACTAGGTCCTTTCTCTCAAACCTCCCAATATAGCCTTCAAAAAAGTCAAGGTAATTCCCGTATGTAGAAATTTTGAAAAGAGTTGACTTGAATATAATGGGAGTGGCTAGAATGATTAAATGAAAATTAAGCATAGTGTGATTATTCATAAGCACATTAGGGAATGTGTTCTGTATCCTATTATCCAATTAAATAGTCCAATAGTTAATTAATTAAATGCCATTAAGTCAAATCTGACTTATAGCAACCTTTTTCAGGGTTTTCTAGGTAAAAGTAGTTTATCATTTCCTTCTTCTGGAGGTGGCCTGAGACTGTGATATTTGCCAAAGGCTACACATGCTGGCTCTTCTCCTTGGACGCACAGTGGGAAATTACACTTCCGACCTCTGGCTCTGCAACCGCATACACTGCTGGGATAATTAGCAATCTTGCATGCTTACTAATTCTGGGATAAGTGTAGAGGACTTTCTGCAGGCTAAACTGAGAAACAGTCAGCATGAATCTCTCTCTCTTCCAATCTTCGACCATGTAGCTGCATGGGAGCATATCTACTCTACCTAGAGACTACATTTTCTCTGTCTGTCTCTCTATCACCCACCCATCTGGTGTAAGTTCACTATTCCAAGTGATTCACATAACAATAAGATACAACAAAAGAACTAAAACAGACCATCCTTACCCAGTGGCAACAGCATATTAAAACAAACAATTATGACTATGAGTCTATTCCAAGTCACTGAGAGGAGGTTACATGCTTTAAAACTGAGCTATGCTTCCCTGCATAGCTCAGTTTTAAAAGTTTTTTTTTATACCAGGGGAGGGGCCTGCTATACCTCCAATTATAAGCTATTCTGTAAGGAGAAGGCTGCCTCCAAGAAGACTTTTGTCTTCATTTTTGTGGCCTTTGCCGTTCTTGTTGTCAGCACCTATAACTGCAAGGTCTGAGAGAACTGGGTGATTTGGGCAGTGTATCTTTCAGAGACATGCTCTGATAGAAACAAAATCCCAAGCCATTTCAGGCCTTTCATGTTAAACTAGTACTTTGTACTTGATCGAGTAAACCATAGGACAGCAGTATAGCCAGATGAGGATTGGAGTAATATATTTGAACCTACTCACTCCATATATCATCCTGGTCACAGCATTCTGAACCCATTGCAACCTCCATATCTGGCACAAGGGCAGCCCAATGTAGATGTTGCAAAAGTTGATTTTTGCAACCATCCATGCATGAACCAGCATTGTCGAGGAATTCTTGCCCAAGTCAGGGTGCAACTGGATCTGCAAATGAATCTGCAAAAATGGAAGAAGGTAAATTGTGAACAACAGAACTATAACTAAAATGTATTTTTCTACTTAAGCTATTTTTTAGATTTTTTTTTAAATGTTTTAAATCTTGGTCAGAGAAGGGGATGATTTCAGGGCAACTTGCCCTGCTGGTCTCTTATGCTTTTTCCCATGCTACTGTAACATTTTTTCTGTTTTAAGCTCTGCAAACTAAGAAAGGAATAACTAGAGTCCAAAATATACATTCAACTAACTCACTCAGCTATACAGCCTGTTCCCATATCTTTTAGTAAAGGTAAAGGTTTCCCTTGCTCGAAAGCCAGTCGTATCCAACTCTAGGGTTCAGTGCACATCTCTGTTTCAAAGCTGAAGAGCCAGTGCTGTCTGCTTCTGTAGACATTTCCGTAGTTATGTGGCAGGCATGAATAGACACCGGAGCACACGGAACACTGTTATCTTCCCAACGAAGTGGTTCCTATTTGTTGTTGTTCAGTCGCACAGTCGATTCCAACTCTTTGCGACCCCATGGACCCCTGTCCTCTACCATCCTCCTTAGTCTGCACAGCCCCGTGCCCATTGTATCTACAATACCAACTAGCCATCTCATCTTTAGCCGTCCCCTTCTTCTTTTGCCCTCCACCTTCCCCAGCATCAAGGCCTTCTCAAGTGAATCCTCTCTTCTCATTTGATGTCCAAAATACTTCATCTTCATCTTTACTATTTGACCTTCTAATGAGCAATCAGGGCTAATCTTTTTTAATATTGACCTATTTGTTCTCCACGCTGTCCGACTCTCAAAACTCTCCTCCAGCACCATATCTCAAAGGCATCTATTTTTCTTCGCTCAGCCTTTCTAATGGTCCAGCTCTCACAACCATACATTACCACCGGAAATACCATTGCTTTGACTATGCGGACCTTTGTTTGCAGTGAGATGTCTCTGCTTTTCACTATGTTCCCCAGGTTTTTCATAGCTTGTCTCCCAAGAATCAGTTGCCTTTTTATTTCATGGCTGCAATTTCCATCTGCAGAGATCTTGGATCCTAACAAAGTAAAATCTGTTACTGCTTCTACTTCTTCCCCATCTATTTTCCAGGGACTGATATGGCCTGTTGCCATTATCTTAGTTTTCTTGATATTGAGTTTCAGGCCAGCTTTTGCACTCTCTTCTTTCAACCTAATCAGGAGCTTCTTTAGGTCTTCCTCACTTTCTGCCATTAGGGTGGTATCATCTGCATATCTCAAATTGTTGATGTTTCTCCCAGCAATTTTGATCCCATATTGTGATTCCTCCATCCCTGCATTGCGCATGATGTTCTCTCTGTATAAGTTGAATAAGCAGGGTGACAGAATGCAGCTTTGTCTTACTCCTTTTCCTATTCCAAACCACTCCATCATTCCATACTCTCTCCTAACTGTTGCTTCTTGACTCATGTACAGATTTCTCATGAGACATATGAAGTGTTCTGGCATTCCCATCTCTTTAATTACTTGCCACATTTTGTTGTGGTCCACACAATCAAAGGCCTTGGTTTAGTCAATGAAGCAGAAGTAAGCTTGTTTCTGGTATTCCTTTGTTTTCTCCATGATCTAACATATGTTGGCAATGTGGTCTCTGGTCCCCCTGCCTCTTCTGAACCCAGCCTGCACCTCTGGTAGTTCTCTTTCTACATGCTGCTGCAGTCTATCCTGTATTATCTTGAGCATCACTTTGCTAGCTTGTGGGATGAGCGCAATTGTTTGATAATTTGAACATTCTTTGGCATTGCCCTTTTTTGGGATTGGGACATATACTGATCTTTTCCAGTCCTATGGCCACTGTTTCATTTTCCAAATCTGCTGGCATATAGCATGTAGTAGCTTCATTCCATCATCTGTTAGGTCTTTGAAGAATTCAACTGGGATACCATCATATCCACTGGCTTTGTTATTTGCCGTGCTTTTTAGGGCCTTTCTCACTTCACTCTCTAGGATGTCTGGTTCAAGTTCAATTTCCCCCTCATTCTAATTCCCCCTCAATACTCAGAGAAATAACAAAGACTTCTTTAAATACATTAGAAGTAAGAACCCAACTAGGAAGGCCATTGGACCATTAGATGACAATGGAAGGCAAGGGGTTATTAAAGAGGAAACAGAGATTGCAGAGAGACTCAATGAATTCTTTGCTTCAGTATTCACTGAAGAAGACAGAGACCACATGCCCAAAACAGAGCCTATCTTCGTAGGGAGGGAAACCGAAGAATTAAGCCAGATAGAAATAACCAGGGAGGAGGTCCTTGCATGTCTTGTTAAGCTAAACACTAACAAATCACCAGGACCAGATGGCATCCATCCATGAGTTCTCAGGGAACTTAAAGATGAAATTGCTGATCTCCTAACCAAAATATATAATATTTCCCTCAAATCAGGCTTTGTGCCTGATGACTGGAAGGTAGCGAATGTAATACCAATTTTCAAAAAAGGATCCAGGGGTGATCCAGGAAATTATGATGCATGTTGGGGCAAAAAACCCCAATTACATTTATAAACTGATGGGCTCTGAATTCTCTGCGACAAACCAAGAAAGGGACCTTGGTGTCCTGGTGGACAGCTCAATGAAGGTGTCAACCCAGTGTGCCTCAGCAGTGAAAAAAGCAAACTCAATGTTAGGGATCATTAGGAAGGGTATAGAAAATAAGTCAGCAAGTGTCATTTTGCCTCTTTATAAATCTATGGTGAGGCCCCATCTGGAATACTGTGTACAGTTCTGGTCGCCATATCTCCAGAAGGATATTATGGAGTTTTAAAAAAGTGCAGAGGCTGCACTTACCATCTGAGGCTGCAACGGTTGGGCCTTTTCACTCTTGAACGACGGCGTCTAAGAGGTGACCTGATTGAAGTTTATAAAATCATGCACGGTGTGGACAAAGTAGATAAGGAAAAACTGTTTTCCCTATCGCACAACACTAGAACTAGGGGAAACTCGATGAAACTTTTGGGTACTAGTTCTCAAACAAATAAGAGAAAGTACTTTTTCACCCAGAGGATTACTGGTCTATGGAACTCCCTGCCAGAAGAAGTGGTGACAGCTGTCAGTCTTGACAGCTTTAAGAAAGGATTAGACAAGTTCATGGAGGACAAGGGTATCAATGGCTATAATTATGGATACTTAAGGACAACCTCGGGGTTGGAGAGATAGGCAGGATATCTCTCAATGCCATTTCCAGGGAATCCTAAGCAGGTGAAGGCATCTCCTTGGGAATACCCTGAAGGAAATGGTGAGCCACTGTGTGAGACAGAATGCTGGACTAGATGGGCTGTGGCCTGTTCTAGCAAGGCTGTTCTTATGTTCTTATTATCCGGGGTGTTTAAGTCTTTTTTGTAAAGTTCCTCTGTGTACTCTTTCCATCTTTTCTTTATCTCTTCTGCATCCGCTAACTCTTTGCCATCTTTGTCTTTTATCGTGGTCATTTTTGCTTTGAACTTTCCCTTGACTTCCCCAATTTTTTAAAAGAGATCTCTAGTCCTGCCTCTTGTGTTGTTTTCCGCTATTTCTTTGCACTGTTCATTTAGGTAGGTTTCCTTATCTCTCCTTGCTTTTCTTTGAAATTCTTTATTTAAGTGATTGTATTTTTTCCTTTCTCCTTTGCCTTTTGCATTCCTTCTTTCATCTGCTATTTTAAGAGCCTCCTCCAACAACCACTTTGCATTTTTGCGCTTCTTTTCTTTTGGTATAGTTTTCCTTGCTGCCTCCTGCATAATGTCTCTCATCTCTGTCCATAATTCTTCTGGTACTCTGTCTATCTGGTCCATACCATTGAATCTGTTCCTCACCTCCACCGTGTATTCCTTGGGTATGTTGTCTAGATCATATCTATCCGGCCTATTAGTTTTCCCTATTTTCTTCAGTCTGAGCCTGAATTTTGTGATCAGTAGATTGTGAACTGAGCCACAGTCCGCTCCAGGTCTTGTTTTTGCTGACTGTATGGAGGTTCTCCATCTTTGGCTGCAGAGTATGTAGTCAATTTGGTTTCGATGTTGGCCATCAGGTGATGTCCATGTGTAGAGTCTCCTCTTGTGTTGATGGAAAAGGGTGTTTGCTATGACTAGTGTGTTATATTGGCAGAACTCTATCAGTCTTTGCCCTGCTTCATTTTGTGTTCCCAGACCAAATTTGCCTGTTATTCCATCCACTTTTTGATTTCCTACTTTTGCATTCCAGTCTCCTAAGATAATGTGGATCTCGTTTCTTGGTGTCTGTTCTATAAGATGTTGTAGGTCCTCATAGAACTGGTATACTGTGGCTTCATCTGCACTAGTGGTTGGTGCATATATTTGGATTACAGTGATATTAAATGGTTTGCCTTGTATTCTGACTGACATCATTCTATCATTTTTGAGATTGTATCCCATTACTGCTTTTCTCACTCTTTTCTTTACAATTATGGCCACTCCGTTTCTTCTGAGGTTTTCTTGTCCACAGTAGTAGATATGATGGTTTCCAGAGCTGAATTCGCCCATCCCTGTCCATTTTAGCTCACTGATTCCCAAGATATCAATGCTTATTCTTTCCATTTCCTTTTTTACTACTTCCAGCTTTCCTTGGTTCATTGATCTTACATTCCATGTCCCTATGCAATATTGTTCCTTGCAACACTGTATTTCTCCTCCCCCTTTCCTGCCCATCCCTTTCTGTCCATCTAATGTGCTGAGCATCCTTCCTGTTTCCTCTGATTTGTCCCTTTGTTTTGCCTTTGCTTTGGTCAATAGGGTTCTCTTGGCAAACTCCCTGGTGTGCTTTGCCGGTTTCTACGCCATTTCCCCCCCATCATCCATATTATCACAGTTTAAAGCAAGGTAACATCATGCTTATTATCACAGTTTAGAGCACAATATCAGTTTAGAACACAATATCAGGCTAAAAATTGAGTTAATTTTCTGCTGTTTGTTAACTATTTCAAGTCACTATGTAAGTCAGTTTCTTATAAAGTCTCTATATGAGAAAGTCTCTCCTGTAAGTTAGTTATATCAAATCGCTAAAAATTGGGTATTTTCAGAGTCACTACAGTTTCTATATTGAAATAATTAACTACTTATCCTCCTCCTCCTCTTTCCCTCCGGTTCCTTTGAGGGAACCAGGTGTGTGTGTAGGGGGGGGTTCAGGTGGCAAGCAGCACGGCGAGCCGGCCCCAGGTGATGGTGGTGGGGCAGCCTCTTCCTCCTCCTCTTTCCCTCCGGCTCCTTGAGGGAACTGGGGGGGGGGGGTTTGGAGGCGAGTGGCATGGTGGGCTGGCCCCAGGTGATGGTGGTGGGGCAACCTCTTCCTCCTCCCCTTTCCCTCCGGCTCCTTGAGGGAACTGGGGGGGGTGGTTGGGTGATGAGCGGCCAGCCCCAGGTGATGGTGGTGGGGTGGTCCCTATTTATCTATGTGCAATTTCTTGCTTTCAAACTGCTAGGTTGGCAGGAGCTAGGACAAAGCAGTACTCAGGAATCGAACCAAAGAGATCAGTGAATAGTCTGTCCACCCTGGGATAGGAAGCCAGAGGGATATTTTAAATGTTGAGTCTTCCATTCACCCTCCTTTGTTCCTATGAACCTGCACAGAATATGAAGTCGATCTCCTGGGATATAGCCACAGTTGTCGCTGGCTGCTATTTATATCTGAGTATACATGTTTCCTGAAAGTTATTTTCACAGTTGATGGATGTGTCTCTGGTGACTCAGTAAACTGATCCTCGCATGAAACATGTGACCACACACATTACATTGAATAGATGATGGAGGGCATAGTTGAGTTTGATGAAGCTTCTGTGCTTGTTGCTTAGTTTATTCATGTCTGTGGCAGTCTCCTTTGTAGCGATCAGTAGCAGCAGAGATGGTTTGACACCAAAGTGGGTGATCTACAGCCACTGCCTCCCAGGTTTGTGGGTTTATACCTGACACCTTCATGATTTGTTTCAGCTGGTCCTTATAACACTTCAAAGGTGCTCCACAAGGTCTTGTACCAGTGCTACATTCCCCATAAATAACTTGATGAGGAAACCTGGAACCATCCATATAGTGGACATGCCCTATCCATCTAAGATGATGGCCTATGATGGAAGCTTCAATGCTATTTACATGTGCCTTCTAGAGAACTGCAATGTTGGTGGCATAGTCACTTGATGTTCAAGATAGACCTTAGCTTCTGTTGGTGAAAGCACTCAAGCTTTTTGATATCTTGGTGATAGAGAGTACATGTTTCACAACCATACAATAATGTTCAGATAACAACAGCTCAGTATACCATGAGCTTTGTATGAGTTGTTAAATCTTTGTTCATAAAGACCCGGTGTGATAGACAACCAAAGGCAGAATGGGCAGCACTAATTCTCTTCACCACAACATGTTCACAGGTGAAGTTTTTAGATAGGATGCTACCAAGGTAAGAAAACTGGTCTACCTGTTCCAGTGCCAAATGTGAGATGGTGATACTGAACTCTGTAAGGGCTGTCTTTGGGGCAGGTTGTGCAAGTACCTTGGTTTTCTGAGCATTTATGGTGAGGCCAAAACAATCACATGCATTCTTGAAACAGTTGACTGACTGTTGCAGCTCCTCAGATGTGAGAGCAGGCAATGCAATATTATCAGCATATTGCATTTCCATTATCCTGTTAACACTGATTAGTCTTCAGGAGTGTAGTCAAGCCAAATTAAAGAGTCCTCTGTCAATGTGGTATTTAATCTTTATGCCTGTGTTATTATTAGATCTTTCATACTGCAAAAAGGGTTGGAGCAAGCGCGCAACCCTGCTTCAATCCGTGGGTGATTGGAAGGCACCTGATATGCTGTTTCGATGGAGAACCCTCCCAAACATGCCATCATGAAGTGCCTGGACCAGATCTACAAAACACTCAGGGCAACCAAAGCGTCTCAGCACAGCCCACATAGCAGGTCTTGGGACAGAATTGAAAGCCTTTTCCATATCATAAAATACTAAAAAGAGCAGATTCTGTCACTCTCTGCATTTTTCCTGAAGTTGTCTTGCACATAAGATAATTTCCACTGTGCCTCAGGAAATACAGAAACTACATTGAGATTCTGGGAGGACCCTTTTGGAGATAGTTTGCAGGTGGCTGAGAAGGGTTCTTCTGAAAATCTTTCCGGCGATGGATAGCAATGATATGCCACAATAGTTGCCACAAATACTAAAATCACCTTCCTTACAGATGGTGATAATAATGCCATTCATAAGGTCATCAGGCACTTCACGCTCATTCTCTTGATTTGAGAAACTGGTAAAGAGCCTTGTCTTTAGAGGCACCCCTGAATTAGCTCCAACTGAGAAGGATTCTTGTGAAAATCTTTAGAAGCAAATATTCAGATGCAAAATTGTGAAGAGTTGTTGGGCGGACCATCAACCCTAGCCCAGCCAGGTCCCCTGTAGATTTCAGAGAACATCTGATACTTAACTGCCCTGCTAAAAGATCATGGCCAGGTATCAGGTTGAGTCTCAGCAGAGGATATGGTATAGCAGTGTTTCCCAACCTTTGGCATGCATGCCAGTGATGGAAGTCAATACATTGGCTGATCAGTGCTTTGGGGAATTGACTTAGGCTTCTGGGAATTGAAGTCCAAAAATCAAAGGTTAGGAAACACTATGCTAGTGGGTAGCGTGGAGGTAGCAGGTTTATAGAGACTGTATGAAGTAAAAGAGGCCCTAGAAGAAGAGGGAGGGAGTAAACAATTAGGGACATCAGGATTCAGATAGAAGGACCTCGGAGGATTTGAAAGGCAAGGAGGTAAAAAAATGGGTGATGCCCTTGAGGAAGCAGGACTCATTGCCAGGTATCAGGTTGATATGGAGACAAATGCTTCTCCCTGAGCAACTGAATGGACCAGTGGAGCAGGATACTCATACAGCTCTGTGTACCCAAGACAACAGCTGAA